>CM035620.1:86094988-87294988 GCA_020496765.1 Gossypium stocksii
TAAAATCTTTACTGTAGTACGTGAACCACCAAAGTGCCCCCCACTTGGAGATGAATGGAAATGATACAAGATCTCAACAATCTCACTTTTAACTACACACTTTTTGATTATATTATCTGCACACTATTTAAACAAAAACGAATCCTTCCAAAATAATACCGACTATCATGAAGGAATTTTTTCCTTTGTTGGTATGTCATTTCTCGAGGAATTATTCCACATGCAAGATAATTGGCAAAATCAACAAACCAAGGTGTTTAATGAATTCAACATACCTTAAATAAGTGTTCATCTTGGAAATTCTCATTGATAGACACCAATGATCGAGTTACCTCATCTTGCTCCAACCTCAACAGATGATCAGCTACTGGATTTTCGACACATTTTCTGTCTTGGATCCCAAGGTCAAATTCTTGGAGTAAAAGTATCAAACAAATTAGCCTCGATTTCGCATCTTTCTTCGTGAGCAAGTATTTCATGGCCGCATGGTTAGTAAATACTGTAACTTTGGTACCTATAAGATATGAGCGGAATTTGTCAAAAGCAAAAACTATAGCAAAGAGTTCCTTTTCAGTTACCGTATAATTGAGTTGGGCTCCCGTCAAAGTTCTACTTACATAGTAAATAGGGTGAAACACTTTGTTTCTTTTTTGACCCATCACAATTCCAACGACATAATCACTTGGATCGCACATCAACTCAAAAGGTGAGCTCCAATCAGGTGTAACAATTATCGGGGTTGAGATTAACCCTTTTTTTAGATTTTTAAAAGCTTCCAAACATGATTTGTTGAAATCAAACACTGTATCTTTCTCGAATAACAAACACAACGATTTAGAAATTTTCGAGAAATCCTTGATAAACCTTCGATAAAAACTGGCATGGCCTAAGAGACTTCTGACTCCTTTCACATTACTTGGGGCCAGTAATCTTTCAATTACATCCACCTTTGCTTTATCGACTTCAATTCCTCTCTTTAAGATTTTATGCCTTAAGACAATCCCTCCTTTAACCATAAAATGACATTTTTTTCCCAATTAAGGATAAGATTTGTCTCATCACATCTCTTCAGTACCTTAGCCAAATTACTCAAACAAATAGCATAAGTGTTACCAAAAATAGAAAAATCATCCATGAAAACCTCACCAAAATTTTCAACCATATCAGTGAATATTGCCATCATGCATCGTTGAAATGTTGCAGGTGCATTGCATAAACCAAAAGGCATTCACCTAAAAGCAAACGTACTGTATAGACAAATAAAAGGTTGTTTTATGTTGGTCCTCCGGAGCTACAACTATTTGGTTATATCCCGTATAGCCATCTAAAAAATAATAGAAGTCATTACCTGCCAGTCGATCTAACATCTGATCCATAAAAGGCAACGGAAAATGGTCCTTCCGAGTGGCTTTATTCAACTTTTTGTAATTAACACAAATTCTCCAACCAGTAACAATTCTCGTTGCAATCAACTCGTTATGCTCATTTTCAAAAATCGTGATTCCACCTTTCTTTGACACATATTGTACCAGACTTACCCACGAAGTATCTGAAATAAGATAGATGGTTCTTACATCTAACCATTTGATCACTTCCTTTCTCACAACTTCTTTCATAATAGGATTAAGTCTCCTTTGCCCATCAATTCGAGCTCTTTCATCTTCCTCTAAAATAATTTTATGCTTACAAAAATAAGGGTTTATAGCTCGAATATCAACTATGGTCCAACCAACTATTTTCTTAAATTTCTTTAGAACAACAATTTGTTGCTCCTCTTGATCTTTTGTCAGTTTTGCTAAAATAATTACAGGCAAAGTGGAACAGCCACCTAAATAAACATATTTCAAATGGGAATGAAGTACATTTAGTTCGAGTTTAGGTGGTTCTACAATTGACAACTTGGGTTGCATAAATTCTCTAACTTTTAACTCTAACGGTTCAAACTGTATGGATTGAATAAAATTTCTCAGATTGGCTTCCATCAAAGCCATGTTTTCTTCACCTTCTTCATCCTCTAAAGGGTCAAAATCTAAGGCTTTCTCCAATAGGTCTTCTTCAAAATTGCTTTCCATAGAAACCAAGGTTTCTATCTCTTTCATAATTAAATGCTCTTCTATCAGATCGGGAAATTTCATCGTTTTAAGAATGTTAAAGGTTACCTGATTGTCTCAAACTCGCATGGTGAGTTCACCTTTCTGCACATCAATTAACATTCTTCTCGTGGCTAAGAAAGGTCTCCCAAGGATGATCGGCGCTTCATTGTCTGCTTCAAAATCGAAGACAATGAAATCAACAGGAAAAATAAATTTATCGACTCTTACCAAAACATCCTTAATCTTTCGCTTAGGATATGCTAAAGATTGATCCACTAGCTGAAGCGTCACAGTTGTAGGTCTTACTTCACCTATCCCTGGCATCTTGAAAATAGACTTAGGCATCAATTTGATACTTGCTCCTAAATCACACAAAGCTTTACCACAGTAAGTTTCACCAATGTTACAATGTATAGTAAAGCTTCATGGGTCTTTCAATTTCGGTGGCATTTTATTCTGCAAGAACGCACTGCACTCCTTTGTCAAGGCAACATTCTCATACTCACTCAGTCGTTTCTTCTTGGACAGTATATCATTCATAAACTTCACATAATTCAGTATTTGTTTTAAAGCCTCCACCAACAGAATGTTGATGTGTAACTACTTTAGAACATCCAAGAACTTCATGAATTGCACCTCTTGTTTCTGCTTGTGTTGTTGCAATCTTTACGGATATGGAGGTGATAGAACTTTCGGTTGATTCAGATAACACTTTTGAGTAGGTAAATCTGCATCCAAAGAAGATGTTAAAGTATCTGAATTCACTAAGTTAGGATTTACCTTGTCAGTCTTTGCAAATTCTGACTCTTTTGGTAAGAATTTCAACAGCTGGTTGATTCTTCTCAATGGGCTTCTCTTTGACATCAATCAATCAGAGTTCCAGAATTTTACCACTTTGCAATGCCACTACCTTGATATGTTCTTTACCCAAATTTCTTAGATTCTCAGTATTGCTCGGCAAGGTTCCTTGCAGTCTATTACGAAGCTCCGTAGCTAACTAACCCATTTGGTTTTCCAAAATTTTTAATGTTGCTGCTTGGATTTGGACCAATTCGTCATTCTTTTCCACGTAAGCTTTCAACAAGTTCTCCAAACTTTTTGATGACTCAGCTTGAGGTGGTTTTGGAGCTTACTGATTAAACCCTTGAGATTGATTGGGCCTATGCTGCAATAAGTTGTTGTTCGGTCCATTTCTTTGGTTGCTCGAAGAAAAGTTAGGATGATACGCCATGAAGGATTGTAGAAGTTGGACTAGGGTCCTTATCCACTACTACTTTGATGTTGGTTCCCCACATAGTACACTGACTTGGGATTTTATGGACAATTCTCAAAAGAATGGCCTTCCCCATAGTACACACAGGAAACTACTTCAAACGGACTTGATGGCTGAGCTATAAAATTATTAGCACTATTAGCGGTAAACTGTTTTAACATAGAGG
Organism: Gossypium stocksii; assembly: GCA_020496765.1. Lineage (NCBI taxonomy): Eukaryota > Viridiplantae > Streptophyta > Magnoliopsida > Malvales > Malvaceae > Gossypium > Gossypium stocksii. Next base: position 86,098,521 of record CM035620.1, read on the forward strand.
AAATAGACGATACATGAGCTGATAACAAAGTGAGGGTGTCAACTTCGTGAACTCTGACTACACGTCTTTCAGAGGCTGCTTGACTTGTTGGCCATTGATAGTTATTACTCGCGATCCTTTTGATGATCTCATAAGCTTCATTATAAGACTTAAACAAAATTGCACCATTCGCAGAAGCATCTACCATCAATCTTGTATGTGCATTAAGACCATTATAGAATGTCTCCAACTGGATACAATGAAGAATCCCATGATGAGGACACTTACAAAGTAACTCCTTGAATCACCCCAGGCCTCATACAAAGACTCGTTATCCAATTTTTGGAAAGTTAGGATCTCGTTCCTTAACTTAGCGTTTTTGCTAGCCAGGAAATACTTCACCAAAAATCTCTGTTTATTCTTTCCATATAGATATGGAACTTGGTGGCAATGAATTGAGCCATGCTCGGGCTCGATCTTGCAATGAATACAAAAACAACTTCAACCTCAGTGCGTCTTCAGTCACACCGTCTATCTTGAATGGATCACTCACCTCCATAAACAAATGAAGGTGGAGATGTGGATCTTCCATAGGCATAACACTAAATTGGCCCACTGTTTGGAGCATTTGGAACATCACTGGTTTTAGTTCAAATTGGGTTGCCTCAATATTTGGCCTTCTAATTCCTGGATTTAACTCACTAAAAAGTGGCACAGCATATTGTCTGATGCATTGATCCCTATCATCGGCAATGAGGATGGGATTTGTTAAGCGATCGACTTCATTACCTTGGTCTTGATTCTAATTTCCAAGGTCTATCTTAAATTGTCTTTAAGTTGTTCGTTCACGTCTTCTTTATCTGAAAGTTCACTCAATTTCAGGGTCAACAGGGAGTAAATCGATAATCCGATCTATACTCATAAACACCTTGAAAATAAAATCACAAAATTAAAAAGATTAAGTTAGTAATGTTAGTAATAAACCAAATTGAAAGTAAATAATTTCAAAAAAAATGACTATCGCAACAGTTAACAATCCCCAGCAACAACACCAAAAACTTGTAACGGGTAGGTTGTGCAAGTGTAAACAGTCGTTATCAAGTAATAAGTAAGTATCGAGTTACGGTCTCCACAAGGATTGTATTTGTGTTAAATAACTTAATAACATTCGGAAAAACATTTCATGGCAACTCGATCTTTCATGAGTTTGGAAACCACATTAGGTCCTTTCGGAATCCTTTACCTAGTAAATATGTATTTTACTTATCCTTATTTACTAAGGGTTTCTTAGCATTTCTGCGAAGTAATAGGGATGGATTAGGTTTGAAATAGTTTAATCACACAAATATAAAAACTCTGCAGATAACAAAGCTCGATTAGAGTTGTTATGCAACCTGTAATTTAATCGGTTTAGGATCTAAATTGAGCATGCACATTTCAGTTATGTGTCCACTAGCCGTCGTATGGTTAGGATCGCTCAGCTAATTCAGGTGCATTCACATCACTTATGAATGAAATACAGACTTGATTTTAATTGAAAACATGATTGATTGAGGAAACAAGCATCATGAGCATGAATCAAATAAATATTATTTAATCAAAGCAATCATCTTAGCTTAAATAAAATTAAGCTAACATTATTGTAAACAAGAACAAAGAACACATAGCAAACATTTTAAGATTAAATCAAAGAAAAGAAAGATTAAACCCAAATCAAAGTAGCTGTCACCTAAGACTCTGACCGACGAGGGCTCCTTCGTTCCTTTGCTTTGCTCCTTTGCTAATGGCTCTCCAAGGTGGCCAACCAAGGGCTCTTTAAGAGGCTTAATTTCTAAAATCTCTATGAGGAGATGATGCCAGGCGTGGGGAACGAAAAATTCTAAGAGAATAGAGAGAAAAGAGAGATGATGAGGGTTGAGGGGATGATGGATGAGGGATGAGGGATGAAGGATGAGGGGATAATTAGAAATGGTGAAATGGGGTCTTATTTATAGGTGAAGAGAGGAGAGTAGTTTGCTAAAAAATAGAAAGGTTTAGTCTCTTCAAGCTTATTCAATGAGTGGCCGGCCATAATTAGTGGATTTTGAGTTGAATTTTGCTTGATTTTTAAGCAATTTAAATGCCATAATAACTCAGGACTGAAACTCGGTCAAATATGAATCTTCGGGTAAATCTCTAATTTCTTCAACATTGCAAGGACCTTGTGTAATTAAACCAAAAAGTGGTTTATGTAGACAGCCATGTCTAGCCGAAATTGGGTTGACCTAGTCTTCAATTTGGGTGGTTTTTTATAATCCAACAAAGCTATCAGACCTGTCTAAAATAAATCAATAAATTAAAGGACCAAAGAATAAAATTTAAATACTTAATTAAAACTCAAATTATTAATGAAATATTTTAAAATGAATTATTAAATATAATTTTATATTTTATTATTTAATTTAACCATGCATGGCCCATTTTATGTCTTAAAAATATAATATGTTCAAAAAAATATAAAATAAGCCATTTTATGCATGAAAACTATATAATAAAGTAGAAAATCAGATTTTAATAATTTCTATGTCCTAATTTCATATTTTCACATATTTCATTAATTAATTAAACAATTACTTAGTTTTAACAACAAATTTAAGTAAAAAGGTGATAAATTACATAGGAAAAATCCTATATATTTTTTAGTTTGCAACTGTCTCCCAAGACGCAACAACAAGACAAGCACGGTAATAGCACGACTATAGTGATCACTGAAAGCCTTGCCCTCGTCTATCATCGAAAAACTGATTGGAAAATATACAAGGAAAATATATCTTGAAAATTGGAAAATTTTGGTGCGTATATTGTCCGTCAGATTATTTTTTTAAATAAATTCAAGGGAAGAACTTTTGGAAATCTTTGACTAAAGGAGCCAAAACGTGTCTGTGAATCAAGGAGACATTTAAACCTAAATTAACATTTTAATTAAAGGCATTAACTCCTTTCGATTCCTAAAAGATAAGCTCTGCTAAGGAAAATTAAGGATACATATTAAGCTAAAATATCCGCAAATCTAGAAAGCCCAACTGATCTGGACATTTTGTGCTGTCCATGTCGTGCAACTTTTGGAAATCTTTGACTAAAGGAGCCAAAACGTGTCCGTGAATCAATGAGAGATTTAAATCTAAACTAAAATTTTAATTAAAGGCAAATTTTAATTAAAGGCGTTAAATCCTTTTGATTCCAAAAAGATAAGCTCTATTGAAGAAAATTAAGGATACACATTGAGCTAAAATATCTGTAGGCTTAGAAAGCCCGATCGATCCAAATATTTCGTGTCACCCACGTAGTGCGGGTGCACCTCCAACCCTGGCGAGTTTGGATTTGCACCCCTCTTGTATGCAAGGGAGAGTATTAGTTTATCATTCAATAACTACCAAGTTGGTTCACATATATAAATATATTCCATTATTGATATCTAACCAATACGGGACTAAAGTTTTTATTTTTCTCAACATAATTCACAAGTGGCATACTTTAAGCATCAATTTCTCATTCATCACTCAACCATTTTAAGCATATGATATATCATTGTAAACATCTCATGAAGTAGAATATAAAACCATAGTTTCATTATTCAAATCTCCACATTTACTAATCAAGAATATGCCTCAAAGCTTCCAAAATATCCATTTTTTCCAACATTATTTTCATTTATTCTTCTTCCATTGTCATTTTTCTATGGTTGGAGCTTCAAACATTCGGCCATTTACTTCTTTTCACGTAAGTACTTTGATCATATATTTTCGTAAATTTTATGTTTTTGAGATAGTTGTAACTTAATCTAGTTAACTCATATCTCCATTTTCAAAATTGTTAAAATTTTTAAAAGTTGCTACTGATGAAAATTGAAGCTTTTAAGGTTTAATGGCTTGATTATAAGCTTAGATGTGTTTAAAGATTAAATTATAAAAGGAATTTTGTTAGTTTTAAGTCTAGTGACTAGTTTGTAAATATGTTAAACTTGACATGAGAAGTTTTGAAATTTTATGTTATGAAGAGTTATAAAAGGGTGGGATTGTCAATGGATTAAAAAACGGAGTTTAATTGTGAAAGCTATAATAGTTTTAGCTTTAAGAACTAAATTGCATAAAATACAAAGCGCTAGGGAAATTGTGTAAAATAAATAAAAGATGTTACATACATTAATTGAGATGGAATAAAGTTTTTGGAACTAATAATGTGAAATGAATTATTAAATAGATCAATAATCAGACCAACCGATAGATAACTGAAAGAGAAAATTGTGGATTAGACTCTGACATTTCTTCTATTGTTGTTTACACCTAGAAAGTTCATATACGGGTAATTTATGTTTATAAATTTATTGAACATGTTTGAATGATGAAATTTTTCATATTAAACTTTATGTATTGAGTTGTATTAAAATTTGTACAAAGGTTAGAAAAGAACTGAAGTGTAATGACTTGTTCAGATATGTTAATAGAGCCCAGATGAACACATGATAATATACAAATGGCACGCCAATAAGGTTGATTGTGTGCTAGTACGGGATATGTGTAAAATATGTTGTGTAGTAAAAGATTTGATGGATATATTATAGTTTATGTTGGAATCTTGCATTTGTAAATTACCGAGTTTTGCATTACGGTGCCTTGGTGTGGTGTAGTTATCACTCTATTAAGCTATTTAGTGTAACACCCCAAACCCGGCTTAGACATTATAGTTGAATCTAAAGACATCACAAAGAATGGGTTTTAAAAATTGAGTTGTTTCAATAAACCATTCAAATTTTATACCTCGTATTCATTTATAATTATTACTAAAAACATCATTTAATTAGTTCATTTGCCAAAATCTAATTTAAAATGAAAGTTTAATAAAACCAATACATTTCATAAATCTCGTTTGTATTTTTAGAAAACCTTTTATTTACATAAAATCATCATTTTCATAAAACGTTTTGTCAAAGCGTGAAAATTATCAAATAGTCAAAACCAGAATCATCAGTTAAAAAGCATACAATCCCGAGAGTCCCAAAAATTACAAACTCTCAATTAAGTTTAGAATTTAAATAAAAACCATAATTTTTAAGTATAACCAGTTCTCGAAGGAGTAGTCATTGCTGAGTCCCCGACGCTCTGATCCGCCTAAGTCTGTGGATTACCTGAACAGAGCAGACAAACAGATGTGAGTTTTCGTAAACTCAGTGTGTAACCCAACAGGAATAAACATACAATTTATACAGAAATCATATATACATTCAGATTCATATCAGACCTAAGTCCTTTACAAAAATAGATAACTGAATCAAATATGTAAAATCCTACCCCCATCCTCTACACACCATTTTCGACTATCCCAACACAGCATGTGGGGTTAAAAACACCAACCCATCCCTACACATCGCATTGTGTCGTTACGACACGTATCAGATAATATGCAACCAAGCTGTCAAAATATAGGCGAGGGTCTCCCTTTAGAACACTTCCTCCATAAATACAATCCCACCCCAAAAACAGATACAGAAAACAGATACAGATACAAATATAACATGCTTATCATGCTTGTGTACAGATATCAGATATACATATAGCAGAATAATCATACATGCATAAAAATGCCCTACTTAAAGCATACTATCAGAATATCAGATCACATAATCTAGGGTTTGATTAGCCCTTACCGACCCTATGGTAGGCCCACGGTCGATCAAAATGACCCGTACGACCCTAGGGAAAATTTTAGAAATTTGGGCTACGTGCCAATCTGGATTGCCCATGTGGTCCACACGGCGTAGCCCAAACCCACACAGTCGTGTGGCATGCCCGTGTGGACCTACACGCCCGTATGGCCCACACATCCAACTTGACCTAGCCCGTCTGGCCCACACGGCCACAGTCAACCATGACACGGCCTTGTCTAGCGCAAAGCCAAGCCTTCGTTGATCACACGACCATGTCTCGCACACGGCCAACCACACAGGCGACCACACGCCCGTGTGGCATCATCAGAATAGTTTTTCGGCTTTTTTCGAAGCTCGATTTTCTGCGTTTTGGGTACACACTTGGTACGGTTTTAATGCTACAGCAAACACAAGCCCTTAAGAACCCCAACACCTCAAACGATTCCAACTAAGATTCGCAATAAGGGAGCCTCATTCTTCACGATTTATTTTTGCCCGAAACAGAAAGTAAGGTTCTAACCGAAAATTTGGAAAAAAATGAACCTTTCAAAACAAATACTAGAATCCCACTTACCAAACAACTGAGGAAAACAAATGAGCAAAAATACCAAGATTGATGACAAATCAGAATAGAACAGAGAAAAAATCAACAGAGAAGAAAAACAACAGAGCAGAGGAAGAAAAAACGAAATTGACGTCATTTTTTTCTCTGGAAAGAGAGAATTTTTGAAAAAAAGAATAAAAAAAATCCCAAATCCCCTATCTTTCTCCCACTAACCCACTAACTCACAACCTTTTCAGACTTTTAGCTTAACCTAAACTCTATCAGTCAACAGAGCAAAAATTAATACCCATGCTAATGCAAGGATTCAAACACTGGACCTCCAACACACTAACTCCCTTACCACATGAACCAACAGGCTCCTTCTTATATGGATTAACAGACAATACAATATAAGTCCACTCAATAAGGGTAAGGCTTGGATCTAAAATAACAAAGTTTGATAAAGGTGAAACTTGAACCCAAGACCGCTCAAACACACCCAAAACACTTAGCCACTAAAACAGATACATATTTGTGTCAAATATTTATAGAACCCAGAATAAAATATTCAAAGCGTTACAACTTTACCCCTTTAAAAGAAATTTCGACCTCAAAATTTACCTGATCAGAATAGATGAGGATACTTTTGACGCATCGAGTCCTCAAGTTCCTACATGGCTTCCTCAATGCCATGATTCCACTCTAGAATCTTTACCAATGGAATGGACTTCCTCCTCAGAACCTTCATATCATGATCCAGAATTTGAACTGGCTCCTCTTCAAAGGTAAAATCCAGTCTAATCTCAATCTCCTCAACAGAGACAACGTGAGATAGATCAGACCGATATCGCCTCAACTTTGAGACGTGAAACATATCGTGGATACGGTCTAACTCTAGAGGTAGCTCCAACTGATAAGCAACTAGTTCCACACGCTTCAAAATCTAGTACGGCACAATGAACCTAAGGCTCAACTTACCCTTACGATCGAATCTCTGAACTTTCTTCCATAGGGAAACCTTAAGAAAGAAGAAGTCCCTCATAAAGTACTCAATATCTTTCCTCTTAAGATCTGCATAAGACTTTCGTCTATCAGAAGCTGCCTTCAGATGATCTCGAATCAGTCTAACATTATCTTTGGTCTCAGAAACAAACTCAGGACACAAAACCCGACGCTTATCCAACTTAGTCCAACATAGTGGAGTATGACACTTATGACCATATAAAGCCTCATAAGATGCCATCTGAATGCTAGACTGGAAACTGTTATTATAGGCGAACTCATCTAGCGGCAGATAATCCTCCCAACTACCTCAAAAATTAATCACACAACTCTGAAGCATATCCTCTAATATGTAAATCACCCTCTCAGTTTGACCATCGGTCTGAGAATGAAACGTAGTACTGAATTTCAATCTCGAACCTAGAGCCTCGTGCAATTTCTTCCAAAACTAAGAAGTGAAGCGAGGATCTCTACCAGAAATTATCAAGATAAAAACCCCATGCAGTCTTATAATCTTAGAGATATAGAGCTTCGCTAGCTTCTGTAGAGAGTAGTCCGTCCGAACAGGAATAAAATGAGCAAACTTGGTCAATCGATCCACGATGACCTAAACAGAATCCTTCTTAGTGGGTGTCAAGGGCAACCCACTAATGAATTCCATTGTCACTCGTTCCCACTTCCATAAAGGAATCTTAACGGGTTGTAGCAAACCCGAAGGCAACTGTTGCTCAGCCTTAACTTGTTGACACATTAGACAATGGGCAATGAAATCCGTAACCTCACGTTTCAAACCTGACCACCTATACAACTCACGAAGATCGCGATACATCTTATTACCCCAAGATGCATAGCATAAGAACTACTATGCGCTTCCCTCAGAATTGATTGTCTCAAATCAGAATCATTCGGCACACAGATTTGACCTTGAAAGCATAGAACTCTATCTTTATTTAGCCCAAAATCTGAAGTACTGTCACTTTCAATCTGACGGAACCACAAACCTAGAGACTTATCGCCTAACTGCTTATCCCGAATCTGATCAATCCAAGTCGGCCTAACTTGGAACTCGAGTAACAGACTCCCATCATCAAACAGACTAAGGCGAGTGAAAATCGCTCTCAAATCAGTCATCTCTCTACGACTTAGAGCATCGGCCACCACATTGGCCTTACCAGGATGGTAATCTATTATGCAATCATAATCTTTGAGCAGCTCAATCCATCGACGCTATCTAAGATTTAACTCCATAGTAAGGAGGTACTTGAGGCTCTTGTGATCAGTGTAGATAATGCACCTCTCATCATACAGATAGTGCCTCCAGATTTTCAATGTAAAAACCACAGTCGCCAACTCGAGATCATGCACCAGATAATTCCCTTTATGTGCCTTAAGCTGACGAGACACATATGCCACAAATTTACCATCTTGTATCAGTACACATCCCAAACCAACGTGGATGCATCGCTATAGACCACAAACTCTTTACTGGATTCAGACTGTATCAAGATAGGAGCTTCAGTCAGAACATACTTGAGCTTCTCGAAACTTGATTCCTGCATATCAGTCCAGACAAAAGGGTCACCCTTGCGCAGAAGCTTAGTCAAAGGAGATGCAATCAGAGAGAAGCCCTCGACAAATCACCTATAATAACTCACAAGACCCAGAAAACTACAGATTTCAGATACGTTCTTGGGTTATTTCTAACCTATTACAGCCTCAATCTTTCTAGGATCAACTCAGATCCCCTCAGCAAAAAAACCACATGACCTAGAAAAGTTACCTCACGAAATTAGATTTCACACTTGCTGAGCTTAGGGTAAAGTTGTTTCTCTCGAAGTATCTGAAGCACTACTCTAATATGCTCATCATGTTTATCCTCAACCCTAGAGTAAACTAAATATCATCAATGAAAACCACCATGAACTAATCTAGATATAGCTGAAATGCTCAGTTCATCAAATCTATGAATGTGGCTGAAGCATTCTTCAGACCAAAAGGCATAACTAAGAACTCGTAGTGTCCATAACGAGTCTTAAATGCAATCTTATGAACATCAACTTCCTTAACTCAAAGTTGATGGTACCCAGATCAGAGATCAATCTTAAAAAACACTATAGCCCCTCAAAACTGATCAAATAAATCATCAATCCTTGAAGTGGATACTTGTTTCTTCACAGTTAATTTATTCAGTTGCCGGTAATCGATACACATCCTCATTGTCTCATCCTTCTTCTTTACATACAGAACCGGTGCCCCCCTCGGAGACACACTAGGGCAGATGAAACCACGATTTAAAAGTTCTTGAAGTTGAGCCTTAAGCTCTGTAAGTTCCTTCGGTGTCATTCAATAAGAAGCAATGGACACCGAAGCACCCGGTAGAAGCTCAATGCTGAACTCAACTTTTCGATTCAGAGGTAAACCCGGCAACTCTTCAAGAAAGACATCTGAAAAATCCCTCACTGTTCTAATATCCCTAATAGAAGAGTCCCCAAAATTAGAGACACTAGCGTAAGCCAAATATGTCGCACACTCTTTTCGAACCAATTTCTCAGCCACAAGAGTGGAGATCATATTGAACAAATAATCTCGATGCTTACTGATCACAACTACCTCCTTATCATCCTCGGTCCTTAAAATGACCCTATTAGTCACGTAATCCAAACTAACTCAATGTTCTACCAACCAGTCCAAACCCAAAATTAAGTCGAACTCCCCAAATAGAAGCTCTATCAAATTTTCCAGAAATACAGCCCCTTGTACCTCCAACGGAACATCTCTATAAAGTTTACCAACCCGAACAGATTTCCCCAACGGACTTAGTACAGTAACCTCACTAGTAGTGCTCTCAACAGAAATCCTAGGTTTTCAAAAACGGTACTAGCTACATAGGAGTGTGTAGAACCTATATCTATCAAAGCAATATAAGATACATCAAAAATAAATAATGTACCAGTGATAACGTCGGAAGCATCCCTATCCTCTTGGTGTCGATCAGTATAAACTAGTGTAAGCTACCTCGCCTCCGTCTGACTAACACCTCTGACTAGTGCTCTTTGTCTACGGCTTATACCCTTACCACCCCTAGCCGATCCCTTGCCCCTAAATGGCTATTGAACTGCCCTCTGAGGCTATACGGGTCCTAAAGCTTGCATCTGATCTACCTGCCATGGATGTTCTCTAATACGATGCTCCAAAGACCCACACCTTAGGTAAGCCACTATCCTCTTCCAAAACTCGCCCGAATGACCTTTACCATAATCTCCACATGGCTGAATCATGATAAAAGCTACAGGAACCCCCACTCTAATTGGCCCATCAGGTCTAGCCTTTTTCTTAGGCCTCGAAACAGAACTAGAGGGCTCTGACTCCCTCTTATTCTTACCTCTCTTATAGTCCCTATTCTGGCGCTCCATGTTCTTAACCTCTTCGGCGATCTTTACCTTATCAACCAAAACTGTGAATTCTCGCTCCCTCTTTAGAGCAATCAATACCTTTAAACTGTCCTTTAAACCATCCTCAAAATGGACACACTTCTCATACTCAGACACCACCGTTCCTCGAGCGTAGCAGCTTAACCTCAGAAACTCGGCCTCATACTCAGCCATTGAACTATCACCTTGTGTGAGATTCATGAACTCACGCCTATGAGTATCAACATAGCTCATGCCCACATACTTTCCATGAAAAGTAGTCTTGAAGAACCCCCAATTCAGAAGATCAGGCTGAATACCCCCTCAACTGATAACCACCACTGATATACCTCATCGTGAAGCAAAGAGACTGTACCCTTAAGTTTCTGCTCAAATGTATAGTCTATATCATTCATGATCCCCTCAGTGGCCTCCAACCAGTACTCGGCCATAGTAGGGGCGACTCTAATGACACCTCTAAACAACTCACCACCATTAGATTAAAGTCATTCAGTTACTAATCCTTGACCCTCAGATCTAGAATGAGGTCTAGTAACCCTTTCCAATATCCTCAACATGGCTTGGATAGTGCGTCATCCCCAACTAAACAACTTTGAGACCTAGTCCCAATGGCAGGCAAAATCAATGTCTCACTCATGTCTAAGTTTGGCATACTGCCCATAGAAGATGACTCAGCTCGAGCCCTCCTACAGCCTTTATCACAGGTACGAATACCACATCTACGAGTTCCACGAGCGCTCATCGTAAATTTTTAAATTTCATCTACATTATAAAATTTTATGTATCAGTTTTAGTATTTATTAACAGATATTTTATGCAAAAGCTATCAGAAATTCAAAAATGTTTTTAGAAGCTTCAATCTCTAACTAGCTTAGTACAGTTTTCAGAAAGTACTAACTACCGTGTTCAAGAATATTCTATCTAAGTTCAAAAGTACTTACAGGATGGCGTCGAAGTGTAACATCCCGATTTTGGGCCTAGTCTCGAGGCCACAAATTTGATAAGGAAAACATTATTTTTAGTATATTTTTATGATCTACGATTTCATGGAAAGATTTCGTGAAAATTTCGTTTGAAAATTTCGACGTTTGGGCTCTCAATTTAGTCAAAAGGACTAAATTGTAAATAGTGCAAAAGATGAGTTCCATATGTTAGAAGTGTCCAATTGTTATGAAGTTTTGAATTGAAGGTCCTTAAATAGCAATTAGACCATTGGATAAATTGTTGGACAAAAATGGGCATGAATAAGACAAATTTGAAAGAAAAGTCTTTAAGGGCATTTTGGTCATTCAGTAATTTAAAAGAATTAAAAAGGGAAGATGAAGCAAAAATTTGCTCATCTTCTTACTCAAGGCCGAATATAGCATGGAGAAACCATGGCTAGGTTTTTCAAGCTTCCAAGCTCGATTGTAAGTCCGTTCTAGCCCCGTTTTTAATGATTTTTACGTTTTTAAAATTCTGGGAACATGATTTCTATATTTCTACCATTTATTTGAGCTAGGGTTTGATTTCAAAAATTGAACCATGTTGAATAATTGTTCATTTTGATGAATTATGGTAGATTATGCATGTTTATGATTAGAGAAACGGTTTTTGCCGAGTGATTTTTGACGAAAACGTCAAGGACTAAATCGTAAAAGTTATAAAATTTGTCATAAGTGTGAGTTTTAATGAGAATTGTGGGCTTCCATATTTATGAAATGGTTCAGTAAGGCCTAAAATACAAAGAAATTGAATAAAAGTTTATTTCCGAGCTTTGGGGCAAAAGTGTAAATATGTAAAAGTTTAGGGACAAACATGTAAATTTTGTAAAAATATGTTTTAGGTCCAAAATAGTAAAGTACATTGATTAAATAAATGAAATATGATGTTTTAGATCCCAAAAAACGGGATTTGGACCTAGAACAGGAGAAAAATCGAAAATCGGGAAAGTTTGTCAAAATGGTCGTATTGGTATCGAGGTAAGTTCATGTGTTTAATAAGCATTAAGCATGTTTGAATGCTAAATTGATATATTAGTTATAAATGTTTTAGTATTGATTTTTTACTATAATAATAATTGAGAAATGTTCGATAATGATTCAACATTAAAAGTGAGAATTTGAGTAAGTTTACATATAATACCATAGTGGTAATGTGGCTTTGTATAAGATCAAGAAAGTATCGAATAGCATAATTTGAGAAAAGTAAGATAAATTGAGGATATGATGATTAAGAATGTAAGTATGTAAGTTGAGTACCATTTTATTATTATGAAATTGTTGCTATTATTATTATTGAGTTATGTGACTGACCTTAAGAATTTTGAGCAAGTATGTTTTAGCTATGAATTGCCAAGACATTAATATTTCAAAGTCCACGTTTATAACATGGCAATTAAGGAAGAATTGACAGAAAAAGACCATGGTTGACCCATGGCAACATAAGATAAGGATACCAAGTAAGACCATGCCAAGGCATGGCACTGGTGAATTTTACAAGGCAAGCAAATCATGTAATACCATGTCAAGACATGGAATTGATAAGTTACTATAAGGCAAAGATCCCATGTAAGACCATGCCAAGGCATGGCATTAGTAAGTTTTACAAGGCAAGGAAATAATGTAAGACCATGTCAAGACATGGCATCGATAAGTTACTATAAGGCAAAGATCCCATGTAAGACCATGCCGAGGCATGGCATTGGTGAGTATATAAGGCAAGGATCCCATGTAGGACCATGCCAAGGCATGGCATTGATGAGTTTATAAGGCAAAGATCCCATGTAAGACCATGCTAAAGGATGGCATTGGTGAGTACATAAGGCAAGGATACTACGTAAGACCATGTCAAGACATGACAATGGTAAATTTTAAAAGGAAAGGTACTTGAGTAATCCAAAGAGTAAGTCAAAGAGATGACAAGGTAAGATCACGAGGAAAGAGCACAGGTATGTACATAAGGCTTATTAATATTGAGGTTATAAGTTGATGATATTAAAAGTATTTTAATAAGTATATCCAAGTATTAAGTAAGTGATAAGTTTTCAATTATACTTATGACACTTTGTGACATAATTAGCAATATGCCTATATATTATGAGAAAGTATTAATGTGTTAAGTGAGATGTTGCAGGTACATAAGCAAGCTATTAAGTAAAGTATTTTTTTATTATTCTGAGCCTTTGGTAAGGTTACCAATGAGTAAGATGGGAAAGTAAGAACTTAACATTATTTATGCAAATTATGAAAGCTTAATAATAAGCCAAATTCATTACTAATGCCTATTATTTTACATGTGAACTTACTAAGCTTTATAAGCTTACCTCTTTCCTTGCCTCTATTCCAGAGTTTTATCAAACAAGCTCGGGTTAGAAGTCGTCGGGGATTGCTTCACACTTTCGACTATCAAGTTACCAATTGGGTATTTTCATTAAAACGTTTTCAGTTATGGCATGTATAGGGACTTGGCCATTTTGTGTGTATGTTCTTATGATATGGCTAAATAAGAACATGTGTTGATGTTATGTACGCCTAAATGAGGTTTAATGCAAAGAAATTATGAAAGAGTAAAAGTTGGTTATGAAACAGTTTTGGGACAATAGCAGTGACGTGATTTTAAAAAATCACTAAAAATAGTAGAAATGGAATTGAATGGTGAATGAGATATATAATTAAAGCTTACGAGACTGGTTCAGAGTGACTTCGTGATCCCTTGTTCTGATTTTAGAATTTCACTAAAAATTGTACAAAAATAATTATGATGTATAATTTATATGTTTAGACTCCTTAGTGAGTCTATTTTCATTAGAAGCAAATAGAAACATTATCCAAATTCTGTATAATGAGATAATTGATTTTTAGTGAAGAGAGATCAGGTCTGTTGGACTGTGAAACAGGGGAACCTTTAATGAATAAACTATACTAATTGGCCAAACTAAAAATTCTGGAAAAATTATGGTAAGAAGATATATGAGTATAGTTTTAGGAAAAATTTACGGATTTAAATTTTGAGTTTTATAACTCGAGTTATAATTAATTTAGTGACGTTATGCAGGTGGACAGTTTTATTATGAATACTAAAATAAATTGTTTTGATTTGTGTAAGTAATCGGAAAAATTTTAATGTTTTCGGTTTGGTCCCGAACCATTTTAATTGCATGTTTTAGGGCCTTGAGGGCCCTTTTTAGGGATATATTGGATGAATGTGAGTGAATTAATTTTAAAATTAAATTTTTATTAGTAAGATAAGTCTGGTAACGCCTCGTGCTCGACTGCGGCGACGGTCTCGGGTAAGGGGTGTTACATGAAGACTCGATGTATCACATACTTACTTAGAATGATCTAAACCATTTGAAAACCAATTCTCTTTAAAACACCATTTTTGGAACTCGAAATTCACTGCCCGAGTTTTGCAACTTGGCTTTGATACCACTAATTGTAACACACTAAAGCTGGCCTAGACTTATGGCCGAATCTGAAAACGTCATAAAGAATAGGTTTTGAAAACTGAGTTGTTTCGATAAACCATTCAACTTTTATAACTCGTATTGATTTATAATTATTACTGAAAACATTATTTAATTAGTTCATTTCCCAAAACCTAATTTACAAAGGAAATTTAATAAAATCGATACATTTTGGAAATCTCATTTGTATTTTTAGAAAACATTTATTTACGTAAAACCGTCATTTTCATAAAACATTTTGTTGAAGAGTGAAAATTATCAAACAATCAAAATCAAAATCATCAGTTAAAAACCATACAGTCCTGAGAGTCCCATAAATTACAAACTCTCAATTAAGTTCGGAATTTAAATAAAAACCATAATTTCTAAGTATAACCAATTCTCGGGCGCGTGGTCATCGCTGAGTCCCCACCGCTCCGATTTGCCTAAGTCTGTGGATTACCAAAACAAAATAGACAAACAAATTTAAGTTTTCGTAAATTCAATGTGTAACCCAACAGGCTTGGATCTAAAATAACAAAGCCTGGCAAAGGTGAAACTTGAACCCAAGACCTCTCAAACACACCCAGAACACTTAGCCACTGAAGCAGATACATATTTGTGTCAGATATTTACATAACCCGAAATAAAATATTCAGGGCGTTACATTTAGTGTGGTGGAGGGACGATACATTACATGATATGATATGTTATGATATTGTGCCTACGAACTTTGCACTATAGTGCATTGGTGTGGTGTAATTATTTTTTTTGTTCTATCGAGCTATCCAGTGTGGTGTAGTTACATGTGCATCTATATCTTATTATTTAGTTCATCGAGCTATCTGTTTAAAAGAAATGTAGTGAATGATTCCTTGAAATTCATAGATATTGTAAATGTTATATGGTTATTAAAATGTTATATGATTGTAAATAACAAATGATGTGTATACGGTTAATAGTTACTTGAAAATAATATTGAAATTAAAGGATGGTTAATAAATTATATTTACAAAATGCTCACCTTGTAAAAGTGTCTTGTTGTGATAGGGATATATATATATATATATATATATATATTAGTCAAATTCAATGTACATTAGTTTGATTTGAGGTAGGTTATTGTTTTAACTCTTATGAACTTATTAAGCATCTCAATGCTTATCCCGTTTCATATTTTTGTCTCTTGTAGTTAATCGTTAACAAAACTTGGTTACCAGATTACTTTCAAGGCTAACACTATCTAACTTCTCTTTTGGTAGCTTTTTAATTTATTTTGGCTTGATTATAAGTGGCATATAATAGGTGTTAATGTATGTATATATATATATATATATATATATATGTTTTGAAGTTTTACTTATGAACTTGCTCATGTTGATTTGTTATAAGTGTAACGAGTAAAAGCAATGTTGTTGATGTTATTTTGGTAGGTTTGGTTCATGCATATGCTTATATGCTTATGATAATGAGTAGACTTAAATTAAAGTGTTAGTATTCTTTGTTATGGTATTGGTATGGTGATGCTTAAGTAATGAATGGTGTGTATGATAAGTAGGTATCGGATTGATTTGGTTTTGGTTGAAATTTAGTGCCAAATGTGATTAGGCATTTTAAGTTGTATCTTTGGCATATTAATGTGTATATTTTTAGTAGGTTTTGATGTTAATGAAAGAATGCATTTTAGGCCTTAATGAATGTTTTCACAAAACTAGCATTTGGAGACATTATTAACCACATGATTTGACACATAATCGTGTGTCACACACGGGCTAATGACATGATCGTGTGCTCTTTTGGAGTTACAATGCATTTGTCCCACACAGTCATAATTAGTTACACAACCTAGACACACGGTCGTGTGACTATTACACACACAGTCACAACCTTTCACACAGTCTGGCCACACGATTGTATGACCCTTATTTTTAGAAATTCTCATACTTTTTGTTATATGTTCAATTAAGTCCTTATTTGTTTCCGAATTGGTTTAAGAGCCTTTGTAAGCTCATTTGAGACTCAGATTTGATTACAAATAATGATATACTTATAATATGAAAATTTTAATGTTGGGATTGATTATTAAATGCCGGATTTAGATGTAACTGTTTTGCTATATGCTGAAGCATCCTATAACTCGGGTCTGCGGCCGACCTGGGTAAGGGGTATTACAATATGTCACCCTTAGAACTCCACTTGTAAAATCTAAAAACTTCATTAACCATGTACAAAATAATTTTTCAAAAATAAAATAATATATTTTGGTTCTTTTTTTAATTTTTAATTTTTTATTTCACCCTATGGGGGATATGTAATACGCTTTGAACCCTACTTGTGAAATCTATTTTTTCATTGAAAGTATCAAATAATTTCTCATTGTTATAAATAAAAAAATTATTAACAAGCAAATAGTAGGAGAATGACATAAAAATTTATCTCGTATATATATTCTCGCTTACAAGGGGCTCAATTTATAAGCTCTCTTGCATTCAATTAAGCACAAGGAAATAAGACTCAATAAATTGTTTTAAGAAACATTCATTCTTGTATAAATTGGCAAGGAGTTTGTCTCATCAATTAATGAAGATGGTTTTGGAGTTATGGACATCCATTTTTAAATTATTTATAACACTCTCCTTTGGATGTCCATCCATTAAAGAAAAAATGTGCCTCATTAAAGCTTTTATTAGGAAAAACCCTATGGGATAAAAATCTAATGAAAGGAAAATAGTACATAATCTCCCATTATATGTTGCATCATTAAAAACCTTTACCAAGAAAGCCTAATGGGACAAAATATTGGTTAAAGGAGAAAAGTGCAGTATATTTTGGACTCCCCCTAATGTCACTTAACATTTTTGAGTTGGCACATTCCAATTTTGTAAACAAACCTTTAAAATATTGTGGTTTGTAATGTATTGGTAAATAAATTTATAAAATTATCAGTAAAAGAATTTGTTGAACTTCAATATCACATTTCTTCTCAAGATAATGAGTGAAGAATAATTTTAGTGAAATACGTTTTGTTCTATCTCTTTGAATGTATCATCCCTTTATTTGAGCTATACACGTTGCATTATCTTCATATAAGATGGTCGGTGTCTTTTCCTGTATAGGTAAATTACACATCTTCTGGTGATAAGTCATTATCCTTAGCTAAACATACTATCGACTAGTCTCATGCATTACAATTATTTTTGTAATTTGTAAAGAATTTTTTAAGTGACATTCAAAATAATGTCACAAAATATACTAAAAACGTGACAAAAACAAATAATTGTTATGTTTATAGTTGAAGATGTATCTTATATTAAAATTTGAAAAATTGTCATAAGTTCACCAATTGTTTGGCACCAAAATTTACTTTTTGTGAGAAATATTTTTATATATTTGTGACGTCTGAGCTAAATTGATGACAATTATTTGTCGTCACCAATGGAAAATCTCATTAGTGACGAATTATAATTTTTTAAAGATTTTTTATTTGTATGTCACTATTATTAATAGGTTTTATTCCTGACAATTTGATTTTTCAAATTTATCATATATAAAAAGGTCACATGTTACTTTTTTTCACGAAAAAAGAAAAAAAAGTTTAACACAGATTGTTTCTGTTGTTTTTTGTTATTTTTCTTATAATGTATATGAGAATTTTATTAACATCAAATTGCTCACCATGATAAAACCCACTTGGTATGGCTTTGCGATGAACATTTCAAAAAGTAAATGATCTTCCACCTCATATTGAGATCTAACACATACATTTATGCACTCTTGACAAGGACATCGAATTTTACATTCCAATCTCATATTTGCATGTAAAAATTTTATGAATTTTTTAATTTTTAGAACATAGTTTCGAGAAATATTTTGATTCTATTATCCAACTTTTATCCATACTAATCAATTATTCTTAACACGAATAAAAAATTATGAAAAATTAAATTATAACAAAAAAAAAATCACAATAGTTCATAATGAAACAATTAAACAAATTTTAAAACAAATTAACTCAACAGAACTCTAACTAAACGAATTAAATTAAATTATCAAATTAAATCTAATTAAATTACTAATGCCAACGTTCAGATTTGAGCAAATAAATCCCACTACGTTTAATTTAAAATTTAAATTATTTATGTATTACATATTGTTAACCATTTAAGCACTTAAATTTTTTCAAAATAAATGCAATTAAGTCCTTTTTTTTTTTACATTCATTTGGGTACTTGAATTTTTAAAATGCATCAAAAAGATCCTCAAACTTCTTTTAAAAAAGCAATTAATCCCTTACTTTTATTAAAAATTAGAAAAAAAAAATATAAAAAATTAAAATCAATAAAAGCTATAAATATTATTAAATTTTAATAAAATATTAAAATATTAAAATTTTATTAAAAATTAGAAAAAAAATATAAAAATTTTAAAATTTTGTAAAAATAGTAAAAAAATTATAAAATATATAGAAATATATAAAAATTATAAAATTTTATAAAGTTGTAAGAAAATTATACAAAATGAAAAGAAATATAAATTTCGTAAAAAAATTTTATAAAAATTATTGTACCAAAATAAGCATTTTATAATTTTTTTATAACTTCTATTGATTTTTATTTTTTTATCTTTTTTTTCACCAAATGTCATACTGTGTTGCGACACATGATGACTTTAATTGAAAAAATTAGGGGTCGTTAATTTTTTTATGATTTTTTATAAAATTTTACAATTTTGTATTTTTTTATGATTTTTATAAAAAAAGTTCTGCTTTTTAATAAATTTAAATTTTTTTTATTTTTATTAAAAATTTAATAATTTTTATAAAATTTATTATTTATTTTTTTATAATTATCTTTTCTAATTTTTAATAAGAGGAGGGGCTTAATTTCTTTTTTAAAAAATTTTGACGGTCTTTTTGATGCATTTTGAAAGTTCAAGTACCCAACTGAGTAAAAAAAAAGGGGCTTAATTGCTTTTTTTGAAGAAGAAGAAGAAGAAGAAGTTTGAAGGCTTTTTTTTTTATGCATTTTGAAAGTTCAAGTGCTCAATTGAGTGCAAGAAAAAAAAAGATGAGCTTAATTGCTTTTTTTGAAAAAATTTGAAGGCTTTTTACACCCTTAAACCTATATTAACATATTTAAAATAAATAATAATAATAATAATAATATATGCTAAGTTAATTAAGTCGTTCAGATCAATTCAAGTTTGGATATTCTTCAATTCCGGTTACTTTTGAATGTGAAATACTCTACTAACTTTAAATATTTAATTTAGTTAGTATCACAAGTTAATTGCACTTCAACTCAATATTAATGAAGTTTCAACATGCATGACATTTACTAATCTACGTTAATTGGTCTTGTAAATCGGATAACGTTAAATTTAAATTATATATGTATTACATATTATTAACATATTTTAAAATAAAAATAATATATGTTAAGTTAGTTAAGTCTCTCAGATTAATTTAAGCTTGGAAATTATTGAATTTGAATACTCATGATCTTGAAATACTTTTAAATTCAATAATTAAAATTTCAGCTCATTGGTGTAAATTATATCTCGGCTAATTTTAAACATTTAATTTAATTAATATCATGAGACAATCCAACACTAAAAATTAGATTCCACACGCATGACATATAATAAAATTACTAGTCTACGTTAATTGTTGTTGTAAATCAGGTTACATTTAATTTAAATATTAAATTATTAAAAAAAAAAAAAAAACAAAATATGTTAAGTTAGTTGTGTGGCTCGGAGCAATTCGAGATTCATAGTCATTTAGTAATTTCTTTGCTTTGTCAAATCCTTTCTATAGACTTTGCTAGCAGATACACTAGGCTTGGCGAAAATTTTATAGACTAGTAATTTCTAAAAGCAGGTTAAGTTCCTTCGATTCTCTTTTATTCGTCATTCGTTTGATTTGTTTAAATTACTTAGTTAGTCACTTAATTTTTAAGGTGTTTTTATTTTAAATGATTAAAATAAAACTTTTACAATTTCGTTTTTTAATTTTTAAAATGCTTTCATTTTAATCATCTAATTGTTAAATTTCTAACTGCGATTAACTGTACACGTCACATCATGTTAACACTTTCATTTTGGTCACCTAACTTTTAGGCCACTTTCATTTTGGTTACTCAAAAAATATCTTTTTTTTTAAGTATTGATTGGGGTAAAAAGTTAAGGATTAAAGTGAAAAATAGTAGAAACTAAAATAATGGATTAAAAAATTATCAATTTATACTTGTTTATTACATTGTAGAAAATTTATTTTTTTTTCAATATTGAAATTTTAAATTTCAGAACATAAAAATTAATTAAATAAATTGTTAAAATTTTTTATCTCTTAATAATGTTAATTGATTTGTTACTATAATATCTAAATTAATTAAATTAATCTCGTAAATTTTAAAATTTTATTTTATGTTTCCAGATTATACTTAATGAAATCAACTCGATAACTCATATTTTGTAATTGTACGTGAAAATTAAATTTCTTTTGATTATATAATATCGAATCTTCTATTCTAAGCTTAAAATAAAGAAAAATCATCCCAATTAATAATCTTGTTTCATATTATAAGTTAGAATTTACTTCGACATGTCACATTGATTTCGCAATCTATGTCTGCAATTTTGGATTGCGGATTTTACTCTCATTTTTGGGTTGGAGATGCAATATTATATTTTACATTAATTAAATTTCGGATTTTAATCTCTTAAGCTGAATGGTTTCGTGGATAGGTGATGCAATATTAATTAAATTTTACATGGACAACTATCTTCCTTTAAACTTATTGGGAATGGATACAAAAGGCAATCAAGGTGCTGCAATGTTGATGACGCACACCAGCTTGCAAAGGCTGGAGCTACTTTTAAGCTATGTGTATTTGCTGGAGACTGTGAATTGATATTCGTTTGTGTTATAATTAAACACGTAATACACTTTCTTGAAGATACCGCAGCATCCACAAGTCTGGTTGTTTCCATGAAATAGAAAAATATTAACATGCGGTTAATTTTTAGCGCTTTAGAAGCATGCTAATGGACAGATTTTTGTTACATTTTCACTTTGTGTATATTTGTAGGTTGAGCTTTGAGGTTGACCCTAGCTAGGAAATTTTAGTTTTCTCCAGGCCAGTTGATTTACTCTCATGTCTAATTTCAAAGGTTGATTTTGATTTGCAGCCAATTTTATTTTGATTTGAAACCAATTTACCCTGTGTGCTGTAAAAACTGTTGCCATATTAGCATACTACTTTGATCTGTCTTCTCAATTTAGCTGTCAATTTTTTTCTATTTTTAGTCCTCTATTCGCTGCTGGTCGGTTGGCTATGGCTGAAACCTAGTCTGTGTTATACAGCTATTTTATTTATCTAAACTAAAAAAAATATTTACAAAAATAACATTAGTTCAAAAATATTCATTCAAATGACTTTAAATAAACAGTAAATTTGGATTATGGAAATCCAATAGTCAGCATCTCCTTGTATTTTGACTCAATGATTGTTTGATGATTGTGTCAAGTTTTAAAAAAATTATTCTTTTATTTTGGGACATCAATGGCCGACATCAAGGTTGTATCATACTGATATGCTCAAATACCAATACTTGAAAAAAATTGGGTTCTGGCCATCTAATGGTCAACACCAAGTACAATATAAAAAAAAATTTGGTTCTAGCCAATAGATAGTCGGCACCAACACCAAAAATAATTATTATTTTTTTGTTTTAGCCTATAGATGGTTGGTACCACCTTTTTTGAGTCCCGAAATTATTTGTTTTTGTTTTGAGACACTAATGGCCAACACCAACTTTATAAGATTTAAATATATATATATTTGGTTTTGGGACACTGATAGCCGGCACCAAGTATAAAAAAATTTATTTCTCTTAATTTTGGGAATCAGATGACCGAAACCCCCTTACTTTATATATAGGCACTGGTTTGGGTTCTAATTTTGCCATTGGATGAGAAAAAAATTGTTGAGAGTGCCATCAAAATAAGAATGTTTTGTAGTGTATCATCAAATCAGTTTTTATGTAGTTGATCACAAATGGGAGTGTTTTGTAGTGTACAACCGAAATTTGGGGTTGAATTTTATACTGACATGTTTTAACGGAGTTGAATTATATATTGTCATGTGAACCGTAAAGGTTATGTCATCAAAGGTTGGATGACTCTATATGCCATAGATGGCTAACCGAGATGTCCAATGCAAATGGACATTATCTACACTGCAAGAACATTTATTCTGCAAGAGCATTTATTCTGCAACTTATAGGTAGAGTACTGTTGCAACGTAGACCTGATTCAAGCAGAAGACGACTAATTCTGAAGAAATTACTATTCAAATTTTTTGTATTATTTTTGTATCTATAAATCAAATTTAGTCTGTATTATTTGTTGTTCGAATTTTATATTTTCATGTATTAATATTCTAGAATGTTTGTATTTTCTGGTATCTGTAAATTTAATTTGTTGCGTATTATTATTTTTTTCGAATTATAGATTTGTTTTATTAAATATTTTGAAGTCATTTAACCAAACAAATAATTATTTTAGAAAAACTAAATTTATATTAAAAAATAGAATAATTAAAAACTAAAGTGAATATTTATAGATAAAAATCAAAATTGTCGTGATCCCGGTGATATCCCAAGCGCTAGTGTGTAACGGTCTAGCTACCTCCGTCGGTGATGCCGTGCACCTTGCTGAGGCGTTTCATAGTTGCTCGGTCTAGCCTCTGGTGTCCTGTTCGATGTACTTAGGAAAGTGGTATAATAATATACACCATAATCAAGAGTTAAGGGATGTGACCGGAGGTGCTAATAGAAAAATATCCTCAGTCGTGGGTGTATGTGCTTGCTGATTGAGCTTTGGGTGATATGAGGACGTTCCAGAGTGTGTTGAATGTTGAGGCTCGAGGTCGTCGTCAAATATATCCTCGAACGATAAAGGAAATTGGGGCTCGGGCTCCAGGTGGTATGATGACAAGCCTGATGCTTTATATTGGAGCTCAGGATCAAGGTTAGAGGCAGAACCGATATCGGTGTTCCCGAATGGCAAAATTCAGTTACGGCACGGTCGTGCACTCGTCCGTTCCCACCTGGAAGATTTTGATTGTGCATCTTCCCGGAGTAGCATATAATGACTTTGGAATATGAAAGACTTCCCGTTTGCCATATATCATTCTGCGTACTCGCGCGAATGAGAGAATCCTCCCTCTAACACATACAAGGGAGGGCGCCTCGGATGTCGATCATGATGAAAAGTTTAAATTGCAAATGAGCACTATTCAAAAGAGATGATTTATCATCTAACAATTTTAATTATTCATAAATATTATTAAAATTAAAAGTGATGATTTATCATCAAATACTTTCTATGGGACATGTTTTTTCCTAAATGAGTATGTCCAATATGAAGAGTTGTGGCTCTTCAAATTGTATTCTTTGAATGCATATAAATAGAGGCATTATGGTGCTCACAAACATATCAATTACATTCAATCTTATTTTCAAAAAAACTAGAGTAAGAATTAGGGAATTCCTTGATTTTGCTTATCAAAGGAATATCAAAACTTCGTTGTATCCCGAGAAAACTTTTGTCTTAACTCTCTAGCAACTTTGTGTGGGGGCAAATAGTTCTCTTTGGAAAGCGTCATTCGTACCTCGAAGTCTACTGTTTACGACTTAAAATTTTCAACAATCAAAGAGAACTATTTTGAAGATGGCGACAGAGGCTAACAACGCATCAAAGTGATGAACCAAGAGTTTGTAAAACTTGATCGGTTTGATGGTTCAAATTTCAATCGTTGGAAGGACAAAATGTTGTTCCTTCTTACTGTTTTAAATGTGGCATATGTTCTAGATCCAAACCTACAAGTCGTGGAAAATTCCGCCCCCAATGCAAATTCCGAGGAAATTGCAAAAGTGGCTGAACTCAAGAAGAAGCGCGAAGAAGATAATTTCACATGTTGAAAACACATTCTCAACACCTTGTCTAATCGATTGTATGATCTTTACATGTCGATGCAATCCCCGGTGGAAATATGGAAAGCTCTTGAAGAGAAATACAACACCGAGCGACAAGGTACTGATAAAATTTTAATGATGAAGTATTTCGAATTCAAAATGCTGATAGTATCCCGATCATGGATCAAGTCCATGAATTACAAGTCCTTGTAAGTAGGCTTCGTAACTTGAAAGTTGTTATTCCAGAATTGTTACAAGTTGGGGCTATCATTTCAAATGTGCCCTCGTCTTGGAACAATTATCGGAAGAAACTTCTACATATGGCAGAGGATTTCACTATGAAGCAAATACTTAGGCATTTGCGTATTGAAGAAAAAACTCGGAAGCGTGATGCGACGTATCTTTCCCAAAGTTCTAAAGTGAACCATGTGAGTGAGTCCAAGAACTCTCGAAATGGTAAACGAAAGGCCACATCCGATACAAATGGCGTGCAAGACAAGAAGAAAAGAACTCGCAATTGTTATAATTGCAATAAGAAAGGACATTATATTAAGGATTGTAGACTTCTCAAAAAGAAGCAAGATGCCACAACTTCCAAAGCCAATATGGTGGAGGGCATGACTTAGTGGCCATGGTTACGGAAGGGATAAAAAATTTGGAGATTGGTATGATTACTGAACTCAGTGTAGCCATGACTGATAAGCCCTGTAATTGGTGGCATTACTTTGGAGCTACTGTCCATGTGTGTAATGACCGAAAACAATTCAAAAGTTATGAACTAGTGGCAAATCGTGAAGTGCTTACGGGCAACTATCAATTGGTTAAAGTGCTTGGTCAAGGGACAGTGGAACTCAACTTCACATCTGGGAAGAAATTGACTTTGACTAATGTGTTGCATGTTCCCGATATGAAAAGAATTTAGTTTCCGCAAATATTCTATGTAACAAGGGGTTAAAGATTATCTTGGAATCTGAAAAGTTTGTCTTGCTTAAGGGTGATATATATGTAGAAAAAGGATATTGTAACGAGGGTATGTTCAAGTTGAGCATTGATATGAATAAAGTTAATTCTTCTGCTTATATTGTTGAATCTTATACTTTGTGGCATGCGCATTTAGCACATTTTAATTTTAAAACTTTACAATATATTCAAAAGAATGGTTATATAAGTATACATAATGATAAGTTTGAGGATAAATGTGATATTTGTATTCAATCAAAAATTACCAAGAAGCTGTTTCCTAATAAGTGTGAAAGGAATTCACAAATCTTAGATTTAATTCATTTGGATGTTTGTGAATTAAATGGAACACTAATAAGAGGTGGAAAATGATATTTTATCACTTTTATAGACGACTTCTCTAGATTTACTTATGTGTATCTTATGAGAAGTAAATACGATGCGTTTGATATGTTTAAACGTTTTAAAAATGAGGTTGAGAATTTGTCTAGTAAGAAAATCAAAGTGCTTCGTAGTGATAGAGGTGGTGAAAATTTTTCAAATGAATTTAATATATATTGTGAGGAACAAGGTGTGGTACATGAGTGTTCTGCACCTTATACTCCGCAACAAAATGGTTTGGTGGAAAGAAAGAACCGTACTTTAGTAGATATGGTTAACTTGATGTTGTTAAATGCTAAACTTCCATATAATCTATGGGGTGAAGCTTTATTGACTGCGTGTTATATTCTTAACTGAATACTATCGAGAAAATTCAAAGTATCTCCATATGAGTTATGGAAGGGTCGGATGCTAAACTTAGATTATTTCAAAGTGTGGGGGTGTTTGGCTTATTATAGAGTTCCCGACTAATAAAGAACAAAGTTAGGTCCAAGAGCCGTTAAGGGTGCGTTCGTTGGATATGCCCAACACTCTAAGGCTTATCGTGTTCTTGACTTAGTGTCAAATACGATAATTGAAACAAGAGATGTTGTATTCATTGAAAATAAGGTTTTCAATGATTCAACATATTCAAAAAAAGAATATCAACCAACGATCTCAAGTGATCAAACCAAAAGAAGTCTTTGTGATAATAAAGATATGGAGCTGAGGAAAAGTCAAAGAATAAGAAAAGCAAAGGATTTTGGTCCTGATTTCATTTCCTCGCAATCTCTAGCATTCCTTGTTGAGGGAGATAGAGAATCGGTAATTAAGAAGATCCCCATAATGTTTAATGTGGATAGTGATCCACAATCCTATGGTGAAGCCATGACTTCTAGGGATGCAGCATTTTGGAAAGAGGTGATCAATGATGAAATGGATTCAATATTATCTAACAATACTTGGATTCTAGTTGATCTTCCTCAAGGATCAAAGCCTATCGGGTGTAAATGGGTGTTTAAAATGAAAAATACTCCAACAGAGGGTTCTCCAACCTTTAAGGCTAGGTTGGTGGCTAAAGGATTTAGGCAAAAAGAAGGCCTAGATTATTTTGATACCTATGCACCAGTGGCTAGGATGACCTCCATTCGAATTCTTATAGCACTTGCATCTATCCATAAGTTACATGTACATCACATGGATGTTAAGACGGCTTTTTTGAATGGTGATCTCGAAGAAGAAGTCTATATGGAGTAACCAGAAGGTTTTGTGCTTCTTGGGAATGAACATAAGGTGTGTAAATTGATCAAGTCATTATATGGTTTAAAACAAGCGCCTAAACAATGACATGAGAAATTTGACTCGATTATCTTGTCAAATGGTTTTTTACATAATACTGTGGATAAATGAATTTACACTAAATTCACCGATAGATTTGGTGTAATTATTTGTCTCTATGTAGACGATTTGTTGATTTTTGGTACGAACATTGAAGGTGTTCGTGAGACCAAAGAGTATCTAGCCTCGAAATTTAAAATGAAAGATTTCAATGAGGTAGATACAATTCTAGGAATAAAAGTGAAAAAACATGAAAATGACTTTGCACTAAGTCAATCTCACTACATTGAGAAAGTATTGGAAAAGTTTAAACACTTGAATATCAAGGATTCAAACACTCCATACGATTCAAATTTCAAGTTAAGTGAGAATAATGGCAGGGTTATAGCACAACTTGAGTACGCCAGCGTAATCAGAAGTCTAATGTATGCAATGCATTGTACTAAACACGATATAGCATTTGCTGTGTGTAAATTGGCGAGATTTACAAATTGTCCTAGTACTGATCATTGGAAAGGAATTTGTAGAATTTTTGGGTATCTAAAGAAAACAAAAAATTTGGGATTATTCTATAGTGATTATCTCGCAGTACTAAAAGGTTACTCGGATGCAAGTTGGATTACAAGTCTAAGTGACAATAAGTCCACATCGGGATGGATTTTTACAATTGGAGGTGGGGCCATTAGTTGGGCCTCCAAGAAACAAACTTGCATCTCCCATTCAACTATGGAGGCTGAATTCATAGCCTTAGCGGCTACTGGCAAAGAAGTGGAATGGCTAAGAGATCTCTTGCTAGATATAAAGTTGTGGCCACAACGTAAGTTCGCCATTTCCGTATATTGTGGTAGTGAATCTACTATGTCTCGAGCATATAATAAGGTGTACAATAGAAAGTCTAGACATATAAGTTTGAGACATGAGTATGTGAGACAATTGATTAAGGACGGTGTGATAACTGTTACCTATGTTAAGTCAGTTGACAATTTAGCGGACCCATTGACTAAAGGTTTATCAAAGGACCTGGTTAAGAGTACCACCGCTAAAATGGGATTAAAATCATTCTAATCACATCATTGATAATGGAAACCCTACCTTGTTCTAGCCAAAAGTTAGTTTCAAGGTTCAAAGGGTAATAAAAAGTTATTGAATAACAACGTACACTAAGAATTAGGATTTAGTGTTTATATTTTAGGAGGATGAGTTTTTTCTCTTAATTGATGGACATTAATTGTCATGAAATCCACCTATATGGACATGAAGTGGTGCCGTTTCAACGAGATTTTTCTTCATGATTTTCTCTCGTACATATTCATGAAACGGGATGAGCACATGGCCATAACGATGCTATAAAGCAAATTAAATTCTTACTCCAATACTTTACGATTATGTGTAAAAATTTTCCAGTATTAACTTTAATAATGATGGTTCAAGCAACTAGCCACCATTCACTTTGTTGATACTCCGAGAATTTGCACTAAATGAAGGTTCAATCTGCGGACACCTTTCTTTATGCATAATCGTTGTGTACTTATTTTTTGGAATTAGCAATCTAGTGGGGGATTGATGAAAAGTTTAGATTGCAAATGAGCACTATTCAAAAGAGATGATTTATCATCTTACAATTTTAATTATTCATAAATATTATTAAAATTAAAAGTGATGATTTATCATCAAATACATTTCTATGGGACATGTTTTTTCCTAAATGAGTATGTCCAATATGAAGAGTTGTGGCTCTTCAAATTGTATTCTTTGAATGCATATAAATAGAGGCATTATGGTGCTCACAAACATATCAGTTACATTCAGTCTTATTTTTAAAAAAACTAAAGTAAGAATTAGGGAATTCCTTGATTTTGCTTATCAAAGGAATATCAAAACTTCGTTGTATCCCGAGAGAACCTTTGTATGAACCCTCTAGCAACTTTGTGTGGGGGCAAATAGTTCTCTTTGGAAAGCGTCATTCGTGCCTCGAAGTCTACTATTTATTTCATACAAGTCTCCGGTACTATCGGTCGACTTAAATTTTTCAACTCCATAGAAAGATGTATGGTTCGTGTTTTCCACCCATTTTATTACATCTCGACCCGAACCCTTTTTGTCCATTCTGTGGACTTCTTTGATGTCAACAGGAGGGTTCGGGATAGGTTGCGCGCAACCAAACTATCTCAACTCCCGACCCCTATCGTGCCACTACACCATATAGAAATGAACCAACGGAACATTTGACACGAACAAATGTTGCTACTCGGTAACCTATGATGGTATGAGCGTCGCAGTCCCTTCCTCGACATATGGCATCCATTGAAACTGCATAATATAGACAACACTTTATTAGTTAATTTATTTTTTAATTATTATTTTTGATAGAAAAATTGAAAGTGTATTTTATATTATCCCCGAAATGAGTCTCAATCATCATACGGTACACGGGTATGGTGAATGATGGCCCGATTCTTAGTAGAGTCGTCCATCTGAAAAATAGAATAATTTTTTGAATTATTTTTTCCATACAAAAATGAGTATACTATACTATACAATTAAAAAACAAAAGGTAAAATCAAACTATGAATTCACCTATTCACAAGTGGTCACACAGACAGTTGGTGGCTCACTGTTGCCAGAAATGGCATTCGGTATAATGCCCAAGACTGCAGTAGAAGGTAGCAACCACCCATGGTCTTGTTAGACGGCTTTGTCGCTCAACAAAGCTCGCGGTATAAGCATGCTAATACTGCAAAGGCCCAATTAAATCTCTCAACTTGCTTTAAGGCCTTTAGTAAGGAGAAGTACACGATGTGGACTTTATTTTGATTCACATCCGATAACAGTACTCCACCTATAAGTTGCAAAATAAATGCTCTTGCAGCGTAGCTAATGTCCATCTACGTTGGACTGCTCAGTAGATTTTAGAAGTTTGCTCTTAACCAGGTAAATTTAATACTGGTTAATTTTCCTTCCTCATCGTTAGGGGGCTATCTTCCAAGTAACCGCTCGTAAGTGCCCCACGGATCAAGCAATTTTCCAAGCCCCGTCACTGTTTTGCCGTTAATAAATAGCCCCAGTTGGATTGCTATGTCTTGCAGTGTAATGGTAACCTCCCCACACAGGAGGTGGAATGTATGTGTCTCTAGGCACCATCTTTCAACTAAGGCCGATATTAAATCGGCTCGTAGCTTAGAGATTTGAATGTATGCAGCTACCCAAAACCCGCGACGTTTAAATACAGCAAAACCCTTTGATCAGAAAAATATTCGAGATCATGCAATCGGGATCTTACAATCTGGTACTGATCTTGTGTTTATAGTAAAAATAAAATGTTATATTTCTCGTTTAAAAAATAATTGATCATAGGAATTTAAATTAAACAGGTCATTTGGTATAAATTTTACCTTATTCACATTTTTAGCAATGTGGTTATTGTCATTTAAAAGAGAATGAATATTAGGATCCATCGAGTGATTAGTGGTGAACGGCGTTGATTGGCGTTGATCGAAGGTGATCGGTGGTGATCGACGGTGAACGACGGCGAATGGCGTTGAACGGCAGTTATCGGCGATGGTGATCGGGTTTTGGGTTGAAGCATGTCATTTATAGTGAGGGACCATAGTGGTTGAGCAAGGGTAAAAAGGGAAAAAAGAAAAAAAATTGGCCCTGACCCATCGGGTCACGCCGGAGCAGGCCTAACCTACTGATGCCAGCCATTATGTGGCTAATCTAACACTTAGGCCTTATAAGCCTGCAGCCTGCTGGTGCCGGCCATTGGATGGCCTATTCTGACAGGTCTAACACAAGCTTGACATAAGTGTAGACCTGTCATGCAATGTCTTGTCAACCTTTTGTTTTTCATTTCAATTTTATTTTTAATTTCATTTCAATTTCATTTTTTCTCATATCATTTTAATTTCATTTCACTTTTTTTAATTAAAACTTTATTTCTCATGTCAATTTTATTTTTTAATTTCAATTTCTTTTAAAATTCATTTGAATTTTTTTTTTCATGTGATTTGAATTTCATTTCAATTTTAATTTCATTTTACTTTTTTTCTTTTTTAATTAAAACTTCATTTGTGATGTCATTTTTTTTCATTTTAATTTTTTTCTTAAAATTCATTTGAATTTCATTTTTTCTCATGTTATTTAAATTTCATTTCACTTTTTTTCTTTTTTTATTATAACTTCATTTGTTATGTCAATTTTTTTTCATTTCAATTTCTTCTTAAAATTCATTTGAATTTCATTTCAATTTTAATTTTATTTCACTTTTTTTTTCCTTTTTAATTAAAAATTTATTTCTCATGTCAATTTTTTTTTCATTTCAATTTCTTCTTAAAATTCATTTGAATTTCATTTTTTTCTCTCATATTTTTTGAATTTCATTTCAAATTTAATTTAATTTCACTTTTTTTCTTTTTTAATTAAAAATTTATTTCTCATGTCAATTTTTTTCATTTCAATTTTTTAAATTTAATTTGAATTTTATTTTTTTCTCATGTTATTTGAATTTCATTTCAATTTAATTTTCATTTCATTCTTTTCTTTTTTAATTAAAACTTCATTTGAATTTCATTTTTTTCTTTTTCATTTCAATTTTAATTAAAATTTCATTTCAGCCAAAACAGGCTTTGGTATGCGAGTTATTGATAAGTCAGGCTTTGGTATGCGGGCTGCTTATAGGCCTGGCAGGCCTTGTCCTTGGTCTCGGCCATTCAAAGGCCATTAGGCCTAATTTGACAGGCTTGGCGCCAGCCATTCAAAGGTCGGTTTTAGCAAGCCTACCTGTCATGCCAAATCAATATTTTTTTTTAAATATATTTTCATTTCAATTTCTTTTCAATTTAATTTCATTTCAATACAAATTTCAATTTCTTTTTAAAATTTTACTTATATATCTTTTTAAATATAATTTCATTTTAATTTTATTTCAATTCTAATTTGAAATTCAATTAGAAGTTTAATTCAATACAACTTTCAATTTTACTTTATTTGAATTACATTTGAGTTAATATATTTAAAGTGTTTTAAATTAAATATATATGTCTATTGTATTATAATTTGTATATTATTTTTTTATTTTAAAAAAATTATTAATTAAATTTTACTTATATATCTTTCTTTTTCTTTTTTAAATATAAATTCATTTCAATTTCAATTTTAATTCCAATTTAAATTTCAAATTGAATTTCAATTCAATACAAGTTTCAATTTCAATTTTTTATATTTTTGAATTGTAATTTAATCAATTGTATAATTTAAATAAAGTATGTCATTTTTATAATTTGTATACTTTTACAATGTTTTTACAGGAACATGTGCTCAATAATAAATCATTCATCATCTTCCAATCCGGCATTATGAGAGGATTGACCAGAAACATGGACATGATGTGGGCAAGTTGATCAGTTGTAGATGGATGTTCGGTACGCCGTGCACAGTTGGGTTCCCTTGTTTCCCTGATGTCCATGTCATTTCGAATTCTCATAGATTGTGGTCGACCTTTAGTATGTCTATGGAGACTACAGTCCTGAAGCATCTCGAAAGCAGGTGGTGGAACTTCCCAGTTCAAGACATCGGGAATTACGGGAAATTTCTTTCCCCAGATACACAATGTGCTTTGCAATGTGTAGATCTCGTTTATGAATTGTTCAACATTTAACTTTACTCTCAAATGCACTGCATATCAGGGAGTCTGAAAGATCCCGCATTCGCAACACCTGTGTAACACCCCTAACTCGTATCTATCGCCGGAATAGGATTATGGAGTATTACCAGACTTATAACAAAAAAAATCATACATTTAACATGCATTTCTCATATCTAAACATAAACATTCATATACATTCATAATGTCCCTAATACGAGCCTACAAAGCCCAAATCATGCATTAATAGTGGTTCGGGACTAAATCGATAACTTATAAAAATTTTAGGAAAACATTGAAAATTTTTACATACAGGGGACACATGCCCGTGTGGCCACGCCGTGGGTCTCACACGACTAAAAGACACACCCGTGTCACAAGCCGCGTGGACATTTGAAATGGGATCACATGGCCGTGTCCCAGATCATGTCTGACCCTGTGTAACTCTGTAACTTGTGTCACACAGCCAACCACATGCCCGTGTGACTAACCCATGTAACTCACTGACTTGTTTTCATTAAATACTATAGGGGACACACGACCGTGTTACCTGACAGTGTGTCACACATGGCTGAGACACACGCCTGTTCCTCTGCTCGTGTGGGCGAAAATATGCTAGTTTACAAGCCACATTTCTCACCCAATTTGGTATCAGCCTACACAACCCATAAGCATACATTCACAACCAAAAATTGGCATTCAAACCAACCTCAATCAAGCCTAAATCTATAATTCAAAGTATTTCTTAAAACCTTTTTCATGGTATTGCTGCTTGCAGGAACACATTAAATGCGTAAAAAGTTGAGAAAGTTTTGTCCAATAAGTCTTCATTAGTTATTTTCTCTCCACATAATTATAATTGAGAATTTATCTTAAATATTGCAGAATTATACTCACTTGTGTTATAATCTTGCAACCTCAAGTACATCAAACTATAATGAGCTTTTGGTATAATTATCGTTTTTTTTTATAGTCTTATCTTTATTTTAAACTATTCCACAATTCAAGTGGATCTTTTATAGTTAAATATTTTATTTTCAATCCTTCATGAAGATGATGACAAAGGAAAATCATAGCTTGGGCTTTATCCTCTTTAGATGCCTTAGTACCTTGGATAGTTGTATTCCCAAGACCTTTAGTGTCTAAGTGAATTTTAACATCTAACACTCATAACAAATAGTTGTTGTCTGATATATCAAGAGTCGCAAATTCAAGTTTTACAAGATTTGACATTATACAAACTAATATAAAACAATGATAATTAGAATATAAAACACCACATAATCAATAGAACCTTAATAAAATTAATTGCATACACTTTAAATAACTATGCAATATTAAGGCTTTGTTTCTCATTGCTTTTCAAAAATTCCTTTATAGCCATAAGCAATGAGAAACATACAACTTTTGAAATTAAAAGTGCTTTGAATCTAAAAGTAAAAGTAATTTTTTTAGCTTTTGCTTTTGGAGAAGCACTTTTGGAGCCAAAAAGATTTTTTTAACCATTATTTATTTATATCTAATATATTTTATGTAATATTTATATTTGATATAATTATTTTTACATTGAAATTTATTTCATATATATAACATTATTTATTTAAATTTATAATAGTTATATTTTAATAATATTTAAAATGTAGATTATATTTTTTAAATAATTAATATTAATTACGTAAAAATATTTAAAATTTATATTTTATAAATTAAAATATTAATAATGAGTTTTTTATATTCTTTCTAAAATATTATAATATTAACGAATTTGAATATTATTTGAATGTATATTTTTACTTTATAACATCATGTCTAAAATAAATATTTTATTTCTCAAAAATATTTTTTGACATCAATATTAAACACTTAAATTTTAAACTAAAATACTTTTTTACAGTAATATTAAATACTTAAAATTTAAACCACACTTTTCAAAAGACATTTTCACAATACTTTTCAAAAGCATTAAAAAGTTGGCCCTAAGAATATTACAATAAATAGATTTTTATTTAGTGAATTTTTAATAATTAAATATGTATATAAAAGTAGTTCATGAATAATGAAATACATATCAAATACACTATATTTATAAAAATTTGGCATTTAAAAGCATAAACCTAATAGTAATAATTAATGAGATTGCCAAATATAATATATCAATTTAAAACATTCAATCAATTTATTTATGAAAAAGATTCAATTATTTGTGTTTGTCATATTAAAAAAAATTAACATTTTTACTTATATTATTCTAAAGTACATATTTGAAATAAAAATACGAGACAGATGAAAAGGGGCATTTTATTAAAAAAAGCCCACTTCTAATATTATTTACGAAAATGGGCCATTTAAAAGATTATTTGTAGGAATGGGTCAAAAAACCCAAAACACGCATATATGGAAGCTTTTTAAGGAGAAATTTCAGAAAAACTACTTCTCGTGGGAGCTCTTTTGCCATGTCAGTAAAAATGTGCTGACATGGAAGCGCTTCTGCTGACATGGCAAAAGCATGCTTATGTGGGCACGTTTTAGCCCATGTTTTTGCCCCAACGGTCATTTAAAAATTTGACCATTGAGGCCAACAATCATGAAAAAAAATTATAAACCCCCCCCCCAATTTTTTCACACAAAATTTCCTCCAAATTACATTTCTTCCAAATTTCTCTCTAAATTTCTCAAAAAAGCTCTTAAAGCTCTCTAAGTTTTTAATTTCTGTCTAAATTAATATTATTTTTTTTTATAATTTCTAAGAAAGTTGATCGTGTTAGCAATGGCCTGACAATTAATTCATCTCGATGATAAACATATCTCCGTCAACTAAATGAAAATGGTAAGGGTTAATTTTAATTTTTAATATTATTTAATTTTTTATTTATGTAATTTAATTAATATTTTTTTATAATTTTTTATAACAGTCGGTAGATTGTGTGTTACAATTTTATATTCGTAATATGTCTGGTCCTCAATCACCGTTGATAGAAAATTACTTGAGGGAAGCGGGTTTTTGGCACGTGGCCAATATAGGCCGGGGTGCAAGTTGGACTCAAAACTCATTAGCACGTTCGTAGAGAGGTGGAGACCCGAGACGTACATATTCCATCTTTCATGCGGGGAGTGTATCATCACTTTGGAGGATGTGCAGTTACAATTGGGGTTACCGGTGCATTCCACCTTTCGAAACAATACTTACCAATTAAAAAACCCTAAACCCTAATTTATTTTTTTAAATTCTAAACACTAATTTATTTTTTCATAAACCCTAATCTTAAACCCTAAAACCCTACCCATAAACTCTAAGCCATAACATACAAATAACCTAAAAATCATAGAAAAAACACGGGCTAAAGCGTACCCACGTCAACGAGCTTTTGCCATGTTAGCAAAAGCGCTCCCATGTCAACACGTTTTTTGCTGACATAGAAAAGAGCTCCCACTAAAAGATGCTTTTCTGAAATTTCTCCTTAAAATGCTTCCACATAAATACGTTTTGAGTTTTTTAACCCATTCCAATAAATAATCTTTTAAATGGTTATTTCCGTAAATAATATTAAAAATGGGCTTTTTTTTAGTAAAATCCTGATGAAAAGTGCATGGCTTTTTCTTCCACTTTTGTTAGAATCATTCGTCTACCCAAAAGAGACAAATACAAACTTGGTCTTGTTTTTTAAATTATAAATCTAGTAAAATAAATTATTACACATTACTATTTACTTTATATTTTTTAAAAATTTAATGAATGTTATATTATTATTCATTAATTGTGTAAAAAATTTATATTTTGACGATAAATCAAATATTTTATTTTATATAAAATAATTAATATTTATTTATAATTTTTTACTATTTTTTTATTTCACCTATGATAAAATATAATGTTATTATTTATTGACCAGAAATTCATAACTATAATAATGATCATGTCTTAACTTAAATGAAATAATCAGGGGCGAAACTAGAACAATTTTGTAAAGGGCGGATGAAATTTTAATTTTTTATAGTTTATATTTTTATAATTTTTAAAAGATTAAATTAAATTTTTATAATTTTAGGAGGGACCAAAGTGCAATTTTACTTTTATTAATTTAAACTTTTTAAAAAACTTTAAAAGTCTAAATAACAATTTTACATTTTAAGGAGCCGAGCCCTTGCGAGTCCGTGAATTCACCCCTGAAAATAATAATAAATATTTTTATCACAGCTATTTAGCATGAATTTAAATTATGTTATCTCTTTCCCTTCCTTAAAATAATAATAATAATAATAATAATGTACTATGTTCATGCACCAAAGAGACGTCTTATTAGAAAATACAGATAGTATTTTATATATATCAACACAGCACAACACGACAAAGAAGACGAACAAAGAAAATAATAATAACTGACAAGTGCCGAATATCATGGTAATCTTGATATTTTATAGCAAGGCAAGCAAGGAGTGGTGAAGGGAAAAGCGAGCAATCTGATACTGAAACATTGAGATCTAATGGGGGACGAAAACAATCCCAAAAAACCTCATGTTGTAATCTTCCCTTACCCAGCTCAGGGTCACATTAACCCCATACTCCAGTTCGCTAAACGCTTGCTCTCCAAAGGCGTCAAAGCCGCCCTTGTTACCACTGTCTTCCTCTCCAACTCCTCTTTTTCCGACCCATCTTCCACCTCTATTGATATCCACACCATCTCCGACGGCTTCGACCAAGGAGGTTATGAACAGGCTGGTAGCTCCGACGCCTACCTGGCAACTTTCTGGTCCGTTGGCCCCAACAGTTTAGCAGCATTAATCAAGAAACTTGGTGAAACTGGTCACCCTGTTGATGCCCTTGTCTATGATGGGTTCTTGCCTTGGGCACTCGATGTCGCAAAGCAGTTTGGGATACCCTCGGCAGTGTTTTTCACTCAATCTTGTGCCGTCAACAGCGTGTATTACCATGTAAGCAAGGGACTTCTTCAGTTGCCACTTCCAGTGCCTCATGTCTCTCTTCCAGGATTGCCCCCGCTTCAAGTTTCAGAGTTACCATCTTTTGTTGCTCTTTATGGATCGTATCCG
Organism: Gossypium stocksii; assembly: GCA_020496765.1. Classification (NCBI taxonomy): domain Eukaryota; kingdom Viridiplantae; phylum Streptophyta; class Magnoliopsida; order Malvales; family Malvaceae; genus Gossypium; species Gossypium stocksii. The sequence continues at coordinate 86,136,912 of CM035620.1, forward strand.
GCTTGGTTTGATGTGGTTGTTAATCAGTTTTCCAACGTCGATGGAGCTGATTGGGTGTTTTTCAACATCTTTTACGATTTGGAGAAAGAGGTGAACTTTTATATTCTTTCTTTTTAAACACGGTTTTCGGATTGTATTTTTTCTCAAGCTAAATTAGTTTTATAGAAGGAGGAATCCTCTTTTCGACTCTGACCCTCTCACTTCATTCGTTTTTTTTTTTTTTTTTTTTTTTTTTTTTACACCTTTCAAGCTAGGGTTCAGCGACTTCAATTTTTTATATTCCTTTTTATTTCTTATCAAACAACTGGCATCTTCTTCTAAAAATCCTAACTATTCTTATTATGATATTGGCGAATGACACAAACAAACCTAAAAAGTGTGCTTGCGTATTCGTCCTTAGTTAAATTAAAAAAATAAATAGGTTATTTTTATTAAAAATTTTATTAATTTTTACGTGAAATAACCAAATAGGTATATATGATGTGTCATGTGTATCTTATGTTGACATATATACTTGTTCATGAGTCGGGCCATTTGGCTCAGCCCAAAAGTCCGTCTAAAAAGTGAGAGGATTTAGGCAAACACATAGTCTAAGCCTGGCCCGAATTTGTACAAAAACTGATGCTACTTGTTTATTGTTTTACTATTGTTTTGCTATCATTTCGTTATTATATTTTATTATTTTATTTTATTATTTGGATATTGTATAACTTTTGTTTTATTATTAATTTTGCTATTTACTTATTAAATTGCACTTATATTAGTGTTATTTAATTTTTTTAAAATTTTTCATTTTTTGGAAACATTTATTTTAAAGTTTTTTATTTTATTTAATGTATTATAGTTTTAAAATTTACTTTGTATAATTTTTTATTTTATTTGATGTATTATAGTTTTTAAATTTACTTTGTATAAAAAATAATATAAAAATTTTTAATATGGGCGAGCCGAGCTAGGCTCGGGTTTTAACATTTTTATCCGGGCTAAATTTGGACAAAATTTTAAATCTATTTTTCAAGCTAGGTCCGAACCTAAAAATGGGCCTAATGTTCGTACTTGGCAAAATGGGACAAAATATAAGGACCGATTTCCTCTTTAATCTAATATAAAAAAAATCAAATTACCTATTTTTTGAGAAAAATGAGCAAAATGCAAGTCCACTCCTAATACAAAGACCTCTATGGTTCTTTTACCCCCAGTGTTTACTATGATAGCTGTATAAGCAGGTCAATTTAACTTGGGCCATATGAATTTGTTCCATCAGGTGGTGGACTGGATGTCAAGATTCTGGAACGTGATGACGGTAGGGCCAACGATTCCATCTATGTACTTGGACAAAAGAATCGAGAATGACAAAGACTATGGTATGAATCTCTTCAAGCCAAATGCTGATGCTTGCATGAGTTGGCTAGGTGGAAAGCCAAAGGACTCAGTGTTGTATGTATCATTTGGAAGCTTTGCATCACTAGGAATTGAGCAAACGACAGAGCTGGCATGCGCATTGAAATCGAGCAACGTCTACTTCTTGTGGGTCGTCAGGGAAACAGAGATGGCCAAACTGCCATACAATTTCATAGAAGAGACCTCAGAGAAGGGTTTGGTGGTGGCATGGTGCCCTCAATTGGAGGTGCTGTCGAATGAGGCAGTTGGTTGCTTTCTCACCCACTGTGGCTTTAATTCGACTCTAGAAGCACTGAGTCTCGGAGTTCCGATGCTGGCAATGCCCCAATGGACCGACCAACCCACTAATGCAAAGCATGTGGAGGATGTGTGGAGAATCGGAATAAGGGTTCACCCCAATGAGAAAGGGGTTGTAAGAAGAGAGACCATTGAACAGGGCATAAAGGAATTACTAACGGAAGTTGGAGAAAAAGGCAAAGAGATTAGGAAGAATTCAATCAAGTGGAAGAACTTGGTTAAGAAGGGAATTGATGAAGGTGGAAGTTCAGATAAAAACATTGACGAATTTATAGCTAAATTACTCTGAGACTAGTACGTAGGCTGCTTTTGTTTTGTATGGAATAAGTTAGGGTTTAAAGGCAGATGCTGAATAAGAGCAAATATCTTGAAAATATCATATTTATGAATAATAAGAACAAGAATCCATAATTATAAATTGATCTTACTTTACAATGTGGCATTGCCTTGGTGTAACTAAGGTGTAACTAAGGGTGAAAGCCTAATTAAGGAGATAAGAATATCTTAGTAATGAATCTAAAGTGTTTCCTCCATGACACTAATCAAGTATTCTACTATGAAACAAAAGACACAGACCTAATTAGAAAGTGCATGTAATCTCAACCCTTTATTAAACATACACAACAAGAAATACTCACCGTATCCCGTATCTCTGCACTTATTCTTGTAGATTTATCGAGCAACGATAAGTTCCTCTAAATAACCGACATCACTGGTATCTGAAGGCATCGAAATTTCATCTTCGGTGGTGAAATCGTATCGTTCACCGATAGCTCTTAAGAGTTGGTATACTTCAAACATGGCAGGCCTCTCCTTGGGAGTTGGCAATACACAATTACAAGCAACTTTAAGAAATTGGAAAAGTTCATTATCAACACCGTTCCCAACCAAGGATGTGTCAATAGCATCATGAAGTTTTCCGTCATCTGATAGCTGCGAAATCCATTCCACAAGACTTCCCTTGAAGGTCTCAGGAGCTTTGGTTATATGGGTAGGTCTTTCACCGGTGACCAACTCAAGAAGGACGACTCCAAAGCTGTAGACATCTCCTTTTGGAGTGGCCACAAGAGTTCTTGCATATTCAGGGGCAACATAACCTAAATCCCCAAACTCACCATTGACAAAGGTGCTCAGATGGGTATCAACTGGGTTCATGAGCCTGGCAAGACCAAAATCAGATATTTTTGGCTCAAAATCTGCATCTAGTAAGATACACTTAGAGCTTATATTTCGATGAAGTATACGAGGATTGCAGTTGTGGTGGAGCCATGCAAATCCTCTGGCAGCCCCTATACTAATTTTAAGCCTCAAGGACCACTCCATAGCCTGCTTAGCATCATCCACAGGATGCAAGTTATCATTTAGAGTACCATTTGCCATGTATCTGTAAACTAACAGTCTTTCCGTCTTCGCCACACAGAAACCTAAAAGGGGAACTAAGTTACGATGTTTCACATTTCCCAGGGTAGCCATCTCAGACGAAAATTCTTTGTCAGAGTGTTGAGAATTCTGCAACCTCTTAATCAGTAGTGAGGTGCCATCTTCAAGGACTCCTATGTACATGGTCCCTGTTCTTCCTGAACCGATGATATTATTTTTGTGGAAACTGTTTGTGGCCTTCATAAGATCATTTAATCTCATTCTGGAAACCACCTTTTCAAACATGGAAACCTGAAATAACATTAGCTTATAAGTATATCACATATCAAGCCATAATCAAAGAACAATTTTATATGGATTTATTAAATTAGCTTGCCTTAATGCCTTTAGCTCCCTTTAAGCTCTTGGTCCATTTATTTCCATCTGGATCATCATCCTTCTTCCTCATGACAGATACTTTGCGGTAGTAGAAGAAGAGAACAATGGCCGTACCTATTGCAGCAAATGTCACCCCACCAACAGCAGCCCCAGCAATCACTCCAGTCTTCGTGCCCTTGGTAGTCGCCTGACATCGATCCAAAGGCTTCCCACACAGTGCAGGATTATTAGTAAAACTGTCAACCGAATACGTGGTCCGGAAAATCGGAATTGGCCCTGCCAAGAGATTATAAGCTACAGTAAACGTTTTCATCCTGCTGAGCAAAGTGAGTTCTGGAGGAATCGGACCCGTCAATTTGTTATGGTCAAGGTTCAAAATGTTCAAGAAGCTACAATTTGCAAGGTTTTTTGGGATTTCTCCAGAGAAATTATTAGATGAGAGATCAAGGGAAGTAACATATGGGATAAGTGTAGCGATATCAGATGGAATTTTTCCATAAAGCTTATTGCTTGAAAGATCTAAGCCTGTCATACTTCTGCATTTTATAATGTCTCGAGGGAACACACCCTTGAGTCCCATATCAGAAAGCCTGATATTGAGAACCCTGTTCTCATCCGGGTGCCAGCAATCAATCCCTGTAAACCTACAAATGAATCCTTCAGTATCGTTGTAGAAATTCCATGAAGAATTCAAGTAGCCAAAAGGGTCCTCAAACGAAGCTTTGATGCTCTTCAAACAATCAATATCATCCTTAGTAGCAAAGCTCAAAGTACAGCCGAGCAATAACAAAACCATAACGCTGACAAGAAGAACAAAAACTCGGCTATGCAACACCATGATCATGAAGAAACCCCTCAAATGGAAACTTAAAATGGTGGATTAAAAGCAACCCACTTGTATAGCTACTAAAAGCTTAACAGAAATTAAATGCCAAATCCACTAAACCATACTTCTTTTGACATTTAAACCTGAAACAAGTTAACAGAAGGGAAAAAATGGAACCAAGATCAAAATTCACACCAAAACAAGATAAAGGAAAGTATAAAGAACAATAATTCAGCCAAATTCAGAAAGACTAACACAAAAAGGAGAAAAAGAAAGTTTTACCACGGAGAAACTTAAGCAAACCAGTTGGAGTTGACTACTTGACTTAGATTTTGATGAATATAAGAGCATATAAACAAAACCCAGGAAAAAATTATATATATTAAAAGACGCACCTTAGATTTCTCAAGTTTTAACAGAAGATGACCAAAGGACAGGCAAAAGGGTAATGGAAACTACAAGGAAACATCCTTCTTTTCCACAGAGAAACTCAGAGGGAAGACCCCAATAGGCAAAGTCTACGTCGTGTTTGAATATTCAAAAGCATAATTGGAATTTTGGTAACACATAATTAAAAGTTCTAAAGGAAAAAAAAAAAGGGACAAATGAAGTGAGATATGTGTTAGAAGAGTGTGAACTAAAGATTGAAAATCTGTCTCCTTTTTTTGTCGGTTTGGGGGATATTTGATCGGGTCAAACAAGGAATGGGTAATTTAAGTTGTTTGGTTGTTGCTTTTTCCAAGCTATGGAGGGGACGACTGGACTGACCTTTAAAAACGACAAAGACTTTTTAGTATCTTTGCTCTCGACTCCTGAGGGGGAGTGATAACCGTAGAGCTCGCTATTCGTGATTTTCCGTCGTGCTCACATATTTCATTCAATATTAGTTATATATAAATTTAATATTTTAATAATTAATTCGAGATGCATATAAATTTTATTACATATGAAAAATATTACGTCAAAAATATATTTATTAAAAATTTATATAAAAATAAATAGATGTTAATAAGGCATATCAATTTATTTAAAGAAATACGTTAATTTGAATTTTAATAATGAATATTATTGGAACCATAAACATGAATAATACAAAAGAAATTGATATAAATGATAAGTTAAATGTTTACCAAAGATAAATATATTTATAACGGATAAAGTGTTGGGATTGTTTAGAATTTCAACTTCAAGTATTAAACTAAGAATTGATATTAAGACTTACCATGACTTAATTCACATGAAAGTGATATATATCCTTTTAGTTTAAAAAATGATTTAAAATTAATTTCTTAAAAAACTTATTCAATCTCAATTTTTCGTTTTTGTCAACAAATAAATAAATCAACTTTCCATTGCCGTCCTTTATAAGTAAAGTAATTTGCATCCCTTTGTACTTGTGAGTTTTCCTTTCCGAGATGATCATCTAGACTAGTATAGGCTATCTGTTGTCCGAGTCTCAAAGTCTTCATCAGGAACGTGAAATCGTTGGTCACCAAACACCATATTGGCTTAACTACCCTGTCACAGACATCATCATTGTAACGCCCCACGCCCGATACCGTCGCCGGAGTCGAACTTGAGGTGTTACTAAACTTATCTTGCTTTTTAAACAACTTTAAACCACTTATTTTAAATTTCAGAATAAACTATTTTTCTGCGTCAAGGTCACTTAAAAATTCATATCTCGAGTTCCGAAACTCGAAATCAATATCCGTAAATTTTTCCTAAAACTAGACTCATATATATATCTACTAATTTTTTTCTAGAATTTTTGACTTAGCCAATTAGTACAGTTTATTAGTTAAAGTCTCCCCTGTTACACAGCTCAACTGCTCTGACCTATGTTCACTACGAACTAATTTTCTCCCTGTACAAAATTCAAATAGGCATGCTGTTTGTTTCATTAGAAATTAGACTCAATAAGGAATCTAGGCATATAAACTATAATACCTAATTATTTATGTGCAATTTATGGTGAATTTTTGAAGTCAGAACAGGGGATCACAGAGTCAGTCTCACTCAACTGAAAATTTCTCATAATATACAACTCTTTTTCCTACTCTGTTTATTCCACATGAAAATAGACTCATTAAGCTTTAATTTCATACCATATTCACCTTTTAATTCCGTTCCTACTATTTTTAGTGATTTTTCAAATTCACGTCACTGCTGCTGTTTGCATCTGTTTTTAAGCTACTTTTATACTTTTCATAGTTTTCATGTGATAGTTACCATTCAAGCATACATACCATTAAACACATGCATGGTTAGCCATTTCATTAGCTATTCACTTCCAAGCATTTACACACCATATATTGAACATATCATTCCATAAAAGACTAAGTCCCTATACATGCCATACACAAAATGAAACGTCTAGTTATACCAAAATAACTCCTTTGATAGTGTGATCTGAACTCCGACGTTTCCTTCGATCCCCGAGTAGGCTTGGCAAGAACTATAATAAGAAAGAAAATAAAGGAGTAAGCACTAGGCTTAGTAAGTTTACAAGCAAATAAATCACAATATTTATCATGACAATAATTACATTTTACCATTCAACATCTTAAACTTTCCTTACCCTTCCTGCTTTGATACACTTTCTTTCTTTCTCACCTGACCTTTAAATACTCATGAATTCAATCTTTATAATGGCCCGTTAAACCACTCGGAATACTAGGGATACTTGGGTTATTCCTGTCTGATAAAATACTGCCAATGCCATGTCCTTGACATGGTCTTACATGAAATATTCCTGTCTCCAAAGCCATATATACGATATGGACTTACATGGCTCAATACTGTCCTGTCTCCAAGGCCATATACACGATATGGGCTTACATGGCGCAATACTGTCCTGTCTCCAAGGCCATATGTTTAATATGGACTTACATGGCTCATTACTGTCTGTCTGTTAACCCAAATATCCTAGCATTCCTAAGGCTCAAACGGGGCTTTCTAATGCTTCTTCTCTGTCACTTCTCTTTAAATTCGACTTTGAATATTTCCATAAAATAAATATATGAATGCTGGAAATTGACAATATCAATGTAAAACAATGAAATATTGCATTTATTTACCGTAAACTTACCTCGATACAAATTGTGACTAAACTTTACAATTTAGTCCTTTACTTTTTCTTTTCCCCGATCTACTCTTGAATTCCGTTCTTCTTGATCTATAATAGCAAATTTAGCTTATTTAATACTCACATTTATCAAAACAGCCCTTTTTTAAATTTTGGCAAAATTACATTTTTGCCCCTAAACTTTTGCATATTTACACTTTTGCCCCAAGGCTCGGAAATCAAAACTTATCACAAATTCTTGTATTTTAAGACATGCTGATCATTTATTTACCAATATCATCTTCAAATTCCTACTATAACATACACTTATGTACAATAGGTATTTTTACCAATTAAGCCCTTTTACTCGTTTTTACCTAAAACCGAGTAGCTCAAGTTGTCTAACATAATTTAAAACCTTATATTCTATCATAAAACATCAAAATACACAAATTTCACCTATGGTTATTTTTCCAAATATGAACCCTAACTTAAAATATTGCTAACATAAGCTTTATCGAGCTACCGGGATCTCAAAAACGTAAAAATCATTAAAAACGGGGCTTGGAATCACTTACTATGGAGCTTGGAAGCTTGAAACAAACCCTAGCTATGGAGAACCCTTGAAATTTCGTGGTAATGAAGAAGATGATGATTTTTTTGTCATCTTTTCCCTTTTTATTCATGTTAATAACCAAATGACCAAAATGCCCCTCCTTACTAAACTTTCAAAAATTCCACCCATGTCCTATTTTGTCCATGAGCTAAGAAATTGGTCAAATTACTATTTAAACCCTCCTAATTAATATTCTAAAGCAATTTCATAATAAAAACTTCTAGAATGCAAGTTTTGCAATTTATTCGATTTAGTCCCTAACTCCAAGTTAAGCACTTTACGCGTAGAATTTCTTCACGAAATTTTCACACTATCATGCAATCATAATATAAACTTCAAAATATTTATAAAATAATTATTTCTATCTCGGATTTGTGGTTACGAAACCACTATTCCGATTAGGCCCTATTTCGGGATGTTACATTTCTCCCCCCTTTAGGGATTTTCGTCTCCGAAAATCTTACCTGTAAAGAGATTTGGGTACTGTTTTCGCATGGCCTCTTCAGGTTCCCATGTAGCCTCATCCACCCCATGTCTATTCCATAAAACTTTCACAAGAGCAATACTTTTATTTCTTAATTGTTTTACCTCTCGATCTAGAATCTTTACTGGTTCTTCATCATAAGTCATATCTGGCTGAATCTCAACCTGTGTCGGGGAGATCACATGTGACGGATCTGACCGATAACGTCGTAACATTGACACATGGAACACATTATGAATCTTCTCTAATTCAGTGGGCAAAGCTAATCGATATGCCAATGGCCCAACTCTCTCAATCACTTCAAACGGTCCAATAAAACGAGGACTTAACTTGCCTTTCCTGCCAAATCTGAGAACTTTCTTCCACGGGGATACTTTCAAAAATACTTTGTCGCCAACCTGATATTCAATCTTTTTTCTTTTTAAATCTGCGTACGACTTCTGCCTGTCTGAAGTTGCTTTCAAACAATTTCTGATAACTTTCACTTTGTCTTCTGTTTCTTTGACTAGATCAACCCCGTAAATCTATTTTTCTTTAAGTTCTGTCCAATATAAAGGTGTACGACATTTGCGTCCATACAAAGCTTCATAGGGTGCCATCTTCAAACTCGACTGATAACTATTATTATAGGCAAACTCTACTAATGGTAAGTATTTTTCCCAACTGCCTTGAAATTCCAATATACAACATCTAAGCATATCTTCAAGTACCTGAATAACTCTCTCTGACTGACCGTCGGTCTGAGGATGAAAAGCCGTACTGAAACTCAACTTTGTACCCAAAGCTTCTTGTAATTTTTTCCAAAACCGTGAAGTAAATCTCGGATCTCTGTCTGAAATGATCGATAGTGGTACTCCATGCAGTCTAACTATCTCTGAAATGTACAACTTAGCCAACCTGTCAAGTGAATAATCCATACGAACTGGGATAAAATGAGCCGACTTAGTTAGCTTATCAATTACAACCCAAATTGCATCTTTCTTTTTCGGCGTTAACGGCAATCCGGTCACAAAATCCATAGTAACTCTGTCCCATTTCCACTCCGGAACTAGCACAGGTTGCAACAATCCTGAGGGTACCTGGTGTTCGGCCTTTACCTGTTGACAAATCAAGCATCTGGAAACAAACTCTGAAATATCTCTTTTCATTCCTACCCACCAATACATTTTCTTCAAATCATTATACATCTTTGTACTACCCGGATGAATAGACAAAGAACTGCTATGTGCTTCCTGTAAGATCTTCCGAATAAGCTCATCATTCTTTGGTACACATATTCTGTCTCTAAACATTAAACAACCATCAGAACCAATCTAGAAATCTGATTCTATGCCTGACTCACATTGAATTCTTTTAGCTTGTAAATCACTATCATCTTTTTGAGCTTCACAAATTTCTTCAAGAAATACTGGTTTAGTTCTCAATTCAGCTAAAATAGAACCATCATCCGACATAGCCAAATTGGTATTCAAAGCTCGCAATGTAAATAAAAGTTTTCTGCTTAAAGCATCAGCAACTACATTTGCCTTACCTGGGTGATAATCAATCACTAGCTCATAATCTTTAATCAACTCTAGCCATCTTCTTTGCCTCAGGTTCAAATCTTTTTGAGTCATCAAGTATTTTAAACTTTTATGATCGGTGAATATCCGGCACTGTTCACCATATAAATAATGTCTCCAAATCTTCAATGCAAACACAATAGCAGCTAACTCTAAATCATGCGTCGGATAATTTTTCTCATGTGGTTTCAATTGTCTAGAGGCATAAGCAATCACATTTCCTTCCTGCATAAGTACACAACCGAGCCCATTCAAAGACGCATCACTGTAAATCACAAATTCTTTACCCGGTTCTGGCTGTACTAAGATGGGAGCTTCAGTCAACAATGTTTTTAACTTGTCAAAACTCTGCTGGCACTTCTCAGTCCATTCGAACTTGACATCCTTCCGCAACAATCTCGTCAACAGGGTAGCTATCATAGAGAATCCCTCCACAAATCGTCTATAATAACCAGCTAAACCAAGAAAACTTCTGACCTCTGAAACATTCTTAGGAGGCTTCCAATCGACAATGGCTGAAATTTTGCTTGGATCCACTCTAATACCTTCACCTGAAACAATATGTCCAAGAAATCCAACTTCTCGAAGCCAAAACTCACTTTTACTGAACTTAGCATACAACTGATTATCTCTCAGAATCTGTAAGACTGTTCTCAAATGCTCTTTATGCTCAGTCTCATTAGGAGAATAAATCAAAATATCATCAATGAACACAACTACAAACTTGTCCAAATATGGTCTAAATATTCGGTTCATTAAGTCCATAAAAACAGCAGGGGCATTGGTTAAGCCAAAGGGCATCACAAGAAACTCATAATGACCATACCTAGTTCGGAATGCAGTTTTCGAAACATCTGACTCCTTAACTCGCATCTGATAATATTCGGATCTCATATTGATCTTGGAAAACACAGTGGCTCCCTTCAACTGATCAAACAAATCATCAATTCTGGGCAATGGATATTTGTTCTTGATAGTTACCTTGTTAAGCTGTCGATAATCTATGCATAATCTCATCGAACCATCTTTCTTTTTCACAAATAGCACTGGTGCACCCCATGGTGAACTACTGGGTCTTACAAAACCTTTATCAGTTAATTCCTGCAACTGAGCTTTCAATTCTTTCAATTCCGATGAAGCCATTCTATAAGGAGTAATGGAAATAGGTGTGGTACCTGGAATCAGCTCAATACCAAACTCAACTTCTCTAACAGGAGGCAAACCTGGTAATTCTTCCGGAAATACATCTGGATACTCGCACACTACGGGCACTGATTCAACTTTCAATTCTGAATCTTTAGTATTCAATACAAAAGCAAGATAAGCCTCACACCCCTTTCTCAAATATTTTTGGGCTGTCATAACAGAAATCATAGCAAATGAACTATCTGACTCATCTGAATTAACCCGAAGAATCTCACCATTTTCACATTTCATCTCAATGAATTTCCTTCCACAATTCACTATCACATCATGTGCCGTCAACCAATCCATACCCAGAATAACATCAAACTCATCAAACGGCAATAACATGAGATCGGCCGGAAAACAGTGACCTCTAATCATTAAGGGGCAATTTCTACATACTTTATCTATTAATACACACTTGCCTAGTGGATTCGATACTTTTATCACAAATTCTGTGGATTCTATAGGCATACTCATTCTAGACATCAATTTCACACAAACATAGGAATGGGTCGAACCCGGATCAATTAAAGCAATGACATTAATGTCATGTAAAGAAAATGTACCTGTAATCACATCGGGGAGGATGCCTCTTCGCGAGTACGAATAGCATAAGTCCTTGCAGGGGTTCTAGCATCTGGTCTCACCGTCAAATCTCTAGAGGTGCCTCTGTTACTTGCTCCTACTCCCGGTTGTCTCGGTGATCTGCCTCTGGTAGGCGCATTTCCGGATCTAGCATTCTGTGTTACTTCCCGTTGAGTCACCTTTGGACAATCTCGTACAAAATGATCTGGAGCACCACATTTATAACAAACATTTTCGCCTGCCCGACAAGGACCATAATGTAGTCTACCATACCGTGGACACCCTGATCTACCCGATCTAACATTACCCACACTTGCGGTCGAAGTGGTCTGAGCTTTCGGATCTTTAAATCTGCTACCTCTATTCTGACTGGATTGTTCTGCCGAAAAGCTAGATCTGGTAGAAAACTATTTGGGCCTCTTGGATGTAGCCTGAAATGATCTACTCATTTGTCTTTTCTTCGTGTCTCGCGTCTCTGTTTCAGTTTTACCTTTTCTTTTTAACAACTCCTCTGCTTTACAGGCTCGGTCAACTAAAACGACGAACTCTTTTATTTCTAGAACACCCACTGATAGTCGGATATCATCATTTAACCCATCCTCAAACCTTTTACACATAATAGCCTCCGTAGACACACATTCTCGAGCATATTTACTGAGTCTAAAAAATTCACGCTCGTAATCGGTCACCGTCATATTACCTTGTTTCAGCTCTAAGAACTCTTTTCTCTTCTGATCAATAAACCTCTGGCTGATGTACTTTTTACGGAATTCCTCCTGAAAGAAATCCCAAGTAACCCTTTCTTTCGGTACAACTGATACTAATGTTTTCCACCAGTGGTAGGCTGAGTCTCTAAGGAGTGATACTACACATTTCATACATTCCTCAGGTGTACAGGATAATTCATCGAAAACTCTGATGGTATTTTCTATCCAAAACTCTGCTCTTTCTACATCATCATCTTTTGTTGCTCGGAACTCTTCTACCCCATATTTCCTGATTTTATCGACTGGTGGCTTTTCTCTTATCACTGTACCTGTGGCTAGGGGAGCTTGAGCTACATGGGTTGCCTGAGAATCATGAGGGGGTGGAGGTCTAACTGCCGGATTCGTACGAACGAACTCGGCAAACCAATCATTCAGAGCTTGGAAGAGAACTTCTCGAGTTACTCCTCCCTGATCAACTGTTACTGGCCTATTTCCAGATGGCGCTGCCCCTTCCGCGGAAGCAGGCGCATTACTTTCCACATCATCATCACCAACTCGTTCGGGATCCATTACTATAAAACAAAATATTTAAAAATCGTCAGGAGTCGTCACACTATCAAAATGCAAGTATGGCATGTATAGCTAGACTTCTACTCACATTAACTGTTCCGAGAACCGACTAAACCTGCTCTGATACCAATAAATGTAACGCCCCACGCCCGATACCGTCGCCGGAGTCGAACTTGAGGTGTTACTAAACTTATCTTGCTTTTTAAACAACTTTAAACCACTTATTTTAAATTTCAGAATAAACTATTTTTCTGCGTCAAGGTCACTTAAAAATTCATATCTCGAGTTCCGAAACTCGAAATCAATATCCGTAAATTTTCCATAAAACTAGACTCATATATATATATCTACTAATTTTTTTCTAGAATTTTTGACTTAGCCAATTAGTACAGTTTATTAGTTAAAGTCTCCCCTGTTACACAGCTCAACTGCTCTGACCTATGTTCACTACGAACTAATTTTCTCCCTGTACAAAATTCAAATAGGCATGCTGTTTGTTTCATTAGAAATTAGACTCAATAAGGAATCTAGGCATATAAACTATAATACCTAATTATTTATGTGAAATTTATGGTGAATTTTTGAAGTCAGAATAGGGGATCACAGAGTCAGTCTCACTCAACTGAAAATTTCTCATAATATACAACTCTTTTTCCTACTCTGTTTATTCCACATGAAAATAGACTCATTAAGCTTTAATTTCATACCTTATTCACCTTTTAATTCCATTCCTACTATTTTTAGTGATTTTTCAAATTCACGTCACTGCTGCTGTTTGCATCTGTTTTTAAGCTACTTTTATACTTTTCATAGTTTTCATGTGATAGTTACCATTCAAGCATACATACCATTAAACACATGCATGGTTAGCCATTTCATTAGCTATTCACTTCCAAGCATTTACACACCATATATTGAACATATCATTCCATAAAAGACTAAGTCCCTATACATGCCATACACAAAATGAAACGTCTAGTTATACCAAAATAACTCCTTTGATAGTGTGATCTGAACTCCGACGTTTCCTTCGATCCCCGAGTAGGCTTGGCAAGAACTATAATAAGAAAGAAAATAAAGGAGTAAGCACTAGGCTTAGTAAGTTTACAAGCAAATAAATCACAATATTTATCATGACAATAATTGTACATTTTACCATTCAACATCTTAAACTTTCCTTACCCTTCCTGCTTTGATACACTTTCTTTCTTTCTCACCTGACCTTTAAATACTCATGAATTCAATCTTTATAATGGCCCGTTAAACCACTCGGAATACTAGGGATACTTGGGTTATTCCTGTCTGATAAAATACTGCCAATGCCATGTCCTTGACATGGTCTTACATGAAATATTCCTGTCTCCAAAGCCATATATACGATATGGACTTACATGGCTCAATACTGTCCTGTCTCCAAGGCCATATACACGATATGGGCTTACATGGCGCAATACTGTCCTGTCTCCAAGGCCATATGTTTAATATGGACTTACATGGCTCATTACTGTCTGTCTGTTAACCCAAATATCCTAGCATTCCTAAGGCTCAAACGGGGCTTTCTAATGCTTCTTCTCTGTCACTTCTCTTTAAATTCGACTTTGAATATTTCCATAAATAAATATATGAATGCTGGAAATTGACAATATCAATGTAAAACAATGAAATATTGCATTTATTTACCGTAAACTTACCTCGATACAAATTGTGACTAAACTTTACAATTTAGTCCTTTACTTTTTCTTTTCCCCGATCTACTCTTGAATTCCGTTCTTCTTGATCTATAATAGCAAATTTAGCTTATTTAATACTCACATTTATCAAAATAGCCCTTTTTTAAATTTTGGCAAAATTACATTTTTGCCCCTAAACTTTTGCATATTTACACTTTTGCCCCAAGGCTCGGAAATCAAAACTTATCACAAATTCTTGTATTTTAAGACATGCTGATCATTTATTTACCAATATCATCTTCAAATTCCTACTATAACATACACTTATGTACAATAGGTATTTTTACCAATTAAGCCCTTTTACTCGTTTTTACCTAAAACCGAGTAGCTCAAGTTGTCTAACATAATTTAAAACCTCATATTCTATCATAAAACATCAAAATACACAAATTTCACCTATGGTTATTTTTCCAAATATGAACCCTAACTTAAAATATTGCTAACATAAGCTTTATCGAGCTACCGGGATATCAAAAACGTAAAAATCATTAAAAACGGGGCTTGGAATCACTTACTATGGAGCTTGGAAGCTTGAAACAAACCCTAGCTATGGAGAACCCTTGAAATTTCGTGGTAATGAAGAAGATGATGATTTTTTTGTCATCTTTTCCCTTTTTATTCATGTTAATAACCAAATGACCAAAATGCCCCTCCTTACTAAACTTTCAAAAATTCCACCCATGTCCTATTTTGTCCATGAGCTAAGAAATTGGTCAAATTACTATTTAAACCCTCCTAATTAATATTCTAAAGCAATTTTATAATAAAAACTTCTAGAATGCAAGTTTTACAATTTATTCGATTTAGTCCCTAACTCCAAGTTAAGCACTTTACGCGTAGAATTTCTTCACGAAATTTTCACACTATCATGCAATCATAATATAAACTTCAAAATATTTATAAAATAATTATTTCTATCTCGGATTTGTGGTTACGAAACCACTATTCCGATTAGGCCCTATTTCGGGATGTTACAATCATCCCATCAAAGACATCCCCCCACACGTTTCGTAATGATAACTAAATGGCAAGTCCAACACGTTAACACCATCTTACACGTGACCCTTGCTTATAAATACTTCTAGGAGATGAAGAAAATATCAGCTCTCCAAGAATACCAAGCCTATGTTCTATCAACCAAGCTTCTCTCAACTTGAATGCTATCTTCACCTTCACTCTCCATAACCTTTGGCCCTCTACCCCGACTAGGGGAATCGGTATCCATAGCAACCACCACTCTTCTCTATACCACCACCCTATTGTAACACTGTATCAACAATTGGTGCTGTGAGCATAGGCAATATGGCTTCACAATCTTAAAATGGCGCCCCCGCTAACCAGACTAACCAAGCCAACGAACCAGCCAATCAGATCAACTCCTCTACTCCACTTAGCACCCTCATCCCATCTACCTCAAAAAATTCCCACCTAGCATAGGCAACAACTCTACCTAGACTCATTTTCCTTCTACTCCCACAGTAAACTCTCTTGTAAAAGCTCGATTTTCAATGGTGACAGAACTATGGTTCGGGACTACAAATTTTTGTCGTGTCGACTTGTAAATGTTATTTTTAGAATATTTATAGAGTCATTTAAGTCGTAGTAAAATTTGGTTTGGAAATATTAACAATTTGATAGCTAATTAAAGAAAAAAGACTAATTTGTAAAAGGTGCTAAACTTGGTAATTATTGCATTTAGTTGATTAAATAACTTGAACGTTAAATGAAGAAGGGCTTAAATGGTAAATTAGCCCTGACTAACTTAGTTGGATAGTTAAACAAAAGAAAATGATAAAATAATGTGATTTTATGGCAAAATGGTAATTAGGTTAAAATTAAAAATAAAACAAATATGAATTTGTCATCATCTTCTTTAATTTTTACTTGTGATAACCGAATTCCATGGATGATTAGTTTGGGAGAGTCAGCGAAGCACAAATTCTTTACGTGTGAGTGATTTTTAAGCTTGTTTCTTGTAATTTTTATGTTTTTGGGATTATTGCAACTAAGTCCAGCTAGCTCGTACCTTCGTTTTTTATTCTGTTAAAAATTTTAGAAGTTGCCATTGAAAAATATTGAATGTTTTTAATGAATACCATGTATTTGAAGCTTTGATTATGTTGTTTGATGATTTTGTAAAGTGATTTTTGTTATATTTTGATTTTAGGATTAAATAGTGAAAACGACAAAATTTTAAGGTTTGATAGTGAATTTAATGTTAATTAGGGACTTTTGAAGGGCCTAGTATATTTGGATGGAATATTGACTTGAGAAAAATGGTTAATTTGATGAATTTTGGGGTTAAAGGGCTAAATTGCAAAAATTGTAAATGTTTAGGGTAATTGCATAAATTTAAAAAATAAAAGGTATTAATTGTAAAACGGATTGAAATGTAAAATCTAAGCTGATAATTGATAAATTTTATATTTTAGATCAAGATCTCATAGATACTTGCGAAAAAAGAAAAATAGCAAAATAGTCCCTAAACTTTTGCAACTACCACAATTCAGTCCAGGTAAGTTCGTATGGTTTAAATTTTAACTTCTATATGAATTTTTGAATAGTATAGCATGGTACAGTAGATATATTGAATTGTTGTTAATGGAAGAATATTTGAGAAATGTTGATGTTTGGATCAAATTAAACGCAGAATAGAGTATGATCGAGATTTGGTGTGTTGTGGGGGATTTGGGGTGGAGATTAATGGGGAGTAATATATATGTTTCCCGAGTAAATCGAGGTTCAACATTTGTTGCGAATTCTCGTGTTATACTCTCTGTTTTGGTATGTTTCGGTTGGACTAGCTCTTATGAGCATTGGTCTGTTTTGGAGGGTTTAGCTCTTATGAGCATTGGTGTGTTTCAGGTGGACTGGCTCTTACAAGCATCTAGTGTTTTTGGGTGGTTTTTCAATGTACTCTTATCCGTAATTCGTTCATCGGATTGAAAATCTCGATAAGGTAACTTGATGAGTAATTTTTGATGAATTTACCATATATTTGATTTTGAATTGAACTTTTTTATCTATCGGTTGAAATTATGGATGACAAGGAACATTCCTGGTTGTATTAATACTTTTTGAATTATTATATTTACTTTGGTAAGATTTATTCTTTTAATAATCGAGCTTACTAAGCTTCTTTAAGCTTACTTGTGTTAAACTTTGTTCTTGTAGGTACTCAGAAGGTTTGACGTATAGATCGGCACTCAAGTCACATTATCCCTAAATCTTGATAGTTTTTGGAATGTTCATTTCGGATTATATGGCATGTATTAGGCTTTTGTATTACTATTCTAATGTTTTGATAAATGTATATATTAAGTATGATCTATGTGTAAATTATCAACTTATATGAAATATGTGGATAAGGTATAGTTCCAATGCCATTATGAATGACATGAATTAATGATATGTTGTGATTGAGGCACCTATGAAAGGTACATTAGTTAGATGTTAGATTGGATGAATTGATAAGTTATGTTTAAAGTTTTACTTTGATATAAAATTGTATATACTTGTAGTACCAATGAGGGTACATGGGTTAGGCACTTAATAGGTTGATTTTGATATGTTTTTGGCTTGATTAATGTCTTTTTGAATAGGTATTTTGGTTGGTATTTTAGTTTCTTCGGATCCAAGTAACCTTGAAATGGTAAACTTGATGTTTAAGGTTCATTTTAGGTCCACACGGCCTGAGACACGGGCGTGTGACTCAGCCGTGTGTGACACACGGCCTGGCGACACGGTCGTTGGAAACACAAAAATTTATATACTTTTACATGCCCTTTTTAACTTAATTTCATGCAAATTCGAATAAATTCTTGTCGAAAAATAATTAAATATTATAAAATAATTAAATTGTGTTAAAAATATGAACGCTATGAATTTTAAATATTTTATAGTGAATTTTGATTAAATTTGATTATTTTTGACAGAAATGCACATTTGGATAAAAAGGGTCCAGTGGACACTGCGAGAAGAACAAAATCGAGAAATTAATTGAAGCATCGAGGCCAATTAAATTCTAGCATAAGACGGTCCAGAAATGTGTATTAATTCATAATTAAATTATTTTTAATTTATTTCCTATTTTATTTAGGTTAAATAAATTAATTTTAATTAATTATGAAGAAAGGGCCTAGTGAACCGCACCGGTTGAACCGAATGGAGTGAGCCAAACCAGCCACTTATTGGGCTGATCAGAACCGTCCAAAGGCTGACCCAAATCAGCAAATTAGCTGATTAAATATACTTGCAAATATGCCCTTGAAAGACTTCAAAATCTCATTGAAACCCCACCTTTATTTTAGGCTTTTTAGATTTGCCCCATGCCTAAATTAGCAAGGTTGAACTTGTCAACCTTGCCATGTGTGTGGCCGGCCATGAGAGGGCTCTCTTGGCTGCTGAGTTTGCTATTTTTAGCAGCCTCTTCAGCTATAAAAGCCACCCCTTGCTGCTTATTTGGATCATCCCTCAATTCTCACAATTCTCTCATTCTCTCTTCACCTCTCCACTTTCTTTTCTCTCCATTTTCCCTTCCCATTTTCCTACCCCCTTGTGCCAATTTCTCTTCTTGGAAAAGAGGTGTGTTCTCAACCAATTTGGACAGCAAGTAAGAGTTCATAGGAGCCTTGACCGGTGAGGATAACGGAGACGAAGAACGGAGCAGTCAGAAAAAGCCACGGAGAACACCGGATTTGCTTTCTTGTTCCTTATCTTTTTAATTTCTGTTGTTTTTATGAAGAACATATCCATGAATAATATTGTTGTTTAAATGGTTATTTTAATCAATTTAGCTTGAATTTAATTCGTGTTGGGTTGATTATATTTTGCCTACTTAAATTATTAAAATAGTGTTTATGCTGTTATAGGTCTCAGTGAAATGTTTGATTAAGTAAAATCATGTTTAGATTATCTGGCATTATAATTGTTTAGATAATTAAAGAATTAATTGTTTAAATGGATTGAAATTGCAATTAATTGACTCAATACTTAATCTGTGCATGTTTAATTCTTCTAAGGTAGTTGAAGATTAAATTAGCATAGTATCTGACGATTCGTATGCCTTGCATAACTTGCAAGATTGTTGTGATTAAATCGTTTCAAGGTATGACTACTTTGTTACTGCACATGATCTTTTACATGTTTATTAAATTGAATTAATCGGTTGAATCGACATAGGAATATGCGAGAGATAATTTAACTTAATAAATATGTATGTGCTATAGCATGTTTATCTTATTAATTCTGTTTGGTCGGTTGAATTGGCATAGGAATATGTCCAAGAGATTAATGGAATTTAATTAGTAAATATGTTCAATAAGTTAACAAATTACTGGGTTGCCGTGAATTTATTCGTAACAGCATAAGCATGAAGTTTAATAATTCTAAGTTAAAGAAATGTAATTAATCCAACACAATTTTATCATCTTGATTAAATCCTTTTTGAAATCGTGCATAAAAATTTTTCTTTTATTTTAATTTGTTTTCTTAGTTTTAATCTTAGTTTATAAAATCACTCTTTCAAACCAAAAAATATTTTCACCTCTCCAAAGTGTTTTAAATTAATTTCATAAATAATTCTTTTTACAGTCCTTGTGGGTACGATAACTCGACATTTACTTGTCACTTTATTACTTGTTACGATTGTGTACACTTGCACATTTCCACCGTTCCAAGTTTTTGGCGCAGTTGCTGGGGACTGTTTTGAAAAACATTATTTGTGAATTATTTTTACATTTTGGTTCATTTATTGTAACACCCCTATCCCGTAACCGTCGCCGGAATAGGACGAGGCGTTACCGGAAATTTGAAAACAGATCAGAACAGTAAAATTTTGAACTTTTTCTTAAGTAAAAGATCATTTATTTATATAACTAATAGACACAAACAAAGATCGAATTTAAAACTTATAAAAGTAAACTTCCATAAGATGCCATATTCGCATGGCTTATATACAATAGTCAAAATATCATTCTACTTATAGTCTATCCTATACATGCCATAAGCTAAGTCCAAAACACATGATTACCACAATAGTAGATAGTGTGACGAAGTGCTGACGATCCCTGAGCCGATAGTAAGAGTCAACGATCTACAAAAACAAAAAAATAAACAGAGAAACATAACATTCAAAGTAAGCTTTCATAAGCTTAGTAAGTCTTAAGCAATTTAAACCGTTGAACTTAAAAAAAACAAACCAAATGTTCGAGCTCACATAACACTTTCTTAATTCCCGACAGATCAATCTCACATATATAATATATAACATACCTGAATCACTTAATGTGTAATACGAGTTCAATTTATCATCTTAGCGTAGGATCTCATAGTCATATACTTTATCAAATTCAATAGCACTTGGCCTGCGAGGTATAAAACCCAAGCATAGCACCAGCACGAAGCCTACGGGACTTTAAACCCGGATACAATCTCAGCACAATTTATTTTATATACTTTTTACTAACTTTGGCCTCATCAAATATCTAATAATACACACCTTTCACAATTGGTCATTCGGCCACATTATATACACATAAACATATACACATTTCACATTTGCCCATTCGGTCACACCACATACACAAGCACATATATAAGATAATGCATTTATCATCACTTGCTAATACATCATATACTTTGCTTCCATTTAAAAACCACTCCGCTATATCACATTTCTAAGTAACCATTCGGCCTCACTATACAAACATGATAGCACACATTTTCATAAAGGCGATTCGGATAACTTGCACACATTTAATATTAGCCATTTCGGCCTCACCACATACACATATCTTGTACATCAATTTCATCATATCAAAATTGACTAGGTATACTAGTCATTTACGGCTTATAGCCTCATTTTAATATGGATTCGGTACTTTGATTACCAATATTTAATCAATCATGTTCTTAAATTACAATTATTTAACATTTTAATTTACATTCGGCAATGACATGTTCATCTCCAATAATTCAATACTTATAAACTTATAATTTCACAAATTCACTACAAGCTGTCTTCCTGAGAAACAGTCATTAAATTATTTGTAACTGGAGCTACGAAACCCCGAATGAAGTGCCGTTAATTTTCCCTGAAAGTAGACTCATATATCTTCTATCTATAAAATTTTCAGAATTTTTTATTTGGCCAATCAATACCAGATTTTTCTTAAAGTTTCCCCTGTTTCACTATTTGACTATTCTGACCACTCTTCATTACGAATCAAATTTCTCATTATACAAAATTTGAAATATGTTCTTGTTTATTTCATTTGAAACTAGACTCATTGAGGAGTCTAAGAATATAAATTTTATCTTATAACAATTTTTGTACAATTTATAATGATTTTCTAAATACAGAACAGGGGATTTCGGAGTCATTCTGACTCTGTTTCACACAACTTTAAAAATCTCATTATCGGCAATTCCTTTACTAACAGGATTTCTTTTATAAGAAACTAGACTTATCAAGCTTTAATTATATAATTTAATCCCCCTCTAACTCAACTCCAACAATTTATGGTGATTTTCTAAATTCACGCTATTGCTGCTGTCCCAAGCAGATTTATTACAATTTACTCTTCTTCAATTTCCTAATCACATTAGTAGTTTCGCTTGCTTTGTAACATTAATCCACAATTCATCTCATAATTCATTTAGTAATTTCATCACATAATTTGTTAAAATACCATTTCCTTATATTGATTTCAAATACATCCAAGAATTTAAAGCATAAATTTCATAGCCAAATGTAATCACTATTCGGCATTTACAAGAAATTCATAGTATTTTATTCACGACTTAACTCATGATGCTTTCAGTTATTCCATCTTATCTCATGTATTCAAAATACCATTCACACATATTAGTTCATAAGACATTTGGCTATCACACATAGTCCTCACTAAATTTATACTTATTCTATTTACCATTACTTAACTGAAACACAGAGATCATATATCATTCTCTAAAACTCTTTTAGCATATACCTCATTTCCATGCACAATTCAATTGAGTAAGTTAGCCATTTTCGGCTCATATTATGAACATTATTAATCATTCGAAAATATATATTTATATATCACATATACTGAAACTTTATTCTATATTCATTTAATCTTTAAACACATAAATTCAACTTAATCGTTTAAGAGCTTACCTCAAAAGTTATCGTACGGCTATATTGACTACACGACTACCTTCGTTTTTCCTCGATCCGAGTTTGGTTCTTGAGCTTGATTAACAAAGATTTAACTAGTTTAGACCTCAAGTCAATACACCATAGCTAATTTAAAAAATCAAATTTCTCAATAGACACATGCTTACATAAAACAGATTTGCACTATTTAGTTTTTCTTATTTCTTCTTTTCACACATCACTTGTATATGTATAGAAAATTCATTTAAATCAAATTAATAATTTATCCCTTAATACACTTATACTATTAGGCCAAAGTATAAATAACCTTATTGGCCGATTTCACATGGTTACCTAATTACAATACACATTCGGCCATACTACATCATCCATTTGTGACTTTCAA
This sequence comes from Gossypium stocksii, assembly GCA_020496765.1. Classification (NCBI taxonomy): domain Eukaryota; kingdom Viridiplantae; phylum Streptophyta; class Magnoliopsida; order Malvales; family Malvaceae; genus Gossypium; species Gossypium stocksii. The sequence continues at coordinate 86,160,249 of CM035620.1, forward strand.
TTTAAGCTTTTCTATACTATGATTACAATGACATAGTATAATTTAATTTACTCCATTAAGTACATTCGGCAATCATTCACACAACTCAATATGTATTTTATACCATAAATCACCAACTTCACATATAAAACAACCATGGCCGAAAATCCCCTTATGAGATAATCACTCATATGTAGCATACTATTCAAAGAAAAATGAGCTCATAAACATGTGAATTTTGGCATTAAAATGTCAAATTAACGATCATTCACTAATTCTACCATCAACTTAAATTCCTAGCTCAATTTTTACTTAAACCGAACCTAAATTGTCTCATAAACCAAAATTATCAAATTTACAACCCCTTAATTAACCAAGACCGAACATGTTACTATTATAATTTCAAACATAAACTCAAAATTTAACTTATTACATCATGACCGATTTTTAGCTTGTCTCAACCTCAAAAACTCATGCTTCTTAACTTAAACTCTTCATTTATCACTAAGTTCCATGAATTCAATTTTAATGAATACATACACGGCAACTTCAACACTTTACAACTTACTAATGGATTTAACTTAATCATCCCTTAGATTACCCTCATTCGGTCATCAAATAAGCAAATTTAACAATTCAATTGCAAAATTACAAAACCAAGCAAAATTTCTTTACTTGGCCAAAATGGCCGAATGTAATTCAATCTCATACCTTTCAAGAAAACTTTCATGTAACACAAGGGCTTATACAAATCAATTTAACTAGCTTCCTACACCTCTTTCTACCATTTTCATTTTAAAACACAAAACATCCAAAAATTTATCACATTCCCAACTTAACCGAATGCAAGCTTCATCAAAAGCTAAAGAAAATTTACACATGGTCATGGCAAAGGCTTCAAAACTAACTAAATTTCACAATTTTGAAAGAAATTAACATGAAACACTTACCTTAATCAAAGCCTAAAATGACCGATTGCTTTAGCTTAGAATTTTCCTTTTCTTTGCCTTAGTTTCGGCCATGGAAGAAGAAGAAGATCCACCACTTTGTTTTTATCACCATTATATTATTTTAATTCATGTTCTCATAATATAACTATTAAATTTTATTTAACTAATATAAAATACACAAAATGCCAAATTTCTATCATCATTACCATCCACTAATGTTAAAAGTGGGCCATTTGACATGCAAGTCCTCCATGTTAATAAATTATGCATTATTTAGCCCTTTAACATTCACCTATCACATTTTCAAGTTTCACCACATGAGTCCTTTCTTATAAGTTAGCATTTAATCGATAAAATCAATGCTCGAAATATTCACACATATTAATTCCACACACAATAAGCACAGAATATAACCTCTAATTATTTTCGTGACTCGGTTTTTTTGTGGTTCCAAAACCACTTCCCGACTAGGGTCGAAATAGGGCTGTCACATTTATTTTTTCTGTTCAACCTTTTCTTAATTAATTTTTCTTTGATTATTTCAGGTGTTTATGAATATTGACTGAATTATCGACTTACTCCATGTGGACCCTGAAATAGAACGAACCTTTCAACAACGAAGAAGACAAGCGAACCAGAGAAGGACCGAAGAAATGAATTTCGGAGATATCAATCAAGGAAACGGAGCAAACCTAGCCCAAAATCCTATCCTTATTGCTGACGATAGGGATAGAGCTTTGCGATAATATGCCGTGCCCGTATTCAATGATCTTAATCTGGGAATTAGAAGGCCCGAGATCGAGGCACAACAATTTGAGCTGAAGCCAGTCATGTTCCAGATGCTTTAGACAGTAGGCCAGTTTAGTGGAATGCCTACTGAAGATCCTCATCTTCACTTAAGATTGTTTATGGAGGTAAGCGACTCTTTCAAGCTAGCCGGAGTAATCGAAGATGCACTACAATTAAAGTTGTTCCCGTACTAGCTGAGGGACAGAGCTCGAGCCTGTTAAATTCGTTGCCACCGAACTCGATTTCTACATGGCAAGAGTTAGCAGAGAGATTTCTTGTAAAGTATTTCCCACCTAGCAAGATTGCTAAGCTGAGAAATGAGATTACTGCCTTCCAACAATTGGATGATGAGTCCTTGTATGAGGCATGGGAAAGATTCAAAGAGTTATTATGAAAATGCCCTTATCACGGAATCCCACATTGTATCCAACTTGAGACATTCTATAATGGTCTCAACGCTCACACAAGGATGGTAGTAGACGCTTCTGCTAATGGTGCTCTCCTTTCTAAGTCTTACAATGAGGCTTACGAAATTATCGAGAGGATTGCCAGTAACAACTATCAGTGGCCGACCAATCGAGCAGTATCAGGGAGACGAGTAGCTGGAATCCATAAAGTGGACGCTCTCACTTCACTCGCATCTCAGGTATCTTCGATATCTTCAATGTTAAAGAATCTTACCACTAATAGGTCTAGCAGTTTTGTAGCTCAACCACCTGATCACTTTGAGAATCTAGCCTGTGTTTATTGTGGGGAGGGACATTCATTCGAAGAATGCCCATCAAACCCAGAATCCATGTATTACATAGGTAATCAAAACCAGAACTGAGGGAGGCAAGGACTGCAATCCAACTTTTACAACCCATCGTGGCGAAATCACCCCAATCTCTCCTAGAGTAACCAAGGGGCTATGAGCAGCAACAACTACGATCAACCTAGACCAACCCAGCTGCCTAGTTTTTCATACCAAGCTCAGAAACCAGCTCAAGCTGAATCATCCAATAGCTTAGAGAGCTTATTAAGTTATATATGGCAAAGAATGACGCCACTCTAAGAAATTTGGAGAATCAAGTGGGTCAGTTTGCTACTAAACTTAGGAACCGTTCGCAAGGTGTACTACCTAGTGATATGGAGAACCCGAGAAACCCAGGGAAGGATCATTGTAAAGCACTAACATTGAAGAGTGGAAAGACAGTAGAGCCTAACACTGCCGAAGTAGAGAAGGAGCCAGCTGAGGCTCAAGATCCAGAAGAAGTTCAACCGAGTGTTGAAGCTCCAGTTCCATCTGAACCAGAACCTGCAAGACCTGATAAGGTAACCTCAGAACTAGTTAGTTCTGATCAACTAACAACTCCGTTAGGTGCAGAATTACCGGCAAAGACGAATCAACCAGTACCAGTGCCAGTATATAAACCACTACTACCCTACCCTCAAAGATATCAGAAGCAGAAACAGGAGGTCCAATTTAAGAAGTTCCTTGACGTACTCAAACAGCTTCATATCAATATCCCGTTGGTGGAAGTGCTCGAACAAATGCCGAATTACATCAAGTTCATGAAAGATATCATATCTAAGAAACGAAGACTTGGAGAATTTGAGACGGTAGCTCTAACAAAGGAATGCAGTGCATATCTTCAAGACAAATTACCCCCGAAGTTGAAAGATCCAAGATGTTTTACCATACCATGCAATATTGGAGCAACATACTGTGGTAAGGCATTATGTGACTTAGGTGCAAGTATCAACTTGATGCCTATGTCGATATTTAAGAAGTTGGGGATAGGCGAAGTTAGACCTACTACGGTTACACTTCAGCTAGCAGATCGATCCTTAGCACATCCAGAAGGAAAAATCGAGGACGTATTGGTACGTGTAGATAAGTTTATCTTTCATGCTGACTTTGTAATCTTAGATTTTGAAGCAGACAAAGAAGTACCAATTATCCTGGGGAGGCCGTTCTTAGCAACCGGAAGAACCCTGATCGATGTGCAGAAGGGCAAACTTACTATGCGCGTGCAGGATGATCAGGTAACATTTAACATTTTCAAGTCAATGCGATTTCCTGACGAATAGATGATTGTTCTGCAGTATCTGACTTAGAAGAGATAATAGTAGAGAAGGAACTCAACTCTGTTGAGGACCCTCTGGAACGAATTTTGACATCAGACCCTTCAAGTGATGAAGAGGAGGAAGAAGACTTAGCTTTGTTAGAAGCTAATCAGAAGGGATATACCCTGCAATCTCGTTTTGAGTCTTTGAATTTAGAGGAGAGAGATTACTCACAACTGAAAGCGTCAATTGAGGAGCCACCTAAGCTAGAACTCAAGGTATTACCTTCTCATTTAAAATATGTTTATTTAGGTAACGCTTCTACTTTGCCTGTGATTGTTTCAACAGAATTAACTACTGAGCAAGAAGAGAAACTTATCTTAGTTTTGAAACAATTCAAGAAGGCTATCGGATGGACCATAGCCGATATTCGCGATATTAGTCCATCTGTATGCATGCACAAGATCATCCTAGAAGATGGTGAAAAAGGGGTGATCGATGGACAACGAAGGCTGAACCCGATCATGAAGGACGTGGTGAAAAAAGAAATTATCAAGTGGTTAGATGCATGTATCATTTACCCCATCTCAGACAGCTCATGGGTAAGTCCGGTTCGGTGCGTACCAAAGAAAGGAGGTATCACGATCGTAAAGAACGAGAACAACGAGTTGATACCGACTAGAATAGTTACGAGATAGAGAATCTGTATCGATTACCGGAAGCTGAACAAGGTAACTAGGAAGGATCACTTTCCTTTACCGTTCTTAGACCAGATACTGGATAGACTCGCGGGCCGAGATTACTACTGTTTTCTCAATGGATACTCAGGGTACAACCAGATTACGGTAGCACCGGAAGATCAACACAAAACCACATTCACCTACCCGTACGGTACATTTGTATTTAGACGCATGCCATTTGGTTTATGTAATGCACCTGCTACATTTCAAAGATGCATGATGTCTATCTTCACTGACATGGTTGAGAAGTTTTTGGAAGTTTTCATGGACGACTTTTCAGTATTTGGAGACACGTATGATGATTGCTTAGCCAATCTCGCTAAGGTACTAAGGCGATGCGAAGAAACAAACCTAGTACTCAACTGGGAAAAGTGCCATTCATGGTACGAGAAGGAATTGTTCTAGGGCATCGAGTAACGAGACATGGGATCGAGGTAGACAGAGCAAAGGTAGATGTTATTGAGAAACTCCCACCTCCAACATCTGCAAAGGGTGTTAGGAGCTTTTTGGGACACGCCGGTTTATTAAAGACTTCTCCAAACTTGCTAACCCTTTGTGCAAATTGTTGGAGAAAGACACAATATTCAAGTTCGATGATGAATGCTTAAGAGCTTTCAAGGACTTGAAGAATCGGTTAGTTATAGCACCCATAATCGTCACACCAGATTGGGACCTGCCATTTGAACTGATGTGTGAAGCAAGTGACTTCACTATCGAAGCTGTCATGGGCCAGCGAAGGAACAAAGTTTTTCATCCCATCTACTATACAAGCCGGACTCGTACAGGAGCTCAATTAAACTATACGGTAATAGAAAAAGAGTTACTTGCTATTGTATTTGCTTTCGACAAGTTTCGATCCTACCTTGTAGGTACCAAAGTGACTGTCTATACGGACCACTCGACAATCAAGTACTTACTTGCTAAGAAAGACGCTAAGTCGAGGTTGATCAGATGGGTACTTCTACTTTAAGAGTTCGACTTGGAAATCCAAGATCGAAAGGGAGTAGAAAACCAAGTAACATATCACTTGTCCAGATTGGAGCTGCAAGAAGGAAATTCTCCACTTATACCGATTCACGAGACCTTTCTAGACGAGCATATACTTAAGGTAAATCATGTCCATAATATCCATTGGTTTGCTAATATTGCTAGCTTTTTAGCTTGTGGTTTAATGCCAATGGATAAGACGTATCAACAACGAAAAAAGTTTCTTGATGATGTGAAGTACTATTTCTGGGAAGAGCCATATCTATTTAAAAAGTATGCAGATCAGATGATCAGGAGATGTGTGGCAGAAGAAGAAATACCAAAGATTTTATACCATTGTCACTCAGCTCCGAGTGGGGGACATTTCGGAGGTACTCGTACTGCGGCCAAAGTATTGCAAGCCGGATTTTTTTGGCCAACACTCTTCAAGGATGCATATGCGTACGTAAAGAGTTGTGACTGATGTCAAAGAGTTGGAAATGTCACTAACAGAAATGAGATGCCTCGAACAAACATCATTGAGGTCGAATTGTTCGATGTATGGGGTATCGATTTTCTTGGGCCTTTTCCTCCGTCTTTTGGCCACAAGTATATATTGGTGGCGGTAGATTATGTGTCCAAATGGGTCGAGGCTGACTCTTATCCGACGAATGATACTAAAGTCGTGATGAAATTCTTGCAGAAACATGTGTTCATAAGGTTTGGAACCCCAAGAGCTATCATTAGTGATGAAGGGTCCCATTTTGTAAACAAGTGGTTAAAATGGTTATTAGACAAGCATGGAGTAAAACACAAGGTTGCAACAGCTTACCATCCGCAGACGAATGGGCAAGCTGAGCTGGCAAATAAGGAGATCAAAGGCATACTCGAGAAGGTAGTTTGCCCGAACCGATGAGATTGGTCCAAAAGATTGGAGGAGGCTTTATGGGCCTACAGAATAGTATACAAGACGCCTTTAGGGATGTCACCCTATAGGCTAGTCTTTGGAAAAGCATGTCATCTACCCCTGGAGTTAGAGCACAAAGCTTACTGGGCTCTTCGACAACTCAACTTAGATCCTAAACTCGCAAAAGAAAAACGGATGTTCCAACTCAACGAGTTAGAAGAATTCCGAATGTTCTCATATGAAAATGCCAAACTACTTAAAGAAAGACTCAAGAAATGGCATGACAAACACATCCGAGTTCGAGAATTTGAAGCAGGTCAGCAAGTTTTATTGTTCAACTCTAGATTGAAGTTCTTTCCAGGTAAGCTTAAATCACGCTAGTCCGGTCCATTTACAATTCATAGAGTTTATCCATACAGAGTTGTTGAACTCCAAGGTAAGAGAGGTAATTTTCAAGTTAATGCTCAGCGTTTGAAACACTATTGGGGGAATAAAACTGGACGGGATAACATTTCGTTCATTTTATCAGATATTTAAAATTTTTCGTGTATTGTTCAATAAATAATTTAGGGTTTATTTTTCGAGTTTAGTATGTTTAAATAAATTCTGTCTGGGAGGTTGGAACTTAAGCGGGACCGTTTGTGACCTCTCCAATCTTTCCTGGGAATTTATTTTAACATAATTTTCCAAGAAATTAATCCCTAATCAATAAAATAAATTTTTGTTTTTCAAATAAAAGGGTCATTTTGATCCAATTTTTAATTTGCAACTCAATTTTTAAACTTTCATTAAGTCTAGGGACTTAATTAAATTATTTTTAAAATTTGTTGCTCTTTTTGTAAGTAATAAAAATTAGGTGCCTTCCTTTGTAAATATATTTTTAAGGCATCTAGAAGAGATATTTTTATTTTTTATATTATTAATAATATGATAAACTTTAATATATAATTATATTCATTATAATTTATATATTAAGTTTTATCAATTAGAGAAGAATTAGGATTAATTTAATTTTAAATTTTATTTTATGTTTATCTTAAATAAATAATAGCAATTGATAATTTTATAAGCATATATTTAATTACTAATTGTTGTTAAATTTAAGTAGGATTAGAATTAAACTCTTATTTTTAATTTTTAACTATACTAAGAGTTCCACTCTAATTCCTATTCATCATGCTATATATACCACCTTATACCTCCCATTCTTTCATCACCCAAAACACCAACCCACCTAGTGCCGCAAGTCCCTTAGCCACAGCAGTCGGCCAACAAGCTCTAGTAGCCCAGTCGACAAGCGCCCAGCAGCTGCCCAGGCACGTTACAGCGCACGTATCTACTGCTTTCGCGCCCTACCTGCGCGCCCGTGATGCTGCTACCGAGGCCATGTCCAGCACGCACGTCCCAGCTCTCGCGCGCGCGCTCTAGGCTACCCGACGAGGCGCCATTCGCCCTGCTGACTGAAAGCTCCTGCTGCTGCTTCCCAGTCCAGGCCGCAACACACGCACACCAAGCCATGCGCCTTGCTGCTACTGCTGAGAGCTTGTGCGACACACCCATCCACCCATTCACTCAAGCCTTAAGCCAAAACTTTTTCAACCCTCCTCCTTTTAATTTGCAATTTTTTCTCCATAATTATTTTTATTTAGAGTTCTTATATTTTTGCAAAAGGTGGTAAGATTTAATTTCTCTTTTAAATTTTTAATTTATTTAAATTATTTAAATTTTCAATTATTTGAATTACTAATAATTTTTATGATTTAAATTTTTGAGAAAATAAAGTTTGTTGTTTCATCTCATGGTTAGGTCAATTATGCCTCGCAAGAGAACTCGCGCCTCCACTCAAATTGACGAAACACAAAGTAAGTTCCATTGTGTTGAAGCTAAAGTAAGATACGAAAGTATCTACAAAAATCAACAGATGTATCCGGAGAAAGGCTTCACACTGAAGGAGTGCAACTACAAAGATTTCATGGCACGAATTCGTCAAATTGCTGAAGCTCTCAATAGGGAACTATTTTGTGAGAAGAGACCTAGTGTGGATGAGGAGCTAGTTCGTGAGTTCTACGCGAACTTAACTTCAAGCGAGATGACAGAAGTCCCTGTTCGCGGAATCAAGGTACCTATAAATTCGAATGCTATTAATGAGTTCTTTGAGTTACCTGATTTCGAGAACGACGAGTATTCGTCTTCGATGAGCAATATCAAGCTGAAATTTCTGCAAGAAATTCTCGAGGAGCTTACAGTTGAAGGTTCCAGTTGGACTGTGTCAAAACAAGGAACTCACACTTGTCGAAGAGAGTACTTAACCCCTATTGCAAAGGTATGGTTTTATTTCATCCGTTTCAGCCTTCTACCTAGCTCACATAAGACTACAATTTCATTGGAGCAAATGAACTTACTATACTCGATCCTGACGGGTAAGACCATTGATGTGGGAAAGATCATCTTGAAAGAAATTCAAAACTGTGCCGCTAGACGTTCTGGCCCTGCTTACTTTCCCTTTACAATAACCATTGTGTGCTTGAAAGCAGAAATTATTGCTAATGTAAAGAAGACAGGGTACACTCAAGGCACCATTACAGATTGGGACCTCTACCAAGTAGCCGAAGACTCAGTTCTGCAACAACGAGTTGAAGAAAGCGAAGAACCTGAGGACCCTAAAGAAGAAGAAGATCCCACGATGCAATCATTTGAAGTCCCTAATAAGGTGGACCAAGTGGAGCCAAAAGATGAATCGGATGCTGGAACTCCAATGTTTAGAGCTCAGTCACCTAGCCCAGACTTTCGAGATGAGCTGTCAAATTTGATGGACTTAATGCAACACATGCAATGGCAGCAACAAGCATACTGGAGATACTCAAAAATAAGGGATGACTCATTTCGAAGTGCTTTCCAGAGAATATACAATGACCCGTTTATTTTTGTGCCTGAATTTCCAGATTTCATATTCGAGCCATGGACTCCACTCTCGAAAAAGGAGCAAGGCGACTCATGCAAAGGCGATAATGATGGAGCAAAAGATGAGTCCAAGTTGGAAGGATCTGCAAATAAATAAAAGGGAGGGCTCTTGACTTTATTTAAATTTTTGTTTTTAGGTCACTTAAGATTAGGTTAATTAGGAATTTTTATTTTTGCATAATAAAACAAGAGAAGGAAATCCTGAATAAATATGGACAAGTCATAAAGCATAAAGTGTGGCAATAGATATATACATGTCTAGGATTGGATTTAGAAAGAGCTTGGTACTTAAGCAGTCACATTGACTCACCTCCTCTTTTCTAAATACCTACCTGGTGTATAGTATCTATTCACTTTAAAGAATGAGGACATTGTTCATTTTAAGTTGGGGGGACCGAAAGTTGAAATTTCCATTCAGAATAATTTTTTTCTTTTAAGTATGATTAGGATATATTTTTGTTCAATAAATTTGAATTTTGTTAAGTATGCTAAACTTGAGTACGAATAAAGTTCTATTTTTTTTCAATAAATTATTATATAGCTTAATGATGACATGAATGTAATCGTAATAAAGCATGCAAATTTATGCCATAAAATTTTTATCTCTTTAGGAAAGTTAGGTATGCATGAAAGTCTAAGTCTTTAGAATTGACTTAGTATTTTCTTGAGGCGAAATCCTAGGAAGCATGGAACATTGAAAATGATTTAGGCAAATATTGTTTGGATCGTTTGAGCCTTTCAAGCCCACCATGATAAATTTTATCCTTTGAAACCCAACTTTGAGACTATATGGCCTAATTTTTGGAACTTATACAAACTTAGCCCATCACATTTCTCGTAATTATCTTTAAATTGTCCCAAACACTAGACTCAGTACTATTCAAGAATATCGTTTGAAAATAAGTTTGGGGGAGTTGAAAAGAAATATCAAATGCTCAAAAATTGTAAGCAAAAAGCAAATGCTTAAAAAAAAAAGAGAGAAAAAAGAAAGAGCACCAGCATTTGAAAAGGAGCATGTGAAAGTTGGTGGTTGGAGGTAAAAATTTTCGAAGGTTCAAATTTCTGAAGGTTCGATGTATACTGAGTTTAGGGTTTTTTAGCCGAATTTTATCTGTCTTTTTACCTACCCTTAAGCCCAGCCACGTTACAACCTTGTTAAAGACCTATTGATTTGAAGTTCCAATGTTACCTACATTAGTGGAGAGAAATTGCTTTGTTCAACCTATGAAGGCATAAGTTAAGCTTAATGACTACAGCTTAATCTTGAATAAAGGATTAAAGATTGAATTGTAGGAATTAGCATGTCTTTATTAGGAAACATTTAGTCTAATTTTGCTATTTTAATAATTGTTGGGATTAATTTGAATAATATGAACACTTGAGTAGCATAATGATCAAATTTCTTATTTTTGAGCATAAGTATATTAAATTCATATTTTTGAGAAAATTGTTGTTCTGAAGAAAGTTTTTCAAAGTGTTTCTGAGAAATTCTTTTCAACATTTGTGCATTACTCAGGACGAGCAATGAATTAAGTTTGGGGATGTGGAAACACAAAAATTTATATACTTTTACATGCCCTTTTTAACTTAATTTTATGCAAATTCGAATAAATTCTTGTCGAAAAATAATTAAATATTATAAAATAATTAAATTGTGTTAAAAATATGAACGCTATGAATTTTAAATAATTTTATAGTGAATTTTGATTAAATTTGATTATTTTTGACAAAAATGCACATTTGGAGAAAAAGGGTCCAGTGGACACTGCGAGAAGAACAAAATCGAGAAATTAATTGAAGCATCGAGGCCAATTAAATTCCAGCATAAGACGGTCCAGAAATGTGTATTAATTCATAATTAAATTATTTTTAATTTATTTCCTATTTTATTTAGGTTAAATAAATTAATTTTAATTAATTATGAAGAAAGGGCCTAGTGAACCGCACCGGTTGAACCGAATGGAGTGAGCCGAACCAGCCACTTATTGGGCTGATCAGAACCGTCCAAAGGCTGACCCAAATCAGCAAATTAGCTGATTAAATATACTTGAAAATATGCCCTTGAAAGACTTCAAAATCCCATTCAAACCCCACCTTTATTTTAGGCTTTTTAGATTTGCCCCATGCCTAAATTAGCAAGGTTGAACTTGTCAACCTTGCCATGTGTGTGGCCGGCCATGAGAGGGCTCTCTTGGCTGCTGAGTTTGCTATTTTTAGCAGCCCTCTTCAGCTATAAAAGCCACCCCTTGCTGCTTATTTGGATCATCCCTCAATTCTCACAATTCTCATTCTCTCTTCACCTCTCCACTTTCTTTTCTCTCCATTTTCCCTTCCCATTTTCCTACCCCCTTGTGCCGATTTCTCTTCTTGGAAAAGAGGTGTGTTCTCAGCCAATTTGGGCAGCAACCAAGAGTTCATAGGAGCCTTGACCGGTGAGGATAACGGAGACGAAGAACGGAGCAGTCAGAAAAAGCCACGGAGAACACCGGATTTGCTTTCTTATTCCTTATCTTTTTAATTTTTGTTGTTTTTAGGAAGAACATATCTATGAATAATATTGTTGTTGAAATGGTTATTTTAATCAATTTAGCTTGAATTTAATTCGTGTTGGGTTGATTATATTTTGCCTACTTAAATTATTAAAATAGAGTGTAATCACCTAATTCTGCCCGGGCCCGTTGGAAGCCCATTTGAAAAAACAAAATAAAATAAATAATTAAATAATTATTTATTTTAAAAGTGTCCAGTGTACAAGCCTAATAAACTTTAGAACCCAAGACCAGTGTACCCGTGACCCACTACCCGTGTACCTTCAATACACCCGTAGCCCAAATAGCCTAGCCTAACTGCTAGCTATACTTAACCCAATTACATAGTTGGCCCTAAAGGCCCAGATTACAAACAGAATCCGAAGCCCTAGGGTAATTGAAACCCTAAGGCGCCGCAAGCCATGGTGGTCTCTTCGCGCCGACAGTATTGGCCTTTCTTCACGCAACAGATATCGTGGCCTCTTCTGCACGCCATTATCAACGCGATTTCCATCGCGATTCACCTGTAAATAAAAGGAAAATAGCAGTAGAAAAATAAAAAAGAAATCTTCGATTTCTTTCCAAATATGTACCAAACAGTGGCTATTAAAGCCAGATTCCAACCATTGTAATTTTTTTACGGACGGATACATTAATAAGAAAAGGCAAATACAGATTTTAGAGAGGTGATTTCTTTTTTTTCTTCTCGTTGTTTTACTCTATTTCATTCTAGGCGCATGCAAGATAGTAGGATTTTTAAAAATAATATTTTAAAAAGGGGAAAAAAGGAGAAAGGAATACCTTAAGGGGAGGGTTTTAAGCCTTCCAGTCACTATAGGCGACGGCGCGTGAGCGCGTGACGAAGGTCCGATGATCGGGACCGGGATGACCAGTGGTCGAAGCCCAGGGGACCTTCAGAGCTTCTTCAGAGTTTTTTTTAAAAACTAAGCCTAAAATGATTTTTTTTCTCTGATTTTTAACTTATATAGGACCCGTTTGCCTGACCAGTTTCACTCAGAAGATCCGCGCGTTGACCCGAGACCCGGGGAGGATCCGCGTGTTTTCGTTCAAAGGGCTAATTGCCCAGATAGTCCTTCCATATTTTCAACATTTGTAAATCAATTTTTATTTTATTTTAATTTGGCCCTAATATTTTATTTTCATTCCAATTTAGTCCTAACTGTTGTTTTAAGGCTTATTTCTGGAACGATGTCGTTTTAGGATTAGGGCTAATTGCCCGATGAGCCCTCGAAGTTCAACGCGCGTTTCTATTAAGCCCAAGTTCTTTTTATTATTTTAAAATTAGCCCTGTAGTTTTATTTAACTTTAATTTCAATCCTTTTTATATAACATATTTATTTTTATATAAAGATTTATTATCTATTATTCTATTATTTTCATATATATAAATATTTTTATCGCTAATAATTATATATTATTTACCTTATATTTTATTATATATTTTAAAATGTGTATATAAAACTTTTTTATGCGAATTATTTTATTCAATCTACTATGTTTTAATATATTTTTTTTCGAATATATAAAATTATTTTTATTATTGTTATATTATTATTATTTTATATTAAGATATATATCTTATTTCTAAAATTTGATTATTCATTTTATTTTGAATTTATTATTTATTATCGTATATTTTTGAAATTTTCATTATTATTTAAAATTATATATTATTTTTGTACATTATTATTATTACTATTTTGTATATTATACTATATTCTAAAATAATTTATTATGAAAATAAAATTTGGTTTATTATTTATTATATTATATTATACTTTATATCATATACTTTATTATATATATATTTATATTTTGTATTATTTTGTATAAGTTGTAAATTTGTAATTTTTTTTTAAAAAAATATCTAATTTGTATGTTATATACATATTTTAACTTTTTCTAATTGATCCTTTTTTAAAATACTTTATGTTTATCTTTTCAATTTTTATTCTTTTTAAATTTGATAATTATTTTTAGTATACATTTTTATTTATTTTATTCTCTTTATGTTATCTATTGTACGCATTTGCATGAAATTGATTATTTATGTTATTATTTCCATACCGTATGTTGCATGAAATGTTGTTATATTATATTTGTATTAAAGCATGTGTTATAATTGCTTAAATTTTGCTATCTTGTAATGTATCATCTTAATTGCACCATATTAAAATATAAATATAAAAATGTTTTAAAATAAAGGCAATGTTTTTCGTATTTAGGAATTTGGGAGATAGTGCCCTAACATGCTGGGTTGCGATTTCCCGTTTGTCTAAATGCCTAAAATACCCTTCTAAATGATTTTATAAAATACGAGATGATTTTAGTTACAAAAGTTTTAGAATATCGTGTCCTATCATGCTGGATGTGATATTCGTGTTCTTTTGAACGAAGGAATATCAGTTTTAATGTCGAATTATTCTATATTCAAAAGGGATCATATTTTTAAATATTTTCAAAATTTTAGCATTAAAGACTAAAAGTTATTCGATTTGGTACCAATTTTTGGGCGTTACGAGGGTGCTAACCCTTCCTCGTACGTAACCGATTCTCGAACCCGTTTTTCTTGATTTCATAGACCAAAACAAGTGATTTCAAACAAAAATGGAGACTACCATGCTGTTTATTAATATGCTCAAAGATGGAGGGAGGTGGCAATGCAAATGCAGTCGCCTCTGTTGGAAAAGGAGACTACCATGCTGTTTATTAATACATTAAAGGCTCCGTTTATTACTCATATGATTGGAAGCACCACAAAGAGTTTCGCGGATATAGTTATGGCGGGAGAAATGATTGAGAACGCCATAAGAGGGGGCAAAATTGAGGGAGAAGCGACTAAAAGAGTGGCCTCAAGAAGGAGAGATAACGAAGTGAACAACACAAATAACTTCAACTCAAAGACGATCATGGTTGGTCAACCTAAAGCAGCCACGGTTGAGCAACAAAATACTCAGAAACAAGAATCAGGTTCAAGACAGAATTCAGAAAAGATACAGTTCACCCCTATCCCTGTGACTTATCGAGAGCTTTTTCAAAGCTTATATGATGCACGTGCTATTGCTTCATTTCACTTGAAACCATTACAACCACCATACCCCAAATGGTATGATGCCAATGCTACATGCGAATACCAAGCAGGGATACCGGGGCACTCAATTGAAAATTGCCTCGGATTTAAAAGAGTTGTCGAGAGGCTCATCAAGATGGGGGTCGTGAAATTTGATAGTACCCCAAATACTGAAAATCCGCTACCAGATCATGGAGTGAATGGCATTGGTGAAACTAGGGAAGAAAAAATCAAAGAAGATGTCACTGAGGTGAAGATGCCTATGGAAACAGTATGGGAGGATATGGTTAAGAGAGGAATGTTAACCTTTGAAAGTGGAAGAGAGAGAATGGGGAACTGTTGTAAATTACATGGAGAGGTGGGTCATGTGACCAAGATTGCAGAGAATTCAAGGCCTTGGTGCAAGGCTTTATGGACAACAAAGAACTGTAAATTTCCGAAGGTAGTTCTTGCGAAGAACAAATATGCGCGTTGGAAAATGAATGACAAGGAACTAGTCGGCCAAAAATTATTATATCCATGCCAGGGAATATTGAAATAGGGGCACAAATAGCGCCTAAAGTTATCATCTATAAACCGAGTCCTTTTCCTTATAAAGACGACAAGAGGGTGCCATGGAGCTACGACTGTAGTGTGACAGTACCCAAGGATGAGAGCATAGCCAGTGCGTCTAAAGAAGCACAAAAGGAGTGTTCCTATACACGAAGTGGTAAACGCTATGATATGGAGGGCATTAGAGTGGAGCCCGCAAAGAGAAAAGAGGTCGAGGATGAGAAGATGAAGGAGATTGAAATGCCCGTTAAAGAGCCGGTGAGGGAAGAAGAGGCTAAGGAATTTCTGAAGTTCCTTAAGCATAGTGAGTACAGCGTGGTCGAGCAGTTACGTAGGCAGCCAGCCCGTATATCAATGTTGGCCTTACTTCTAACTTTCGAGGTGCATCGAGATGCGTTGTTAAAAGTGCTCAATGAAACATATGTCACTCATGACATATCCGTCAATAAGTTGGATCGGTTGGTAAATAACATCAGTGCGGACAATTTCATTTACTTCAATGATGATGAAATCCCACAAGGAGGCATGGGATCGACTAGGGCATTGCACATCACTACTCGGTGTAAGGGATATACACTTCCAAGCGTACTTGTTGACAATGGATCAGCACTGAATGTCCTTCCGTTGTCCACACTTAATAGACTGCCTATCGACAGTTCGCACATGAAAACCTGTCACAATGTGGTAAGAGCCTTTGATGGAACTGAGAGGAAAGTTATGGGACGAATTGACATTCCCTTGGAGATTGGGCCAAATACATACGAGGTTGATTTCTTGGTGATGGACATCAAACCTTCCTACAACTGTTTGTTGGGGAGACCATGGATACACTCGGCAGGGGCGGTACCCTCCTCATTGCACCAAAAATTGAAGTTAGTGAATGATGGACGATTGATAACCATTAATGCCGAAGAAGACATTATAGCGACAGTTACTAGCAAGGCCCCTTATATTGAGGCGAATGAAGAAGCTATTGAGTGTTCCTTCCGCTCTTTGGAGATCATTAATGCGACCTTCATTTCAGAAGGGAGTGAGGTACCGATACCCAAGATGTCCAAAGCCACAAGGATGGCCCTGCAAATGATGATGGGGAAGGGAGCATTGCCAGGGAAAGGATTAGGAAGACATTTGCAAGGAGGGATTCAAGTCCCAAAGGCGATTGAAAAGAAGGACCCTTTGGTTTAGGTTTCAAACCAGATCATAAGCAAAGGGTGAAGGAAATTGAGAAGCACCAAGAGAGAAGAAAGGCGCGATTGGACGGAAGAGAAGTGGAGTGGGAACTAATGACATTCCCTCTCATTTCCAAAACCTTCGTGTCAGAAGGGTTACTTGTGAAAGAAGGTCATCAGATTAATGCTGTACATGATGAGGAACTGGAACAAGGAAGTCTCGAAGACATTCGCCCTTATGAACCGGGAAGCTCTTTGGACAATTGGACTGCGGAGGAACTTCCTGTAGTTTTTAGGAATTTTTCAGAGTAATTCTCGAAACATGTTTGTTATTCTAGAGCCTAAGAATAATGAAATTACATTTGTGAAATAGGCTTATGATCATCTATTATTATTTCAATAAAACATAATTATTTGAACGAGTATTGTCTCCTTTTAACGACCAATATTCCGTTAATTTTTTTTTCATGCTTCCATTCGTGATATATAAACAAACATCCTTAGATTCATTCATTCTTTGTATATTCTTTCATACACCTACAGGTCCCTAGATATCAATGACATAAGCACTGATACCGCAAGTCTTGATCCCTCTTACGAGCAGGACATGTGTTCAGAGGAACCTCAGGATTTGGAAGATGACTCGGATTGCGATGTGTATCCAGATTTTTTACGAATGGTAAAACAGGAGGATAAAAAAATTAGGCCCCGTGAAAATGAGGCGATAGAGAATGTAGCCCTAGAAGAGGGAAAGGAGGTGAAAATTGGAACTCTGATTGCCAAGGACATAAGGCAGGGTCTGATTGAGTTACTTCGAGAGTTTAAGGATATTTTTGCATGGTCATATCAAGATATGCCGGGGTTGAGCACAGACATTGTAATACATCGTCTTTCGATAAGACAAGATTGCAAACCAGTCCAGCAGAAATTGCGGAGAATGCGGCCAGATATTTATCCTGAAAATAAAAGACGAAGTTAAGAAACAGTTCGATGCAGGGTTCTTGCAGGAGGTTAAGTATTCTGAGTGGGTAGCTAATATTGTGCCAATACCTAAGAAAGACGGGAAGGTACGAATGTGCGTCGATTACAGGGATTTGAACAAGGCTAGCCCAAAAGATAACTTTCCTTTACCACACATCGACACTTTGGTGGACAACACGGCAGGGTTTTCGTTGTTTTCCTTCATGGATGGGTTCTCGGGGTATAATCAGATAAGGATGCATCCAGAAGACATGGATAAAACCACCTTCATAACCTTGTGGGGTACTTTCTGGTACAAAGTAATGCCATTTGGATTGAAGAATGCGGGGGCAACATACCAGCGGGCTATGGTAAATTTGTTCCACGATATGATGCATATGGACATTGAAGTATATGTTGATGACATGATCGCTAAGTCTCGAACGGAGAAAGAGCATATTGAAGTCTTGAGGAGGCTATTCTTAAGGTTAAGGAAATTTCAATTGAAGCTCAATCCGGCAAAGTGCACCTTCGGAGCTAGGTCAGGAAAACTATTGGGTTTCGTAGTCAGTGAAAAAGGAATAGAAGTTGACTCGGACAAAGTCAAGGCTATTCGAGAATTACCTCCACCACAAACTCAGAAAGAGGTTCGAGGATTCCTGGGAATGTTGAATTACATCGCTCAATTTTTTTCACAACTAACCGAGAAATGTGATCCGATCTTCCGCCTCCCTAGGAAGCACAATCAAGGTACTTGGGATGAGGAATGCCAGAAAGCTTTCGAAAAGGTCAAGCAATATTTGTTGAATGCTCCGATATTATCTCCACCTAACCCAGATAGGCCACTAATACTGTACCTGTCAGTGTTCAGTAATTCTATAGGGTGCGTGCTAGGTCAGCATGATGAGTCGAGAAGAAAGGAAAAGACGATCTATTACCTCAGCAAAAAATTCACTGACTGTGAGATGAGATATTTGCCAATTGAAAAGTTATGTTGTGCACTGATTTGGACAACGCGGAGGTTAAGACAATACATGTTATACCATACCACCTGGCTCATTTCAAAGCTAGATCTATTAAAATACATGATGGAGTCAACAGCTTTAAATGGGAGAATGGCGAGATGGCAAATATTACTTTCAGAGTTTGATATAGTCTACGTAAGTCAGAAGGCTATAAAAGGAAGCGCGGTAGCAGACTTTTTGGCTAGTAGGGCTCTAGAGGACTACAAGCCATTAAACTTTGATTTTCCAAATGAGGAGTTAATGTGTATAGCAGCAATCGAAAATTCTCCTTGGAAGTTGAATTTTGATGGGGCGTCTAATGCTGTTGAAAATGGAATTGGAGCAGTCTTGGAATCCCTAAATGGCGATCATTATCCGTTCACGTGCAAACTAGACTTTGATTGCACAAATAATATGGCCGAATATGAAGCATGCATCATGGGACTTAGAGCAGCTATAGAACGAGGAATAGGAACCTTGGAAGTGTATCGAGACTCTGCGTTGGTAATTTACCAACTTAGGGGAGAATGGGAGACGAGAGATCCTAAATTACTTAATTATCGGAGGATAGTTTTGGGGTTGCTTGAGGAGTTTGAGGATATTACTTTTAATTATCTTCCATGAGACGAGAACCAAATAGCAGATGCTTTGGCCACCTTAGCCTCAATGATGAGGATGAATAAAGAGGAGGAAATGAGACCAATTCAAATGAGTGTCTATGAAGCTCCCGCTCAGTGTGGTAATATTGAAGAAGTAGAAAAGGACGATAACCCATGGTATCAAGATATATTACGATATGTGAGAGATCGTAAATACCCTAAACAAGCCGATGAAACTGATAAACGAACTTTGAGAAGAGTAGCATGTGACTACGTCTTAGACGGGGATATTTTGTACAAAAGAAGGAAAGACCAAGTACTGTTGAGATGTGTCGACGCTGTGGAAGCCAAGCTAATTTTAAAAGAAGTTCATGAAGGTGTATGTGGGACGCATGCGAATGGTTTCACAATGGCAAGACAGATCATGAGGTTTGGCTACTATTAGGCCACTATGGAAAGGGACTGTATCAGCTATGCCAAGAAATGCCATAAATGTCAGATTTATGGAGACAAAATTCATGTGCCACCTTCACCTTTGCATGTTATGACTTCCCCATGGCCTTTTTCTATATGTGGGATGAATGTCATTGGGCCCATATCGCCGAAAGCTTCGAATGGACATCAGTTCATCTTCGTGGTCATTGACTATTTTACGAAATGGGTGGAGGCTGCTTCTTATGCGAACTTCACTAAGTCAGCTGTGAGTCAATTCTTGAAAAAAGAGATTATTTGTCGGTACGGAATACCTGAGAGGATCATATCTGACAATGCATTGAACTTGAACAACAAAACAATAGCAGAGGTTTGCGACCAGTTTAAGATCAAACATCACAATTCTTCTCCTTATCGCCTAAAGATGAATGGGGCAGTGGAAGCTGCTAATAAGAATATTAAGAAAATAGTGGGGAAAATGACCGAAACTTACAAAGATTGGCATGAGAAATTACCGTTTGCACTCTTGGCTTATCGAACATCTGTAAGAACCTCTATCGGGGCAACCCCATTCTCATTAGTTTATGGGATAGAAGCAGTATTACCTATTGAAATAGAAATACCTTCTCTTCGAATCTTGACGGAGGTAAAGTTAGATGAAGCTGAATGGGTTCAATACCAATATGATCAGTTGAACTTGATTGAGGAAAAGAGGCTGAGAGCTATTCGACATGGCCAGATGTATCAGAAGCGAATGATGCGAGCTTACGATAAGAAGGTTCGACCAAGAGAGTTTCACGAGGGAGATCTTGTACTAAAAAAGATTCTTCCTATTCAAAAGGACTTTAGGGGAAAATGGATGCCGAATTGGGAGGGACCATATGTTGTGAAGAAGGCTTTCTCTGGCGGTGCATTAATTTTAACAGAGATGGATGGGAAAAGTTTACCCAATCCAGTAAATTCAGACTCAGTTAAAAAATACTTTGTCTAAAGGAGGAAAGAATCCAAGGTGAAAACCCGTAAAGGGCACCTTGAGATTTTATCAAAAAAAAAGGAAATGGATAGGCCAAGGTGAAAACCCGTAAAGGGCACCTTGTGACCAAAAGGGCTTTGAGTCGAAAACCTGAAAGGGCGGCTCAAATTTTTTAAGCATCTGGTAATCTGGCTCAGTGAAGAAGGGAACACGTGGCATACTGGGGCATCGACAGAGTACTTTAAATCTTCTAAACACATGTCTTCATGAAGTTGATGTACAAGTGCTCAGGCGGTGATATCTAGGGCATCTAACCTTTGGCTAGTTTGCCATCTTTAGACTCTTTTTCTTCTCAAAGATAGGTTATCAGATTAATTTTCTTTGTATCTTTTTTAATAATTCATTCAAATCCAATTGTTCTCAAAGCTTTATTCATCTTCCATTATTCTTTAAGAATGTTTCATCAAAATAATGATAGATGAACTAGATACTTTTACAAATGAAGTTTTGCATTACTCTGGAATTTCTAGATAACACAAGAAACTAAAACAGGGCAATTTTTCAAGAAATTCACATAAGTAAGGGTTATAAAAGAACTCAAGGAATTTCTTTCTTCCAGTCCAAAAGGATAAATGGACAAAACCAACGATTCAATTCTAAGAAAATCCTACAGCCCTCCTCAGGGGATCATGGCATTTGAAGATTGGTGTGGGCCTACAGGCTGAGCAAGGATAACTCTCTGAGTAAATGAGTGGTGACGTCTAGGATAGAGGTCATCTCATAACATTTGCCATCATAACATATTTAATTAGGAACGTTTGACTCATTTCAATCATAGCATCCGGCATAAGCATATACACATTCTACAGGTTATGTCCTCTAGGGGACAATAAAGATTGAGGATTTCAACATGGTATCCCTATGCTTATAGGGAGCAGGTTGAAGATGACAGATTTGGCATCCCTGTGCTTATAGGGAACAACATCGAAGACACAATAGATCTGGCGTTCAGATGTTTATACTGAAGCAGATCCAAGATGATTTGGCATCCTTGTACTGGCGAGGAGCAAATCAAAAGACATAGCTGATTTGGTTTCCACGTGTCTACGTTGAGGCAAATCTAAGATGATTTGGCATCTCTGTACTGGCAGAGAGCAAATCGAAGTCTGGCATCTCTATATTCGAAGGAGGGCAGACACATAGCAGATCTGGCATTCAGATGTCTATCCTGAAGCAGATCCAAGATGATTTGGCGTCCTTGTACTAGCGAGGAGCAAATCAAAAGACATAGCTGATTTGGCTTCCGCGTGTCTACGTTGAAGCAAATCTAAGATGATTTGGCATCTCTGTACTGGCGGAGAGCAAATCGAAGTTTGGCATCTCCATATGCGCTGGAGGGCAGACGCATGGTAGATCTGGCATTCAGATGTCTATCCTGAAGCAGATCCAAGATGATTTGGCGTCCTTGTACTGGTGAGGAGCAAATCAAAAGACATAGCTGATTTGGCTTCCGCGTGTCTACGTTGAGGCAAATCTAAGATGATTTGGCATCTCTGTACTGGCGGAGAGCAAATCGAAGTCTGGCATCTCCATATTCGAAGGAGGGCAGACACATAGCAGATCTGGCATTCAGATGTCTATACTGAAATAGATTTAAGATGATTTGGCGTCCATGTATTGGCAAGGAGCAAATTAAGGACATAGCTGCTCTGGCTTTCGCGTACTTACGCTGAAGCAAATCCAAAATGGCTTGGGCATCTCTGTGGTAGACAGGAAGCAAATCGAAGACAAAGATTTGGCATCGCTATATTCAACGGGGAGTAGATTGAAGAACTCAAGACTCGACGAGCCCGGGCAAAATTGGTTCTTTTATAGTCTTTGCTCTATTCCTGTTACACAGCAATAAGCAAAGAGGGGCAGCTGTAATCACCTAATTCTGCCCGGGCCCGTTGGAAGCCCATTTGAAAAAACAAAATAAAATAAATGATTAAATAATTATTTATTTTAAAAGTGTCCAGTGTACAAGCTCAATAAACTTTAGAACCCAAGACCAGTGTACCCGTGACCCACTACCCGTGTACCTTCAATACACCCGTAGCCCAAATAGCCTAGCCTAACTGCTAGCTATACTTAACCCAATTACATAGTTGGCCCTAAAGGCCCAGATTACAAACAGAATCGGAAGCCCTAGGGTAATTGAAACCCTAAGGCGCCGCAAGCCATGGTGGTCTCTTCGCGCCGACAGTATTGGCCCTTTCTTCACGCAACAGATATTGTGGCCCCCTCTGCACGCCATTATCAACGCGATCTCCATCGCGATTCACCTGTAAATAAAAGGAAAATAGCAGTAGAAAAATAAAAAAGAAATCTTCGATTTCTTTCCAAATATGTACCAAACAGTGGCTATTAAAGCCAGATTCCAACCATTGTAATTTTTTTATGGACGGATACATTAATAAGAAAAGGCAAATACAGATTTTGGAGAGGTGATTTCTTTTTTTTCTTCTCGTTGTTTTACTCTATTTCATTCTAGGCGCATGCAAGATAGTAGGATTTTTAAAAATAATATTTTAAAAAGGGGAAAAAAAGGAGAAAGGAATACCTTAAGGGGAGGGTTTTAAGCCTTCCGGTCACTATAGGCGATGGCGCGTGAGCGCGTGACGAAGGTCCGATGATCGGGACCGGGATGACCAGTGGTCGAAGCCCAGGGGACCTTAAGAGCTTCTTCAGAGTTTTTTTTAAAAACTAAGCCTAAAATGATTTTTTTCTCTGATTTTTAACTTATATAGGACCCGTTTGCCTGACCCGTTTCACTCATAAGATCCGCGCGTTGACCCGAGACCCGGGGAGGATCCGCGTGTTTTCGTTCAAAGGGCTAATTGCCGAGATAGTCATTCCATATTTTCAACATTTGTAAATCAATTTTTATTTTATTTTAATTTGGCCCTAATATTTTATTTTCATTCCAATTTAGTCCTAACTGTTGTTTTAAGGCTTATTTCTGGAACGATGTCGTTTTAGGATTAGGACTAATTGCCCGATGAGCCCTCGAAGTTCAACGCGCGTTTCTATTAAGCCCAAGTTCTTTTTATTATTTTAAAATTAGCCCTGTAGTTTTATTTAACTTTAATTTCAATCCTTTTTATATAACATATTTATTTTTATATAAAGATTTATTATCTATTATTCTATTATTTTCATATATATAAATATTTTTATCACTAATAATTATATATTATTTACCTTATATTTTATTATATATTTTAAAATGTATATATAAAACTTTTTTATGCGAATTATTTTATTCAATCTACTATGTTTTAATATATTTTTTTCGAATATATAAAATTATTTTTGTTATTGTTATATTATTATTATTTTATATTAAGATATATATATTATTTCTAAAATTTGATTATTCATTTTATTTTGAATTATTATTTATTATCGTATATTTTTGAAATTTTCATTATTATTTAAAATTATATATTATTTTTGTACATTATTATTATTACTATTTTGTATATTATACTATATTCTAAAATAATTTATTATGAAAATAAAATTTGGTTTATTATTTATTATATTATATTATACTTTATATCATATACTTTATTATATATATTTATATTTTATATTATTTTGTATAAGTTGTAAATTTGTAAATTTTTTTTTTAAATATCTAATTTGTATGTTATATACATATTTTAACTTTTACTAATTGATCCTTTTTTAAAATACTTTATGTTTATCTTTTCAATTTTTATTCTTTTTAAATTTGATAATTATTTTTAGTATACATTTTTATTTATTTTATTCTCTTTATGTTATCTATTGTATGCATTTGCATGAAATTGATTATTTATGTTATTATTTCCATACCGTATGTTGCATGAAATGTTGTTATATTATATTTGTATTAAAGCATGTGTTATAATTGCTTAACTTTTGCTATCTTGTAATGTATCATCTTAATTGCACCATATTAAAATATAAATATAAAAATGTTTTAAAATAAAGGCAATGTTTTTCGTATTTAGGAATTTGGGAGATAGTGCCCTAACATGCTGGGTTGCGATTTCCCGTTTGTCTAAATGCCTAAAATACCCTTCTAAATGATTTTATAAAATACGAGATGATTTTAGTTACAAAAGTTTTAGAATATCGTGTCTTATCATGCTGGATGTGATATTCGTGTTCTTTTGAACGAAGGAATCTCAGTTTTAACCTCGAATTATTCTATATTCAAAAGGGATCATATTTTTAAATATTTTCAAAATTTTAGCATTAAAGACTGAAAGTTATTCGATTTGGTACCAATTTTTGGGCGTTACGAGGGTGCTAACCCTTCCTCGTACGTAACCGATTCCCGAACCCGTTTTTCTTGATTTCATAGACCAAAACAAGTGATTTCAAACAAAAATGGTTTGAAAGTGGTTCAATCACACTTAAACTGATTCGTGGCGACTCCCGTTTTCAATTACAAAGTCGAGACCCTGTTTTCTAAACCCGTTTTAAAAATGGTTTTGACATAGTGTTTATGCTGTTATAGGTCTCAGTGAAATGTTTGATTAATAAAATCATGTTTAGATTATCTGGCATTATAATTGTTTAGATAATTAAAGAATTAATAATTTAAACGGATTGAAATTGCAATTAATTGACTCAATACTTAATCTGCGCATGTTTAATTCTTCTAAGGTAGTTGAAGATTAAATTAGCATAGTATTTGACGATTCGTATGCCTTGCATAACTTGCAAGATTGTTGTGATTAAATCATTTCAAGGTATGACTACTTTGTTACTGCACATGATTTTTTACATGTTTATTAAATTGAATTAATCGGTTGAATCGACATAGGAATATGCGAGAGATAATTTAACTTAATAAATATGTATGTGCTATAGCATGTTTATCTTATTAATTCTGTTTGGTCGGTTGAATTGGCATAGGAATATGTCCAAGAGATGAATGGAATTTAATTAGGAAATATGTTCATAAGTTAACAAATTACTGGGTTGCCGTGAATTTATTCGTAACAGCATAAGCATGAAGTTTAATAATTCTAAGTTAAAGAAATGTAATTAATCCAACACAATTTTATCATCTTGATTAAATCCTTTTTGAAATCGTGCATAAAAATTTTTCTTTTATTTTAATTTGTTTTCTTAGTTTTAATCTTAGTTTATGAAATCACTCTTTCAAACCAAAAAATATTTTCACCTCTCCAAAGTGTTTTAAATTAATTTCATAAATAATTCTTTTTACAGTCCCTGTGGGTACGATAACTCGACATTTACTTGTCACTTTATTACTTGTTACGATTGTGTACACTTGCACATTTCCACCGTTCCAGTCGTATATCTCCTGTAGGTTTTAAGGCTCACAAGTCAGGTAGTTACATGGCCTGGCACACGGGCGTGTGAGGCTATTTCGAGTGTTACACAGCCTAACGCATGGGCATGTGGCTCGGCCGTGTGACCCAACTCAAAGAGTTACACAGGTGAGGACACGGGCTGGGACACGGCTATATGTCCTTATTTCAAAGGTTACACAGCCTGAGACACAGGCATGTATCTCGGCCATATGAGGCACATAGCCGTGTGACCCCTATAGTCAAATTTTTCTAACTTTCGCATAAACTTTCCAAATGATTTCAAATTGGTCCCGAATTGTTTCTAAGGTGTTTCTAAGGCCTCAATAGCTATATTAAGGGATAATACATACGTGAATGAATGTGTTATGGTATGTTTGTAATTATGTATAAAATGTATGTGTAATGTTCTCTGTGTACGATAATGCTCCGTAACCCTAATCCGATGACGGATACGAGTCAGGGCTGTTACACCTTTACAGTATACGAGTATTCTTCTTCCACCTTAGAACAATTGATGAAAGCTCTAACGCATCCTCTAGTTTCCAACCCTGTTACCCTTGTTACACCAACAGGAACCATTCCTCCTAGCTACTCTGACTCCACTAGTTATCGTAGTGCCTCAACTACAACCTAATGTGTCCCCTCACAGACCTTTAGACCAGATAACTCATTGTTTGTAAGAGGACATAACTTGTCTCGCAACCACGCCTACTCCACCAACTGTGACTCTCACTCCCTTAAACCAAGGTTTTCACCAACAAACGTAAGGTCTTCAATCTCACCCTTTTTGCACCAACCCTGTCATCCTTGTTACACCAACAAGAACTATTCCCTCCAGCTGCTCTGACTCCACTAGTTATCGCAATGCCTCAACTACAACCTGGTGTGTCCCCTATTGGACCCTTAGGCCAGATAACTCATTGTTTGTAAGAGGATATAACTTGTCTCACAACCATGCCTGCTCTACCAATTATGACTCACACTCTTTTAAACTAGGGTTTTCACTAGCAGACGTGAGGTTTTCACCCTTACAACTTAGAAGCCTAAGAGAAACTGTTGGAAGAGCATCTTTCTCAACAAGAATGTTGATCCAAGGATCAGCAGGGTATCCTTAACCAAAAAATACCCAGAATGAGCAGCTCATTACTGAGTTAGGGGTTGCACGGGTAGTCCCAAGACAGGAGAATCCAACTCATCAAGAAGATGAAGTCTAATTCGCATTTTACAGAGAGTGTGAGCGTAATAACTTGGAGGATCTTTGTAGGAATAGTGTCGACCTCCTGGAAATATCTCAATATTCCCAGGGTAACAACAATATCTCCATAGAAGCGTAGCTTAGGGCCTTTAAGGAAGAGCTGATGTAAGAAGTAAAATGGGAAAAATAAATAATTTTGTCTGGAACTACTCCAATGAATCGTTGGCACCTGAGGTTCTAGAAAACTGTATCTCAACATTCTTCAAATTTTCAAAGTTTGTATACAATGGATCGGGGGATTTGGAGGATTATTTAGCTTGGTATAATAATTATATGAACATGTTGGAGCATCCAATAGAGTTAAATGTAGAGCCTTCTCCATGACTCTCTTGCAAACAGCTTGACAATGGTACATGTGATTATCTCAGGAATCCATCCACTCTTTTGAGCAATTAGCTGGACAATTCATGAGCCACTTTCTGGCCAACAAGCTGCTCCAATAGTCTCGAACTTATTTGATAACCATCCATTAAAGGGCAAATGAGTCCTTCCATGATTATGTCAAAAGATTTAGTGCAACCACTATGATCATGAAAGGAGTTACCGATGAATAGGCGATTCAAGCATTCATTGTCTGAACAACCCACTAGTATCTCAGATATATCATCATTGGAAATACATCAAGAAAGCTATCCTATCTCTATAAAATGGTGCAAAAAAATTGCTCTAAAAAGATCTAGAGGCACTATATATATATATATATATATATATGATAAAAAGTGTCATATTTATACAGATCATAAAAGTCTCAAATACATCTTCTTCCAAAAAGAGTTAAATCTAAAACATCATCATTGAATTGGTTTGCTAAAATATTATAATTGTATAATTGATTACCATACTGGAAAAAATGAATGTAGTGTTTGATGCCTTTAAGTCAAAAGTCAACATTTAAGCTAAAAGCACTGTTTACCTAGTTGAGTATTGGTAATATATCAGCTTGTTAACTAAATTGAAAATAAAGCCTGTGATGATTGATTAAATAATAGAGGCACAATCCACAAATGCTAAGCTGGCAGAGGAATTAAGCTTGCCAGCGAGTAAAGGTTGAACATCAAGTTCCCACTGGGTTATTTCAACCTATTCTGGTTCCTGAATGGAAATGAGAATATTATTTGCCTCTAGCTGAATTTGTTCATAATAATAGTTTCCAATTGAGCATTTGAATGGATCTCTATGAAGCTTTGTATGGTCGATAGTGGAAAATAGCTTTATGTCGGTCAGAGTTGAGTAAGAGAAAGATGATTAAGCCAGAATTGATGCAGAAAGTGGAAAATGTAGTAAAGTTAATTAGAGGCAGATTGAAAGCGGCCTCAGATAGGCAAAAAATATTTTATGCTAATCTGAAATAGAAAGGTGAGTGATAAAATATTTTTAAAATTCTCTCTGTGCAAAAGATCTTGCACTTGGGTCACAATGGGAAGCTAAGTCCAAGAGTATAGGATCATATAAGAGTATTGAGAAATTTAAATCAGTTGGTTAGCATCTAGCTCTACCATTGGAGTTACAAAATATTCACAATGTGTTTCATGTATCTATGCTCCAACGATATCGATCTAGCCCTTCTCATATTATATTGTTGGAAGCAATTGAAGTTCAACCTGATTTACCATATGTAGAAGATCCGATAAAAATCTTAGCTCGAGAGTAAAATAGACTATGGCGCAGTCATAGTGCAAAAGAACTACCTAGGATTTGAAAAAGAAAATGAGATCTTACTATCCCTACCTCTTTATATGTAAAAATTTTGGGGATGAAATTTCTTGAAGGGGAGAATTGTAATGAGCAAAAATTGATGGATGTCGAAAAATGCAATTTTAAAACCCCATTTTCGTAAGTTGAATCCATAAATATTAAATAAAAATATTTACAGAGTTATTATAAAAATATATTGAAGAATGGTCGAGTAAATTAGTTAATTAAAGCTCGGGGACTAAATTGTAAAAGTTTAATTACTATGGAGTTTTAATTAACAAAAGGCTTGAGAACCTAAATAACAATTAACCAATGGCCCAAAATGGCAATTAAACCATTTCTAAATGAGAGTTGGTGGATGATAATGTCATATTTCATTATGAATAAATAATTGTTAATTTAAGTTAATTAAACCAAGCTTGAGGTAATAAAGTTAGATTAATTAAGTTAATTTAATGTATAAATAGAAAGTATGTGGGAAAATATGGAAAGCATTGTCATCATCTTCTTCCCACTGCCTCTTTTGTTGAAGAAAACCTAAACCTTTAGCTTGATATTCAACTATCCATAAGGTAAGAAAAATCAAGTCTCTTTCTTGTAATTTTTATAAATTTCTAATCATGGGAACTTGATTTAGCTAGCCCATGTACTAATTTGATAAACTATCAAAGTTTTAAAAATCTGTCATTGTTGATTAATTGATGAATTAGGCTTGAAATTAATAGATCTTAAGCTTAGATTATGAAAAGGACTAAACTGTAAATTATTTTAACTTGTTTGTTAACTTTGTTACATTAGGGACCAAATTAAATAAATGTAAAACCTAAAATTAAAATTATGTTATAAATAAAAAGTATAAGGTACCTAATGAAAGTATATGAAATCAGATTTTAATTCAAACCTAAGAATTGAAAGTTATGTTTATCCCGAGATCAAGGACTAAATTAAATAAAATGCAAAAAAATGTGTGACTTTGTATTTGGATGTGAATTGAATGAAATATGATATTGCTTTATTGATTGAATTATCAATCATAACGAATGACGACGTCAGGCCGTCGAGAGGGGGACAAAAAACGAGAGTTGTCGATGAGTGATGTGAGATATCAATTTTGTGCTTTTATGATTCAAGATCAATTTCAATCTCTGCATTTTCATGTCATTTTTTACGATTGAATTTGTTATATAGTATAAATTAATTATGTTGATGACGTAACGACCCAGTTTCTAGTGGTGTCAGAAAAGGCGATTTCGAGACCCCATCTCTATAAATCGAGTCTATAAATATTTAATAGAGATATTTAAAGAGTTATTGTATTGATGAATTGAAATTTTGTTAAGTAATTTAGTCAAAATTGTGAGTAATTAAGGCTAAGGGACTAAATTTTAAAAGTTTAATCGCTATAGATTTTTAATTAGATTAAAGTTTGAGGACTCAAATAGCAATTATTCAAAGAACTAAAATGGCTAATAAACCTATTTTAAATGGATGTTAGTGGATGATGATGTAAAAGGGTCATTAGTTTATTAATTAAAGGTTTATGCTTAATTAATCAAGCTTAATTAAAATTAATCTTAGTATGTATATAGAATGTTAGTGGAAAAAGACGATAAGTATAATCTTCTTTAACTCTTCATGTTGTCCTCCATGGGAGAAAAACTTTAAAACCTTTTTTGATATTTGATCATCAAGTACAAGTTCCTAGCCATTTTTCTTTGATTTTTATGGAAATTGAATCATGGGAGCCTGATTTAGCTAGCCCATGTATCAACTTGTAAAAATGCTAAAGTTTTTGAAAGTTTTAGTTGTTGCAAATTGAATGAAATTGGTGTGAACTTGTTAGAAATTAAGCCTTGTATGTGAAAAAGACTAAATTATAAAGCTTAATTGTTACTTTCGCACATTAAGGTCCAAATTGAATAAAATGAAAAATTGTCATGACTTTTTATGGGAATAGAAAATTAAGGATCACTAATGAGTTTTAGTGAAATCAAATTTTAATTCGAAGCCCTAAATTGAAAGTTATGTTTGTCCTAGTTTTAGGGAATAAATTAAATAAATTGAAAAAATATGTAAAATTTAGTATTTGGTTTTGTTTAAACTGTAAATTAATAATATGATTCATGTTATGATTATTCATAGCAATCGACAACACCAAATCATCAAGAGGGAAAAGGAAAAGCAAAATCGTCGACAAGTGACACGCAAAACCTCAGTTTGTACTTTTATTATTTGGGATAGAATTATTTTATTTTGTATGTATGTTTATTGACTGATGAGTTATTGAGATGATTCCATTGCAATAATATGAAATGTTTTGATTGAATTGTTATGTTTGAGATTGTATATCAAAATAGATACTAATTTTAATAGAATGGAAAATGGTATAATTAATTAATATGTGATAATTGGTATGAAATTGAGTTGAAATATGCTATGTTACATGACAGGTTGATGATGAATTGTGAATATGGAATATGAATTGAACGTTGATACCCTATTAACTAATCGGGCTGAGTTGGATATAATTGGCATGCCATAGGATTGGATTGTTTACAAGTTCATGCGCTTATGGGCCAGGATGCACTTTGTGTGATAGTATGTGCTTTATGCGCCAGGATGAGCTTCGAGCGCCAGTATGCACGTTAGGTGCTAGTTTTTCTTGGTCAATTATTTTGTTGATGCACTTCGGTGCTAGTTGGTATGTTGGTTGGATGATCTATGTATCCATCCGAGTTAGGTTAATAGGTAGGTCATTAATAATAAGTTTGATAACTTATGCTGAAATGAATTAATACAATGTTTGAGATTTGAGTATGTTTGCATATGAACTGAATTGATAGGTATATATCTTATTATGCAAAGCAAGTGGAATCGAGCCCTAAGGGCTAAAATGAATGTAAACAAGTCGGTGGAGTCCAGAAACAAATTGAACAGTAAGTATAAGTAATGGAATTGATCATGATAAATGGATTGAAGTAATTCCCTTTTCATGTATGAAATATAAAGATGAGTAGCAAAAGTATAACTTTGATGATAATGTTGAAATGTTATGCAAATTGGCTTACCTAATGGGATATGTACACTTTTTTTTTGTATATATATGAATTTGTGCAAGTTACAATTTGAGTTCACATGCTTTATGCCATGGTTTTATAGTAATTATTAATCTCTTGAATCATGAAAGTAACATGGAGCCCTATTGCTTAGCATACAATTTGTTTTATCCGTAAGCAAGTTTACGTACCTCTTGAAGCCCTAGGAATTGAAGCTAGCATCCAGACCTCTAGTTTTTACTCAACTAAGTTTGTAGAACTTATCTCATTTTGGTCAAATGGCATTTACATAGGTTCTATTTGTTTCAAATGTTTCAATGGTCATGTTGAGAATTAGTATTGCAAATAGTTGAAATGGTCAATAATTATACATGAAAGATATGTTGATGTTTTGGTATATGGTTGTTAACAGGTTAAATTCATAGTAAATGTGTAACAACCCTTACCCGTGTTCGATGCTGGAACAAGGTACGAGGCATTACCAAACTTAAACTCATACAAACATTCAAAATCGGGACATAATTGTACACTCAAACTTAAAACTTTTCATAAATACCCACATTGTCCCTTAAACGAGCCTACGAGGCTCTAAACATACTTTGGGGTGATTTGGGACCAAACCGAAACCTTTAAAACACTAAGGAAAATTCTTATCCAAACATTGTCACACGCCCGTGTGACTTGGGACACGCCCGTGTGGGCTGTTTGTGTCATCACACACGTCTATGTCCCAACCCGTGTGAAAATA
This sequence comes from Gossypium stocksii, assembly GCA_020496765.1. Taxonomy (NCBI): domain Eukaryota; kingdom Viridiplantae; phylum Streptophyta; class Magnoliopsida; order Malvales; family Malvaceae; genus Gossypium; species Gossypium stocksii. The sequence continues at coordinate 86,193,030 of CM035620.1, forward strand.
TTGAGCATTCTATTTATGACATCATCAACCAATTTAGGGTCACACAGCCATGTCCTAACACGGCTGAGACACACGTCGTGTCTCTGCCTACGTGGCTAATATATATGCTATTTTCCAAGCCTTTTTGTTGCTCTTAATCCCTCACACTCTTATACACTTCATATGCATATATCATACCCTCAATTATTCTCAATTTAATCATCAAATAAATATATTATATAATACTAACCATTCATGACAAACAAGCATGATCACATCACACAAGAACTTGGTACATGTATGCACATAACTACATCAAAGCCTTTCCACATGCATGCATAAATAAGCTTACATACTCACAACCAATATGAGCCACATCGCATGGCTATATACAATGAAGAAATATAAGCCAATACATTTGGCTAAATCATAAGAGTACACATCACCAATAATTAATTCTCTATACATGCCGCTCACTTGAAAGCACTTAAGATTTATCAATACCCCAAATTGACAATTTGATAGTGTAATGCTGCCTCCGACGATCTCCAACTCCAAGCCAACCTGACAACACTAACAGAAATGGAAAGGAGGGAGTAAGCTTTATAGCTTAGTAAGTTGGCTTGTAAATAATAAGCAATTAATTAATATGCTTTTACCACTCCTCACAATGTGTTCTTAAGATAATACGATCATAATTGCATATAGTTCCACTATTGACTCATTTTCATCTTAAGCTGTCTGCTTGAGTCACAGTCACTAAATTAATTATATCTTGAGATACAGAACTCCAAATTAATATTTGTAAATTTTCCCCAAAACTAGACTCACATATATTCTTGCCATAAAATTTTCAGAATTTTTAGTTTAGCCAATAAGTACAGTTTATTCTTTAAATTCTCCTATGTTTTGCTGTTTGACAGTTTTGACCCTGCTTCACTAAAAATTAGATATCTTCTTTTAAAGAATTTATATAGTGTTCCCATTTATTTCTTTTAAAATAGACCCATTAAAGAATTTAAGCGTATAAATTATAACTCATAATCATTTTTGTACAATTTTTAGTGATTTTCCTAAGTCAGAATAAGGGATTCCAAAATCATTCTAACTCTGTCTCATAAAAATTCAAATATCTCATAATATGTAACTCTTTTCTTACATTGTTTATTTTATATGAAAATAGACTCAATAAGATTTTATTTCATATCTTATTCAACTTCTAATTCGGTTTCCTCCATTTTTGGTGATTTTTCAAAGTCACACAGTTGTTACTGTCCAAAACTGTTTTATTACTAATTTTACTCTTCCATGATTTCTCTGTTTTAACTTCCATTCAAACATACATATTACCACATATCCATAACTAGCCATTAACAAATATTTACATGCCATTCATTGGCCAATTTAACCCATACATCAACAACAAAGACTTGAACATATCATTTCTCAATTTAACTTGGCCTAAAAGCCTCACACATGATCATCAATCAAATTCACCCCACATGTATACATCATACGTATAGACATATAATCACAAGGTCATCACAAGATCATTCTCATAGGCATAACTTACTCGTTTATATTCTTACCTAAATATGATCACATACTGAGCATATTGCTCATGAGTGTACACATACATGTACCTGCATTAACTCGTAACACAACCATAGTCTTCTTATATCTTTAACATAAACTCTAAATTACCCGTTGAACCACTCGGAATACTAAAGGATACCATGAAGTCTCATGCACATAGAAAGATGCCAATGCCATGTCCCAGACATGGTCTTACATGGGATCATAAATCGATACCAATAGCCCAGCTATGGTCTTACAGGATGTCTCATACTGATGCCATGTCCTAGACATGGTCTTACACTGGCTCACATATCGATGCTGATGCCATGTCCCAAACATGGTCTTATACTGGCTCACATAACAATGCTGATGCCATGCCCCAGACATGGTCTTACACTGGCTCACATAACTATGCCGATGTCATGTCCCAGACATGGTCTTACATTGGCTCACATATACTGGTGCCGATGCCATGTTCCAGACATGGTCTTACACTGGCTCATATATCGGTGCCAATGCCATGACTTCGATATCCTTTCTACTCAAATGGGTCAACCGGGATTTCGATATAACATATCTTTGTCAAACCACTATTGAGACCTCATTAATCATATTCATAAAAACCATTATACCTTTCATGCAATATCAAAGCATTAAATACATAATAATATAATATTGAATTATTTACACACGAACTTACCTCGAATGCAAAAGCAGCTAATTATTCCGACTTAGTCCATAACCTCATTATTCCCCGATCTAAGCCTGAATTTCATTTTTCTTGATCTAACATATCAAATAATACTTATTTAATGTTCACATTATTCAAATCAGTCCAAAAATTACACTTTGGAAATTTTACATTTTTTCCCCTAAAGTTTAACATATTTATGATTTTTCCCCTAGGCTCGTAAAATGAAATGTGTTCAATTTCTTTACTACTCATGCATAGCCAAACCTTTTTCATGCTTATAGCAGCCCACATTTTCCATTATTTCACACATTGATCACCTATTTTACAAATTTTACACAATGGCCCATTTTAGGTGTTTTCATGAAAATCATTTAACAAAAGTTGTTTATTTAACAACATATATTCATTTTCTTCCATAAAAATGAAGCAAACAACATGAATATTCTCATGGCAAAACCTTATACTTTCAACCATTTTGCAATATAGTCCCCTCATTATCTAGATTAAGTTATAAGGGTTCCAAAAACATAAAAATCAACAAAAATGACCATCAAAATCACTTACTTGCAAGGGTCTAAAGTTGCCGAAAATTTCAAGCTCCCATGGCCATTTTTCTTAGAGGAAATCGGTGGAGAAGGAGAGGGTGAAAAGATGATAGCTTTTTCTCTTTATTTTATTATATTTCTAGTCAATTTAGTCACCAAACTTTGACCAATTCCATGAATTAAGGGTTCATGTCCAGCCACTACTTTTTAATTGGTCTATTTACTCAATAGAGACCTCTACTTTAATGTTCTATAGCATTTTAACACTTTTAGCTAGTAGAACAAAACTTTTATAATTTATGCAATTTAGTCTTTTTTTCAAAATTAAGCATGCAATCGGTAAAATTAATTCACCAAAAATTTCAAACACTCATATAATCATGCCTTAACACATAAAATAATATTAAAAATAATTTTTTAACCTTGGATTTGTGGTTCTAAAATCACTATTCCGATTAGGCCCAAAATCAGGCTGCTACAAAATGAGCAATTTTAGCCTTCAGGGCATCCATGTATTTAACATAGGCTTGTTGAACAATGTATGAAATTGGACCTTGTGGAGAATAGGGGTTATGTCGCGATGTAGGTTCTTCAATGTCATGACGAGGGTTGGACAGAGAGTCACATTACAACGAATGACTCCCAACGTCATGACGAGTCAACACAGTATGTTGCATCACGACGAAGAACCCCCGACGTCAAGATGTCAACTCAAAACTTGAAAACTTTACAATTTGGTCCTAATCTAACCTTGGTTTAGCAAAAAAGCATTTGTAGGCTCAATTGAGATTGAAAATGATTAATATCGATTTATACACATTTAATACTTGTGTTTAAATGTTTTAATTATCTCAAAATCAAATTTTAATGATTGTAGTTGCTCTGGTAACGTATGTGACACCTTGTAATTCAGATCCAACGATCAGGTCGAGTATTGGGGTGTTACAGATGATGAATTGGAATGAACTTGTGATATTGAATTTGAATTTATATATATGATATAAATATGAATTGGCTTGAATTAAAATGGATGAAATAAATTATTGTTATGTAATAAGTACAGTATACAAGGTATGAAATACACATAGGACCAAATACAGTGTATGACAGGAAAATGTGAAAGCTTAAAGCATATGAAAACATGAATATGGATTATCATAGGGTATAAATATGTGAAAACGGTTGCTTACAGTGATTGGTCATGAATTATGTGTAATTGATGCCCATGTAAACTTAGTAAAATGTTAGGATACAAATGGCATACCAATAGGGTCATATGCGCACTTGTACTGGATATATGTCTCTATGGAGAACCCGGTATAGGTTTAACTCGAACGAGTAACTTGACATGGTGTAATTTCAGCTTGGATGAGCAACTTTGTATACTTTCAGCTTGGATTGGAAACCTTGTGAAATTTTAGCTCAGATGAAAAACCTAGTGTGGTGTAGCTTACCCGTGTATCCGAGTTCATTTTACTAGGTTTCCATCGGGCAAAACTTTATAATTGAAATTGAAAACTAGAATAATGAAATGGATTCAATATACCAATTTAATATAAAATTGGAATGAATTATGTGAAATTGGTATAAATTTATGTTGGAAAAAATTGTGAAAAATATAACGTCGGTAATGACAAAATATCTCAAACAAATAAATAAAAATAAAATAAAAAAATAAAAATAAAGAACACACAGATTTTACGTGGAAACCCTTTCGGGAAAAAAACCACGGGCAGAGGAGAAGAAAATTCACTATGTCGAAAATTCGAATCACTACAAGATTAATAGACTATGTCTATTTATAGGCTTGTAAAGCCATATTCTATTAGGATTGAAACACTTTATCCTAATCAATATAAAATAGATGGAGTTTAATAAGGTTTAAAAAACCTTATTCTAAAATAAAATAAAAGAAGTCTAGTTCTATTTGGATATTACTTTTATTTTATTTTCCATCTTATTTTATTTAAATAAGAATTTGGGTCACTTAATTCTAACAATCTCCACCTTGACACGAATTTTCAACGAACAAGTTCTTCATCGCGAACTTTCAACGAACAAGTTCTCCACCTCTTCCATAAAACCCCTTAAGGGTTTAACTTCAACGATGAACACCAACCAAGTCTAAGCAATGCCCAAACTTGGTTATAGGAAGTGACTTAGTCATCATATCTGCAGGATTTTCATGAGTACTAATTTTGCTCACAACAATATCACCACGAGCAATAATATCACGAACAAAATGATACCGAACATCAATGTGTTTTGTTCTCTCATGAAACATTTGATCTTTTGTAAGGAAGATGGCACTCTGACTGTCACAAAATACTGTACTGATTTGAAGGTCTTCATTGAGTTCACTAAATAGTCCCTTCAACCAAATAGCTTCTTTACAAGCCTCAGTAATCGCCATATACTCAACTTCAGTGATAGACAAAGCGACTGTAGTTTGCAAAGTGGCTTTCCAACTGATTGCACAACCTCCAATTGTAAAGACATAACCTATGAGAGATCTTCTTCTATCAAGGTCTCCAGTAAAATCAGCATCAACATACCCAATGACTCCATCTCTAGTTCTTCCAAATTGTAAGCAAACATCAGTAGTACCTCGTAAGTATCTTAAAATCCACTGAACTGCTTTCCAGTGTTCTTTACCGGGATTCGCCATGTATCTGCTAACTGCACTGACTGCATATGATAAATCTGGACGTGAACAAACCATAGCATACAAGAGAGATCCCACTGCACTAGAGTATGGAACGTGTGACATGTACTCAACCTCATCATCTGTTTGTGGAGACAAAGCTGATGAAAGTCTAAAATGAGCAGCTAAAGGAGTACTAACAGGCTTAGCACTCTGCATATTGAACCTGCAAAGATCTTTCTCAATGTACCCTTTCTGACTTAGGTACAATTTACTTGCTTTTCTATCTCTAAGAATTTCCATACCAAGTATCTTCTTTGCTAGTCCCAAATCTTTCATCTCAAATTCTTCACTTAGTTGGGCTTTGACTTTTCTTATCTCTCCTTTATCTTTTGCTGCTATCAACATGTCATCAACATAAAGGAGTAGATATACAAAAGAACCATCATTGTTTTTCTTATAGTAAACACAACTGTCAAAGCTACTTCTTTTGAAATAATGAGAAGTCATAAAGGAATCAAACCTCTTGTACAACTGTCTTGGTGACTGTTTCAAACCGTAAAGAGACTTTTTCAGCAAGCAAACATAGTCCTCCTTTTCTGAGACTGTAAAACCCTCTGGTTGTTGCATGTAAATATCCTCCTCAAGTTCTCCATGCAAAAATGCAGTTTTAACATCTAACTGCTCAAGCTCCAAATCATGCATGGCCACAATACCAAGCAAAGCTCGAATCGAACTATGCTTCACAACTGGGGAGAACACATCTGTGAAGTCCACTCCTGGAATTTGATTGTAACCCTTTGCAACAAGCCTTGCTTTATATCTGGGTTCTTCAACTCCTGGAGTCCCTTCTTTCCTTTTATACACCCATTTACAACGAACAACCTTTTTACCTTTTGGAAGTTTTACAAGATCCCATGTTTTGTTTTTGTGGAGTGATTCCATCATCTCTTGCATATCAAACATCCACTTTTCTGAGTCTTCACAACTAACCGCCTCAAAATAATTAGATGGCTCTTGATTTGCATCTATATCTTCAGCCACATTTAAAGCATAAGCAACTAGATCAGCCTCAGCATACTTCTTTGGAGGTTTAATTTCTCTTCTAGTTCTGTTTTTGGCGATAGAGTATTGTGGTGAAGAAGCAACTTTATTCTCAATTTTTGTACTGGCTTGAGGAGTCGACTCTGTATTAATCTGATGCTCCACCTGCTTTTGATTTTCTTTATTGGAAGAATCTTTAAGAGATAAGTTAGGTGGCATAGCAGTTTCATCAAAAACAACATCTCTGCTAATCACAACTTTTCTATCTTCAGGACACCATAACTTATACCCTTTAACCCCAGTTTTATAACCAAGAAAAATACATTTAATGGATCTTGGTTCCAATTTTCCATTATCAATATGAGTATAAGCAGGACACCCAAAAATCTTTAAATCAGAATAATCAGCAGGGTTACCAAACCATACCTCTTGTGGAGTCTTTTTCTCAATGGCAATGGATGGAGATCGGTTGATCAAAAAACATGCAGTAGAGGCTACTTTGGCCCAAAATGACTTTGGTAAGTTGGAGTTTGACAACATACATCGAACCTTCTCCATTATCATTCTATTCATTCGTTCTGCAACGCCATTTTACTGTGGAGTATGACGAACTGTCAAGTGCCTCACGATCCCTTCTGACTTGCACAGTTTATTAAACTCATCAGAACAGAACTCTAAGCCATTGTCTGTGCGGAGGTGTTTTATTTGTTTTCCCATCTGTTTTTCAATCATAGTTTTCCAAGACTTAAATGCGAAAAACACATCGCTTTTCTGCTTCAAGAAGAACGCCCAAACTTTTCTAGAAAAATCATCAATAAAAGTTAGCATATAATTAGCTCCACCTCTCGAAGGCACTCTGGATGGCCCCCACAAATCAGAATGAATATACTCCAACGTTCCCTTCGTGTTATGGATTCCTCTGGTGAATCGAACTCTTTTTTGCTTCCCAAAAACGCAATGCTCACAGAACTTCAGTTTGCAAATTCCTTGCCCATCAAGAAGTCCTCTTTTGCTTAATTCTGCCATACCATTCTCACTCATATGCCCTAGGCGCATATGCCAAAGTTTAGTAATATCATCATCTGATAGGGAAGATGAGGCGACAGCTGCATCACCAGTAACAGTAGAACCTTGCAGAACATATAACTTGGCAGTCTTTTTTTGCCCTTTCATCACAACGAGGGAACCTTTAGAAATCTTCAAAACCCCACTTTCAGCTCTGTATTTGTACCCTTTTGAATCAAGAGTACTTAATGAAATTAAATTTCTCTTCAATTCTGGAACATGTCGTACGTTACTAAGTGTTCTGACAACTCCATCAAACATCTTAACTTTAATCGTTCCAACACCTGCGATTTTACATGAAGCATTATTTCCCATCAAAACAACACCTTCAGGCACTGTCTCGTAATTTGTAAACCAATCTCTATTGGGACTCATGTGGAAGGTGCAGCCCGAATCAAGGATCCACTCATCGCTCACTTTAGAATTGATGACTGAAGCGACTAAAAGTTCACCATCACTATAGTCTTCTACAGCATCAGCTTCACCGGAATTTTCTGGTTGTTTTCCCTTTTGATTCGCAGCCTCCCTTTTGATCTTATTCTGTAGCTTATAGCACTCAGATTTAATGTGCCCTTTCTTCTTACAGAAGTTACAAGTTTTACCTCTGTTTGAAGACTTTGATCTACCCTTAGATTTTCCGCGAGGATTTCGTTCTTGTGTCCTTCCACGATCATCATCAACATTCCGATCTTGTCTCCCACGAGCAATGAGACCCTCCCCCTGAGAGTTGATTTTAGCCACAAGATGCTTCATCTTATCATACGAGGTTAAAGAATTATAAACCTCATCAACTGTGAGAGACTCACGGCTATATAAAATTGTATCTCTAAAGGTTGAATAAGACGGGGGCAACGAACAAAGTAGAATCAACCCTAGATCTTCCTTATCATACTGAACCTCCATGGCCTCCAAGTTTGAGAGAATTTCTTTAAACACTGTTAAGTGTTCGTGCACAGATGCACCTTCCTCCAAACGATGAGCATAAAGACGTTGCTTCATATGCAGCTTGTTGGTTAGAGTTTTCGACATGCATATTTGTTCCAGCTTTTTCCATAATCCAGCGGCGGTCTTCTCCTTCATCACATCTTGCAAAATTTCGTTAGACAAATGCAGATGTAACTGTGTTAATGCCTTTCGATCCTTACGCTTCTTCTCTTCATCTGTTAATGTTGAAAGCATCTTATCTATCCCTAGCAGGGCGTCCTCTAGATCCATCTGCGCAAGAACTGCTTGCATCTTAATCTGCCACAACGCAAATCTGGTGTTGCGATCCAACAGCGGAATTTCATACTTCAAAGATGCCATTAACGTGATCGAGATGAAAAAATCTGAAAGCTCTGATACCAATTTGTGAAAAATATAATGTCGGTAATGACAAAATATCTCAAACAAATAAATAAAAATAAAATAAAATAATAAAAATCAAGAACACACAGATTTTACGTGGAAACCCTTTCGGGAAAAAAACCACGGCAGAGGAGAAGAAAATTCACTATGTCGAAAATTCGAATCACTACAAGATGAATAGACTATGTCTATTTATAGGCTTGTAAAGCCATATTCTATTAGGATTGAAACACTTTATCCTAATCAATATAAAATAGATGGAGATTAATAAGGTTTAAAAAACCTTATTCTAAAATAAAATAAAAGAAGTCTAGTTCTATTTGGATATTACTTTTATTTTATTTTCCATCTTATTTTATTTAAATAAGAATTTGGGTCACTTAATTCTAACAAAAATCAAGTTCAAAAATAGTTTTCTTGCATAGCAGAATAATAAAATTTTAAACATTGAGTCAGATTGTGATATTTATACCAATAAACTTTTTCCCAAAATAATACTTGTGCTTTGAGCAAGATCATAGATGTTCCCGACTTTCAACCGGATGACTTTCTCCACTATTCTCATACCATGAACTGCTTTAAGTGTGGGCTTAAACAATTCTGAATCAAATGCAGAACCAGCAATAATTTTCTTAGTTTCAATAAGAAATTAAACCTCTTTCTCTCTCTTAAAATTGTGTGTAACTTATTATATTTTTAGCCCAACCGGTGCCATCTATTTATAAGGAGAGGAAGTGAAACCCTAGTTGAATTAGTAGAATGCATTTAATGCCTATTTCATAGAAAAAAAACTAATCCCCTCGTTGAACTAGGAGAGAGGGGTGGCTAAAAAGGTGTTCCTATCATAGGTATTATGAGGGAGATTCGGGCCTCTTATGTATTAGATCATATTATATTTGCTTCCTAGACTTTTAACCAGTACATGTTTTTCTATTTATCAAAATATACATTATTTATTAACTTAATTTCAATAAATTAATTTTTTCAATTAAATAACTTCTTCAACTCGATTCTAGTTCCATTAAAATCAAGGAAACTTTACCATAAAAGAATCTATAAGAAAATATATTTAATTTTTTATTCAACAGATCCACAATGACCAATTAATTTAATTCTATTTTCGAACTTTATTTAATTAAATAATAATTTGAAAACTTAAATTAATTCTCATGTCATTTCCATACTTAGTGAGAAGCCACATTCATTTCTGAATGTAACACAATTCTCTAACTTTATCATTTCTATCTATTTCTATTCATTTGATTCAAAATGCAATTCATTTATGATTTGTACGAGCTAGCGAATGGGCCGACTGGATATATGTAATTAGGACTCAATTGATTTATAATTAAGTTCTAGCTTTTCACATATTAATTATAAACTCATTTAGTCATGAAGTAATTCCATAATAGTATTGTGACTGAGCTCTTTCTAATAACATACCATTACGAAAGCTAATGAACCTAATTTAAATGGATGTTAGTGAATGATAATGTAAAAAGGTCATTAGATTAGTTAATTAAAGGTTTATGCCTAATTAATCACAATTAATCTAATTAGTCTTAGGATATATATAATATTAGTGGAAAAAGATGATAAGTACCATCTTCTTCAACTCTTCACACCGTCCTCCATAGGAGAAAAACTTTAAAACCCTTTTTGATATTCGACCATCAATTACTAGTAAGTTCCTAGCCATTTCTCTTTGATTTTTACAAAAATTGAATCATGAGAGCCTGATTTAGCTAGCTCATGTACCAATTTGTAGAACTGTTAAAACTGTTAAAGTTTTTGAAAGTTTCCATTGTTGATAATTGAATGAAATTGGTGTGAAATTGTTAAAATTAAGCTTAGTATATGAAAATGACTAAATTTGTAAGGCTTAATTGTTAATTTCATATATTAGGGACCAAGTTGAATAAAATGCAAAATGTCATAATTTTTTATAGGAATAGAAAATTGAGGGTCCCTAATGAGTTTTAGTGAATCTGAAGCCCTATATTGAAAGTTATGCTTGCCCCAGTTTGAAGGACTAAATTGAATAAATTAAAAATATGTGAAATTTAGTATTTGATTCTGTTTAGACTGGAAATTGATAATATGGTATGTTTAATGATTATTTGTAGCTATCGACAACACTAAATCATCAAGAGGGAAAGGAAAAGCGAAAATCATAGACGAGTGATACACGAAACTTCAGTTTGTACTTTTTTGATTCAGGATAGTATTATTTGATTTTGTATGTATGTTTATTGACTAATGAGTTATTGGGATGAGTCCATTGCAGTAATATGAAATGTTTTGATTGAAATGTTATGTTTGAGATTGTATATCGAAATAGGGACTAAATTGAATATAATAGAAAGTAGTGAAATTAATTTATATGTGATAATTGGTATAAAATTGAGTTGGAATCTGCTATGTTACATGAGAGGTTGATGATGAATTGTGAATATGGAATATGAATTAAATGTTAATACCATATTAACTAGTCAAGTTGAGTCAGATATAGTTGGCATGCCATAAGATTGGATTGTGTACGAGTTTATGCACTTACGTGCCGATATGCACTTTGTGTGACAATATGTTGACTTCCCACAAATTGTAGTGGTAGATTAAGTATTTTTCGACACTTAATGAGCTTGGTTTTTAGGAATTTTAATATTTTTATTGCATTTTTGCATTTCTTAGTCTAGGATTAAAATATTACAAAATAAGTGTTTTTACACATTATTCCGAGTGAATTGACCTAATTGAGCGAATATCGACCTTAAGGTGGTTTTGATGAGCTAATTGAGTGTGCAAAATATCCTTTTGAAGGCCCAAAAGCATCAAGAATTATGGTTGGATCATAACACAAGCTTTCGGAGTCGCAACACAATCGAGCTAATCAAGAAATTCACATTCGAAGTTGTGTGCCGCAATACGCAAAAGGCTGTGCAGCGACACAGATGGGACATGAGGTTAAAAATTTGCTAGGGTGTTTTTGTGTGCACAATACATCTTTTTATGTAATGACCGCTGGTGTTCACCCTAATTTAGGCTGTTAAACTCCTTTATAAATAGCTAAGTTGTGGAAAGCTTTAGGAGCTTTTTGCCAAAGTAGTTTGAGGGTTTATTTTAGTAGATTTAGGTTAGTTTAGGTTTTACTTTGTTTTTCTTTCATTCTTTGTTTGCAAATGACAAAATCTTGAGCATTGTCAAAGTATTTTGTTATTCTGAGCACTCCAAGATATCCTATAGACAATTTCTATCTTTTTTCTTTTATATTACTTTGTGTTCTTTGCATGATTGATTTAATTGTAGAAAATGCGTTTTTAAGACAATGAGTGGCTAGATCTTTAGGGAGATTAACGAGCAGATGTGGGAACGATTAATGGAAGAGTAAGGATTTTTCTAATAAGATTAGTTGGTGTGAATGCATGTGTTTTAAACTCTGTGCTTGACGGCCTTAGGAAGTAACATAGGTAAACGTATCGAGAGATGAGATTACCGAGTAAATTGTGTATTTATCCCAATCAGGAAAGTGAGGTTGAGAGGTAAGCGTGTACTGATTGATTAGTTAGGTAGTAGAGGCCAAGAGGTAATATTGTCTAGGTAATAACTAATTCTCTAATAAAAACCTGAGTTTTGATGTTAATTATAAACACGGAAATGAGTTAATCTTCTGGCTATTATTTGAGAGATTTTCGTTTCTTAATTTTGTTTTCTCACCTTAATTTTTAATATTGATTATCGTAATATGATTTTTACTAGATACTGTTTAGACCTGCTACTGTAGATAATAATGTTTTTAAATTTAATTCAACCTCCTTTGGGTACAATCCTTGAAATACTTCCCTATGTTTCGTTGTAACACTAACTATATTACAATTTGACCTGTTCACTTGTATATATTGTTGGGGAGGTTTCGGTATTGAACCTAAATTTATTTTTCTGCAGTTAGTAGGATAAATAGTAACATTAAAAATTATAGATATGATTTTTCTTTATTAATTTTAAATTACTAAAAATACAAAAAAATATTTTTTGTATGATTTTAATTTATGACCCGAAGTGGTGGAAGCACTCCAATCGAGCCATACCCTAATCTGGAGAGACTATTAAGACGCAACCGTTAATCCATGCAAAACTATCTACCTACGGTAACTGATTTACCTCAGGAAAATCCTTTATTTGATGATCCGCTCGAACCGCAAGTCCAGATTCGTAGAGAGCTACTTAAATTGCAAGTCTCGATCCGTGGAGAGCTACTAATGGCTAAAAGAACATTACGTGAGTATGCACTACCAATGTAACAGCCCGATTTAGACCCTAATCAGAATGGTGGTTTCAGTACCACGAATTCGAGTCAGAAAAATATTTAAAAATTATTTTCTGTGTTTATTTTGTGTGAATTGATATCTGTGAAATTTTCGTGATTTAATTTTTGTTGTTTAAGTGCCTGATTAAGAAAAAGGGCTTAATCGCATAAAATAAAAGTTTGATGGTTTCATTACTAAGGACTAATTTGATTGTGTCTTTATAATTTAAAGAGTTTATGTTGATATTAAACCATTAAACAAAGCATGGGATGGCATTAACCTTATGGTAATATAGTTTTATATTATTTGATAAAGGGTAAATTTGTAAATTAGTGATATAATATGTTAATTAAAACATAAAAACAAATTGAAAAGCATGCATGTTCATCTTGAGAAAGCCAAATTCGGCTAAGGAAGAAAGAAATAGCATTCGGCCCTTGTGTTCTTCAATTTAGGTATGTACTTTGTTCGGTTCTTGATAATTTTTACGTTTTTGATATCGTTGCTTCGAATACTCTTAGACCCATGCTATAATTTTTGAATTTGGTGAGATATTCATGAGATGCCATTGTTGATAGTTTGATAGATTTTGTGTTCAATGATAGAAAATAAATGACATGTGTTAGATTATTAAATTTGTGTTGGAAATTTTCATGAAAAGCAAGTAAATAGGGCTTAATTTCAAAAATGGTAAATAAAGGGATTAAATTGCAAAATAAATTAATTGTAAGGACTTATAACGATATGGGAGGTATTTAGCTATAGTTTAGAGTAAGTAAATTATGTTTGTTTTGTGTTTGGAGAATTTTGGACTTAATTGCTAAATGTGTAAAATGTATGGGGCAAAAATGCAATTTTCCCATTTATGTGTTGTTGGATTAAAATGAATGAAATTTTATTTAAATAAGGTTAATTTGAAATGTATAGATCAAGAAACAAAAAGATCAGACTTAGATCAGGGGAAAGCAAAAATCGTTGAATAATCGATAATCCCTGTCCATCGATATCCGAGGTAAGTTTTTAAGCAAGTAAGCCATGTTGAAGTTATTTATATATGATGTATACAAATTTAATTGAATTATGTATGTATATTATTGCTAGCCGAATGTGATATTGGTTTGGGAGACAATTGAGTTAACATGTATGTATATGATTGATATTTCGGCACTATGTGTGCATATAAAAATTAGTTGCGGGTTGAGAAATGCACTGTGTGTGCGAGTTGATTTTAAGCACTAAGTGTGCGAATTTGATTATCGAGCACTATGTGTGCGAATTCAATTATTATGCACTAAGTGTGCGAGTTCAATTTAGCTCTGAATTAATTAATTAGCACTAAGTGTGCGAAATTGTCAAGTAACCAAGGATATACGAATAAGTAGATGCGTTAAGCTTCTTGAGAGGTAATTTATATATATATGTTCGGATTTGAACATGGTAAGCCTTGAACCTATGTGGTGATTATAAATGAGTTTCGAATATAGTTGATTGATTGTGGTAAAGATGTAATGTTAGTTAAATATGATTTAATTGAATGAAATGATATGTTGGTGTATAAATCTATATTTGTTACCATGTTATAAGATATATGAAATCTTAATGGAGATTTGGCCATTTATGAATTGGTAATGGTAGATGGATGAATAGCTTTGTGCTTAATTCTATTGATATTCAAATAAGATGACGTTCGTGTTTAGAAGATATATTGTAGGCTGAGATGAAGTGTATTATGCATATTGTATCCACATTATATGATATTAAAAGGACATAATGTATTCGGCATTACGTTTGATATTAATGAAATATTTTGTGAACGAGATAATGTACAAATATTTTCTAGTTGGAATTTCGGTCCTTGATGAATAAAACTCCGAACGAGTTAATGAGATGTGATTATACGATTTAGTATTATGAATTGACTAAACTGAATTGAGCTAATTAAATTGAGTAGCAAGTTATTTAAAGGTTTAAATTGCTTATAACTTACTAAGTTGTTAAAGCTTACTTGATGTGTTTATGTTTGTTCTTTGTGATATAGATTTTTGGGATCTGTTAAGTGCTCGGGGATCGTCAGTGAAGCTCGTCACACTATCGCCTATCTTTTGGTACTTTTGGAAGTTTTAGTTTGGTTATATGGCATGTATAGACTAGCCCGTTTTAGGTCTGAATTTAAGTTATGTGTTTAATATGCCATGTGAAAATGACCAAATTGAATTTATAAGTTGATGTTATATTTGGGCAATGTTTTAAGTATGCTATGCTTAAATATAATTTGGTGATCTTGTTTGTGGTTTAAGCATATATTGAAAGTTAAATACTTATTATGGATTCATGAATATTTATGTTATAATGATGTCGTAAACTTGAGGTGTGGTTGAATTGATTTATGTGGTGAAATGTCATGCTTATGACTAAATAATAGATGTACTTAATTATTAATGGATCAGTCTTAGTACATATGTAATTAATAAATTTAAGTATTGGTTTTGGTTTATTTGGTATTTGGCTATTGAGATTTTTATTGAGTGTGAAATGGGTTAGCATATAGTTAGTTTATATATATAAGTTGTTTTGCATGTTATATGTATAATTAGGTTGCAAATGGGCATGTAAATATTGTAACAGGATTCGGCATTGGGTTATTAAATAAGGTGAATGATATATGTGTTGGTTGTTAATAATTTCATGTTGTTGTTGGTTTTGGGAATGATGAATAAATTGGGTAAAATTATGCTCATGTTGCACAAGGTTTAGGTTTAAAGATTTACCAAATGAATAGTGCTTTTATTCGGAAATGGTACTTTGTTTTGGTACAAATGATTGGTTGACTTAAATTTGGTAACGTACCTTTGCCGAATGATGTTGGAAATTCTTGGTTATTGAAACATTTGTTCTATATGATTTTTAGCCATATAAGCTTGATTATATCTTAATGAAATTAATCAAGTGTATCGTAATCATGACTATGTGATTATTTATGCTAGTTTACCTTTAAGTTGTAATAGGACTAAGAATATTAAACGTGTCTGACTATGATTGTTGGTAATTAAAGTTTATCGGGACATGCCTTGTAACCCTTTCGGTGACGAATATGGGTTAAGGGTGTTACAACCAACACCCGATGTTTACTAGGAAGAATTGAATGACCAATTATCAACGCCAATAATTTTGAGAATAAGACGACAACGATCCAAATGATCCAAAACACCTTGCAGGTCCATATGAATATGATAGAAGATCCAAACAAGCACATGAAGCGATTCCTTTAGTTATGTGACACTTTCAAATACAAAGGGGTAATCGATGAAGAGATATGTCTTTGATTATTTCCATTTTCTTTATGTGACCATGTTGCTGATTGGTTTGACTCATTGGAACCTGGTTTCATCACTACATTGGATGAATTAGTGGGAAAATTTTTACATAATTTTTTCCCAATTAGGAGATCAATTTAGCTTCACCTAAAGATCGTCAACTTAAAACAATTCGAAGGAGAAAATTTATATGAAGCTTGAGATCGATTCAAGTCATTGTTGAGGAAGTGCCCCATCACGAAATGCAAAAGTGGCTCCAAATGAAAATATTCTATAACAGTTTAGACAACAATCTAAGACCTGATTTGAAGGTGCATCTGGAGGAGCTTAATGAACCATAGATACGAGCGAGTATGTCAAATTATTGATGACATGGATATGAACTCATATATGTGGCCCAACGAGAGGTTCACTTACAACTCAAAACCACAAGCGATGAAAGCCACCCAAAAAGTGGATGTTTATCAAATAATTTTGGAGAAGTTGAACCGGTTGGAAGTGGCAGCTAAACCGACGATTACAAACTCGAGCCAACACTACAGGAACAATTTAAATCACCAACCAAATGATGTTAGCTACATGGGTAATAGGGGTGGAAATCTTTATTCGAATACATACAACCCCAGTTGAAAGGATCATCCAAACCTAAAGTGGGGAGGAAATTAAGGTGGTGGAAATCAATTGCCAACCCAAGCAAATCCTCCTTACCAACCTCCACACATACAAAGATCTCAAGGCAAATCCATGGGGAATGACTATATTACATGTGGTCAATGATTCGATCGAAAAAAAGGAAAGATTCAATTAATGAAGACAGACATCTCACAAGTACAATCTAAGTGTACTTTAACTAGAAACATGTTGACAGATTTCAAAGAAAGTATCCAAAACCAAATAAACCAATGATGGAGATGATGAGCAACATGCAAAGGAAAATTGGTACTAGAATCCCGAGCAATACGGAGAACAATCCTTGGAAGGATAGAAAAGAGCATGTAAATGTTATCGCCTTGTGATTTGGTAAAACTATTAAAGGTATTAAAGCTCTTATTCAAACATGCAAGGATTTGCAAGAATTCGTCAATGAACCCATGGATGAAAATAAGCATGATGAGTCGATCGAACAAGTGATTGAATTGGTGGCTGAGTTTGTAATCAAGAACTCTACGACCAAAAAAATATTGTAACACCTTACACCCAGTCCAGTCGTCGAACCCAAGCTATAAAATGTTACTTCACTTGTTGATAATAATCACCTATGAATTCAATTTAATTATTCAATTAAACAAGCATTCAATAATATAAGTATAATATGTTTTACAACCAAAACTGAGTCTCAATTGAGATTACAAAGCTCTTAAAGCAACTCAGAATCAATTCAGGACTAGTTTGGAACTTTTACAAATAGATAGGTAAAAAGACAAAACAGGGGCCACATAGCTGTATAGCCAGGCCGTGTGATAGGCTGATGCAGTGTAAAGCTAGATAAAATGGTCGTGTACCTAAATCGTACAACAAATTGAAGTCATGTATAAAAGGGTCACACGGCCGCGTTGCCAGGCCATGTAACAGATTGAAGCCGTGTGGACCTAAATGCAAAATTATTAACAAAAGTTACACAATTGTGTCCTGGATCGTGTAATAGGCTAAGGCTGTGTAAGTTGGAGTTACGCAGTTGTGTATCTTGATCATGTAACTCACTGACGCTGTGTACATCAATAACCTCCCAAAACATAGAGACTACACGTTTGTGCCACATAGCGATATGTGTCACATGGTTGTGCCACATGGCCATGTGTGCCACACGATCGTGTGTTAGACCATGTGTACCAAAAAGATACCCTATAAGGCAAGTTACAACTCCAAACACTCAAATACACTATAAGCATGCAACATGCCATTCCTTAACGTATTCAAATACACCAAAAACATGCCAAAAAGATAACTTAAATCATTCATCCTAAGTGCCTAACCAATATGCCACAATTGGCACCTCAGTTCAACAATTAACCATTTATAATTCATGTGTAAACATACCAAAGTTTCATACCTATTTATTCACCAAGAACAACATCAATCCAAAGTGTCAAATTCAAAAAGTAAAGCATGAAACTAACAAATGCAAAGGTGCATCTTCTTGATGCCAACCAACACAACAACATCACATTTATACCAAACCTCATAATGACATCAAAATTATCAACTTAAAAAAGTTCAACCACATATATTTACAATGCCATAACACCCATTTACATGCCACTTATAATCGGGCCAAAATTAACAAAAGTCTACCAAAAGAGTTGGTAAACTTATTAACATTTTAGTCCCTAAACTATCCAAATTCAACATATTAAGATTTTAGTTTTTAAACTCAAAACTATCCAAATTCACTTTACAAAATAGTCTTATTTCAACACCAAGCTTCAAATTCAACCATTAACATCCAATACGCTTTAAAAACAACAATGGTAACTTCTCAAAACTTTGACATAATTTCAAAAAAGTCCTTGGGCTAGCTAGATTAAGCTACAACGATTTTAAAAACATAAAATTTACTAAAAAGGAGCTTAGTTCACATACCAAGCAAAAAGGATGAAGCTTGGTCGATCCATTCCTACCCCTCAACAATGGCGTTTTCGGTTCCAAAAGAAAAATGAAGAAGATGGTGATTTGTTTTTCTTTTGTTTATATTAATATTTACTAAATTACTTAATTACCTTTTAATTTAACTTAAATATCTTTAATAAACATACCATGACTGTCTGCTGTAACAAATATGGCCTAATTGCCTTATAAAACCCTTCAATCATGATTTTATAATCATTAAGCACATATAAATTAATAGCAATTAACTTTTGTAGCTTTTACGAATTAGTCTTTTTTTTCCTCAATTAACTATTCAAACATAAAAATTATCGGACCAAACATTCATACGACAATTTAATAACCTTCTAAATATTAAATAAATAATATTTACAAACTCACATGTCAGAATTATGGTCCCGAAACCATTGTTTCTGACACCACTGAAATCGAGTTTTTATAAATACCATTCTCATTGAGGATTGAAGACAAATAGAAGAAGGATGAAGCATATTTAGTAAGTGTTTTGAAATTATTTAAATCCTTTTAATGTTAATTTACCCTTGTTAAAATTAATTAATAAAATACTGAAATATGTCTAGTACTTAAAAGAAATTATGTCTAGGAATAAAAGGATTATAAAGGGAGAAGAAATTAATATCAATGCCTCATGTAGTGCTATTATTGCCAAAAAGATACCCCCTAAATTGAAAGATTCGGGTGGTTTTACAATTCCCATAGAAATAAGAGACATTTATTTTGGCAAGGCCATTTGCGATTTAAGGGCCAATTTAGTTTAATGTCTTTATCGATTTATAGAAAACTCAGATTAGGGTGTTAAAGAACACTTCAATAACACTACAATTAGCCGATAGGTCTTTAGTATGCCCAAAAGGTGTACTTGATGACGTATTGATTAAAGTGAGAAATTTTATGGTCCCGATCGATTTTGTAATCCTTGACTTTGAGGAAGATCAAGATATCCCATACTGTTGGGTAAGTCGTTTTTGGCAACTTTTAGACCAACCATTGATCTCGAGAAAAACAAATTAACAATGAAATCGATGGTGAACTAGAAGTGTTTAAATACAGCAAATATTCCCAAGATGAATTATTAGAAAAACAATATGTAACCCCTAATTGCCTTAATTAAAGGTATGTTTCGAGTGTACCGTGTGTAGGAAAAAATGGTACAAGGGAATGAGACAAGTGGAAGGATCCGAACATAATAGAACTCCCATGGACAGAGTGCGATGATTGATAAAGGAATAAAAAGTCAACATCAGATAACAACAGGTTACCAGACATGTCTATTAGCCATACTTGATTTCAACATCACATTTGATCATTTTTGTAAATATTGTAATTTTGGATTTTTGAAGATTTTTTATTATGGATTTTTTTTATTTTAGTAGGTTAGGGATTAGGATAGTTAGGCGTTGGAGTGAGCTTAGATGTGTTTCGAAGTGATTAGACATGACCCAAATAGTCTAACACGTCTAAAAACATTGATTTTACAAAACCCAGTATGTGTTACAACACAGTACCCCATGTTTTGTGACACTCTACTTCGAACCTAAAAATGTTGAAAACCCCAGTAGGTGTCATGACACAGCACCTATTGTGTTGCGACACACTAATTCGAAGCAAAAGACATGGAAAACCTTAAGTCTTGTTGCAACACAGGTTACACTACTTCGAATCAAAATTGTTGAAAATTTCAAGCTCCTGTTGCGATATGCATAAGCCCATGACGCGACATACCACTTCTAACCAAAATCCTGGGAAATTAGGCGGTGTGTCGCAACACGTATACCCCTATGTTGTGACATGACATCGTTTTTCTATAATTTTTTGACATGTTTCCACGCACAGCCCGTTGGATTTCCTATAGAAGCCATACAGTTTCAAACCTAAAACACCATATTCCAAACATTCTAAACTTCATTCTTAGCCTTAGTAGCTGCCACATGCCTCTTCGATTAACCCTACCTTGATTTTGTGCATCCAAACTCCATTTTCGTTGATAAACTTCTTCTTCTTCTTCCTCTGTCAATTTGTGTGTTGGTATTTTCTCTTTTCGTTTGCAAGGACAACGAATTCAAAAATAACTCAAAAGCTACAAAATCGCGAATTAAGGTTTCTGTCGAAACTATTTTTTTTGAAAAAAAGGGGATCGACTTTTAAAAACGAAAATGGAGTGGCCACCAATCTTTTTTCGAGGTGTGATCGGGTCACCTTGAAATTGATCATTTTAATAAAAGACATTTTGATTTATTAAAACAATGATTTTGGTCTACGAAATTCAAGAAAACGGGTTCGGGAGTCAGTTACGTACGAGGAAGGATTAGCACCCTCATAACGCCCAAAACTGGTACCTAATTGATTAATTAATGTCTTAATGTCGAAAATTTGTGGAGATTTTAAAATACGATCCTTTTTATTTTAAAAAATGTTTGAATAAATTGAAATGGATGTTAAAACTCTCTTGTCCCGAATAAAATATCACATCTCGCACGTTAGGACCCGACATTTTAAATACTCAAAATTAGGCTTGTCTTTTAAAAAAAAATGTTTGAATAAATTGAAATGGATGTTAAGACCCCCTTGTCCCGAAGTAATAAAATATCACATCTAGCACCTTAGGACACGATATTTTAAATCCTCGAAACTAAGCTTGTCTTTTGATTTTCAAAGCCCATGCATTGAAATTTAAAAGGATATTTAGTTATTTGGTCAAACAGAAAATAAAAACCCAGCATGTTAAGGCACGATTTCTCGAATTTCCAAACACGAAATATTGCCTTGTTTTTTTAGAAATCCTTACTTCGAGATAACAAAATGTCACATCCAGTAAGTTAGGACACAACATTTCGAATTCTCGAGAATAAGATTTTATTTGAAATTCATATGTTTTATTTTTTAAAAGGGTACTCAAGCATTTGGACTCAATGGAAAAATCGAAATCCAGTAAGTTAGGGCACGATTTTCTCAAAGCTCCCAAATGTCGAATATGGCCTTATTTTAGAAAGCTTTTGAATAATAGCAAGTGTGGAAATAAAATATATTTATTTAAAAATAAAAATAAAAAAAAAACAATATGAGGATTAAATAAACAAATAAAAATAAAAAGAATAATTAATGATTAAATAATTAAATGGATAAATAAAAAAAAGGTTAAAAAAGCTTAAGTCAACCTTATTCTCACAATATGAGGATTCAAAGAAATTCCTCCACCAAAATCCAACTCAAACGAAAGCAACTCAAAATAAAATGAAGATGAATGAAGAATAAAATAAGAGCAAACCAAAGAAAATAAGAACGCAAGAGAGAGAGAATTTTGAGTGAATGCTCTCAAGAACTCTTATTGCTCCCAAAACTCAAGTGATTTACAATGAAGGGAGAGGCCTCTATTTATAGTTGAGCCTCCCAAAATCCAACGGTACAGATCAATTACATCAACGGTTAAAATTAAAGGGTATCTACAAATTAAATCTCTAAGATTACAAAATCATATCTTCTAAGATTGCATATCATATCTAAGATTGCATATCATATCCAAGATTGCATATCCTTGAAGATTATATTTCCATATGAGTCAAGCTTGTAGATGGACCTTAAATCTTTTCAAGTAATGGGCCATTCCGATCGGGGCCAAATTATATATTTGTAATTTTGGACTGGACTTGGACTTTATTTTATTTTTTGGGTTTATTATTTTTTGTGTGGGCCCAGGCTAAATTGGCCTATTACAATTTCCATTCTTATCTGTTGTTACATGATTTTGTGTTATTTTGTTATTATTGTTAAATCTAATTGCACTACACAAAACATGTCGTACTCAAGAAGTGCAAATCAATTTTGACACTACTTGGTTACATAAGCCAGAAGTGGAATGTTATTACTTCCAAATGAACGACCACACATTTATTCAAGAATGAGGGTTGGGATCCCTCATTAATCGATTGTGATACAATTTGGGATTTGGTGGACTTCTACCAATAGCGCAATTTCTGCTAGACCCCAACTGAGCCAGTGGTCGATGCTATCGTTTATGAATTTTACACATCCTTTAAGGAGCAAAAAATCCACAAACACCCAGGCAATAATTGTAACCATTTAAGAACCCGAGTTAAGAATGCACTAGTAACACCCTAGGAAATTTGTGCATATTACGATGCACCATATTATACCTATGACTTTTTAGATTCTGTTGACTTAAATTTTTATCGAGGAATCAATATGGATGCCAGTTCTAATATACTTGTTAAGTTTTAGCAAGCCATTATGTCTCTGATGGCCAAGATGTAGATGTAATTTATTTGCACTCGTATCTCCTTGACTCAAAATGTCTCTTACGTCACCTTGGGATCAGTGTTATCATCATCACCAGAAGAGCTAAAAGTATCCTCACTAGCATCACTATCAGTAGCTTTTTTCCTAGTTGGTCCTACTTGAGCAGTGACATCATCAGGATGAAGAAATAGATTCATATGAGAGCACCTAAAGTACACTAGCCTCCTAAAATAAGTCTAAAACTTCTCTCATTCAAATCCATAGAGGGTAGTATACATCAAAACCGAGATGATGATCCTTTTGGAGCATGTCAAAAAAGGGTTGAAAGTTTAGTCCAACAAGGTTTAGTAGCCCAAAAGCTACTTGCATGGCAACAAGTACCCTCTGCACAATAATAATAGGGACAATCGCTTCCATTGTATCCATAACCTTCTAAATTTCCACTCACTTCTCCATCTCCTCCCTCCAACGAGCCATTTCTTTCCTCAAAGGTTGAACCCACTTATCTAACTTCCTAAAGGTAGTATTTAGATTGAGCCCCAAGTGATGAATATTCTATCCCACTCATGGATTTGTGTAATGTACTTCTTCTTTTTCTGCCACTGCTCCATCTCACTTTGAAATACACCTCCTGCTCTTGGAAAAATTTGTGCAACCTCTTAGTTAAGTAGTAACAACTCCTGAACTTTGAGCTGGAACCTATGCCTAAGATCTAGCAAGAACAACCTTAGGCAGAATCTCAAAGGAAGGTCAAAGCTACCTACTCGCAAAAGCAAAATGCTGGGAGGAAGGATCGAAACCTGTGAGATCTTGAATGATTACTCCTATAGCAAAGACTCCCTTTGAGGATGATTTTCCCTAGGACGCTTTCTTTTGGAACCCTTAGTACTCTCTCTAGACCTTTTGAAACGTGATAAAGGAACATTACCTACACAATACAACCAACAAAAGGTTAGCCCAAAATGTAATAACAAAAAAATAATTACTTGAAAGGTCATTACTAGAGCTATCACCATCAGAATCAAGAGGTTTTGAAGCATTCATCTGATTATCATTGCGAAGTTGAGGAATAATCTTGCTAGTACCTGGAGGTACCTCATATTCATGATCGGGTAGGTGACAAAACTTGCTAGTGTAGCAAATAGGTTTCAAAGTCACCCCTAAAGACACCTGGCTATCCTAGATTTAACATGAAAGGGGAAAGCATATGATGTTAGAGGTACGGTTCCATCGTTTTGGAAACCATCCAATATATATTGGATAGTGTACCCACTAATACATTTCTCCGTAAGACAGCATTTGAATACACTTCTCAAATTAATATAAAGGGAACCACCAATATCCCCTTTTGATTTATCATCTTGAAATGGCAGGAGCCTCTAAGGATATCTTGATGTATAGACAGGAATAACACTTCCCAATAGAAGGACATGTCTACTCAGTGAGAAAGCCAAATCTCCTACCAAACTTCAATTCCACAAGGATGTACTTACTAAAGTCAATATTGATCGTCACTTCCTTATTGTAAAATAAGTTTTCCGTTTGGGGAGAAGTTTTTTTAGGGGTGAACTCAAACAATCGAGGAAATTTATCCTCATTCAATTCCATAAGAAATACATATATTGAAATAACTAATCGAAAAGATATACTCCCTTCTTGCAGATTGTGATAAAAAAACCCAACAAGTAGCAATCAAGAGAAACCTATTAACTACCTTGGTGCTACATTAACGTCATAAAAGATGTCTCCAATGAAATTCGGGAAGGGAAGAGTGAAAATCGCTTCTAAAAGAAACAACAAGACAAAGGATTCAGGCCTCCCACCAGTAGAATCTACGCCAGACATTTTGCTAAGGTGATGTAACCCTTTTAAGATGTTGAATTCATACTTATGATGTCTCATAAGTAAGCCACGACATAGTAGAAAAATTTTCATCTCCCAATGGGTTGTAAAGCACGGATAGATAAGACTAATAGCAGGCTTATCACTCCCTCTTTCAGACCTTGTTATAGTAGCCCTATCAAACTTTTTCGAAGTTGTTTTTTGACTCTTCATTGCCTCTCTCAGTGAAGCATGGCCCGTGCAGCCACCACCTCTACCTTGAGTTTTACCAAATTGTTCATCTCTTCTAGCCATTTTCTAGAAAAAAATGTCAAAAATAAATTTGAAAATGGAAAAGAACAAGCACTACAAGGCGAATCGAAGCAAACAAACCCTTGAAATGCCAAAACTATTACAGAAAACCAACAAAGACAAAAAAAGTACCAGCAACAGTTGTAGAAATTTCAAAAAGAAAAGGAGGCAAAACAACTTCAAAGAAGAAAACCCAAAATATATAGACCTATTTCCAAGAACGCATTATTTCAAAGGACAAGCATCATTCAATAGCATCTCACCACCTGTTCCAAAAAGTTGTTGCTCATCATTATACAACTCCCTAGAAACGTAATCCTCAAAGTGAATTTATGATAGAATCTTAAATATTGTCATACTGTAACACCCTAAACCCGGCCTAGACATTATGGCCGAATCTAGAGGTGTCACAATGAGCGGGTTTTGAAAACAAAGTCAATATGATAAAACCATTTCAACTTGTCAATTCTTATTTGCTTTTAGTCATAGTCAAATGTTTATTCAAAATCAATTCACCTTAATATGTATTTTGTCACGGAAGCTTATGAAAATGTTATGTTTAAGAAAACAATTCGAAATTTTAGAAAACCATGATTTTAGGAAAAGAAACCATAGTCTAGATATCCTTCACATACATTAATGTAAAATCAAAATCCAAGTTCCAGAATTAAACCAAACAGTCCGGATAGTCCATTAAATTACAAACTCCCAAATAAAACCAGAGATAAATTTAAGAAACGGAAATAACTAGGTAAAATAAATTTTCAATCAAGTGATCACCATTGAGCCTTTGTCACACCGATCCGCCTAAGTTTATGGATTACCTGTACAGAACAGACAAAAATAAGGTAAGTTTTCGTAAACTCAGTGCGTAACCTAACAGAATTAAGCATGCACACATACAGATTTTCACTTAAATAGATAGATACAGACTTGGGCCTAAGCCCATTTCAGATATAGTATACAGAATCAGATTACAGATCAGATAATCAGTGTCTACCACCATCCTTTACACACCAATTCTGACCATCCCATCACATCATGTGGGGTTAAAAACACCCACTCAACCTACACACCATATTGTGCCATTACAACACATAACAGATAAATTGCAGCCTTGTTGCCAGAATATAGGTGAAGGTTGCCTTTCATATCACTTCTTCCATATACATATCATCACATCCCAATAACAAATAAAAAATAATTAGATATAGATAACATATACATAATTAAAAGATTATACATGCTTATGTACATATAGTAGAATAATCAAATATGTTCAGCATTATCATACACAAAACAGAATATCAGATCTACAGTTTATAGGGTTTGGATAGCCCTTACCGACCCTACGGATGGCCTACAGTCGTTTGGGACAACCCGTGCGATCTTAGAGAAAATTTCAAAATTTTGGGTCCACATCCTCATGTGGCTTACCCATGTAGGGCCACACGCCCATATGGCCTACACGCCCATATTGGCTTTGCCCGTGTGGGCCCACATGCCTGTATGACCAACACGCCCAACTTGGCCTAGCCCGTGTAGCTCACACAGCCACACTTCAACCACCATACGGTCATGTCTTGTGCACGGTATTGCCTTATCGACCACACAGCCGTGTCATCACATACGGCCATCCATATGGGTGACCACACGCCCATGTGGCATCAACAAATTCATTTTTTAGCTTTTGTCGAAGCTTCATTTTTTGTATTTTGGATACACACCTAGTTCAATTTTGATGCCGCTGCCAACATGAACTCACCAGAACCTAAATACAACATACCAACGCTCAGAATCAGACTAAGAACATGATTAAAATGTGACTAAAGAATTGAAAATAATTTATTACACACGATCAACACTTACCCAACACTCCGAACGTTACCAACTATAACTCCCCAAGAATAGAACCCCGTCCCACGCAATTATCTATTGCCAAAACACGAATTCCATTACAACCAAAAGCGACAACATTGCTCTAAACAACTTAAAGAGAAGTACCCTACTCGAGCAAAAGTACTTTCACCACTTACCAACTCGCACGAAAATAACAATTGAAACACGCAATTTGAAAGAATGAAAAGAGGGTACCAATCAAAGAGAAAGTAACAATATGGAAGGAAAAAGGAAAGAAGCAGAAAGGACGTCAAAATTTTTTGAAGAATACTGAAATTTTGCGAAAAGAAAGAAAGAAATAATAAAACAAAAGAAAAAGAAAATAGAAGATGTGATACATATCCTCAAATTTTTTCCCAATATTCCACTAACCTATAACCACCCCAGAATCCCAACTCTACCGAAATACTTGCCCATCATCAGCCAAAAATAACATCCACCCTTATGTGGAGATTCGAACACAGGACCTCCAACACACCAACTCCCTTACCACTCGAACCAGCAGACTCATTCTAATATGGATTTACAGACAATTTAATATAAGCCCACTCCTCAAATGTAAGGCTTAGATCAGGAAAATAATAAAATTTGCTAAAGTTAGAGCTTGAACTTGGGACCTCACACACACATCCAGAACACTTAACCACTGAAGCAGACAGATATTTGTTTATGTCAAATAATTACAGAAGCAGAAATAAATTATTTGGGGCGTTACCTATATAATACTTCACCAACAAACAACTACTATGTGAATCAATATGTAGAAGAAACCAACTAACAAATTAAAACGTCTCGAAGAAGGTCACTTTATAACCCCCTTTCGACTCGAATTGGGGGATCTTATTATGCCATCATCTGCGTAAATACACATGGCAAGCTAGAAAGGTGCCTAAATAGTAAGCTTGACACCAGTGAACCGGGAGGTCACTTGTGAGTTTTCTCTTTTGGGATGACCATTCAGACAAATGCAGAGCACCCGTTGTTTAAGTCTTATAGTCTTCATCGGGAACATGAAGTCATTGGTCACCAAACACCACGTGGGCTCAACTACCCTATTCCATCAAGTCAAGATGAATGGTAGGATTTGTCCCGTCATAGACATCCTCGTCCCACTGGACACATCCCCCACACATTCCGTAATTATGACTAAATGGCAAGTTCGACACATTAAAATCATCTTACACGGGACCCTTGTTTGTAAATACTTCCAGGAACGATGAAGAAAAGATCGACTCTCTAAGAATACCAAGCCTATGTTTTGTCAACCTAGCTGTAACTCTCAGCCTGAATACTCTCTTAACCTCCACTCTCCATAACCTTTGACTCTTTGTCTTGATTGGGTGAACCGACCTCCATAACAACCACCACTCTCTCTTCTGTACCACCTCTCTGTTGTATCACTATATCAACATGGATATAGAAAAACTTTTAAATTATTGTAATATAATATATATATATATATAATACAAATTTAAATAAACTTTTAAATTAATAAAAATTCATTTTATTGTTCATATATTAATAAATTGACATTAAAATAATTTATTAACATATTACTAATATAATGTGATAATAAAAAATAATATTAAATAACTATTAAATCATTAAATGTAATTGGATAAATTTCAAATAATAAAAACCTTTAAATATTTATTATATGATAATAACAAAAGTAATCTAATCTTACATATAGTTTTTTTTATTTCTTTTTTCTTTTTAAATAAATTTGATAAAAGATTGTAAATAAAAAAATTATAATTAATTCATTAATAGAGTTTTTATATAAAAAATTGTATAATTTTAATTATATTTATTTTATTAAAAATTTTTCATTATTAGTCTTATAATTATCAACCCTTAATATGATTTTGGATACTAATATATCATACTTATTATTTTAAATGTATTATCATAAGATCTTGTATTTGCACTAGATGCATTAACAAGGTATTTTCATTCATGTAGCATTTAGAGAAATCTCCCTATATCTCCCTACTTTTATTTTTAAAAATTTAATCTTTCTACTTTTTGAATTTAAAAATGTAAGTCAAATTATTAACATTATTAATATTCTTCTGTTAAATTTAGGTCCAAGTGAGTATTTTTTTAATTTTGAAATATCACATCAACAAATTTAATAAAGGAATCTTAACGGTGTTAACATTGGACCAAAGATTTTAAATGGTAAACTTCATTAGTAGTCACTCAATGATGGGTTTTTTTTTGTTACCCAACTATAAAAATTTACAAAATGGTTACTTAACTATTCAATTTTGCATTTTTTTTATTGTCAGCTAGCTAACGTAAAAATGAAAACACCAAAAAATCCAAGATAGTTAGGTGACCAAAAAAGACAAATTTGAATAATTGGGTGACTATTCTATAACTTTTTATAGTTGGGTGATAACAAATAAATTTACTAATAGTTAATGACCATTTTATAACTTTTCATAGTTGGGTGACAAAAAAAACCATATTCGGGTGACCTCTATTGTAGTTTACCCAATTTTAATTCTAAAAAGTAGAGAGACTAAATTCTTGGTAATAAAAGTAAGGGACTAAATTTAAAATGTATGTACACTGGCTTGGAGCATATGTTATCCAAAAATTTAACCTTTTAGTATTATTTCGACACAATGATAAATTTAGCCCTTAATTTTTACACATTTTGTCAATTTGGTCATTTATTCCTTTTTGTGAGTTGAACTTGACCCTCAACTTTGTAAAAAAGAGTCAAATTAGACTATCAACCTTTCAGAAAGAGTAAAATTATTTTTTTTAAATAGAAATACCGACTAAAACGTTAAATTTTTAAACATGGTAGCCTAAATGCCAACCCACGTGCACTTCATGCTTTTTTATTTGAATTTTTATAACTTTGTTTTTGAATTTTTTATTTTTTAGATATTTTTATAATTCTAAATTATTTATTGACGTGACATATAAGACAAATAGCGCTACGTCAATATGAACATGGGCTACCATGCGAGTTGTCACACTAACATCGTTAAAATATTAATGTTTTAGTTAGCTTTTATGTTAAAAAAAGTAATTTAACTATTTTTAAAAGGTTAACGGTCAAATTTAACTAAAAAGAATATAGACCAAACTAATAAAAAATAAATAAATATGAAGGACTAAATTTACCATCATGCCTATTTTTTAAGTTTTGTTTTCATTAAAAAATAATTTTATTATTATTTGACCTGTTTGATTTTTATTACTATATTTTTTATTAAATATTTAATAATTTTATTATTATTTGATAATAGCAATATCTTTTCCTTTTGAAGTTTAATAATTGCATTAAAAATTAAAGAGGTTTACAAAAATTAAAAGTAAGAAGAATATTAAGTTGAGATATTATAATGTTTTTGTAATATTTTAATAATATTTTAACTTTTTTTATTTTTGAATTAATTTTTTTATTGTTTTAATCGTTGAATGTTTTAATTTGTTTTAATATAATTTTATTTAATTGTTTTTAAGGACTTGAGTTTTTAAATTTATATTTAATTTTTTACATATTTTTTATTTAACTTTTTTTAAAACTTAATTATGTTTTTTATCAATAATTTATTAAAATTAATTAAATGATAATATTTTGACATTAAATATAAAAAAGTTTATTATGTATTAGAATGTATTGAATGGTTAAAATCTATAATTTTATTTTTAATATTATTTTAATATAATATAGTAATTAATTTTTATCAAAAGCTATAAGTGATTAAATCACTTTATCTTAAATACATAATTCAACATGGTTACTCATTTAATATTATATAAATCAATATCAATATTTTTATTATTATGGATATTAGTAGTATAAAGCCTCTAGTCTAGTCGTGCATATAGTGGCCTACTTTTATGTTTCTTTTCAATTAAATACGATAAAATATTATTAATATAATATTTAAACTAAAAATTAATTAATATTATTTTATTAATAATATTAATTAAAACAATATATACAAAATTACCTTAGATAGTCGATTGAGTCTTAGTTCGATTAGTATGGACATTATTGTTAATGCAGGAGGACTTGAGTTTGAGCGTGCTAAAGCATATTATCCTCCTATTTATAGGTTGGAGAGAGATTATGAGTAATTTTAGGTATTATCTTAAAAAAGAGTTATAATGAGACTGTTAAAAAAAAAAATAGATATGACTCTACCAAACTAACAATATTACTTAGCACTTACAATATACAAATTATTTATTTTAGAACTCAAAATAAAATTATTGTTTAATTAATTTATAATATAATTAATTTATTTACATTAATTTTGTAGAGATGAAAACAATAAAGATGGTGTAGTAGTAACCAATAGAAGTCACTCGGTTGGCTAGTGTTACGGTTTAAGGAATTTGGTTATCGTCTTTGGACAACACAACAACAATCCCAAGACCCTAACAACTTTATTGGCTTTTGTTTCGAACTGAACAATAGAACTTGGGTGACATACGAGGAAACGATAGAACCTTAAGTGACATCCAAGCCTCAGATTCTGCTTCATATGCATCTTGATTCCAAGGTGCAACAAGGTGACTTCCAAGCGTTGAAAGTGAACAAGAAGGGCATGGAATCTGGACTAGGCTTGCTTTTGCTTCGGATTTGAGATGATGTTCGCAAATAAGGCTGGTTTCATGGTGATTTGGAGCTTTAAGGGTTTTAGCCTCTCTTCTTTTTTGTTGTGTTTTTACTAGTTATACTTGGTTGTTTCAACTTCTCGTTGAGTAAATCTATGCACTACCTATGGTTAAAATAATTGGGAGGTCCCTGTATTATAGGGGCTAGACCAAATTAGTCCTCCTTTTATTAAATAGATCAATTTAATTCCTATACTATAAAAAAGAATCAAACAAGTTCAACTTGTAACAGGGTTAACATTCAACTTGTAACAGGGTTAACATTTACTGTATAAAAAATATCTCGAAAATTCCTTACATTTTGGAATAAGATTACTGTGTTTGGATTTTACATTTCGCTCATCTCGTGATCTCACATTATGGTCATCTCGTAATATAGGGTGTAATCTCATTATAGCCTCTTTCTTAGATAATCTAAGATTATAAGTGGAATCTGAATTTTAAAACAAAATTACCCTCTATTTTTATTATATTTATCAATATAATCTTTTTTATTATACTTAAGACCAAAACCAATATATCTATTTTTTTACTTCTCTTTTTCTCTCGTAAATTTGAAAACCAAAATCCCTAACATTCTCCTCCCAATTTTAATCCCACATCCTCTTAATATTTTCAATTTCTAATTGTATCTTCATATTGCTTTGTGATGTATTACATTGAGAGATTTTTTTATTTTTTATTTATTTTTTTCAATACCTATTGTAGGATTCGTGTTTATTGATTGTTATAGATTTTTTCAATTTATGTTGTAGGTTTCATGTTTGTTGAATTATGTTGTAGGTTTCATGTTTGTTGAATTATTGTGTTTTTTTTATTGTTATGAGTTTTCTCTTTTTCTTTTTTCTTTTTTTTTTGTTTAAAGAAAGGTTCTCTCCATTGCTATGAATCCTTATTTAATTAATTGAGAGTACATAGAGAGATAGGTAGCAATAGGAGACCTCGTACAACTGTCACCATTGCCATCTCTTTCTTTGTGTTGTATTGTTTGTAAGTTCAATTAATTTTCTTAAATTTCTTTTTGCTATGAGTTTAATTTCTTTTATCAAAAGCAATTGCTAATATTTATCTGATTAATTTAATATTATTTTTATAGATTAAAGTCCGAAGCTTATTTGCTTTGTTGTTTGTAATTTAAATTATTATTTTGATTGAAAATTTCACTAAAGTCATAGCTTTCACTCAAGTTCTTTTTTTCTCTAGAGGATTTTAGGTTTTTTTTCCACTATTAAGATTATATCAATTTGATGGGCTAACTTGCTTTTTAGCATCTGCTTAGTAGTTGACTTAATTATTAATTTGGTTAATTGGTCTATATTTTATAATAAGGACAATAGTAAAATTTATTTTTAGGTAATCTTACCTTTTGTCTATTAAACACTTGAGTCTTACATCCTAGTCAAATAAACTAAATAAGGTAATCTCACATTCCACTCGTAGTCTTATATTCTTATAGTCCGATTATGGAATATAATCTAAGATTCGATGAACTAAACATATCCTAAATATTAACATCTTTCTTGTAAATTTTTTTCAAAAACTAGATGGAAATGCTATGGAACTCCTAGTTAGAAAAAGAAAACGCTGCAAATAAAAATACAAAATTTTGGCGAACGATAACTAAATTTGAAGTTTTCTAGTAAATTCTTTCAAAATTATTTTTTAATGATTAAAATTATTTTAATTTTTTTTGGTGAAAAAAAAAATTAATTACAAAGTTCTACTTAAATCTAAAGGTATCTCATCAACTAATTGAAGACCCTTATTTCTATCAAAAGCCCGCTTGCAATAAAACTAGCTTTTAGGTTCATTTCTCAAGAGATATATTCAAGCTTCCATTTACCAATATCCATCAAGTTCTGTTGAATATGTCGAATAAGTGCTAAGGGAGATGTCTTTGAGAAGGATTCATGAATAGCCTCAATAGCTTCCTTATTGTCTGTTTTGATAGACACTCTATCATAATTTCGATCTTTTGCTATCTTCAAGCCATCCATGATACCATATAATTCCACATTTAATACAAAACACCGACCTAAATTTCTATTGTACCCAATTATCCAACCCCTATATCGATCTCTCAATACCCTTCCTGCAAAAGTCAACCTAGAGTCTAACTTAATAGCGCATCCGTATTCAAACAAACCCAATTACCTTCCATATCTCTATACTCGGTCTTGCAAAACACAAAGACTTTTGTGAATAATTACACTGTATAGGAATTTTTAATTATCTCATCAAATGCCATACCATCAGTCTAAAGAAACACTGCCGATCAACATCTCTTAATGAAACACTATATCAATTCTCTTAATTATTTTAATATTATGAATAAGTGTTAGATATAATGATAAAACATATTACACCCTTAACGAGAGAACAGTACAATATTATTAAAAAATACATTTACGAATTCAAGCATAAAAGTTGTTGAAGTTGGGTCTAGAAATAAAAGACTGAAATTACACCAAAAGTCTAATTAGATCTTTTAATAGAAGAATATTATCGGGCCAAGCCCAGGTCGCTGAAAATATTCAGACAAGACCTTTTAATCGTCGGTGCAAGATGTTAACTCCAAACATGTTTCAAATCTTTGTCTCAACTTTAAGAGCACTCCTCAACCTCACTAACACCCCACCATTTACACTTGACTTTACAACGAAGCGTATATTCCATTTTTTAAATTTCCAACAGAAAAAAGAACAGAGTGCTCCAGGAATAAAAGGCAAGAGAGATGGCTTTACAGTGTGTACATCAGATTCTTGTTGAACTGCGTCGGATTTATACTGAAATTATGTA
Source organism: Gossypium stocksii (assembly GCA_020496765.1). Lineage (NCBI taxonomy): Eukaryota > Viridiplantae > Streptophyta > Magnoliopsida > Malvales > Malvaceae > Gossypium > Gossypium stocksii. The sequence continues at coordinate 86,227,907 of CM035620.1, forward strand.
CTAAAACATTAAATTATTTTAATATTTTCTAAAATATTCATTAAGTCTTTAAATAAACATCTCTAAGCAACAGAATATTCCTGGCCACATAAATCTCTCAAAATTTAGACCAATCATTGTAGGTTGAACAAACCGTTAGTTTATTAAATAAATTATATTGTTTTTAAAATATATTTAAATCCAATCAAAATTATGTAGTATTTATATTTTACAAAAAGTTATATATTTTAATACTTAAAAATAATAATGTTAATTTTTTAGTATTTAATTCGACTTTTATGGTTGATTTGATAAAAGTTTATTATTAATAATATTGGGTTTGAATTTTTATTAATAGAATAAATTTAATTTTAATTATGAATTTATTTAAAATTTGTGTTTAATTTATTAGATATAGTCTAATTGCAACAAAAATTTTATTTTTTAAATTTTAAAATTAATTTAATTTAATTGTTAATTATGAATTTTTATTAAATTAACCATAAAACTCTAATTAAATATTAAAAAAGTTAACACCATAAGTTTTTTGTGCTAACTATGAAAAAAAAATTACTTACTTGGTCATCTAATTTTTAGGGAGCTTTCATTTTAATCATCCAAAATAAAATTTTTGCAATTTCGTCACTCAACTTTTAAGTTGCTTTCATTTTAGTCACCCAATCGTTGAATCTCTAATGCCAGTTAACTACACATGCCGCATTATGTTCACACTTTCATTTTGGTCACACCGAAAAACATCTTTTTTTTTTAAGTATCAATTGAGATAAAAAATTAAGGATTAAAGTGAAAAAAATGATAAAAAACTAAAATAATGCATTAAAACATTGTCAAATTGTACTTGTTTATGACATTTATGAAAGTTCTAATTTTTTTCAAAATAAAAAATTTAAATTTCAAAACATAAAACTCAAGTTAATCAATTTGTTACTGTAATATTGAAATCAATTAAATTAATCTCCTCCTAAATTTTAAAATTTTATTTTATATTTCCATATTATTCTTAATTAAATTAACTCAATAACTCATACTTAATAATTATCTACGAAACATAAATTTCTTTTGATTATATAATCTTGAATTTTTCACTAAAAGCAAAGAAAAATTATTGCAATTAATTAAATTAATTGTTTGTTCTTTGTTTGGATAAAAAAGTGATGAAAAATTATGGATTTTGCTAGGCATGAAATATAAAATTAATTAATTAAATTAATTATAAGAATTTTTCTTTACTTTTTGCTTAGTATGAAAAACTCGAGACCATATAATCAACTGAATTTTGAGTTTCATGTACAATTATTAAAGATGATTTATTTGAGTTGATTTTTATTTAGAAACATAAAATAAGATTTTAAGATTTAAAAGGATACTAAATTAATTAATTTAATTAATTATAATATTATAGTAACAAATTGTTTTCCATTATCAAGAGATACAATATTTTCAATAACTTATTTACTCGATTTCGATGTTTTGAAATTTAAAATTTTAATATTGAAAAAAATTAGAACTTTTGGCAATGAGGTAAACAAATACAATTTGACAAATTTTAAAGCATTATTTTAGTCTGTACAATTTTTCACTAAAATCCTTAATGTTTTTTTTACCCCGATCAATATTAAAATAAAATATTTTTTGGATGACCAAAATGAAAGTGTGAACATGATTTGAAGTGTACAATTTAATCGTTGTTAGAGATTTAATAGTTAAATGACTAAAATTGAATTAAGTAAGCTTTTAATTTGATTAATTTAAAATATTCACACGTAATAATTGTCTGAAATTGAATAAAGCGAATAATCTCATTCTCAATAAATGCTGAATAAAATAATGATAAAGAAAAAGAGGGAAAAAACACTATCTTTTAGCTTTCGTTTCATTTCGTCTCTCTTTCTCTCTCTAGTGATTAAAGAATAGGTAGCAGCCACAAATATCCACTATCCCGAAACACCAAACCTTCTTTGAAAAAAAAAGGAAACAAAAAATGGATTGATTAATTCGAATCTTTATCGAATTTGGACACTTTGTTAACCCATTTCCGTTTGAATCAATCAGGTAATTTTCTCTCTCCATCGCTATTTCTTTCTTTTCCCGTCGTTTTCACTCTCTTCTCCGGATCGGCACTTTCTTCTTTTTTTTTTTTTAATTTTATTTTTTAACCCCTCATAAAAAAATTAAAAATCCCTCCTTTTTCTCTTCAAATCTGTTTAATTTTCTTCACTTTGGGAAATGTGTTTTTGAACTGCCAAAATTCGTCTACTTCTTTTGTTCCCTTTCGTCTGCAGCGAAAAATTCTCTGTTCTGTTCTGATCATGTCCTTTATTTTTAGGTTAGGTGATCTGTGTTTGTATTGGGTTTACGATCTTTGGGTCGTTGGTATCTTTCAGTGATTTCGGAGCTTGTAAAATCACTGGTGAGAGTGGCTACGTTTTACTGGAAAACTGCACCTTTCTGATTAGGCTTTCTAGGGTTAAGTTGGAGCTCTCATTTTTGTTTATTGCCTTGATCGCTTAGTTATAATATTTGTCCTAAAGTTTAACTTGTGGGTTTTCTATTCAAGGAATAAAGGAATGTTTACTTTGAACTTAATGATGCTGAAGTTTTGAGTGATAACTATGGTAATTGTATTTGGAAATATGTTAGATGCTGAAGTTTTGAGTGATAACTATGGTAATTATATTTGGAAATATGTTAATCTGTTTTATTATTATTGATGGAACTGAACTTCTTTTAAGTGGTCCTTATTTAGGGTATTTTAGAATTGGGAAATAGATAAAGGTAGGAAAAGCTTTGATTTGCTGAAACTTATTATCTTCCAAAAGGGAGCTTAGATCATTGTGATCTGTTTATGGAAAGTATTTATTACCGTGAGAGGATTACTAGAACCCTTTTTGTGGATTAACACTTATTGTTTGGGGGTGAAACTTTGTTCTGATTCAAAGTAAATTTGTTGCTTTTGAATTTCTATTGCTTTAGTTGGCTATTAACTTATTACTATTTTCACAGACAATGTTGAATTCTTTGAAATGAAAAATGTGTTTACTTATATTGAACTTTATCTTCCCTGATATTTCATTAATATTTTTGTTTTCCGTTTACGTTTCCCTTTTGTTACAACAAGGTTAGAGAAGGATCTTGTACTCTAGAAAATCTGTTTGGTTCTATATTCTCTCTCTACTGCTGCAGTGGGGGGGTTCAAATCCTGGCTGATGTCTTCTCTTTCAGGTTTTTTGCCATGGAAGATAAGCAGTCAGTTGCAACACTCATAGACTCGACAACTACTAAGATACAGCAGCTTCAGAAAGCATTTGCTGAACTTGAAAGTCATCGTGCTGTAACACTTAATCTGAAATGGAAAGAACTTGAGGAGCATTTCCATGGGCTTGAGAAGTCCTTGAAGAGACGCTTCCATGAGTTGGAAGACCAAGAAAAGGAGTTTGAGACAAAGACTAGGAAATCTCGAGAAATGTTGAAGAAGCGTGAAGCTGCTGTTGTTGCTAAAGAACAAGCTTCACTAGTGAGGTTACAAGAAAAGAGAGATGCTGCTGTTTTTGCCATTAGTAATGCTCTAGAAAAGCATAGGAAAGTATCACCTGAGGAGCCTGCTGATGTCAGCTGTGATGGAGACAGCGGTGAACTGTCAGTTGAGGAGAAACCACCTGATTCTGTAGCTTCCGAAAGTAACTCAGAGGATATAAAATGTTCTTCTGAAAATGGAAATTTCGGGGTGAAATCTTATCCCCAATTGCTAAAAATTTGTGAAGAGATGGATTCTGAAGGACTACACAAGTTTATATCAGATAATCGCAAGAACCTTGCTGCCTTAAAGGAGGAAATTCCTTGGGCGTTGAAGGCTGCAGCAAGCCCAGCTTATTTGGTCCTGGAATCTTTGAAAGGATTTTACCTTTTAGAAGCACCAAATGTGGATCGAAAGAAAGATTCAAATCTACTGGGTCTTAGGCGAACCTGTATTATGTTGATGGAATGTCTTAGCTTTCTGTTAAGGAATATGGATATGGTTTCTGTTTCTGCTTTAATCTCAGAAGATGTTAGGGGGCAAGCAAAGTTAATTGCTGAGGAATGGAAACCAAAGTTGGATGCTCTTGACATGGATGCTAGTAATGGTAATTCATTGGAAGCTCATGCATTCCTGCAACTTCTCGCCACTTTTGGTATTGCTTCTGACTTCAATGAGGAAGAACTCTCAAGGCTGATACCAATGGTCTCTCGTCGTCGTCAAACAGCTGATCTCTGCCGGTCCCTTGGTTTGTCTGAAAAAATGCCAGGTTTGTGTAGTATAAACTTACATAGTAACATTGCATGGAATACTTGTTTGTTTGAAAAAAATAACAAGTGATTCTGAACAATGTGCTTGAATCTTTCTCCATTCACCATGGGTTTACCTTATACATCCATTATACTTCTTCCGTTCCATTTTTGTAAAACTGATATGAATAACTATTTCGAGTAGGCTTTCAGAATTATTAAAAAAAAAGGTCAGGTGAGACCTTGCAAATTAACTGACTTTTTCTATTCCCCCTAACTTAGGCGACTTCAAGCCATCAGAACCGGGGAAACTAATCTTTTCTCTTAAACTGATAGGCATCTTCTTAAAGTTCCTAAATGCTTTTTATTTTACATATTTTTGAAACAATATCGTTGTTAAAACTTAAAATGCTATTTTGGAGTTCAGTGGACCATCCTTCATTTTGAATGACCGTTGTCTGGCACTTTCAGATATTTATCCAATTGTGTGGGATGAACACAAGCAATGTTAATCTATTATTTTTCCTCCCTGAATAGTACTTCTAAGTCTTAGAACAAGAACTGTGAATTACACATGGAATACTGTTGTAGAAAATCAATCATTTTTTTCATTTATACTGGTTCTGGTTAATTCGTACTTTACTTTTATTTATCTTTCTATATTTCAGGTGTAATTGAAGTTCTGGTGAATAATGGAAGGCAGATTGATGCAGTTAATCTGGCTTTTGCATTTGATCTTACAGTGCAGTTCTCGCCTGTACCTTTATTGAAGGCCTACTTGAAGGAGGCAAGAAAAGCTTCTTCACCTGTTAAGCCTGGAAATTCCTCTTCTACCGCTCAGGTGTGTTCTTTACTCCTCTACTTCAATGTGATTGGTTTGCCTAATATTGGTTGGATATAGTTTGGTTGACAATATCTTAACCAAATGTTTGAGGGACAAATCCTTATTGCTGTTTCTGTCCACAAGGCCATGTCTGAAGCAGATTGGACCAGCTTTCTGTACCGTTAGCCATCTAACATGCTTGGATCTTGTTGGATCATTTAGGATGATTTGGCTAGTTAGTTCTTACTTACTGTACCTTTCATAAATCTGAGAACTTTTGGTAGTTAAATTTTTAGTAATTATTTGGCTGTGGCCCTGATTGCAATTTGTTCTTGCCATTTGAAGGCAGAATAATATTTTTGCTCTACTTCATGCTAGTGAATCTTTTTTTAACTTTTTGCTGCATATTGGAAAATGGCTGAAAACTTTCTTCTGTATTTTCAGATTGAGTTTAGTGAGCGAGAGTTGGCAGCTCTGAAGGCTGTGATCAAGTGCATTGAGGAGCATAATATTGAGGAGCAATACCCTGTTGATCCAATTCAGAAGCGGGTTCTCCTATTGGAGAAGGTTAAAGCAGACAAGAAGGGATCAACTGAAGCTGCAAAGCCTCAGACAAAGAGAGCTCGCGCCAATGGTGCAGGATATGGTCCACGAGTCACTAATGTAGCTGCTGACAAACCATTCTATTCTAGAACCACTGATAGGTACCCGCAGTATGTTTATGACAGACCCTATGTTTACTCCGGACCTGCTGACAACCACAGCCCCACTCTTCTTGGTTCTGCTACCTACAACTTCTCTCCAAGTCATGGTAACTACTTCGGCTACCAGTATCAGGTTCCCTATCTTCACTAATTTCCCAAAAAATGGCAAAAAGGTGACTGTGATCCTCTCACATTAACTATTAGCCTTAACCTTCCATGTTGCAGTGTATGAATGAATTTAGTATTAAAAAACCAACAAAAAAGAAAAAAAAAATGCCTTGTTAATTTTAATATGTTGTACAAGAAGATATTTTGATCCTCTAATATATGCACTCTGTGTTTGTATGTATATCTCCTGTTTCGCTCATTTGTACCTTGTTTCTATTTTGGTATGGGGTTGTTTGGTAACACCATATGATGTCTTGGAAGTAAAGTACGCAATGGCGTGTTCATTATTTTGATCAAATATAACTGGTGGAAGATTGGATTTGATGAACATGAGCTTGAGACCTGAGAGAAGATAAAACAATTTCAGTTCAATGGTGGATTACACTCAAATCATGGGGGAAATTCCTTTTTGATCTCAAGTTAATTATAGTAGGCATAGTCAGCCCCAGCCAGCTCCTTTTAACAACAAATCAAATTAACTAATAAAATAAAATGATTTGTCCTATTCAAGTTGACCTTTTAGGTATGGGAATTCTTTTTGGCGAAAAAGAAATGGAAAAAATGAATCATGATTCTTACAAGTCTAGATAAAAATAGCAATTCATTTCTTTTGAGATATATATTCAACTTTCTTCGTGATCATGAAAGGGAAAATTAGTTTTGCTTAATCTAAACAAAATTATTTATTTCATCGTATAACTTTACACAAGTTTTATTTAGTAGTTAATTAAAGTTAAAAAAATGTTACTTCAATGTTTTTCTTTTTCTTTTTTTGGGACAAATGGTTTGATTGGATGAAATAAAATGAGTATTGTAAAATAGATATGAAATAAGAAAAAAAAATACTCAAATGACGAGTATGTCCTTTAATAAATTATATCATATTTTTATTTTTGTAAAAATATTTTTAAAAAAAAAACAAAAACCTTAAATGCTGAAATGATAAATATACCTTTAATTTTTTATAAAAATATAAAAATTATAAAAAAAATTGCCCAATGAATAATATAGCGTTTAATAATTTTTTTTAAAATGAAAAAAAGAGAGTGGAATCAATATACTTTATTGTATATTATTATTTTTGTATTTGGGCATAATCTTATGTTTTATAAATCGAAAATCCAATTATACCACTTAAATGTGTTTACCAAATATCCAACATTATATTTCCTTATAATAATATTATATTTCATTTTAGTAACATCACTAGTATTATAAAAGAGTTCTACTATCAAAATAAAAATACTGTTAAAGAAGCAGCACCAACATAATTCAACTATTATCTCAACATCTAAATAACATAAAAAATTATGGCCGGCTTTCAACCAAATACAGTACAAAACTCATTTACATATGTACAAAAAGTGACAATATTAGTATGACATATTTCCATGTCATTATATCATCCTACAATTACATACAAAAAATTATATTACTCCACCACCACATCCAATTACACATACAAAAAATGACAACCTATAATTACATATAAAAAGTGATATTAGTCCATCACCACACCCATTTACACATAGAAAAAGTGTCAACCTACAATTACATATAAAAAATTGTATTAATTCACCACCACACGCATTTACACATAAAAAGAAGTGACATAGAAAGTGGTAGACTTAGGAAAACAAGCTAGAACTACTACACTATCACCCAATGAACTCTTCACAATAACACCCAACCTAGATATCTCTACAGAAATCCCTAACTCTCTAGCTAAATCTCTCAAAATAAACGATCTCGTAGCACTAGAATCTACTAAAGCTAGAAGAGAAAAGGATTATAGTGTGAATGTACTTGCGATGGTGTCCGTGGCCTTTATAGTCTGAGGCTCTTTAACTGCATATATCTACCTTGACCTTCAGTCTCAACTCGAGCAGCTCCTCTTTGTCCAAACCCTCTACCACTATCACCTCTACTATGACCTCTCCCTCGAGTCGAAACGGGTGCAACAGCAAAGACAGCAGCAGCAGGCTGGTCTCTAGCCTAACTACCCTCCTAAGGTAATGTCTAATATAGTGCTCTATCGATCCACAAGCAATACAAGCATCAGTCACCCTCTAACACTCACCAGGATGCCTACGGTTACAATGCTCGCATAAGGACATCATAGCACGTCCCTGATCACCTGTGTCAGTCACAACTCTTGCGGTCTGTCTAACCGGACCCTGGCCACAGCAACACGTCATTCAAAACTCCCAAAACGACCTCTCTTGGCCTTCTGGCCAGATCCACTAGCAGATTCAGAAGACCTCTTAACGGTCTTAGCAATAATAGCTTAGTCTCCTCACTCAAAGTCTCTTCTAAAGCTAGGGCTTTCTCAACCAACTCGTCAAAGACCTTAGTAGATTGTGCTACCAGATACAACTTAATATCTCGGTTCAGTCCAAACCTGAACCTCTTACAACGACTAGCCTCTTGAGCCACCAACTCTAGCACATACTGGCTCAGACACGTGAACTCCGCATTGTACTCGTCCACAGACAGAGTACTTTACACCAAATTCATTAACTCGCGTCTCTTTGCCTCCACATATTACACCCCCATGAACTTCCTCCAGAAAAACTCTAGGAAAAAGTCCCAATTCGCTCTCTGGTGCAGTACCACGCTCGACTATCACCCATTACCGATGACCCTCACCATCTAGCAATGACACAGCACACTCAAGCTTATCCTCGTCAAAACAACCCATTTGACTAAGGATACGGGTAACTCCCTCCAACCAATACTCAGCACAAGTAGGATCTCCACCCCTAACTCCTCGAAACTACTTACCACCTAGAGCTCACAGGTGCTCTAGTGGTAATCCTTGGCGAACAGGAGCAGCATTGGCACTAGTGATACGCTACAACGCCCCGATCATCTTAGATATCAAATGCTCACTCGATCCAGATGAACATCTTCACGCGGCCGCGGCGGTGAATCTCCATGTGATGGTAGTAGTACATCCTCATGTGGCTGCGTTGGTGCGGGCAATGCATCGTAACTACCTCATCCTAGTCGCGAAGGCATAACGTAGATCGAATACTAAAGCAAAAGGTAGGGAAAACGTACTAGGAGTGAGTAACGACAAGTGATCCAAGGCTTAACTAAGTATAATTTTCTATAGGGCATTGTGTTCCCGGTTCCTACCCTAGAAGACAGTTTATAAAACAAAGAACATGCAAAGGTAAAATAGACAATTTCAAGTAATATTATCAGGTAGGCTCGGCTTCGGGGTTACGAAACACGTGACTTTTAATGTTTAACAAATCTAGCTTTAATATCACTAAATGTGACACCACAAACTCAACCAGAACGGACTGACCCGAATCCGAAGCGACACATTAGCCACCAAAGTGACTCTCTAGCACAAAACCACCCCAAAGCACATAGCAACCTTATAACGCCTCAAATCTAACTAATAGTTGTCTAATCTTATTGTGGAAGCAATTTGTGAACCATTTTAAAACTATTTTTAAGGATTTACCCTAAATGTATTTTAGTCATTTTACTACTTAAAACTAAATGATCTCGATTTTAATTCTAAATGATTACCAACTTCCTTTTAATCAATTTTGGAAAACCCCTAAAATTCATTTTAATTAACCATTTTTCTTTAATCCATTTACTAATTAAGGCTATATTAGCTGAGTTTTATTACTTTAATAATATATACACAATTTTAATTAATTTATTTACAACTAATAAACATGTATTCATAATTTAAACATTCAAAATCATGCTTAACAAACAAGAATTAAATCATACAATGGACTTACCTTAGCCACAAAGCTATCCACTCCTTGAAAAGCTATAATTAAAATGTATTAGTGAAAAATTCATGCTTCAATCACCATGTTTTCAATCACCATGATATCACTTAGCAACATACCATAATCCACATAACGTTTAACCATAAAATCAATCATTAAAAAAAAACAAGTATAACATCTCAAAATTAAAATTCAAATAAGAGTCTCAAATGTTCATTACAAGTACGTCAAATTATCCCAATTGAGTGCCACAATGCCCTCTAATGTTTCTAAACAAAAGTCCTTAATCTATACTACCAAATAGCCTTAGACTTGGACCAACCTTGCCTTTGCTCCTCAACTCCCCACGGCCAGAAAAAAAAACTCTGCACAAAGTTGTGAGGGTGTGATTTGAAAAAGCTCAGTGACTGGCCATAAATTCAATAAATAAATCACACTAAAAACATACTTAAACTGAGGAAAATCATGTATCAAATTTTGAGTATATGAATCATAGTTTTAATTAAATTTTCATGCTCAATTATAACATTCAATTGACTGAAATTTCCAGCAACAATGCAACTTCATAACATGATCATCAATAAACAGAAATCGTCAATCTCCAATCTCCAATTAACAAACAAACACTTATATTGGCAAATGACATCCATGGAAAAATATAAACATGTGATCATGCATTGGATAAATGGATCTCTAATCTCCCAAATATCAAATACAATACTCCAGTTGAGTGGGGCGTAGCCACACACCCCCTTATATCGCCTCGAAATCGTCAATAATTGAGCGGAGAAAAAGGCTCAACACTCCATTATCCACTCCAACAAATCAATGCTCCTAGAGCCATATGCTCACAAATAACACATATAGTGGTGAGTATAATCCTATAGCATGCCATCTATATCCAATGGTTCCACCATGCAATGTTGTCAAAATAACCAATCATATAGGGCATAAAAATTGATATTTAAGCACTTAATTCATGATATAAAAATTCAATTTAAATCATGTCACTTAGCAATTATAGTACCAACATAGATAAGTACAATAACTGTCTTTGTCCATGGATCTAAAACCAATCATAAAACGATCATCAAGTGCCCTAATATACAGTAATCCATGCTCTAATTATTATTCAATACAATCCAAATCAATCATACCAAACACACAATTCACCATTTCCATAAATCATTTACAAATACGCTTATATAAAATTAAAATCAATTAATAATCTAAACCATTTGAGATACAATTGAATCATTAGAAACACAATTCAAAACCTCAATTTAGAATGTAAATTGGCATGTTTACCAATTGCCTTTAAAAACCACCCACCTTCACACTTTGCTTCTCAAGCCAAAGTGTATAAATAGCTGTGTTTGGACCTTGATTTTGATTAACAATGGTCTCTCCTCGTTGTGAAGCTTAAGCAGAGATAAAATACATGTTACAACTTAAACAAAGATAAAATACATGTTACACACTATCATTAACAACAAGAAAATAAAAAAAAAATCATGAACTACACGGATCTAAAATGCCTCTCCAATCTACCTTATCGAAAACCCATGGTATAGCTGAAAAATAAATTTTAGCCCCTAAATGACCTTCTCTGCACCAAAATCATTTCTAAACATCATTTCTAATCTATAAACACAAAACTTAAGCATCAATTTCATCAAACAAACCGTTTCATAATTTCCCGGAAAATCAACTCATGTTTTTAGTTAAAAATAGATTTGTCAAAATTAATCAATCAAGCAAGTTTAATCTTTTTTTTATAAAAAAAAAAAAAAAAACCCTCTTAATAAACATGATTTGAGTTTAGATATCCATTTAAACTTGGACTCCAACTCAAAACCATGATTTCACCATTAAAGAATCTCATGTTCAAGAGAGAAGAGATCAAGATTTGAAAAATCATTTTAATCCATTTAAATAAAAAAATAATGACTAAAAATAACTTTAAAATGAATTTAGAGTTGAGAAATTACCTTCAATCGATCTAGAATCATCAATATTGAAGAGTGGATCAAGATCTTTAAAGAACTCTGAGTTCTTTCCTAACTTTGAAAATCTTTTCTGGAGAATTTTGAGAAAATATGGACTTCAAAAATGAAAAAGAAAAGAAAACGCATAGCAATCGAGTGAAAATTGTGCATCGAGTGAAAATTATGTGTGAAGTGAGGGGGCTGCAGTGTTTTTGAGCTAAAGAACCCCTACCTAATTTTCAAAAATTAAGAAAATTGCAATTAGGCCACTCCCACAATTCCCTTGTTTTACAGAGTAAATATTTTCCTCCAAAATTCCAAAAATATAGGTAATTTGCCATAAAACCACTCAAACATTTCCCTGGTTTTGCAAAATGGTCCTTTGTAACTAATATTTTAAATTCTCTCAATTAAACCCCCATTTTAATTTATTTTTCAATTCTAATTTGACCCAAATTTTTTTTACCCAAAAGTTATTTAAAACCACAAAATTAATTTTTCTAAAAATATTTTTATTTTTCGGAATATTATTTCCTTATTTTTTTAAATGAAATTAAGCTAACTAAACTAAGAGAAAAATTACTAATAATTGCAATTAACTCCTAATTTTTTACTTTGAACTTGGTAAACTTACCCGAAACTACTAGACCTATTTTTAGGGCCTTACAATGCCCAAAATGAAAATACACATTGCTCATATTGAAAATACCTAAAATCAAAATAAACATATTTTTGATTTCCTATTCAACTGCAACTAAATAGGAAATTTTTGGCAAAAAAAAAAACCCTAATAGGAAATTATTAGAAAAAAATACAAATTAGAAAGGAGAGATGAAAAAGGTATAAGAAGAGCAAATTACCCAATAGTGGCGGTAGATTTTGTCTCCAACTTTGTTACTCACTGTAATAGGAGCATCCAAAATTGATTTGTTGAAAAGACCGGAGTAAATGAAGAGTGTAGAAGAGAGGAGATTTTGGTCTTAAAAAATAGAAAGCTATTATGGACGAAAAAGAATAACCAATTTAGAGCCCTACCCTTTGAATGGGTATGCAATCCTCACATGTAATAGAGGCCCATGTGGAATGATGAATTCGATAATAAAAATTGAACCAAACAAATTCAACACTATTCAAAACTGAATAATCCTTGAATCGAGTCCTTATTCACGTCAACCAAATGTATTCCTTTGGTTCCAACAGCTTTTGGCTTCTTATTTGTTCCCGACAATTTTGATTCATCAATTATTTAAAATAAGTATTGAGTTTTTTCTTTATCTGTTATTACAAGGAATAACCCTTGAATGCAATGAACAAGTGAATAAAATAAAATCGAGAAGATCAAACACGCAAAATTTAACATAAAAAAACTCCTCAAATGAGGACAAAAACCACAAGCAAAATGAAATTCCACTATAATAATGGAGAATACAAGAGATGAAGAGAATTAAAAGAAATCCCAAAACCCCACAAGAAAAGCCCTTCGAAATAAAGAACAAAATTCTCCCAATCTAAATATTTTTGTTGTGTGTCTAACCTAAAGTAATTGAGGCCTATTTATAAGCTAAAATTTGTAGTACAATATGACTAGAATATCTCTAAATTAATCAGAGTTTAAGTGAGAAACTAAAATAAATTTTAACTGAGAAAAGAAAATTGAAAAACTTGTGGATCACGTTGCCACGTTGGGATGTGGCCTTCACATCATCGAAACAATGGCCATCGCATCATCGGGACGATATATGTTTGCTCGTTGTGACGTCAACACAAAAATGCAAGGCATAACTTCCACAAATCTCCACATTGACTCGTATTGGACTAACTCCCTTGCCAAGCATTGTTATGGACCTATTTTGATCTTTATGGGATTCTTACCAAGTTTAAGTAATGCTCAAATTTTGAAACTAGAAGGCTCTTTGTCAACATATTGGCCGGATTGTGTTTCGTGTTGATTTTAAAAATCTGAGCATCTCCTTAAATGATCACCTTTTGAACAAAATGGTAACAAATGTCTATATGTTTCGTTCTCTCATGATGCATTTGATCTTTGGTGTGATGTATGACACTTTGGCTATCACAATATATGACAACTGCTTCTTTTTCACTTACTAGTTCATAAAATAGGACCCTTAACCAAATTGCTTCTTTTACTGCTTCAATAATTGCCATGTATTCTGCTTTAGTTGTTGACAAAGCCATTGTAGCTTGAAGTGTAACTTTCCAACTAATGGCACAATTCTCAAAAGCAAATAGGTAACCTTTGAGAGACCTTCGATCTAAATCTCCTGCATAATCAGAATCAACATATTCGACTAAGCCCTTTGGGCTTTTTTCGAACTTTAAGTACGTGTTAAAAGTACCCTGTAGATATATGAAAATCCAGTTAACTACATGCTAGTTTAACTTATCGGGATTGACCATGTATCAGCTAATAAAACTAAAAGCATTTGAAATATTTGGATGAGTGCCTACCATTACATAAAAAATACTACAAAATAGCTTGTGTACATTGAAGGGTTATGCAGAGAAGACCGTTTTTAGCTTTGCTTCCGAGATATTTGGATTTAAGAAATCATTTGGGGTTGATTTTGATGCTCACTATTTCATTGCTATAATTACAAAATCTAAACATCATTTTATCATAAATTTTAGAAATGACGCAATATATTGATATAATAATAATTGAGTAAACTATAAAAATAGTCAATTTTGTTTACCTCAGGTTACATTTTAGTCACTTATGTTTGAAATGTTATGTTTTAGTCACTTATATTATTATTTTGTTACGAAGTGATCACTCTTCCGTTAAGTTCTGTTATCTCCCTAACAGTAATCCTACGTGGCAATCCAACTAGATTTTAAGTGCGAACTTGGATTTCCTAATGGGATGAGAATAGATCTTTTATTAAATAAATTTAATTAATTAAAAATTTTAAATCCTAAATCTTAGTTTAAAACATGTTCATCTCCCTCCTTTTTTTAGTTTTCTTTTTCAATTGACTAAAAAAACTATTATCATCAAAATTTTTTATTCACATACAAAAACAAAAGAAGATTCAATGGAGGGTCCAGGTATGTCTTCTTCACCGACAAATTTATGTTCTAAGACTTAAAATGAAGTGGTTGTCGACAAATAAGAAGATGGTAATCGTTTTTGTTCCTAATCATTATATTTTCCAATTCTTCATGTTCTTGAATAATTTGTTTCTCAATCCAATTTTTTTGATCTGAACCGGCTTGTTTGTTCACAATCCCTTTGTGGGTATCCCTTTTTTTTTTTATCTAAAACTCTTTTAGTTGTTAATATTCATATCAAGAATTTTAATTTAGGGTTTTTATTAAACAATAAAAAATACAATCTTTTGTTTTTCAGTATTGAATAAAAGAAATAGAGGAATACAAAGAAGACATACTTGAACCCTCTATTGAATCCATCTTTATAAAGCAATCAATTTGATTTCAACTATTTTGGTCTTGATAATAATTTTTCCAGTCAAATGAAAAAAAATCATTGAAAAAAACGAGACTAAAGAAAAATTAAAAAGAAAAGATGAACCGTTTTTTTAGTTAATGTTTAGGTTTAAAAATTTTAATTAATTAAATTTTTTAATTACAAATCTATTTTCGATCTCATTTAGAAATCCAAGTTGGCATCTAAAATCTAGTTGGACTGCCATGTAGGATTACCGTTAGAGGGATAATGGAACTTAACGGTAAAGTGACCACTTCATAACAAAATAGTAACATAAGTGACTAAAACGTAACATTTCAAATATAAGTGACTAAAATGTAACCTTAAGCAAACAAAAGTGACTAAATTTGTAGATTACCCAATAATAATTTTGAAAAAAGAAATTAGTGGGAGTCTGAATAGTTATATAAAAAAAACTATAAATTACAGTGGAGACTCAGTTGGCTATCCAACTTTTAGGGTGTTTTTATTTTGGTTACTTGAGAAAATTCTTTTATTTTTATCACCTAATTTTTATGGCGTTTTCTTTTAGCAACCCGAGCATTAAATCTTGAACAATGATTGATTGCAGACGCCAAATCATTTTTACAATATGTTCACACTTTTATTTTAGTAACTCAACTTTTAGGTCAATTTTATTTTGGTGATTTTTTAAAGTATTGATTTAAGCAAAAAAATCAACAATTTATTTAATTAATTTTGATGTCAATATTGAAAAAAAAAGAAATTTACAGCTTTCAACAAAATGTTAATTTAATTAATGCATTATTTTAGTTTCTACTGCTTTTTCACTTTAACCTTTAATGTCATTTACCTTGATTAATACTTAAAAAAGACTTCTTTTAGGTGACCAAAAATGAAAATAATCTAGAAGTTGGGTGACCAAAATGAATGTGTAAACATAATGTGACGTGTATAATAAACTGCTTAGGAATTTAATGCTTGGGTGAGTAAAATGAAAGCATTCTAAAAGTTGTGTAATAAAATTATAAATATTTTTTTGGGTGTCCAAAATAAAAGTACTCTAAAAGTTGGATGACCAAAATGAAAGTATAAATATAGTGAGACATATACAATCAACCGTGGTTAGAGATTTAATACTTAGATAACTAAAATAAAAACTCCTAAAATTTCATGATAAGCAAAAATCTTGATCAAGAAATCAACTAAAACATCACCGTAATAAACTTTTTTGCCTTCTTAAAAGGATTTTTATTTTTGAAAAACTTATTTGTATATTTTCATTTCATTCACGAATGGAAGAAGTTTATATCTTTTCCAGATTGGGTTTGTGTCAAATTTTAGATCTATTTTTTAGCTTGAATTCAATTTAAGAAATGGGCCTCGAGTCCATAATGAACTCTAAACTTGAGTTAATTATTGTCATGCCATTTGGATTAAAAACTGCTCCATCATTGTTCCAGAAAGCGATGATAAAGATCGTCCAGCCTATCATGAAGAATGTTCTAATTTACATTGATGATATCTTGCTTTACAGTCCAGATGAAGAAGCTCATCTTCAACTCTTACAAGAATTCAAATCACTTGTTCTTAAATATGGGATCATGCTTTCAGAAAAGAAGATACAGATAAACAAGACAGAAATTGAATTTTTGGGCATGAATATAAAAGATGGAAAATATCTTCCTGGCCCTCATATCTCTCAAAAGCTTCTCAAGTTTCCAAAAGAAAACCTGTCTCAAAAATAGGTCCAACAATTCTTAGGGATTATTAATTACTTTAGAGACTTCATTCCTAAAGTTTCTAAGTATATTAATCCTCTAAGAAAAATGCTAAAGAAAAATCCTCCAGCATGGTCATCCAGACAGACGAGAGCTTTACAAAGGCTGAAAGAAATATCTCAGAACTTGCCTCCACTCTAAATTCCTTCTGGTGGAAAAAGAATTTTGCAAACAGATGCCAGTGATAAATATTGGGGAGCGATACTTTTTGAAGAAAATCAAGGGAAAAGACAACTCTGTGGATTCAAAAGTGGAAGATTTTCCAATGCAGAAATCAATTATCATTCCACATTCAAAGAAATCCTAGCGGTCAAAAAAGGTATCTCAAAATTTGAATTTCATCTTAAAGGATACCATTTTCTTGTTGAAATGGACATGTCTTCTTTTCCCAAAATGTTTAAATTTAAACAAAAAACTGTACCACATCCCCAACTCCTTCGATGGGCTGAATGGTTTTCACAATTCTCATTTAATGTCAAACATATCAAAGGAAAGGAAAATGTTTTTGCTGATTTCCTTTCTAGGCCCAATGATAAAATCTTGACCTTCAAAAGAACATACTTTTGGCCCAGACCTATGATGATGTACATACCATCTTCTTCATCCTCACCATTTTCTACCTCTCATCCTATCACCCCTAACGTTAATCCAGAATTTCCACCAGAAGTCATGGAGCTTGTTCAACAAAAAACCTTCCATAAAAAAACCAAAGATATGATGTTTGAATATCAAATCCAGGTTTTTAAAAATTTTGGAGGTTTAATTCTCAAACCATGGGGTGTACATCCTGATTACCCATTTATACATCCCATCAAATTTGAATTTGTTGAACAACCAGATGAGATAAAATGGTTTTTATGGTATCTTACTCATTTATACCATATTGCCATTCAGTTCTTTATTCCAGATCTCCATTATTATCTTTTAAAAGCCGTGCGAGGAAATGTTCAACCAGAACATCAAAATTTCTTCACTTTTATGAGTTGGTTTCATCCTTTGACACAATGGCTAAATATGGTGGAACAATATTCACGGGATAAGGCAAAGTGCCATATGGTAATTATCTTTTATAAACCTCAATATTTCATGCAATGTGGCAGATCAATTCAATTAGGATCTTTTCCCACTGCATAGATACATAAGGTTTATTTAGATGACATAGGGAATTCTGATATTGATTATCGAGAAATCTAAAAATTCCTTCGTCAACTAAATAAGGTAATACCATTTGAAATATGGCCACCTCTAGAGATTGATGCTCCATGGGACACTTGGCCAATCCAGTACAAACCATATCACAAGGAGATTTTAAAAGCCATTCAAGAATATTATGAAAGTATTCCTGATCCATCAGAATGGTCTCAAGATTATCCTTGGTATTGTAGTCAAATCAATCTGAACAAGATGAGGATGCAAGATGAAAAAGAAGATAAGATGGAATGTGAAGAAGGAGACAATCACAGTGAAAGCTCAATGGATAGTGCACAATTCCCACATTCCAATGCTAATAGTTAAATTCTCCTTTGAGTCACGATGTTATATTTTATCTTTTGTTTTATTAGGAATATTTTGTAAACTAGTGGTTATATATTAATGTGTGAGGAATATTTACTATTCCTTGAGTCAATTATGTTATGTGTCATGTAGTTGTATTACTAGTGTGTCAAGAATATTTACTATTCCTTGAGTCAATCATGACGTGCAGATGTATTTTCATGTAGTTGTATTAGGAATATTTACTATTCCTTAGGTCAATTATGGTGTTCAGTTGTATTACCTTCCCCTATAAAAGGAGATGTTGTATCATGAAGAAGGATATCAAAGTTTCCACTAAATAAAAATACTAGTGTGTTTTCTATCCATGGCCTTCTAAATTCTCTCGTTTTTCTCTTTAGATTTCTAAAAAGGGGGTTAATCTTATGAGTTACAAAGAGTTAAATAGAGTATGCTCTGTGCTTGCCATATCCTGAATATGGATCCTGCACATCAGAAATATTTAAACTCCGATCAGTGATATCATTATATTGTTAAGAATTGCGGAAATGTCATGAATTAAGTGCTTGTAGCTAAAAGGCAGTGCCTGTTTGAATGGCCGAGAGGAATAGCCTGTATTTTGGCATAGCATACCTGCTACAAGTTCTTTTTTCATGAATCCCGGCCA
Organism: Gossypium stocksii; assembly: GCA_020496765.1. NCBI lineage: Eukaryota > Viridiplantae > Streptophyta > Magnoliopsida > Malvales > Malvaceae > Gossypium > Gossypium stocksii. Next base: position 86,246,989 of record CM035620.1, read on the forward strand.
ATATACTTACTTGTATTTTGGTATCCGAGCCAGGTTATCCTTGCTTAAAACTCATAAATTTTCCTTTTCATCAGATAATCTAAAGAGGAAATATTATTATCATGTCTGAAAATCAGCTTTCAAGACCTTCTACTTCTTCAACTTCTGTTTCTTTACCTAGTTTTCCCTATAGATCGCATTCTGCAAAGAAGATCTCTTCTTTATATGAAATAAATTATATTAGCGAAGATAATAAAATCCAGCCTACAGATCTTCCCACTGTAAATCCCTATTCTACTTATAAAAAGACCTCTTTCTCTTCTATCAGGTCCATTAAAACTCTTATCCATAATACTCCCAAACATGCAAAAGACTATATTCAAGCCTCACGGTTTGATAGCCATCCTATTTCTGCTTCATCTCAAGAACAGTTTGTTACGCTTGAGATTCCACTAGAATTCCCTAAAGAATGGCAAAGGGCAGGTTACTCTCACATCCACTTTGGAGCCATTCGTCTTGCTCTAAATTATCATGGAGCTGAAGGAAAACCAGTTGTTGCCAGAATTGCTTTATTGGATTCCAGATATTTGGAATACCAACATGCTTGTATTGCTACTGTTGAAGCTACTCTAAATTCTGGCCTTGTCATGGTTACTCTCTTTCTAAATTTTACAATAGCTTTAGCAAGTCCAAATCTGCTCTCAGCCCTTCAAGTTCAAGTCCAGATTGTTGGGGCTCCTCAAGTTCCATTATCGATTGTAGCTACGTTGCCTTATCAGATAGTTTACAGAATTCAAAACCATGTTTTTAATCTCTCCAAGCATGGATCAGGAGATTCTCTCTTAATCACTGTCAATACAAATGACCAACCCCACTGTGTTTACGTTCCGAGACAGATTCCATGAAAGGAACTGATCAAACTTCTCCCTAAAAAGTGGGTGACTAACTATGAAAAGCTTCATGAGCATAATCAACCCATTCAGTCAAACAAAAGCCAGATACTATCTAAGGGAGATGGCACTACTGAAATCAAGTTTGATCATGATCACCTTCATGATTCCAAAGGTCCTTCAATATTTCCTACACAATTAATGATGCAACCTTTGGGAGATCCAACTGCTAGTCATGGTAATGATGATCCAGAATGTTACTGTGACCTCTATGACCCACGTTCTGAAAGAAAATTGATACAAAGTTTTTTAGTTGATGGAAAACCTTTGTATATTTTTAAGGATGAAAAGACAAGCCACTGTCCCTGGGATTTAGACTGTTCATGTCAATCATGTGTTAGTGACAGATTTGATGCATGGATTGATGGTATGGACAACTCAGCTTCGAAACCAGGTAAAAAGAAAAACTAGAAGAAATCCACCCAGTCAGAATTTTATGAAAGGTGGATGAATCGAGACCCATCAATTGGTCCTCTTGGTGAAGATAATGGTAAATTTATTTATCTTGTCGATTATTCTGCTACCTTACCACCACCTGTTCACATTCCTCTTCCAGAAACAAATAATTTTCCACCGCCAAGTCAACCACCAGACAAAACCTTTCCTCAAAAGTCAAAATCTCACAAAAAACCAAAACCTTTTCCACAGCCCTATTACAAGAAGATCAGTAAATGGGTTCAGAAGAACCCTTTCCCTGAACAAAAACCAATCTCTGCTGTATGTATGTTACAATCCCCTGAAAAAACATCGTATGACAGAGATTTTCCACCCCTTGATGAATATACTGAGAAAAATTATACACATGCACCTAAAATCCCTTCAAAAATCTAGACAAATATTCCTGGTGCTCCTTCAAAGATAAGTGCTGCAGAGGCTACTCTCAATTGGCAAACTGAAAACGCTTTGGCTCAAAACCATACTTTAAAGAAAATTAATTCAAAGATCTCAGCAGTCGAAGCCAAAGTAGATGATAACACAAAGATGGTGAAGGACCTTATTAGCTTCTTAAAAAAGAGACTAGATGCTGTGGCAAAAGAACCAGCTGCACCTGGCCAAGATTTCTTTACTCACTTAAATCAAAGAGATAAAGAAATCTAGAATCTTAAGGAGCAGATCAAAGCACTCCAAGAAACAGGAAAATTTCCAGCACCATCTTCAAGATCAGATACAGTTGAACTGTTTCCTTTAATCAGACAAAGAAATACTCTTTCAACAGAAGGAGTTTATAGTTCTTTTCCAAAATTTCCAGAAAGGACTAAACCAAGTACATATGAAGTTTTTTTGGAGATCAAAAGAAAAGAAGCTGAGAAAAAGAAGAAACAAAAAGAAGCTGAAAAGCCTGAGGAAGCTCATCTTGGCAAGAGGCCAATTGTAAACAATTCGCCGCCAAAATTACCTCCTTCAAAATAAGCTTCAAAATCATTGATGATTCAGCAAAGCCAAAATCCTTTAACAAAATTTTTAAAGGATTACAATGAAGCCATGATTCTAAAAATCTCAGCTTTACAACTTTAAGACAAAAAATCAGGTTCTGATACGGATTATTCGACTTCCAGTTCATCATCAGAATTATCCCCAAAATTAGAATCTGAAAGCTTATCAGAAGAAGAAAAAAATCCTTTGAAGGTGTTACAAACTCATCCCAAAGTAGAACATCCAGATGACGAAGAAATGGAAGAAATACCAGAGTCATCCTCACAACAACGTTCTACACATAAATATTCTTTGGGAAGAACCACTTTTACTCTTGATGATATTCCACAAAAGAAATGGCTAGACAGAATTCAAGAATTTCATTCATGGCTCGAAACCCGTAAGCTCACTGAAGACAGCAATTACAACATTTTCATGGAGTTTGTTTCCAGATTCATGGGTATGTTAAAAGACTGGTGGAATTCAATTACTCAACATGATCAGATGTAATTTTTGGTTCTTCAAGACTTGGCTCAGCCAATACGTATTATACATCATCATTTTGTGGAAAATCCAGATGATGTTTTGACTTTCAAAAGAAGAGAATTCCATAAAAGAAAGTGCTGCTCTTATGACAAAAGGGATCTATCAAGGCATTTCAAGATAATGACTAAATTATTTTGTGCCTTAGGTCTCAATCCAAATTTGAAGCCAGTCATTTTATCATCTATTCCAGATCTTCTCTAAGTTACAGTCAATCAAGCACTTCAAAGGCAAAATAGATACATACTTCAGTTAACAGTTGGAGAAATCCAACAGGAAGTCTTTATTGCCTTGGAAGACATCTGCAATAGAAGAAAGATATTCAAAGATTATCTCCATGGTGACAAAAGAATTGATCGAGCATGTGACGAGTCTCATTTGAAGCTTAAATGTCCAAAAGATAAGCTTTGTGACTGCCGCTCAAAGAAAAAGAGGTGTTCCAAAAGATTTTCTTTTCCAAAAAATACAAAATGGAAAAAGAAAAAAAAGCCTCAATGGAGATATCTCAGAAAAAAGAGAAGATCAACGACAAAGTCTGATTGATGCTATATCTGCAATTAAAAGGGACATTTTTCAAAAGATTGTCTGAAAAACAAGAAAGGATCAAAGAAGATTGCACAAATGATCCAGCAAGCAGGAATCAAGATTCAAAGAGATGATGATATAGAGTCTGTTTGCTCTATTGAAAGTGAACCTTCAGATAGAACTATTTGTGCTATTCCAGTAGATTATGCTGAAATTTCAAATTCAGAATCAGACTATTCAGATGTTCAAATGATGCTAGCCCAGACTCAAGATCATAATCAGAAACATTGCAATGGTGTTATACCAGTTCCAGTTCCTAATATTCCAGTCAAGAACTATTTAGACAAATATAGTAAACCCATTACTATAATTGCCTTTATAGATACTGGAGCAGCAGAAACCATCATGAATCCAGACGTATTACCCTAAGAATGGTGGAAGCCTCATGTCAGGTATTTTAATTCTGCTGTGGATCATCCTTTTGTTACCCATTTGATTAGCAAACCCATCACTATTCAGTTCTTTCTAGGCTGTTGTGTTAGAACTACAGTCTTGGGTTCAAAACTCCCAAGAAAAGATATTGTAGTAGGTTTTGACCTCTACACAAAAGCCTAACGTCTAAGAATTCTACCTGATGGAGTACGTTTCAAAAATTTCTTCCAACCTTTTGTTACCACACCCAAACTTTTTTCCATCCAATCAGAAAGAATTCTTCAGCTTACCCAAGAGTTGATAGAAAAATCTTGTGCAGATTCCCATTTAGAATTTCTTCTTAAATGCCAAAACCCTTTGTAGAAAAATTCTGAATTTTTTATTACCCTCCCCTTCAAGAAAAATAAAGATATCAACCCCACAAAAGCCAGTCATATGGGAATGAATCCAGATCACTTGCTCTTGGCTGAACAGGAATGTCAAGAACTTCAACAACAAGACTTGATTGAGCCATCAAATTCTCAATGGGCGTGTGAAGCATTCTATGTCAATAAAAGATCAGAACAAGCCAGAGGGAAATTGAGATTGGTTATTAATTACCAACCTCTTAACCATTTCCTCCAAGATGACAAATTTCCATTGTCAAACCAAAAATTCCTTTTTTCTAGTTTAGCCAAAGCTAGAGTTTTCTCTAAGTTTAATCTCAAAGCAGGATTTTGGCAATTAGGAATTCATGATGACAGAGCAAAAATAGGTTTATGTATTCCTAACAGACTGGGCTAATTTTAGGTTTAAGCCCAGGACAAAAAATAACGCTTTTAGTCAAGTCTTTATTCCCTGTGAAAGCAAATTTGACCCAAGCAGTTCCAGCCGGGAACCTTCCGTTCACCAGATTTGTGGAGGTGAGTCTTCAATTTCGACTTCTTTCACCCGGGCAACAAATTTAATTTGAATTACTATTTCTTAATTTTAGTTTTATTTATTTACATTGGAACTGTTTTTGGACAGTTATGATGGATGTTTTAGATTGGGATGGAACCCTTTCTGCAAAGGATTTCAGAATTGGTGCTTTCGCGTTTGCTCAGAAATGGGAAAGTCGTAATTTAGCTTTTCCCCCATGGTCGTGGCTTCCTTGTCCTAAACACCCTTGGCTTGCTCCTCCTGAGGTTACCACTCTTCTCACCCTTTTTTGACCAATTCTTGTTGCAAAATCATTTACTGCTAATCGACTTGTTTTTAACTTTTGCAGGAGGAAGGCTACTTGTCACTGGAAAAGATATGCATTTCCAGGCCATATGAGGTCCAGTCTGGAGTCATTTGATGGATCATATTTGATTATTTAACAAAAAGGTGATTTTTTTCCGTTATTTTTCTTCTTTCTTTTGGGTGCAGGAAGAAGATATTGCTCAAATTAGTCAAATTGACACCGGGGAAGAAGAGACCTGTTGTTCAGGAAACGAAGATGTTCTTGATGATGCCACATTGGTACATATATTTTGATTGGTCTTTCCAGTTAATTTGATTGCATTAAATGTAAAATTTCATGTGTAACTTGGGAGTAAAACATGAGATTTACTAGTTTTGTTGCCTGGTTTGCTGTTGGCAGACTTTGATCATGCTCTTGTTGGGTTTCTAGGTTCAAAGCAATCATCATGAATTACATTACTGTGACTTTCATATAGTGTACAGTAGTACATTTAGGGTTCCAGTGCTATATTTTCGTGCTTACTGCAGCGGTAAGTTCTCTTGATGCTGTCACTTCCTACCTCAAGATAGCCATTATTTTCCATGTCAACTTGCGATAGAACATACTGGTTGACATAATTTAGCTTGTTTGTATGACTTAAATGCATGATATATCTTATATTTGAGAAACCTAACTTGGAATTAACTGATGATATGTGCTCTTTCAAACTAATGATTTATGTGCTCTTTCAAACTAATGATTTCTGTTTATTTTTTAGATTACCATTTTCATCAATTACTTTTTCTCTGTTGCTATGCGCCTTAGCATTTGGGTTTATGGTAGGTTCGTGTATCCTCTTCTCAAAGAGCTAGTTTCATATCGCTTCTCTCTTCAAATTTGGATGGGGCTGAAAGACCAAAGAGATAGAACTTATACTCTATGCTTTGCTGCATGCTTTGTCATGAAAATGGGTCATCTGATTTGAAGGATTGAAATTGTTCAAAGTATACTGTTGCTTGTCTTACAGCTGGGAATTTATATCATATTCTAAACTTGTGGAACTCTCAGTTACTGAAAAATTGTGGTGGTTGTGTAATGTAATTGTGGATCTCATAAATTTTGCTTAGTTTATCTGAAATACAAGTCCTAGCATTGATTCATAGATGATTTTATGCTTTACATGTTTTCATTGTCTCTGATCTGTCCACTTTTCGATTACCTTCAACAAATAATCTTGTGAAAGATGATAGGTGATTCAATTATTGATGGCTACATGCTAACGAAATTAACCTCAGACAAGTTTTGCTTTGCTAAGATGTGATTTGGCAACTTGAGGCTATTAGAACCGACTTAGAGTAGGTGCTGATAAGCTTAGTTATCAGAATTATCTGTCAGTTGTCACCAAACGGGGCACCAAACAAATAAAGTCAAGTTCATGTAAGCTTAACAGTATGAAATTTTATTGCAGCAGGACAGACCCTGTGGTGAGGAATCCCTTCATATAGCATAATAGCACCTTTTTGGATTACAAAAGCTGTTAGTAGCAAGTAATTGTTTAATTAAGGGATTATGTCAGGTCATTTGTAATGCTTCTCTGGTCAGTGTCTTTGTCTTATATATATATATATATTAGTATCTGGTTTATGTTGATGGCAGACCAAGGAAAAAGGTTGTCATATTCTTGCTTCCTGTGAATGCATGAGTTTTTGCGGGTGTATATAGATGAATTCTGGCTTTAAATTATTCAATTCGATATTTATTTGAAGAGTATAAGTGAGATATATATTATACCATTTATAGATGGAAGACCTTTGCCATTGGATGAAATAGAAAAGGAGCTCCCTGCATGCTCTTCAAAGGAATTGTCCAAAAAAAAATGGACATTCATAACTCAAGAGGTATGTTTCTCCTTCCTTGCTTTATTACCTCTTTACCTTGCAGCTTCCTTGTTTTTAAGAAGTGTTCTAAATTCCTTGCAGTTTCATAACTAAATGAAGGAAATGATGGAAAGAAATAAATTTTCCTTCCTCCCTCTTTCCTTTTTTTCTCTCCTACCAAACACAATGTTAATCTTTTTTTTTTTTTTTTTCTCTATTATTGATCCTTCATGCCAAACACAATGACATGACAGTAACTTTCCTTTTTTCTTTCTTTTTTGGTAAATCATTTAGAAGCATGTTATATGAAGATGATATGTGAATATCTTCAATTGTAGGAACATCCATACTTGAAAAGACCATGGTACAAATTACATCCATGTGGGACTGCTGAGTGGATGAAGTTGCTTTTTCTCAGTGACAATGCTAACCCTAAATGTGAAGTGGTGCTGGAACTATATCTTCTATCATGGTTCTCAGTTGTTGGCCAAGTGTTTGGTCTTAGAATCTCTTTTAAAATCTCAGACTAGGGTTGATAGTCAAATTTTACCCTAAGTTCTATCACCATTGAATCCCATATTACAAGTGTCTGTTCTATTTTTCTTCATCTTTTAATATATAAAAGAAATGCTACATCTTCCAGCCAGTTTGAGAACTCAATTTTTCCAATACATGATATCCATACTGGAAAATGAAAAGCATACATTATATGCATAATACATATATATATTCCTTGTCATCTATTAGCTTCAAGCAGAGGTTAACTGGGGACGGGACAATATTAGACATGATGCACAAAAAATATGACATGAATGTATGAATCTCCCAAAATCCATGTAAATGAATATAAAACGTGATTAAACACGTCAAAACTGAAATATATTAAACATGATTTATGGCATTACTAAATACACAAACAAATATACGAACTGCTAGTTCCAAGTAGAGCAGTGTGACTGTTTAAGAAAGTATAAATAACTAAATACACTGGGGGGTTAATCGTTGAGCTTGTGATTCTTATTGACATGGAACTACTCAGCTACTGATAGCAGTAATTAGCGAATGGGAAACACAAACTGATAGCAGTAAATAAATAGCTAAAGACAACTTACTGTTTAAAAACCCAAAGGAAAATTATTAGCTGTTAATTTGGTCTTTGAGCTTTTTCCTGGGAAATTTATCAGATGAACCACGACACTGAAACCATTGCTTCCAGGATTCCTGTTGTAATTAATAAAATATATTATGATTTGAAGTTTAGTCTATAAATACGTGTGTTGGTGTTATGAACAAAAGACAAGCCAACTTGAGCTCAGACTTGTGTAGCAAGTCACTATGCTTGCTGAAGAAACAAGCAGGAATCGAGCAACAGAAAAAATGAAAGAAAGAAGGGTGAAAGCTAAGGAAAATATAGAGAAGTGTTTTGATAGATGATGAATAATTCATTAACAACAACATTGGCATACAGCCATTACATATCAGAGACATTGGCATAACAAAGTCAAACACAATTTTACCTAGTACTTACCTAATGCCACTAAATTACATTGAAACTCTTAAAACATGACTTGCACACTTTGTAAAGCTAATTTATCAGCTCAACCACTATCAAAGTTACATAAAATATTAGCCTAACATAGTTACAAATGAACTAAACTTCATTACACAAACTAAAGATTACAAAATGATCAAAGTGGCACAAGTTTGCACATGCAATAACAGCTCCAGCATGGCTCGACTACATGGCATGTCTGCTACTGCTTTTGTTGCACGTACTGGTCCTTTAATGCTGCATGAGCTGCATGGAAGGCCATCTTCTAACACTCCTCCTTGGTCTCCATGCTGCTAACTCCTAACTCCTTCCTAAGTTTAGTGAACCTTGTTACACTGAGGGCTTTAGTGAAAATGTCAGCAATCTGATCTTTAGAATTACAATGAATCAGCTCCACTTCTCGAGCTTGTTCCATCTCCCTTACAACATGTAGCTTGATGCTAAAGTGCTTGGTTCTACCATGGAAGATAGGGTTCTTTGCAATTGCAACAGCAGATTTGTTATCACAAAAGATCTCTGTTGTTGCCCCTTGATGTAGATTCATATCACTTAGGATTTTTCTCAGCCAAACGCACTGATTTACAGCATTTGCAGTAGCAACATACTCAGCTTCTGCTGTTGATTGAGCTACCATTGATTACTTATTTGAGCACCAACAAAACACTACTGAACCAAGTGTAAATGCATAACCAGAAGTGCTCTTCATATCATCTTTTGATCCGGCCCAGTCACTATCAGTGTAGCCTATCAATTTCATGTTTTCAACTTTACTAAACTGTAAACCATAGCTCAAGGTGCCTTTGATATACCTGAGCACTCTTTTTGTTGCTTGTAGGTGCTGTTTGTTGCAGCAATGCATGTACATTGATAGTGCACTTACAGCAAACATGATATTTGGTCTGGTTGCTGTTAAATACAGTAAGCATCTAACGAGACTTCTGTAGGAAGATTCATCGACTCGATCATGATCATCTTGGCTTGACAATTTCATTCCAACAGCCATAGGTGTGCTTGTTGGCTTGCAATTCTCCATAGAGAATTTGTTTAAGATCTTTGCAGCAAATGACTTCTGTCCTAAGAAGATACCACTTTGAGTTTGCAACACTTCCATCCCAAGGAAGTATGTCATCTGTCCTAAATCAGACATTTCAAACACATCTTTCATTTTGGCCTTAAAGTCAGTCAACATGACTTGGTCTCCTCCTGTCACCAAAAGGTCATCAACATAGAGGGATACAATAAGCTGTATTTCAGTTTCCTCTTTCTTGACATAGAGTGTTGGCTCACTAATACTCCTTTCGAATCCCAAACTGATCAGATAGCTATCAATTCGAGCATACAAGGCTCGTAGAGCTTGTTTCAGTCCATAGAGGTCCTTTTTTAGCCTGTACACCATGTGTTCTTTGCCAGCCACTATGAATCCTCGAGGCTGGTCAATGTAAATTTCTTCTTCAAGGAGACCATTAAGAAAAGTAGACTTCACATCTAGCTGGTGTATGCACCGTTGCCTTTGTGCTGCCAAAACAATCAACAATTTAATTGTATCGAGTCTGGCTACTGGAGCAAAAGTTTCCATGTAGTCCAAACCATATCTTTGATTGAACCCCTTGACAACCAGTCTGGCCTTTAGCTTGTTCAAGCTACCATCAGCATTCTGTTTTGTTTTATAAACCCATTTCACTGCAATGATGTTTCTGTTGACAGGTCTTTCAACCAGCTCCTATGTCTGATTCTTTTGAATCATCTTGATTTCTTCAACTATGGCTTGCTTCCATCCTTCATCTGCTTCAGCCTCTTCAAAACTACTTGGTTCAACCAAAGCAACATGAGCTCTTTCATAAATTTCAGCCAAGGGTTTGGTACCCCTGACTGGTTCATCATCAATGTCCATTTCAAGACCATTTTGATCAAGCTTAGTCTGATCAGCCATAAGTTCTTAAGAAATAGCCTCTGGTTCATTTTTATCCTAGTTCCAGCATGCATTTTCATCAAAGACCACATCCCTGCTCACTTGGACCTTTTTTTATTAAAGGATCTAAAACCCTGTAACCTTTCTTGACTGAGCTGTAGCCTACCAAAACACCAGGTAAGGCTCTTTTGGATAATTTATCCCTCTCCACAGCTGGTACATAAGCATAGCATAAACAGCTCAAAACCCTCAGATGCTCCAAGGAAGGCTTGAATCCGAACCAAGCTTCAAATGGCGTTTTATGAATCGATGCATTTGTTGGAAGTCTATTCTGAATGTACATTGCAGTGTTAACTGCTTCAGCCCACATGGTTTTAGGCATATTCTTTTCAAATAGAAGGCACCTGGCCATATTCATCAAACTTTTATTTTTTTTTCACTTACCCCATTTTGCTGAGGTGTATAGACATTGGTCAGCTGATGTTTGACCCCTGCATCATTACAAAGAGCTTGAAACTGAGCTGAGATATACTCAGTTCCATTGTCTGATCTGATTGTCTTGAGCTTGCAGCCTGTTTCAGTTTCAGCAGCTGTTTTGAACTTTTAAAACACTTATGCTACCTCTAACTTATGTTTCAAAAAGAAAATCCAACAGTATCTTGTATAATCATCAATGAAAAGAATAAAGTACCTGCTGCCATTAAGTGGTTCAGTGTTCATAGGTCCACACACATCAGTGTGTATAAGCTGTAGTCTATCTGATGCTCTCCAGGTCGATTTTGTAGGAAATGATTGTCTTGCTTGCCTTTCTAGTTGACAAACTTCACACATCCCCTCCTTCTCGATAGATCTGGTAAAGTTCTCAACCAAATCTTCACTGATCATTTAAGCCATGGATGTGAGGTTGGCATGACCAAGCCTTTGATGCCAGAGCTTGGTTTCATCAGTTGAAGCTGTATAGGCCGAGTTTGACCCTTTACTCCAATCAACAATGAAGCTTTTATCAGTCATAATGACTGTCATGAGATGAGATCCACTTGGATCAGTGATTTTGCACTTATTGCCTTTGAATATAACAGAGTAACCTTTATCCAACAATTGGTCTATGCTAAAAAGAGGGACTAACAGCACATTCCAGATGACTTTGTTGCATGCTGGTGTGCATATCAACACATCACTTTTACCCTCAGCTTTTGTGAATTGGCCATTCCCGATCTTGACTTTTGTTTGATAACTCTTGTCCAAAGTTTTGAAAATCTTTACATCTGGTGACATGTGGTTGGTGCAGCCACTGTCAAAAAGTCATTCACTTGAGTTCTTCTTTTGACCAACAGAGCATGTCACAGCAAAGACTTGCTCTTCACAGTCATTGCTATTTTTAGCCATTCTAGCTTCAGCATTTTGCTGTTGAGATTGATTCTGCTTTGGTTTGTTTTTGCATACTCTTTCTACATGGCCCCTATTCTTGTAGTGTTGGCATAATGCATCTGGTCTAAACCAGCATTTGGCATCTAGATGACTAGGCTTTTTGCAATATTTGCAGAGTTGATCCCCAATTCTTACAGCATCAGGCTTAGGCCTATTTTTCCAAGTCTTTTTGCCTTTGTAGGTAGAAGAGCTTAAAGCTGACTTGGTCTTGGCTTGAAAAGCACCTTCTTGGTGCTCCTCCATCCTGCTAGCTCTCCTTTGCTCCTGAGCATAGAGTGCATTGATTAGCTCAGTTAGGGAGATGCTTGTAAGGTCTCTTGAATCCTCAAGGGATGAAATTTTTGCCTCATATCTCTCAGGCAGTGTTGAAAGAACCTTCTCCACTACCCTTGCTTCATTGAATTGCTTACAAAGGAGCCTTATGCTATTGACCACTGCCATGATCCTATTAGAATATTGCTTCACTGTTTCTTCTTCTTTCATCTTCAAATTCTCGAAGTCTCTTCTCAAATTCAACAGTTGCTGCTGCCTTGTCCTCTCAGTACCTTGGAACTCCTCCTTGAGCTTGTCCCAGGCCTACTTTTATGTTTTATAGGCCATGATTCTGGTAAAGATTACATCAGAAACACAGTTTTGAATGTAAGACATGGCCTTGTGCCTCTTGGTCCTCTCATCTGCATGCTGCTTGATCTAAGCCACTGTGGGATTGACCCTAAGTGGAGCTGGCTCAGCATCTGTGTTGACTACTTCCCACAGATCAAAAGCCTGTAGGTAAGTCCTCATCTTGACTACCCAAATATGAAAGCCTTCTCCATTGAAGACTAGTGGAGTTGCAGGAGAAAAACTTGAAGAAGCCATTTGAATTATGATTCAAACATAACAGGTCCTCTAAGACAAAGGCTCTAGATACCAATTGTTGGTGTTATGAACAAAAGACAAGCCAACTTGAGCTCAAACTTGTGTAGCAAGTCACGATGCTTGCTGAAGAAACAAGCAGGAATCGAGCAACAGAAAAAATGAAAGAAAGAAGGGTGAAAGCTAAGGAAAATATGGAGAAGTGTTTTGATAGATGATGAATAATTCATTAACAACAACATTGGCATACAACCATTACATATAAGAGACATTGACATAACAAAGTCAAACACAATTTTACTTAATACTTACCTAATGCCACTAAATTACATTGAAACTCTTAAAACATGACTTACACACTTTGTAAAGTTGATTTATCAGCTCAACCACTATCAAAGTTACATAAAATATTAGCCTAACATAGTTACAAATGAACTAAACTTCATTACATTAACTAAAGATTACAAAATGATCAAAGTGGCACAAGTTTGCACATGCAATAACAGCTCCAGCATGGCTCTACTGCATGGCATGTCTGCTACTACTTTTTTTTGCACGTACTAGTCTTTTAATGCTGCATGAGCTGCATGGAAGGCCATCTTCTAACAACGTGGTTCAAATTTATCAGTTGACTAAAAGAAAAATAATATCTCTCAGCGTCAAGGTAACAGTTCATGTCAGACTGAGTCACACTGGAAATCACTCAAGTATAGTGTAGTCAATCTCATGTCTTCGAAACATAGATAAAGGAATAAAGTAGTTCTTACCGGCAGACTAGTGTTCCAGAAAACTGCTTTTTCACTGCATGGATTTCGTAAGAAAGGCTAAGTGGATCGTCTTTGTAGTTACAACCTTGTTTAGTCTTGTACAACCATTGTCAGCCAATCATACAAGTATCAATGATACTGCCATAAAAATGATTCATGTAGGGTTGATTCTTGATGCGCAATCTTGGGTGGGAAAAATTGTTAATAGCTGCATTTCCATGGCTATATCTGATTTTTACAGTTGGAATCATCACTGTCAAACAAAACTATTTGTGCATACAAAAGATTCTGGGGGTGATCTGTTGCTTCTTCTATCCCAAGGTATGTTTCTCTGTATATGACATCTATTTTTGGTTATGAAAAAGTCTTCACTCGTACACTTACTGATTTGCAGCTTTGGTTCTCCTAGACAATTTCAAATTGGATGCTATTATTGTTGCAGAAAATTCAGCTGGAGTAAAGATTTTAGCGGAGTTGGGATCTAGAGTCAAAATTCTAATTATTTCACTCTTTGCAGCTGGTCTATCTTTGTCCTCCTTTGAGTATCCTCATTTAATTCAAATTGGTGAAGATGAGTCTTCTCGAGCCAAAGCCATCACTGCTATTGTTGAAGCATTCAGTTAGAGAAGTGCTATCCTCATTTTTGAAGAAAATGATTCTGTAAGACTAATCTTTTCTAATGTGACTAGTTTTCGTCTTGATTAGCATGTTGCCCTTCTAACATCATCTACTTATGAAGAAATCATTAAGTAGCTCATGAAGCTTATGAGTTTGCAGACGACTGTATATGTGGTGCATATGTCACCTATTCTAGCATCTCAGCTTTTCTTAAATGCTAAACAGCTTGGAATGATGACTCAAGGGTATGATTGGATTACAACTAATATGATTACTAATTTCATGAATTCAATGGATCCATCAGTCTTTGAGTCAATGCAAGAGGTGGTAGGATTTAAACCCCACATTCCGGCATCAAAGGAGCTTCGCAAGTTCGTAATTAGGTGGAGGAGTAAAAACTTAAATGAAAATAAAAATTTAGAAGAAATGGAGATGAATGTGTATGGCATATGGAGCTATGATATGGTTCGGGCTGTGGCAACAGCAGCAGAAAGGGTAATGACTCGACATCCTCATATCCTACACTAAGAAACCAGATTGAATATAAACTTCACCACTATTCAGTCCTCAGAAAGTGGTTTGGTATTTATGAATAAGATAGTACAGAGTAGATTCAAGGGAATAAGTGGTGGCTTTCAACTTACTAACGGCAAGCTGATCCCAAAGGAAATTGAAATTGTAAATGTATTCAAGGGAGTAAGGATAATTGGTTATTGGAATCCAGAAAATGGAATTACCTCAATAATGAAGGAAGAAAACCACACTGAAACGAACTCAGCATCATCTAGTGAACTTGAAGGTGTTATTTGGCCCGGAGGAACTATGAACATTCCCAAAGGGTGGTCTTTTAGTGGGAAGAGGTTGAGGATTGGGGTTCCAGTGACTAATCAATTCAGAGAATTAATTAGTGTTGCTCATGATCCCCAAACGAATGATGTAAGTGTAACTGGATTCTGTGTTGATGTGTTTAAGGAAGCCGTTCAGAGTTTAGATTATGAAGTACATTATGATTTTATCCCTTTTGAAGATGCCAACGGACGAATGGTAGGATCTTATGATGATCTTATCCTTCAGGTTTATCATAAAGTAAGAAATATCAACTTATAATATTTTCCAATATTCTGAAACCCTACTTATAATCATAATTGAGTTTGAGTTCATGAATAATAATCTTTAGAAATGTACAATTTAGAATGTGTAATATAAACCCGTTTTGAGTTGGAAGTGCTACATTCAGAAACCTGCATTTATGTGCATGTTTATACATACATTCCTCAGCTTCTGAGAACTCAAATTATATTGAACTTGAATGTGGCATTTACATATTCTTTCTTGTGATCAATAACCTAGAATTATGATGCTGTTGTGGGGGATTTAACAATCATCTCTCGCAGATTTGCATATGTCGATTTCATGCAACCATTAACTGACTTAGGCATCGGAGTTGTAGTGCCAAAAATTAACAACATCTGGATTTTCCTGAAGCCTCTTTGTGGAGATCTGTGGATAATTGCCACTGCTTTCTTAATTTTCACTAGCGTTGTGATTTGGTTTATTGAACATCCCATCAATGAGAAGTTCCAAAGCTCACCGTCTGAGCAAATAGGAATGATCTTTTGGTACTCTTTCTCAACTCTTATATTTGCCCACAGTAAGTACCCCATGTTCAACTTAAATAACCTTTCTGTTTCATTCATACAGAACCATATATTGAACTGAGCTTATTAGGTAAACTCGATGCTAATCTTGAGTTGAGTTCGTGTTTGATGCATACATTGAGCTAAGCTAACTGTAATTTTTATTTTACCATAATTTGAAACTCTAAAGAAGAAGCTGTTGAGCAACTTGTCGAAGTTTGTAGTTGTTGAAATTAGTTCCCATGTAATACAAGCAGCAGTAAAAGGTGGACATGCAGCCAAGGAGCAGACCATGCAACATAAGTTATGCGGGTGAAGTATGAAGAAACAAATTAAGCTGTACTTACTCCACATAAAGTATGTGTTATATGCTGAACCGAGTGCTACTGTTTTTTTTTGTTACTTCAGTGATTACTTTGTAATTTAGTTTGTTTTTAACTTAGTTGCTAATGTATTTTAATGTAATTATGTTCTGATAGTTTGATAAATCAGCTTATCTATGTGTGCAAGTTATGTTTTGTAAGTTTCAATGTATTAAGTGGTGTTAGGTAAATGTTTAGGTAATTTTTTCTTTTGACTTATAATGATCAACTCATAGTTGATATATGTAATGGCAAGTTGCCAATGTTTAGTTAATGAAAAATTATTTAGTTTTTCATCAATATACTTCTCTATTTTCTTTGCTTTCATTTTCTCTTTTTCTTTTTTGCTCGAATCCTACTTGGTTCTTTTACAAGTCACAAGCTTTGTTACTAGATCCTTAGCTAAAGCATACTTATCCTGGTGTCATTACACCAACAATTGGTATCAAGAGCTTATTTTTTAGTGGACCTGTTATATTCAAATCTCAAAACCATTGCTTCATCAGGCTTCTCACCAACTGCTCTACCAGTCTTTAATGGAGAGGGCTATCACATATAGGTGGTTAAAATGAAGACCTACCTACAGGCATTCGACCTATGGGAGGTGGTCAACTCAAATGTTAAACCAGAACCACTTAGAGTCAACCCAACAATGGCTCAAATGAAACAGCATTCTGAAGAAAAAACCAAGAAGCATAAAGCCATGTCCTGCATCCAAAATTGTGTGTCTGATGTCATTTTTACGAGGATTATGGCTTGTAAGACACCAAAGCAAGCCTGGGATAAATTGAATGAAGAGTTTCGAGGCACAGAAAGAACAAGGTAGTAGCAGTTGTTGAATTTGAGAAGGGATTTTGAGAATCTAAAAATGAAAGAAGAAGAAACTGTAAAGCAATATTCAGATAGAATAATGGCTGTGGTAAACAGCATAAGGCTCCTTGGTAAGCAATTTGATGAGGCAAGGATTGTGGAGAAAGTGCTCTCTACCTTACCAGAAAGGTATGAGACAAAAATATCCTCCTTAGAGGATTCAAGAGACCTAGCAAGCATCTCCTTAACTGAGCTCATCAATGCCCTCTATGCTCAGGAGTAAAGGAGAGCTAGCAGGATGGAGGAGCACTAAGAATGTGTTTTTCAAGCTAAGACCAAGTCAGCTTCAAGAAGCTCCTTAGCCTACAAAAGAAAAAAAACTTGGAAAAACAGGCTAAGCCTGATGTTACAAGAAGAGATGACCAGCCCTGCAGGCACTGTAAAAGGCCAGGTCATCCAGAAGAAAGATGCTGGTTTAGACTAGATGCACAATGTCAACGTTGCAAGAAGAAAGAGCATGTTGAAAAGGTTTGCAAAAATAAGGGTAGACCATGGCAGAATCATACACAACAACAAAAGGTTGAAGCTCGAGTGGCTGAAGATAGTAGTGACCATGAGGAACAGGTCTTTGTATGTTCATTAGGCTAGAAAAAGGCTTCTAGTGGATGGCTATTGGATAGTGGTTGCACTAATCACATGTCACCTGATGCAACCATCTTTAAAACTTTGGACAAGAGCTGCAAGATCAAAGTGAAAGTTGGTAATGGAAAGTTCATAAAAGTTGAAGGAAAAGAGGATATGCTGATGCACTCCTATAGGTAATAAGGTCATCCTAAATGTGCTGCTAGTGCTTGAGATTGATAGGAACCTTCTCAGCGTTGCTCAATTGCTTGAGAAACGCTATTCTGTTGTGTTCAAAGATGAAGAATGCCAAATAAGTGATCCAAGTGGATCCATATTCATGTCAGTCACTATGACTGATAAATGCTTTGAAGTTAGCTGGTCAAGTGACTCACAACATTTAGCTTGCATTGCCTCTACAGAAGATTTCAAGCTTTGGCATCAAAGGCTTGGGCATGCTAAGTTCAGATCGATGGCTCAGTTGGTTAGTGAAGATTTGGCTGAAAACTTTACGAACTCAGTAAAAAATGAAGATGTGCGTGAGGTGTGTCAGCTGGGAAAACAAGCAAGATTACCATTTCCTACTAATCAAGCTTAGAGAGCCCCTGAGAAGCTACAACTTGTACACACTGATGTGTATGGCCCTATGAAGACTGAATCATTGAATGGAAGAAGCTACTTTATTTTATTCATTAATGATTACTCTAGGTATTGTTGGGCATACTTCTTCCGGAATAAGTATGAAGTACAGTCAATATTCTGGAAATTCAAAGCTGCTGTAGAGACTGAAACAGGCTGTAAGCTTAAGACCCTTAGGTCTGATAATGGAACTGAGTATACCTCAGCTCAATTTCAGGCCATTTGCAATGATGCAGGCATTAAACATCAATACACTAATGTCTATACCCCTCAGTAGAATAGGGTCAGTGAAAGAAAAAATAGGAGTTCAATGGATATGGTCAGATGTCTTTTGTTTGAGAAGAAATTGCCCAAAAGTACATAGGCTGAAGCAGTTAACACTGCTGTCTACATTCAGAATAGACTCCCAACTAAAGCACTTGCTCGCAAGACACCTTTTGAGGCTTGGTTTAGGTTTAAGCCATCATTTGCTCATATGAAAGTCTTTGGTTGCCTATGTTACAGTCAAATTCCAGCTGTAAAAAGGGATAAGCTATCCAAGAAAGCTCTGCCTGTTATTTTAGCCGGTTACAGTATAGTCAAGAAGGGCTATAGGATCTTGGACCCTTTAACAAACAAGATCCAAGTAAGTAGAGATGTGATCTTTGATGAAAAAAGATGCTGGAATTGAGAAAGAAAAGAGCCAGAAGCTATTTTTAAAGAGCTGATGGCTGATCAGGCTGAACCTGATCAAATTGGTCTTGAAATGGATATTGATGACATACCAGTCAGAGACACTAGATCCTTAGTTGAAGTTTATGAATAAGCACAAGTTGCCATAGTGGAGCCAAGCAGTTTTGAAGAAGCTGAAGCTGATGAAGGGTGGAAGCAAGCCATGGTTGAAGAAATCAAGATGATTCTGAAGAATCAGACATAGGAGCTGGTAAAAAAAAAAACCTATCAACAGAAAGACCATTGGTGCCAAGTGGGTTTATCAAGCCAAACAAAATGCTGATGGTAGTTTAAACAAGTTGAAAACTAGGCTTGTTTTTAAGGGATCCAGTCAAAGATATGGCCTGGACTACATGGAGACTTTTGCACTAGTAGCAAGGCTTGATACAATCAGATTATTAGTTGCTTTGGCTGCACAAAAATAATGGACCATTCATCAGCTAGATGTGAAGTCTGCATTTTTAAATGGCTTCATTGAAGAAGAGATCTACATTGACCAACCTCAAGGCTTCGTTGTGTCTGGCAAGGAACACATGGTGTACAGGCTAAAGAAGGCACTGTATGGCCTGAAACAGGCTCCTAGAGCCTGGTATGCTTGAATTGACAACTACTTGGTCAGTTTGGGATTTAACAGAAGTGTTAGTGAGCCAACATTGTATGTCAAGGAGGAACATGCTGAAACACAGCTTATTGTATCTCTCTATGTCGATGACCTTTTGGTGACTAGAGGAGATCAAGACATGTTGGCTGAATTCAAAGCCAAAATGAAAGACATGTTTGAAATGTTTGATTTAGGGCACATGACATACTTCCTTGGAATGGAGGTACTACAAACTGAAAATGGAATCTTCCTAGGACAAAAAAATATTTGCCAAGAAGATCTTGAGCAAATTTTCAATGGTAAATTGCAAACCAATAAGCACTCCTATAGCTGTTAGAATGAAGTTGTCAAGCCAAGGAGATCATGAACCAGCTAGTAAGACTAGCTACAGGAGGCTAGTTGGTTGCTTGTTATATTTGACAGCAACTAGGCCAGATATCTTGTTTGCTGTGAGCATGTTATCAAGGTTTATGCATTGCTGCAATGAGCAGCACATTCAAGCAGCAAAGAGAGTGTTGAGGTACATCAAAGGCACTCTTGGCTATGGAGTGTTATTCAACAAAGCTGAAAATTTGAAGTTGATAGGCTATACTGACAATAATTGGGCTGGCTCAAGTGATGACATGAAGAGCACTTCTGGATATGCTTTTACCCTTGGCTCAGCTATGTTTTGTTGGAGCTCGAGGAAGCAAAATCTTGTGGCACAATCAACAGCGGAGGCTGAATATGTTGCTGCTGCTGAAGCTGTAAATCAAGCCATTTGGCTAAGGAAAATACTAGCTGATCTGAATCAACATAAAAAAGAAGTAACAGAGATTTATTGTGATAATAAATCTACTGTTGAAATTGCAAAAAATCCTATCTTCCATAGTAGAACGAAGGACTTTAACATAAAGCTACATGTGGTTAGGGAGATGGAACAAGCTTGTGAGATAAAGCTAGTTCATTGCAATTCTGAAGACCAAGTGGCAGACATTTGACAAAGGGCTTTAGTGCATCAAGGTTCAGCAAATTAAGAAAGCTGCTAGGTGTTACAAGCATGGAAACTAAGGAGGAGTGTTGAAGTTAGTTCCCATGCAACGCAAGTAGCAGCAAAAGGTGGCCATGTAGCCAAGGAGCAGACCATGCAACATAAGTTATGCGGGTGAAGTATGAAGAAGCAAATTAAACTGTACTTACTCCACATAAAGTATGTGTTATATGCTGAACCGAGTGCTACTGTTTTATTTTGTTACTTCAGTGATTACTTTGTAATTTAGTTTGTTTTTAACTTAGTTGCTGATGTATTTTAATGTAATTATGTTATGATAGTTTGATAAATCAGCTTATCTATGTGTGCAAGTTATGTTTTGTAAGTTCCAGTGTATTAAGTGGTGTTAAGTAAATGTTTAGGTAATTTTTTCTTTTGACTTGTAATGATCAACTCATAGTTGATATATGTAATGGCAAGTTGCCAATGTTTAGTTAATGAAAAATTATTTAGTTTTTCATCAATATACTTCTCCATTTTCTTTCCTTTCATTTTCTCTCTTTCTTTTCTGCTCGAATCCTGCTTGGTTCTTTTGCAAGTCACAAGCTTTGTTACTAGATCCTTAGTTAAAGCATACTTATCCCAGTGTCATTACACCAACAGTAGTGATAATATGGGTGTTTGTTGTGCTTATAATAACGTCAAGCTACACCGCAACTTTGGCTTCCATGTTAACAGTTAAATAGATTCAATTGAGCTCAAGAGACAACGATGTATGGGTTTCAAGTGATATTAGCAACTTTTCATTTGAAACTCGCAGGCGAAGGGCAAACCATTCTCCAGAAGAATATGCCGATGCTTTGAGAAGGGGAAGTAAGAATGGTGGTGTGTCAGCTGTTATTAATGAAATACCATACCTTAAAGTATTCCTTGCCAAGTACCCTTCCGATTACACCATGATCAAATTGAAGGCTATAACAGGCGGTTTTGGTTTTGTAAGATTCCTTTCCAAAACCCTATTAACTTTGATCTTTCATCGATTTGCGGCAATGGGTGTTGATTTGTTTGTATGTTATTAATGGTAGGTTTTCCCTAAACGTTCCCCACTTGTCCAAGACATATCAAGTGCAATTATGAGGTTAAGAGAGGAAAAAAGGCTGGAAACGATGGAAAATAAATGGTTTAACAGTGAATCAAGCTTTACAACTCTGGACCCAGCAAGCAATCCCAACAGGCTAAACATTCATAGCTTTGGGGTTTTGTTTCTTGTCACAGGTATCTCTTCAATTTCAGCTCTGGTGGCATGCCTATTTCAGAAACGACAATCCATCAAAATCCACCTCAACAGTAGCGTAGACTCTTTAAAAGGGTACTTCAATGTGAAAATAATAGGAAGACAAAAAGAACTAAGTTGAGCTCGTCTAAAGGAAAAATTATTATAGCCGCAATGTATTACTATTTATATTTATATATAGGTCACGATGCAAATCCCTGAGTTGAAGAGCAAAACAAAATTTCTGTCAAGATCATACATAATTACATATACATACAGAGATATTGCAGCAGATTCGTAGTTTTGAGCTTGGGAGATGAATAACAACACCTACTAAGTAGAAAATATATTTTGTTAGTGTTTATTGTACGACAAAATTTAATCTTTGTCTTTAGTTTTTAAAATTTTAGTTTAGCTTTAAATTTTTTGTTAGGAAAGTAATGAATTCACTAGGAATAAATGATAAAAAAATTATGAGTTTATGTAAAAATCTATACCTCACATTGCTTAAAAAAAACAAGAACAAAGAAACTTTGAGTCTATAAAAACTCATGCAGTAAGCATTAAGTGCAAAAAATTAAATATTGAGTTTTCTATTTGGTTTCTTTAGTATAAAACTCAATATTTGGTTTGATGCACCTAAGGCTTAAAACATGAGTCTTATGGGTTTTATCCATTTATCATGTGTTACTAGACTTGATTATGGGTCGGGCCACTCGGTTCGGTCCGCAGGTCCGCCTAAAATGTGGGAGGATTTAGGTAAAAATATAGACCCGCAAAATGGGTTTGGACAAAAAAATAAGGTCTGTTTAAAAAACGTGCCGAGCCTGGAGTAAGGCATTTTTGGCTCGGGCCGGGCCAAATTCACTAAAGGACAAAAAAAATTTGCTTTCTTTTTTAATGTTATTTTCTTGTTGTTTTCTTCATATTTTGCTACCATTTTACTACTATGTTTCTACTATTTTGTTGTTATTATTTAGATATTATATAAAACTTATTTTATTGTTAATTTTGTTATTATTTTAGAGGCATTTGCTTGTTAAATTGCATTTATCTTAGTGTTATTTAAGTCTCCATATTTTTTAAAATTTATTTTTAATTTGTTGGGAAATATTTATTTTAATTTTTTAGTATTTTTGATGTATTATATATATTTAAAAATTATATAAAAATAATATAAAAATTAATACGGGTGGGCCAGATTGGGCCCTTTTTAGCATTTATATCCGAGTCAGGCTTGGGCAAAATTTTAGGCTCATTTTTTGGGCCGAATTGGGCCTGGGCTTAATAAATGAACCTGATTTTTTAGTCGAGCCCGGCGCGACCCATGAGCACCTCTATGTGTTACTAAAAACTAAAGGAAAGATGTTTAAACTTTGTACAACAATAAACCCTAACAAAATATTTTTTCCAATATAGTAAATGGTGATTGTTGGTGTTGCTATTCAACACTCCCTTTTAACATCAACTTCCACCATGTTGAATTAACGACAAAAGCTTTCAAGTTTGTTGTCGTACAAGCATTTTGTGAATAGGTCTACAAGTTTATCTTCTATCTAAATATCTTTCAACTTTTTTTGTTGTTTCTCACCTCATTATTTTGCTTGATGGAACGTCGCCCATCTGTCTTATTCTTGTTGATGCCCCTTGGCTTGACTCATGGCACTCTGCTCCCATTTGTGTTAGCTTAACTGGCTCCTTTTTGCGCAATAGAGCAAATGTAACACTCAACCTAACCCAAATTATTGGATCCAGATTTCAGGTATTACTTCACATTTCACTCAACAAAATTTTAAAACAGTTGACAAGTACTCCTTACTTAAAATAGATTTCTTATTATTTTATTAAAAGACTCAATATAAAAAAAAATAAAGAAAAGTATTTAAAATGAAATAATACATCAGACTTGTCATAACTTATTACAATACAAAAGTTTGCTAAAGACAGACTCTTTAAGATGTAATCTTACTATACGTCACTTTTCCAAATAGTTCATTGTATGCATGATAACTCGGGTTGCCGCTTTCTTGGTGCATTCCTGGCTTATCCCTTTTGGTGCACTCATCAATACCTGAAACATAAATAAAAACATGTAAGTTCAAGAGATCTTAGTGAGCTTTAATACGGAATACCTTAGCGGGTACTTTTATAATTTCATATGTATGCCTGCATGCCAATTGCCATATTTAACCTATCATATATGTTTTGGGGCAAACATTTTCATAATATCGGTCTTGCATGTTTACGCCAACTACCATACTTAACATATCAGCTTTCTTTTTTACTACTTGACTGCTTTTAGATCTTACTAAACAATATATTGTTATCTTCTTTCTCATAGAACAAAAAAGATACTTCTCAAAGGAATAATTCTATCGAGCCCTATTCATACAGACATTTTCCAAAATGGCCATTTGCATTTACCACTCACTAGAAGATATTTACTATCTAAACTCACATTATGGCGGATTCCCATCTTGAGTCTGATACTATCAATCTACCAAATAGGTCATATCCTAGTTTAAAGCCTAACAGATGCTCAAATTGATTCTAAACTATCTAGATCATTAAAAAGAATTTCAATCACCTTTGTTACAAAACATAAGAAAACCCAAAATGACAACTTAGATTTTACAAAATTCCAAAATGAGACATGATGCTATTAAGATATAGCAAATACCAAATGATATAAATTTCATCTCTATTTAACATAGGTGAACTCAAATCGATGAATACTTATATCTTTCATACCTACGGATACATCCATATTCTAAACTAGTAGGTTACTATGGCAAATATCCCTCATTAACAATTCAGATACATATATTTGCCATAGATTGCCCATTAACACCCTATTGAAATCATCTCTATCACTAAGCTTCACCAATTGTTCAAATCAACCAGTTGAAAATTACCTTAGGGTTTCCGTATTCTTTATTTCCTTCCTACAAGAGCCTTGTACCCTATTGACTTGCTAAAAAGCTTGACAACTACTAAAATTTCATACTTTTTATGAATCAAGTCATGAATTCGATTTGAGAAACAAATTTCAGTAAATTGACCATCTTTGCTAATAGACACATCCTCCAATTCGAGATCAAAGTCCTCTTCTAAACTATCTATGAGCAATCTGTAATAGGCCCATTTTGCATGGCCCATCAGGACTCAAAAAAAGGAACCACAAACCAAAAATAAAATAATAAACCAAAATAAAAACCAACTTAAAGTTTAAATGTCCATTTACACTTTAGCCTATTTTTACAAATTAAAAAACCCAAATGCATGACCCAATAACAATCCCAACCATAACCCAAAATCCATTACACCCAAAACCCAAAATTAAACCTAAGCCCAAAAGGCCCAAATGTTTAGCCAAGATCAGAAACCCTAGGGTGTATGACTTAGAAGCCGCCGCCTCCTCCCCACGCATGCTTGACTAGCCACGGACGTCGCGCCACCATCAACGCGAAAATAGCGCCTGGATTTTCGCCGTTCACCTGCAAAACAAGAAAAGAACGCAGCAAAATAGGATCTTGTATTTATTTTTATTCTGGCTATAAAAGCCAAATGAAAACAGTGTAAATGGGGATTTTTCTGAATAACAATACAAAAAAAATCAAAGAAACAGATTGTATAAAGTGATTTTCTTTTTTTTTTACTCATAAAATCTCATATTATTGTTTTTTACATACGAAAATAAAAAGGAAAGAAGTTACCTTTGGTTCGCCCAAAAAATAGAAGTTCTCGGCCTTCCGGCTACCGTATACGGTAGCTCCGATGCCAGCGCAAAAGGCGGCGAATCGTGTCGGAACTAGGCCGGAAATCGCAATACGGAGAAAGGGGGAGAGAGTTTTTAAGGATTTCAAGTTCTTTTTTTTACAAATAGGTGAAAATGAATTATTTTGGAAAAATCTTAGCTTTTATAGCTAATGAAAACGACGCCGTTTTGCAACCTTCAAAATGGCCTCAAAACGACGTCGTTTTGGGGTCGATCCGATTACCCGACCCATTAACCCCTGGGATCCGCGTGTTTCCAACGAAAGGACTAATTTCACATTTAGCCTTTCCGCCTTTTAAGTTGTTTTATTTTAGTCCTTTTTTGTTTTTAATTTGGCCACGCGCATTTTTATTTTATCTCAATTTAGTCCCAAGGTCAATTTAAGGGACGAGTGCAAAATGACGCGGATCCTAAGCTTGGAATAATTTTAAATTCGACCCCTGGATGTTTTTGCGCACTTGATTTTAATCCTTGGCTTTATTAAATTTGTTTTGAACTTTTTTACTTTTAATTTCATGTTTGTTATGATTTAATCCCCAATTTTTTTATTTTTATTTTTTATTTGTTATTCATTTATTAATTTTGATATTTTATATATACTTTAAAAACTATTTTTATTCATTTTATTTTTATTATTTACATTAACTTGTTTTTCTATATATATAATTATATTGTTTTATTTATTATGTTTTGTATGTATTATTTGATCTAAACTATTTTGTATTTTATTTTAGAGTTGGCCATATTATTCATTTTGAAAGTTATTTTATTATTTATTTAAAATGTTTCATATATTATTTATCTTATATACTTTTTACTTTATTTTCATATTTTTTTATGTTTTTTATTATTTATTTATTTGTTCATTGTTTTAAAATTTAGATTCTATTATAATCACTTTTAGTATTTTTAGAATCATCATTGTCATTGTATTATTTATGATTATTAGTTATTTTGCATGTTTTTTCCTTCTGATTGTCTATATTAGCGTTAAATGCAAATACATTATGTAGTGTTTTCTTAGTATTTGTGTTTTGTAATTTATTAGTGCAACGATTTTATTCTAAATCATTATTTTAAACAAAAAATACATTTTATTGCTACATTTTTTCAAAAGTTTTCAAAATAAGGCAACACTTGGTATTTGGGAGCTTCGAGAAAATCGTGTCCTAATTAACTGAGCTTTGATTTTTCTTGTCAAAAGTAAATAACCGATTACCTTTTTTAAATCAAAACATATGAATTTCAAATAAAAGCTTGTTCTCGGGAATTTGAAATGTTGTGTCCTAACTCACTGGATGCGACATTTTGCTAACTCGAGGTAAGGATTTCTAAAAAACAAGGTAATATTTCGTATTTGAAAATTCGAGAAATCGTGCCCTAACGTGCTGGGTTTCGATTTTCTATTTGACTAAATAACTAAATATCCTTTAATGAGTTTTGTAAATTATGAGATGATTTTTGGTTACGAGGGTTTAAAATGTCATGTCCTAACGTGCTGGATGTGATATTTTATTTCTTTCAGAACAAGAGAATCTTAAGTTCTAACTCAAATTGTTCAAGTTTTTTAAAGAAATTATGTTTAAAATCTTTTTAAATTTTCGACATTAAGACATTAATTGATCAAATAGGTACCAATATTTGGGCGTTACGAGGGTGCTAATCCTTCCTCGTACGTAACCGACTCTCGAGCCCGTTTTCTTATATTTTGTAGGCCAAAATTGATATTTTTAAAATGTTTTATGAGGTGATCCGATCACACCTAATAAAAAAGGATTGATGGCGACTCCATTTTTCGTTTTTAAAGTCGATCCCCGTTTTTCAAAATAAAAATAGTTTCGACACAATCCATTAGCATTCCTAGAGTTAAAGTGTACCCCTATTTAAAATTAAGTTTTAAATATTATTTTCTTCCTATTAATGATGTGTTTATTACATTAATCACAAATCATAAATTATTAAACATTCTAAATAACTCATATCAATACATTTTTTTTCGTATTTGCATTATTAATCCCTAATACTCCATTTTAAATCATAATTTACTACTAACAAAATTTATAACTAAGTTGACTAATTACTATATATGAAAATATATGAAAAATATATGAAAATATAAACAAAAATCTAAAAAAAATACTAAAACTCGGTTAAACCAATTTTTTATGTTGTTTTTGAAAATATGATTGATTCTTGTGCTTGTTGTTTTTGAAAATGAAATCTAATATCAATTTTGATACTTGAACACTATAAAGATAATATGCAAGTATGTCAATTATAGCTTTTGTAATTGCAATATCATTTCAGATTTTTATGTTGGGTTTATGTTTGAGCCAGATTTTATGAAATACATATTAAGTTATTATCTTTTGTGGAGTTCAATACATTGTCATTTTTAGGTAAGTCTCTACGAGCAGTAGAGAAAGGTTTTTTTTTTTCAGTCATTACAGTATCAGGATCTCCAACGTTGTAACTAATGTCCTCAACTTCTTCATGGATACCTTTTAGCTATTCCACATCTTTACTGAGCAAACTTGTTAATTTCTCCATAACCAAACTCACAGCCACTTCAGCCATCATAATTTCATTCAAATCCCTAAGACTGCAAGTTTAAACAAGTTTAAACAGATGCATTGTAGTGTTAGGAATGGTTTATAATGATTCATTACATGGGGCTACAGAGCTATATAGTTTCCTTTTGATGGAAGGGACAAAATGAACAACAATTTCATTTCTTCTCAAGTGTGGAAGAAGCGTTTCTCTCTCAATTCACTCTTCCACTTGACCCAACTTAAAAAAAAAAAAAAATTATTCCTATTGATTGACTTATATTCTTCCACATTATGAGCCTATGTTTATTGGGTGTGAATACTTTGTCTTCTCTAACTTCTTTTAACTTTTTGGATAATTATTCCAGACAACTTCCTTTATTAACGAATGTTCAAGTCAACATTTAGGCTCTTAAAGTTTTTCAGTGTTCAACTCAAGAGTTCATTGTTTGAGTTCTATTATTCTAAAACGACCAACAGACAAATAATAACTAGTTTCTATATCCAACTACAAGGTGCAAAACAATGTTCTCAATGCAAAGGAACTGGGGTTAATTCAGTTGATCACTTCAATGGACAATTTAAAGCTAGTGGGCTGTGTTGGCTTTGCAGGTACCGTTTTCTTTTCCCTTACCTACCCTGATAATGATAACGAGCAGTAATATCATCTGTGTCATTTCCGGATATGATCACATTCAAAGTTTGTTATTTATTCTGTTGTCTGCATTCATCAAGAATTGAAAATTCAATTTCCTTTTTGAATTGGTATTGAGAACAACATAGAATACTGATGTTGAATTTCTATTCTAAAAGAAAATAGAATTTTTATCTATGAACAATTCAACTGAGCACAATTCATAGTACTCTTATCTTAAATTTGTGTTTAGCGCAGACCAGATTCTTGAAATGTCTTTTTTCTTTTTCTAGTAGATTCTTTAGATCTCTAAGAGAATGACTTTAGTACTTTACCCTTTCTATTGGCAAAACAAAGTAATTGATAATTGATGCCTAGTATTAGGACTTATGGGCTGTTGAATCTGTCATTTCCAGTTGTAGAAACTGGAACATTCTTGGTTCCAAAGAAAGTACCAAAGTCATTCAAGGATATAGGCAATGGTGATGCACTCATGCTTTAATATTCCTGCAACCATGGATTAGCATCAAAATTCTTGGAAGTGATTTTATTTCAGTGAATCAATAGCATTCTAATCCCATGGATGAAAAATGTAGAAGTATTAGCAATTGGCATTTGATAGAATTAATGTGTGTTTTTGTTGCAGGGGAAAAGGGAGATTTTATGTGGGAATTGTAATGGAGCTGGCTTTATTGGTGGATTTATGAGCACCTTGGATGACTGATATAAAAGCTACAATTTTGTCTCACCAGAGGAGATTTACCATAACAAGCTTTTGTAATCTCGTCCTATTTCTTGGATTAACAGTACATTTGCTTCACTCATGTTGTGTTTTTGGCATGCACAAGTTTGTTATATACTTAGCCAAAAAAAGGGGAGAACCTTTTTGTAATTATTAAACCTTTTTTTTAAAATTTTTTTATAACACAATTAGAAATAATTTATTTTCTTTAGTTGTTTTCAATTTATGACGGTTAATATTCTAGCTTAATAATTAAGTATTATTATATATATTTAATTTGATTTATTTATTTATAAATAAATCATTACAATATATGTAAAAATAATTTAAAATATAAATTTATTTATATATATAATAATAATCTCAATTCAACAATGAAAAGATAAAGTAAATCATTTCCAAAAAAATAAATTATTTTTCAGAAATCTGTCAAACAACAAAAGATATTTTACACAGATTCATCCAACTACCAAAAAAATAAATTATTTCCAGAAAAGTAAATCATTTTTTAAAAATTATTTTCCAGAAAATGTTTTACTAACAAAAAAATAGAGATTTGTAATGGAATTTTCTATCATATGTAACATGCTAGCATAAAGATAATTGGTGACATGTAAATGTATATTTCCATGAATAATTCATTTGAAAATTTTGGCGAAATTATTACACTTAGAGCACAACAATCTAACAGGATTATATGATAAAAGTTTACATCTGTTAATTTTTAATTCACGCGTTATTTTTTAATAGATTAAAATGCTAATGATAAGGGTAAGTAAAATTCGATTCGATTTAAAAAATCATAAAAGAATTTAAATTTCGAGTTATTTGAATTATTCGAGTCAACTCGAATAACTTGATTTGAGTTCGAGTTGAGTTGAATTTCACAACTCGAATAACAGATTGGTGTAAATACCCTTTTGTCCCTTGTAAAGCTTTGAAAATAAGCAAATTGGTCTCTCTCTCAATAAAAATTACAAAAAAAATTAAAATAATTCAAAATAATTTTTAAAATTCAAAATATTTATTAAAAAAAGCATATTTTATATTTTTAAATATATATAATTCTAATATATATAATTTTAAATTTTAAATTTTTTTAAATAATAATTTTGGGGCCTAATTAATTATCTATATTTATTATATTCAAGTATCTTATTTTTTATTATTTTTCTTTGAATTTTTTTAAAATATACATTGTTTTAAATTTATTTGCTCTAACATGGAATTAGTCACACTTTAACAATATTCTTATTTGACATATTTATATTTTTTAATTTAACTCAAACAATTTCACTCGATTCAATTCGACTCAAATTTCATTTCAGTCGGCTTGATTAAAAAAAAAATTCAAATTGAGTTAAAATAAAAAAATAAAATTCATAAACTTAATTAACTCAAAATTTTTTCACTCAATTCAACTTAACGCTAAACCTAACTAAACCAAAAATTTACTTTGGAAAAATTGCATACTGTATTCATGGTGTTAAAAGACTCCAATACCAATGTATAATATAATAAAAAAACACGTCATCCATATTCCTAGGCACCATCTGTTTTATTACAAAGGAAGAATAATAAAGTAAAAGATATAGAAGCCTAGCTAAGGGCAACATTTGCATTCAAAGCATCATTTCTAAGCAGCATGAGACCCTGGCAATGGTTGCTCGAAGCAGAGTAGAGTGGCATCACTGACAGCCTCAACTTTTGCTATATTATCTGCTACCCTGTTTGCATCCCTTGAGATGTTTAGTAGCCTTACCTCATTACGAACTCACGCCAGGGAGCGTATTTGCTTCGAAGAATCCGAGATTTGTTGTACCATTTTCATGTTATCACTTTCGACTATAGCTTTCTTCTATTCGAGATCCCATGCGATAGATAGACCATCCTTAACAGCCCACAGTGAGGCTTGAAGGACAGAGGCCATTCCTACATACCTGTTGTAATCCACTTTTCAGTTCCCATATTTTGATATAAAAATTAACAATATTTTTGAAAAATAAGAACCAAAAAAAAAAAAAAAAACTACATCGTTGATCTTTCTTGTATCATAAAATTGCAGTTATTATACAAACACAATAAAGGAACAGAATATAAAATTTGTACACAGTAGGCCACTAGTTAAAAAGTATGGTAGGCGTCGTAAAATATCTTTGAACTTTCAAGTAATCTTTTACAGAGTCCATGGAGTTGAGGAAGAATTTGAACTCACGGATTATTATGGCTCGACTTTTCTGAAATAGGCATAGGAGCAGAGCTGAAATTGAAGAGATTCCAGTAACAAGAAATAAACCCCCAAAGCTATGAAGGTTTAGCCTGCTGGGATTACTGGTTGTGTCCTGGTCTGTGAAAATTGATTCAGTACTGTTAAACCATTTATTTTCCATCAATTGCAGCTTTTCTTCCTCTCTTAGCCTAATAATTGCACTCGATATGTCTTGGACAAGTGGGGAACCTTTAGGGAAAACCTATTAGATACATAAGACAAATCAGCACACGTTGCTGCAAATCAAAGATTGCTGCAAATCAAAGAAAGATCAAAATCGTGAATGTGAATGGCTATTCTATAGGAGTCTCACAAAGCCAAAACCGCCTGAGGTAGTCATGGATTTAATAATGGTGTAATCAGAAGGGTACTTGGCAAGGAATACTTTAAGGTATGCTATTTCTTCAATAATGGCTGACACACCACCATTGTTACTTCCCCTTTCTAAAGCATCGGCAAATTCTTCTGGAGAATTGTACGGCTTTAACCTGGGATTTTTTGAATTTAAGTTGCTAACGGCTCTTGAAATCACAAAACCACCATGATAACCTAAATAGTCCTGTTTTGAGTTCAATTCAATCTGTTGAACTGTTTACATGGAAGCCAAAGTTGCAGTATAGCTTGAGGTTATTATAAGCACAACAAAAACCCATATTGTCACTACAAACTTTGACAAGTTGCTCAACAGCTTCTCCTCTGCAGTTTCGAATTACAGTAAAAAAAAGAAAAGAAAAGAAAAGAAAGAAATACAGTTAGCTTAGCTCAAGGCGTGCATCAAACATGAATATCATGATAAAGCTACATTTAGTTTCACTTTTATATCTCGGATGCAACTCAAAGATTAAGATATAGTTTACCTAATGAGCTCAATTTAATATATGGGTCTGTATGCATGAAGCAGAAAGGCTATTTAAGTTGAACATAGAGTACTTACTGTGGGCAAATACTAGAGTTGAGAAAGAGTACCAAAAGATCATTCCTATTTGCTCACATGGTGAGCCTTGGAACTCCTCATTGATGGGACTTTCAATAAACCAAATCACAAGTCCAGTTAGAATAAAGAAAGCAGCAGTTGTCATCCACAGATCTCCGGAAAGAGGCATCAGGAATATCCAGATGCTTTTCTTGTTGATTTTGGGCATTCCGGTTCCAATGCCTATGTCAGTGAATGGCATCGTGAAATCGACATATGGGAATCTGCTGGCAAGGATCGTTATATCCCCCACAGCAGCATCGTAATTCTAGTCCATTGATTGCAAGAACGAATATGTAAATACCACATTTAAGTACAATTATAATCTGAATTCTCAGAAGATGAGGAAGCAGATTTCTTACCTTATAATAAACCTGAAGGATAAGATCATCGTAAGTTCCTGCCATTTGTCCGTTGGCATCTTCAAACGGGATAAGATCATAATGTACTTCGTAACCCAAACTTTGAATGGCTTCCTTAAACACATCAACACAATATCCAGTTACAGTTGTTTCATTTGTTCGGGGATCACGAGTCGCGCTAATCAGTTCTCTGAATCCATTATTTACTGGAACCCCAATCCTCAGCCTCTTGCCATGTACAGACCAACCTTTCGGAATGTTCATAGTTCCTCCAGGCCAAATAACACTTTCAAGCTTTCTAGATGATGTCGAATTCGTCTCATTATGGTTTTCTTGCTTCATCAATGAGGTGATTCCATTTACTGGATTCCAGTCACCAATTATCCTTTCTCCCTTGAATACGTTTACAATTTCGAATTCCTTTGGGATCAGCCTGCCATTAGTAAGTTGAAAGCCACCACTTATTCCCTTGAATCTACTCTGTAATATCTCATCCATAAATACCAAACCACTTTGTGAGGACCGGATAGTGGTGAAGTTCATATTCATTCTGGTTACTTGGTGTAGGATATGAGGATGTCGAGTCATTAACCTTTCTGCTGCTGCTGCCACAGCCCAAACCATATCATAGCTCCAGATGCCATACACATTTATCTCCATTTCTTCTAAATTGTGGTTTTCATTCAAGTTTTTACTCCACCTGATCGCCAACTTGCGAAGCTCCTTCGATGCCGGAATGTGAGGTTTGAATCCAACCACTCCCTGCATTGACTCAATGACTGATGGATCCATTGAATTCATGAAATTAGTAATCATATCAGTTGTAATCCAAGCATACCCTTGACTCATCATTCCAAGCCGTATGGCATTTAAAAAAAGTCGAGATGCTAGAGTCGGTGACGTGTGCACAAGAAGTACAGTCGTCTGCAAACTCATGAGGTTCCTGAGCTGCTCAACAATTTCTTCATCAGTAGATGATGCTAGAAGGGCAACATGCTGATCAAAAGAAGTGATCGCATTAGAAAGGATTGATCTTGCAGGATCATTATCTTCATAAATAAGGGTAACACTTCTCCAACTGAATGCTTCAACAATGTCAGCAATGACTTTGGCTTGAGAAGACTCATCTTGACCTATTTGAATTAAATAAGGATACTCAGAGAAGGACAAAGATGGACCAGCTGCGAAGAGTGAAATAATTGGAATTTTGACTCTAGATCCCAACTCCGCTAAAATCCTCACTGCAGCTGAATTTTCCGCTACAATAATAGCATCCAATTTGAAAATTTCCAAGAGAACCAAGGCTGCAAATCAGCAAGTGTACGAGTGAGGACTTTGTCATAACCAAAAAGTAGAATGTCATATACAGAGAAATGTACCTTGGGATAGAAGAAGCAACGGATCACCCCCAGAATCTCTGGTATGCACAACTAGTTTTGTTTGATAGTGACGATTCCGACTGTAAAAATCGGATATAGCCAAGGAAATGCAGTTATCAACAATTTTTCCCACCCAAGATTGCGCATCAAGAATCAACCCTACATGAATCATTTCTATGGAAGTATCATTGATACTTGTATCATTGGCTGACGATGATTGTACAAGACTAAACAAGATTGTAACTAAAACAAATGCCCACGTCGCCTTTCTTGTGAAATCCATGTTTGCCAAAGAAAGGTTTTCTGAAACCGTAGTTTGCCGGTCGGTAGGTAGCAGTCATGCTTCATTCCTTCATCTCTGTGTGAAAAGAATTCATGAGATTGACTAAGTTGATGAGTACATTAAACTTGAACCGTCCCCTGTTTCAGTAGACGAACTCGAATTCTTGACCTGAGACAGAAGGATATTACTTTTCATCTTTGGTTGACTAAGAATTTTTTTTAATATAATTAAGATATGATTCTTTTCTGGATGACTAATTTTAAGCCACATACATAGATTAAACTTTAAAACGGAATATATTTATAAATTTGCATTAAATAGCACAGAAAATTCCAGAAACAATGGTTTCAGTGCCATATTCCAATTCCCTCAAAGGCTAAGGCTTAAGCTTAGTTTGGATGAGCGGTATGTTTACTTCCAGTGAAGTTAAAAATAGCGGTGGCGGTGAGATTAGTTACTGTAGCGGTGAGATTAGATACTGTAACAGTGAGATTAGAAACAGCGATAGAGTGTGTGTTTAGATTCAAACGCAGCTGTAGCGATGAGGTGAAAATAAAAAATGACTATTAAGGATATCAGATTATAATTGATATATAATAAAAGTTTTTAAATTATTTTACTTATATAAAATTATTATAATGTGTGAATTTATAAATTCATTTAATAAAATATTAAAATGTATCTTCCAATATTTTATTATAAATATTTTAATGAATTATATAATCAATTTAAATTATTTATTATATAAAATGGTAATTATTTTTAATTTTTTATAGTTAAATATTCTTTTATAACAATGATAAATATTATTTTCGCAAATAGTAACATTATACTTGATCAAATTTTGAAGTATCTAAACGAATGATTTTTAATAAAAAATATATATAGTAACATAAGACATAACAAGTTTCATTATTACTTGAAATTAGGTTATGATACAAAATTATTTTTACAAGTATTGATTCATTAAACTATTTGCAATAGTTTCCCTTAACATTGCAATTTCAAGGTCACTTTCACTGTTAGAAGAACTCGATTCACTTCTATCAAAATGGCCTGAATAGATTGGCATGTCGGGTATATTCTCAAATTGTCGAAAATCCTCATCATTTGATCAAACATGCCTTCGAATGTAATTATGCAAAACCATTGTTGCAATAACTATTAAAACTTACTTGTCGAATGAATAGCTTGGAATATCTCTTAATATTGGCCCTTTTTTTTTCCACACTCCAAATGTTCGTTCAATCAAAGAACGTAACGAAGAATGGGCATGATTAAAGATTTCTTTTTTTCCAGATGCTCAATGATTACCTCGATGAAAGTCAGGTTATGATTTTTTATTTAAGTTAGGTTTTGAAATTAATAATTATTTTAATATTAAGGTTTAAATATTTTTTTATTCAAGTTAATCTTTAAAAACTCTAAAGTTTATGCTCTACTGAGAGAACGATTGTCAAAGTTCAGGGGTTAACTTAAAAAAATAGTTCAAGCCCTAATGGGAAAATAATTACTAAGTTCAAGGTCTAACTTGGACAAAAAGACTTTATGTCCTAATATGAGAAAAATTGTCAAATACTCCTTAATCCCTATATAAAAGAAATATTCTATGAAATTTAACATTCAGGTCTAAACTCTTTTTTATCCAAGTTAAACACTAAACTTAATAATTATTTCTATATTGGGGTTTGAATTTTTTCTAAGTTAAATCTTGAACTTGGAAATTGTTTCCACATTAGGACTTAAAATTTTTTTTGTCCATGTTATTTTTTGAAAACTCTAAAGTTCGAGACACGATATGCAAATAATTGACAAATTAAGAGTTTAACTTGAAAAAAAAAATTCTACCAAATTCAAAGTGCTAATCTTACTTTTTAATCCCTATATACAACAAAGATTCTATAGAACGCCTAGTTTTGTATCAAATTCTAATTTAGGGTTTACAAGTATGAATAATAAATTATTTGTTACTCATCGCCTGCTAAAAATTTAAAAGTTAACTCGTGACCAATGTCTGCTAAATCTTTTACGACATCCACAAATCAGCCAAAGTAATAACATTTTAATTATTAATTTGACACTAATCATGATCAAAGTGAAAATAACATATATTGAAATTATTTTTTTTAATTCTATATTCTTTGAGGGTGCCTAAGTTGGTAAAGTTATAAACATTATGAAAGATCGCTGAACCTTCTTCGAAAAGTTGGTAAGACCTGAATTTGTGCATACCTCTTCTATCTCCTCCTCTGTGAGGTAGTTATAACTTTGTATAACCCTCTGCAACAACTAAGAATGTTAGCCAATGCTAAATTGTTCTAGATATCAGCATGTTTGCCGCACAAAAGGAGAACAGACTAATATAGAGTACCAAAATTCAAAACACAACCAGAAACACTGTACCTCTCTGAAAGGTCGTATTATCTAGGGAGTAGAAGAAGTATAACGAAGAAAAGTGCTTCCAACAAAGACTCCACCACTTCTCAATATACGACTAATTTCAGCAATCTGAAGATAATAAAAGCAAGTGGCCATATAAGAAGGTTTTTTTAGCTCAAAGAGATGTTGACCTGTAGTAGCATGCTATGTCAAAAACTGCATTATTCGAGATATTTTATCATCTTAAAACTCAGGCTGAGAGGAATTTTGTAGCTCAATCTACGAGACTTGAATTTAATCATACTTACAGCATTGGAAGGAGATGGCCAGCAATGCAAGGCAGCACCAGCATGTACAGCATCAATAGAACCGGACGAGAATGGTAGCCTGGAAACATCAGCCCTGACAAGAGCAATATTGTTACAAATTTTGATGAAGTATCGATCAGCTCTTAGCACGAAAAGAAATATAAACCTCTACTGGTATTTGCAATGACTGCTTCAACTTTTAAAACTAAAGAGGTAGAGATGATTACCTAGCTAAAAGAGATACATCTTGCTTAATGAAATCATTACATTGCCGGAGCATGTTTTCAGAAAAATCAAGTGCAATAACACTAGAATATGTCCCTGATAAAGCTTAAGGTAAAAGAATAATTTAGAAAATAATTCTAATTTTTCAATCCTTAACCTTCTCTGTACACCACAGCATGATATTTATAGAGAACAACAACTACCTCCTATTGCTTAACAACTCTCAACAGAATAACAAACTACAACAGACTCACTAGCACACTAACACAATAATACTCTAACATACATCCATCTTCTCTACCGAAACCACCCGAAGAGACCTCCGAAACCTGGTAAAATACATCATTGAGAGAGGCTTCGTAAGTATATAAGCAACTTGGTCACAAAGCAGGAACCTCGCCAACAACAATAGACCCGTTAGCAACCTTTTCGCGAACAAAAAACAAATCAAGCTCAACATGCTTGAACTTGGAGTGAAGAACTGGGTTAGCGGCAACTGCAACTGCACTAGAACTATCACACCAGATAGCAGGTGTATCAACAGACTGCATCTGCAGCTCTTGTAACAAAGCTACCAACCAAGTGACATCACTAGTAGCTGCAGCCAGACTCCGGTATTCTGCTTCAGCAGTGGAACGAGAAACCACGGATTGTTTCTTAGAACACCATAAACTGGTGTGTCACCAAAATAAACACAAAACCCCGACATCGACCGGCGGTCATCAAAATCCAACCCCCAGTTGGCATCGACATACCCGACAAGAGACAAACGAGTAGATGGACGAAACAAAAGACCATAATCAAGTGTACCACATAAATACCTCAAAATTCGCTTCAAAGCAACCATATGTGTAGTGGTAGGACAATGCATGAATTGACAAATACGGTTTACAGCATAAGCAATATTAGGACGATTAAGAATAACATACTGTAAGGCACCAGCCAGACTTCTATATTCGGCAGGGTCACTCAATCGATCGCCATCATCCTTAGACAACTGTGTTGAACTAACCATAGGAGTGTAAACTGGTTTTGCATGCAACAGTGAACTCCGAGCAAGCAAATCCCAAACATACTTCTTTTGACACAAATGAATAGAGCCGTTTGAAGATCGCGTAACCTCAATCCTAAGAAAATAGTGCAGATCACCCAGATCCTTGAGAGAGAATTCAGCATTCAACTGCGCAACAAAACTAGTAATACTGGCAGAATCATTACCAGTGACAATTATGTCATCCACATATACAAGAACATAGCAAGCAAAATCAGCAGTGATACGAATAAACAGAGATGCATCAGCCCTAGAAACTACAAACCCTACTGACACCAAAAACTGTTTCAGTTTATCAAACCAGACGCGTGGAGCCTGGCAAAGACCGTACAAAGCCTTCTTCAAACGACACACATAAAGCTTCCCGGTCGAATCAGATTGAACAAACCCAGGAGGTTGCTGCATGTAAACCTCAGTATCAAGATCCCCATTTAAAAACACATTATTCACATCAACCTGACGAAGAGGCCATCCTTTCGAAATAGCAATGGACAGAATGACTCGAATGGTGGCTGGTTTAACCATGGGACTAAACGTCTCATGAAAATCGCATTCTGGGGCTTGTGCACACCCTTTAGCCACCAACTGAGCCTTTCTTCGATCTATAGAACTATCAGGATTCCTTTTAATTTTAAACAACCATTTGCACCCAATTACTTTCCAACCCAGACTACGAAACTCCCCGCCCCAATCACTCTGGAACTTCTTAATATGCTTCCCAAATTGAGTAGCTATCAGCTTCTGAAACTGAAAAAAGCAGTCAATAGCCTGAGATTTGCGTTTAATCAAATAGACCCATGTAAATCGACTAGCCATGTCTACAAACAAAACATAGTATAAATTCCTATTACACGTAACAGAGGCTGGGCCCCACAAATCAAATACTACCAAATCAAACAACTCCACATATTCAGTAGTTGAATTAGTAAAAGGAAGTTTATGAGATTTTCCCTTCTTACAAGCGATACAAATATTAGTAAATGACTTCTTACTAGGAACAATTCCACATTTATTTAAGACTTTAGTAACAACTTTAGAGGACGAATGTCCAAGCCTATTATGCCATAACATAAAATCATTAGAACCCGATGAACTAGCTTGAAGACCAACTGGAGAAACTACAGACATAGTCACAGCTGAAACAGATGGTTCAACTGAAAATTGATATAAGCCATCACGAACTCGGCCCCACAATAGTATTTCCTGCGTCTGGATGTCCTTGATGACACAATAGAAGGGGTGAAACTCAAAGAAAACATTATTGTCCTTAGCAAACTGAGACATAGATAGCAAATTCTTGCGAATACTTGGAACACATAACACATTAGTCAACCACAATAATTTGGAATTAGCAGAAAAAGTAGTGTTCCCAACAGATACAATTTGAGTAAGAGCCCCATTACTCATTAAAAGTTTAGATGTACCTGAGTACGGAGTGGTAGTATTTAAGTCTACAGCATTCTGACATACATGATGCGAGGCACCCAAATCTAGATACCAGGACGTAGTGCCTATAGGCACAGGAATGTACAAATCAGTATTCTCAAAATTAGAATCGTATTGAGTTACATCTGAAAAATCCGAAGCATGAAAATCTGAGATCTTAGGTAACCCCACATACTGTGAAGAATCCACATCAAACACACGTGCACAAGGTTTAGTGCGCCACAGAACACTAGGAACATGACCCGGGTCAGAGCCCGCAAGATTAACATAGTTGGCTTGAGGCCCACTCGGCGGCTCAGCATGAGACGACCCACTAGAGTGCTCAACAGGACTGGTACAAGGCCCACCTTGCTGATTAGAATTTTGGGGCCAAAAATTACCACTATACGGCCTATATGAATGCTAGCCCATATTTCGTCGAAAAGCACGGCCAAAGCTTTGGCCACTCGCACGCCCAACATTAGCGTGACCCATAGCATCACCCGATGCACCATATGTTGGGCCATTACCTACACCATGCATGTAATGCCCAGAGGGCCCACGTCTAGAAACATATCCAAGCGTTGAAAATTTAAAGCCTGGTTGTCCTCCATAATGATCGGCCATATCTCTCTCTCACGTTTCGACTCCAGCAGAGGACCAAGGAAAAGTCGCCTCACGGACACCACCAGATCGGCCAGAGAACCCACCGTTTAATTCCTGTCCAGGCCGTACCATCGACGAATTCAGACCACCGTATTCCCGATCAAATCGGTAATAACACCGTTGGGCCAGGTGCCCATATCTGCCACAAATTTGACACTGAAGACGGAAGTGAAAACCACGACTACGTGCGCCCACCGGAGGACGTCCACTCCGAACATCGCGTGACTCTGTTGACGACGCAGTAACATCCATCAAAATCTGAACCATATTAACCTGCATCGGAAGATCTCGAACCGCTCTCACATGACAGCTCTCAACCTCCAGCAGAATATCCACCAGATGCGGAAACGAAATCGGATCCACAGAGAAAGAAGCTACAGTTAAAACCGAATCAAACTCAGGTGGAAACCCAGCCAAAATCGCTTCCACATTTTCAGCCTTAGACACAACAAATCCGGACGCTGTGAGTAAGGCATAAATATTTTAAACTTTCGTAATATATTGATAAACGGTTAGATCATCTTTCTTAACGGCATGAAGATTATGTTTAAGACGTGACACTTTAGCATTAGTAGAGGTAGCAAACAAACGAGTCGCAATATTCCAGATCTCACAAGCAGATTTAGTAGTAGAAAAATGTGACAACAAAGAAACACTAATAGTAGAAAACAGCTAAGAAGCAAGTAACTTATCTTGCTAGACGAACACCGAGAACTCAGGATTTGCAATCAAAGATCCATCGGGAGCCGCCACAAATCTAGGTGGAGCAGGTACAGTTCCTCTCAAGAAACCTTGCAACTCGTACCCTTCGACAATAAGTCGAATATGTTGTTGCCATTGAACATAATTCGATGTATCTAATTTCACCGTTTCGTGATGAGGAAACGAATGAACGACGCGAGAACTAGAGAACGGCAGCGGATGATCCGCAAAGGTAGAATCTGTAGAAGCCATAGCACAAATAAACCAAAGAAAAAAACTAGTCTCTAGGACCACAACTAAGCGACTGATACTATGATAAAGTCTAAGGTAAAAGAATAATTTAGAAAATAATTCTGATTTTTCAATCCTTAACCTTCTCTGTACACCACAGCATGATATTTATGGAGAACAACAACTACCTCCTATTGCTTAACAACTCTCAACAGAATAACAAACTACAACAGACTCACTAGCACACTAACTCAATAATACTCTAACAGTCCCTGATTTGGCAAATTTTCGAGAAAACAAACCACTTCCACAGCTACCATCCACTAAAGTGCCACCTTCTGCAGGTTTAAAGTATTCCTGAGCCATTCTGAACTGTATTATTTTGAAAGCATAAAGTTAGACATGAATAGTGATGTCACAAACTAAACAAATAAGCCATACAATATAAGGATTTTGGTGATATTGCAGCATATATTAAATCAGCTCACTTGGAAGGAAGAATCATATTGGGGTCCAAAAAATGATATTTGCATGCATATAGATTAATATTCTACAAGGGGTCTATAAAACCTGCAAAAGATTTACCTCTTCATCAGCTCTAGGGAAGTCACTAAGATTAAAATTTTAAAGCCAGCCTCTTTCATAGAGAAACGATACAAGAGGACTCCTAGAAAAGATGAAAGCATGATTTAGTAAAAC
Organism: Gossypium stocksii; assembly: GCA_020496765.1. Lineage (NCBI taxonomy): Eukaryota > Viridiplantae > Streptophyta > Magnoliopsida > Malvales > Malvaceae > Gossypium > Gossypium stocksii. The sequence continues at coordinate 86,289,302 of CM035620.1, forward strand.
AATACCTTTACACAGATATATTTGTAATTTGAACACCAATTCATTGGTTCAGTCACGAAATGCCGATAATCTTTCTAGCTAAATCAGATTTCAAAAGAGATAGTAATTCAGGAATTTCCATTTGTTAACTTAAATCCTAACATAGAACACTCAACCAGCCCTGTCTAAGTACCAAATGTAAATCCATATCTGTATGTTAACTATACATACCAGAATAGCTCTGTCCTAACAGGTTTGACCTTAGTGTAGTTTCTCAATCCAGCAGTGACAGTCAGGTCCAGAAATACATCTTTACTTGAGTATAACTTGTTGCATTTCTTACACTTGAATCCAGACCGGTAGATAGCATCCCTACAAGTTTTGTAAATCAATTAGATGTCATACACTAATATGATCAAAAGATTAATACCTTTGTATAATTACTATATATATATGTATATAGATTGTAACTTACAAGTTTAAACTAGGAGGGCCTTTTCTATCTTGGGGGGATGAAATATTTGGGTGCCTACCATTTATATACAGAGATCAGTCTCAGCTGCTATTAGTAATTTTATAGTACTGCATATATGAAAAAAACAAAAAAACATGAGTAACTCTTTTTGTCCTACAAACTGTGAATATGGTAGCAAGAAGAAACAGAGAATATGGTAGTAAGAAATGAAAGAATGAAGAGAAATTACTTACAGAAAGCATCAAGAAGAAACAGAGAGACTTTACGCTTAACCCTTATAATCACAGGGTTATCGATCGTCGATTAAGGAGGAGTTGAAGAGCTTTTGCCATTATCAGTAGAATTCGGCCGTCAAAGAAGCCATCTGAAAATCATCTGTCAAAGAATTCGGCTGTTTTCTTCCCAAATCTGAAAACAAATAAGGTTGGGGAAGAAATTAGACCAATATTTCAAGGATAAAATGGTAAAATAATAAATAAAAGTATGGGTATTTTCCCCAGTTGCCTTTAATTGCTACTGAAAGCTCCAGCCCCGTTTCAACACAGCAGTGAGATTGAAATAAATTTTCACTGCACTAGAATGCTGAACCAAGCAGTAGTACAGTGAGTTTGGTACCCCAATTGTACCTTAGTGATGATAAAAGCTCAACCAAAGGCAGTCTTAGTTTGGATGGGCGATGTGTTTGCCTCCGGCGAGGTTAAAAATAGCAGTGGCGGTGAGATTAATTACTGTAGTGGTGAGATTGGATACTATTAGCAGTGAGATTGGAAACAATGGTGGAGTGTGTGTTTAGATTCAAACGCAGCTGTAGCGCTGAGGTGAAAATAAAAATGACTATTAAGTACATCATGTTAGGATTGATATATAATAGAATTTTTTTAAAATTATTTTACTTTTATAAAATTATTAAAATATGTAAATTTATAAAATTCATTTAATAAAATATGAAAATGTATCTTCTAATATTTTAATGAATTATATAAGTAATTTAAATTATTTATTAGATAAAATGGTAAACTACAAAAATAGTCACTTTTGTTTGTCTCAAGTTACATTTTAGTTACTTATGTTATTATTTAGTTACGAAGTAATTACTTTTCCATTAAGTTCCGTTATCTCTCAAAAGGTAATCCTACATGGCAGTCCAACTAGATTTTAAATATATCTATTAATAAATAAAGTTGTACTTATTTATTAACTATGTTTTTTGTTTTATTTTTATACATCTATTCATTTACGTGTAATTTTTATTAATTATATTTCTACTTATTTTCCATATATTTATTAAACTATATAAAATTAAATAAATATAATGATTTATCTAAAATAGAAATTATCTAAATTATTTTAAATTTTATTTTAAGATCTTAAATAAAAACTAATAAATAATAAATAAAACTACAATCTTTAAAATAAAATGAAGACGTTAAAAGACAGTAATTGAAGGAAGGCTAAAATAGGAAGTGAAGTCCAGTGAGATTTAACTGAAACTTTTTTCACCAGTGAAAATTTTTTATTTCACTGATGGTCACTATAACTTATTGTACTAAAATTTGTCATCGAAATAGAGAGGACCAGTACGATTACATCAAAAAAGTGATTAAACGCACTGCGCTGGAGCAAAATCGGTGTTCCAAAGGCATCCAAATTCAGATTTCATCTGTTATATTTTTCCAGGAAGCAATAAATAGGGTGCCTAACAAATCAACCACGCTCAAAGATTTTCCAGCTAAGTAGTTTATCTTTAATAGTTTTGCTAGATTGCATGGCACCAGTAATACTATCACAGCAGTTCTGGATATTTATATTCAAGTTGAACTTGACCATCATTTCATTGTCTAAAGATTTATGGTTTTCCCTCCCCCAGAAAAAGTCTATTTCCAAAACGGGCCATATTCACACTTATGTTGGCAGTCAAATTTTTGAATCCATTCAGCCCTCACATGTAAATAGAACAAAAATTGAAAAGTATTTAATTCGGTGTTATTGTGAGGCTGCACCCTTTTCTCTAAAAAAGGATAATTACTTCGTTGAGTTTCTAAATGTTTTATATAACACTTTAATTTAGTGTTATTATTGTGTCAAGCGACACCATTAAAAGGGGTGATGTTGCTCCTTGGTCCAGCGGCACTAATTAATATTATATTAAATGAATTATTTTTCGTATATAATTTTTCTTTCATATTATTTTTATAATTAATTAATATTTGTGAGTTATTTATATAGAAAAACGTCATTCTTCATCTATATGTGAATAGAACACATGAGATTGACAAAATCGATGATTACATTAAACTTGACCTAAGGTGAGTTTAGATGGGCAGTGCGTTTACCTGCAATTAGTGTAAAAACAGCGGTGATGGTGAGATTAGATACTGTAGCGATACTATAGCGTGTGATAAAAAGTAGGCTAAACGCACCGCACCGTACCTAATCGCCCATCCAAACTCATCCCTAGTCCCCAGTTTGATCGGACCAACTCCAACAGTTGACGCGAGGCTGAAGGATATTACTTTTCAATTTTGGTTTCAGTGTCATATTTCCTCATCCTCAAAATAAAAATGTCAGATTTCATCTGATAGGTTTTCCAGGAAGCAACAAAATGAGAGCCTGACAAATCAACGAGGGTCAAACACTTTTGCAGGTAAGTAGTTTCTCTTTTATTATTATTATTATCTTTATTACAAAGTAATTCACAATTTATAATAAGCGAAACATTTGTAAGAAAATTAATTCAAAATTTATTGTTTAAAAATGGATTAATCTATGATTTTTATATAAAAAACATTGTTATATAAATTAATCTAAAACTATAAACTAGTTGGACGAAACTTTTAATTGGAATGGCAGTGTCCCTTTCATTTCTTCCTCTACTTCTTGTAAATTACTCATTTAATTTTACATATTAATCATTAAACTTTTAAAATAATTACTATATTATTACTTATAACCCCTCAAACTGAGCCTAAACTTTATAGCCCAATCTAAACGATTACATAGGCCATAAAAATGACAAAAACTTGAGTTGAAAAAAAAAATTGATTTAATCTTTAAAAACGCATGCTAGTTTTTTCCCTTAAATACGATGTTTTTAAATATTACTTTGAAAGAAATCTTGTTTATTATTTGTAAAACATTGTGATTTCGTTCAATTGAGTTTGCGGAAAAACATAAATACTAAATTATTTAATTCATGTTAAAAACCCATGCAAAATATCCAATAACCAAAGTTTTCAAAACAAAACATCCCATGCCACACTTCAATAGTAGGGTAAGCATTCGATCGAATCGAATCGAATGAAAAAAATTTGAGTTAATCGAGTTGACGAATCTTACTTTATCATCCTAATTTGATTTGAAATTTTCTCGAATCGAGTCGAGTGAGATGGAATTCGAATCGAGTCGAATCGAATATATTTGTTCGAGTTAAATTTTAAGAAATAATTTTTGGTCCTTATAACCACTGTCACCCATCGTAATAAAATTTGCCCACCTTAATCAAATTTTTTATTAACTTTCATCACCTTATAATTTATTTGTTAATCTTTTATATACGAGTTAGCTTCTTTGCTTGCTTGGTTGTTTCAATTATATTTAGATTTTTGTCACTATATATTTTGAAATTAAAAAATATACTAAATGTAAAAATGAGATTTTTTAATAAAATTTATTTTAAAGATAAAATGTGGAATTGATACCAATATAAAATTTGAACACGAATATTTTATGGCATAATTAATAATTCAATTTTAATATAAATATTCAACATGACTAAACAATTCAATAATATAAATAATATAAATGTGAAATTTAATTTAATATATAAATAGTAGATATAAATAAAATTATTACTATTTATGTTTAGTGATTTTTTGGATAATTTTGATTTTTTATTTGGGAGTAAAGGGTGAAAAGTAAAAGTTTAGGGAAAAATAAAAAATTTTGGGAAATAAAAGTTTGAGGGAAAGTAAATAGGGAGAGTAAAATTTTAGAGGTAAAATATTAAAAAAAAATTGGGGGGTGGGATTGGGGTAGATAGGAGGTGGGATGGGAAGGGAGTAAAAATTTTAGAAAGAAAATGGGAGGGAATAAAAATTTGGAGGGAAAATAAAAAGTTTTGAGGGTTTTGGGAGTAAAGTTTTGAGAAAAAGTAAATGAGAGAGTGAAATTTTGGTGGGAAATGGATTTTGAGTAGATTGGGAGGTTTGGATGGGAGGGGAGTAAAAGTTTTGGGGAAAAAGTGAGAAGGAGTAAAAGTTTTGACGGAAAAGTAAAAAGGTTTGGGAGTTTGGGGTAAAAATGTAAAATATTATAGTTTGATATTCGAATTATTCGAATTATTCGAGTTATTTGAATTTGAAAACTCAACTCGATTCGAACTCGAAATTTGAAAAAAAATCGAGTTGACTCGAATAACTCGATTAACTCAAACAACTCGATTCGTTTAACTCGAAATTTAAATTTTTTTCGATTTTTTCGAGTCGAATCAAGTTTTGCTCACCCCTATTTAATAGTTTACCACAAAATAAAATCTCAAAAAAAAAGTCCATAAAAGTCTCAAATTAAAATATAAGTCCATAACCATGAAAACCATTTTTTTCGAGATCCTCTCTGATGACCGAATCCGAGTCCCAACCACGAGGATTATCTAAAACACATGAATAATGTGGGTGAGCTTTAAAAGGCCCAATGTGAGATCAATAAAAAAAATATTTGCATACATATCAAAATACACATATCAATCATGACACAACATACATCATTAAATTCATGGAATATAACACTAATACTTATGCATGGATATATCGACGCATATTTTAAATCGATGTACATTTTATAAAAATTCCTACTTATTTCCACTACATGCCAATATCGAGTTTCCAAAACTCGTCCATCCAAAACATCATTTGTGGACAAGCCACCACTGATTTGCAGATAAACTGTCACTAATTTGCAGATAAATTGCCATTGATAATACTTTTGTGGACAAGCCACCATTGAATTGCTGATATACTACCACTGATTTAATTTTGTGGACATATCACCACTGATTTGTAGATATATTGCCACTGCTTCCACCTTTTACAAAATCCCACCCCATGCATGTGATATGACAAATTCACTTTTTGACACATATAGATCACTTTTTCACTTGTGCATGTAAACATGCTCTCATAATCATATATCACATAATAATAACTTTTAACATGTTAAACATGCTTTTCACATTAGATCATGGATTACAATTTTTATCGTACACATATCTAAGTCTCACATGTTTAAATCATCACATATATCACATAAGTCATACATCACATATCATGAAAATGAGATCTACATTGGTATTCATCTTAGTATGTTTTTCAACTCTCTTCATAAATATTTAGTGTAGTCATGATTTATTATAATTAATTTACTAATGTAGTAAAATAACTATATTCCACAAACCAAATAGTAACAATCGCACACCTTGTATTGTAGATCCGTTTTGCCTCAATTTTCATTAACGATTTCACTTGATCTATCTCACATGACAATTTAACACATAAGTAACGTTTATTAGTTAGGTGTAACGACCCTATAGCTAGGGGTGTCGAAAAGTGCATTCTTGAGACTTCGTTCCCGTAAATCGGACTTGTAAATTTATTAAAAATATTTACAAAGTTAGTTGTGTAGTTAAATAGATTTCGGTTAAGTGAAATTGCATGAATTAAGAATTATTATAGTATAAGGACTAAATCGTGTATAGAGTAAAAATTAAATTATAAGATTAAAATTAATTGAGGGACTAATGTAGTAAATATACATTTACTTCAACTAGTGGACGGCATTAATGAGTTATATATATAACTCTTATGTAAATTTATTTTATATATATTATAATAGTTAATAAATTTAAAAGCATGTAAACATGTATTATATAATATACAATATATGATAAAAACAAAATAAAAGAAATTATAAATGAGATAAAAAGAAAGTAAGTGGAAAAAAAGCATGCAATTCGAATAGAAATAAAAGAAAGGAAAAGAAAGAAGATTTAGAAGAGAAAGATGCATGGCTAAGGTTCAAGATGAATTGGTTAGTGCAACTTAGTTTTTTTTCTTATAATTTTTACGTTTTTGGAATCCCATTACTTAGGGCTAGTTGACTCGTGTTGTAATTTTTAGTATTGCTTAGAATTTTGGATGTTAATATTGTTGAATATTTCAAATACTAGGGATTGAATTTATAGATTTCAATGTATAAAGTGAAAAAGGACTAAATAGTAAAGTTAATTCTTGATTTTGATTATAGGTATTAAATTGTGAAAATTCAAAATTCAAGGATATAATTGAAAATAGAGAGTTAAATTTAGTTTAAAGTGAAATTAGTATGAAAATATAGGATTAAATGTGAAAAATAAAAATTAGTCTTCGTTTAATGACTAAATTGGAATTTAAGTAAATATTGAGTAAAAATTGGAATATTCATGTGAAATTGAATTGTGTTATATTGATGTATTTTAATTGTTTTAATTTCGTAGCTAACGTCGTACCTGAATCCTTAACTAAAAAGGGGAAGGATAAAATTGACGTCGAATAGCTCGGAATCCACAGTTTGTATTTTTATAATTCGAACCTAGTTGCTAATTGTTGTATTTTGATTTAACGCATATGGTAAGTGGTTGAGGTGAAGATTTTGACACTTTGATAGTGAATTGAAATTATAGTTGATTGAAATGGATTGAATTGGTATATACATTATGAATGTATTGATTATTTGAATTGAAATGAATATATATGTAACTATGATAATGTACAAATATGAGAATTGGATATTGGTTATATTTGAAAAGTGAAATGAAACCCTATTAACTATATCGGACTGAGTTGGTTATAGATGGCATGCCATAGGATAGGAAGAGTTTAGGGATTTCTTCGACTTCAAGTCGATGAGACATTGGGTGCCAATTTGTTTCTGTTTAACCAATGAGACATTGGGTGTCAATTTATATAGCATTGGATGCAGTTATTACTTTAGGTTTATCCGATGAGGCACTGGGTGCCAAATTAGTGTATTGGTTGGATCTGTGTATCCGTTCGAGTCCTGGTCGTGTTAATAGGGGTAAATAAATAATAAAGTTCTATGATCGATATTTAATGGCATAATATGTAAAATAGAAATGAGATAGTGAATTGAAACATACAAAATGAGATATGTTGTGATTAAATGAAATATATGAGTTAGGTACTTGTGAATTGAATATGGAATGGATCATGCCTTTGTATAAACAAATGTGGATTGATATGTGAAAAGCTATTTATATAACAAGTGATGTGAACTGAGATATTTGTTGAACAAATCAAATATGATTGCATGTGAAATTTGAGTATAGTATGAAATGATCTAGTAATATGCTTGAATTTGAAATGATGGTCTATGATAGTTGTGAGCTTAGATAATAGTATGTTTGTATAATTCAAATTATGCATTCTTGTATCATTATGTCTTTAATTGTTTGGATTATAGAAATATCATTGAGTTTTACTCAGTGTACGGTTTTGTTTTCCATGTGCAGGTTAAGAACTTCTCTTTTAATCGCTGAGTCAGCATCCAACAGCAATTCTGATCTCAAATGTAGTGATGTTTATCTTTTGTACTAGCATGTACCTAGGATGTGTTTGGTTTTTAATGAATTTGGTATATATGATGTAATTGAGTTTAAGTATAATGTTTATCTTATGTTTGTGTTTGGAGCCATAATTTGGCATGTTGTTTTGAACCAAGACTTGTTAGGTGTTTGTGAATTTAAGTTTGATGTTTTAGGTAGATATAAGCTAGGCTAAATTGATTGATTTTGGCATGTTTAAAACTTTGATTTGAATGATGCATGGATAATACGTTTTGATGATATAACATGTGGTACTAATGAGGGTACATTGGTTAGGCATATTAGGTGATGAATTTCGTGTAGTTTGGGCATGTTTAATCGTGTTTTGAATAGGTTAAACAATTGATAATTGAGTTGCTTAGTGCCTAAGTAAGTAGTAAATGGTAAATTTGAGTTTTAAGGTACTTTTGGGTACACATGTCCTGGCGACATGGGCGTGTGTCTCAATCGTGTGAGGCACACGGCCTGGCCACAAAGGTGTGTGACCCCTACAGTTGAAAAATTTTCTAACTTTTTCCTAAATTTTTCAAATGTTCTCGATTTACTCCTGAATCATTTCTAAAGTGATTCTAAGGCCTCGAGGGCTTGAATAAGGGACAATATGCATGTTTAATGATGGCTTCTGTTATGATTATTAAAATGTTTTGAAATGAATGATTTAGGTTACATTTACTCGGTAATATTCTGAAACCCTAGTCCAGCGACAAATACGGGTTAGGGTGTTACACATACATCATAATCACATCAATTATCATGCATTTCATAGAATCACTCGGTTAGAATCACTTACTTTAGGATCCTTTAAAAATATTTTATCACTTAAAAGATCGATTACTAATAGTCTCATCAACAATTACCACACAACTAAGACTCTCAAAAGGAGGATTTCTAATACGAAGTTAGGGGTCTCCCCTATGATTATTGTTTGGTCTTTCAATACGATATGAAATCATATTAGTACGATAATAAATAAATAATAAATAAAATATCATGATGTCCCTATGGCACTATACCATTCGGTCATGATAAGAAATCACTAAGAGAGGGATTTTACGATCTGAAATAACCCACACTTAGACTTGATTAAATCAAATTAGGTGATTAATTGAGAAAGGAACAAAGTCAATGAAACGAGTGAATTGGTGACGGCTCGATGGCAGTCCAATGATGACTCGACAGTGGTCCAAAGACGATGAAGTGGCGGTTCGACAATGAGGCTATGGGGGTTTCAAAGTAAAAGGGGATGAATAAGAAAATTAAATAAGAATGAAGGAGAAGAAATAGAGGAAGATAGGAATCAGCGGTGGCTCACGGCGGTTGTCGCGGCGACGATCGACAACGATGGAAAAATAAAGAAAAAGGAAAGGGCAGTGTTATGGTGGCTAAAAAGTGTGACAAGTGTGGTGCTATGGTCAATTGTGGTGGAGAAAAAGCAAAGACTAAAAGAAAAGAGTTGCGGTTATTTTGCAAAATGAGTGAAAATGGATGAAAAAAGAAATGAAAAAGTGGAAGAATGGAAGCAATAGGGAGGTAGGGATGGCAAAGGGTGGTGAAAGCTTAGTCAACTGTGACTATGTTCAATGAACCACAACAAATAGGCAAGATAGGAAGTTTTGGCAAGAAGGAGACATGAAGTGAAAATAGGATCTTGTACTATCAACTTAAGATAAGTTTGACCTATATTGGAGGAAAGGAATCTTCCTATTTATGGTGTAAAGGGGTGGACGATAAGCACTTTAAAACACATGGAATAATTGTAAAAAAAATAAATGAAGGAGTGTGAACACTAGGACTTGCTTGGACCATTAGGATAGATAAGTAGTCATTTGACCACTAGACTTCCCTTGTTCTCATTCCTACGCACATATTAATAAATATATATGGGATGTGACATTACTAATTTCATTGATTTATTATATTATCATCACCTAGTTGTTAACTACAATTAAATGTGCAATCGCAAGTTGATGTAACACATTAATGTCATTATTTCAAAAAAAAAAAAAAAGTAAGTTAAATTGAACAATTTATCCTATAATTTTTCTTTTGAGCAAATTTAAATTTTCAAAAATAAAAATAGATGGATTAATTTCCAAATGTAAAAATAGTACAGGGGCTTAGAACATATTTTAGTTGTGCAAAAAAAAAGAAAAAAATTAAATTTGCTCAAAAGAAAAAAATACATGGATTAGTTGTGTAATTTGAAATAATTTTTTTGAGTAATATTTTCTTGTATGTATTGATAGGAGTGTTCGGATATTTATACATGTTACAGATGCTATTATAGCTCATGATAGAGCCTCACTATTTTGTCTTAACTCCACTGCCTTTAGTACTGACATTCTCTGTCACTAGTACTTACATTCTCTGCAAACTCCATGTTTGTTGGGCATGTGTTTACAGAGCACGCAGTCCTTTCTATTCCTGGGACTGACACTTTGGGTGAGCTTCGTACCTATTGAACACGTGTCTGGGTGGCATGTGGAGCCCGCGACCCTTTTATATGAGCTCCCTGGGCCCTTGCGAGTTGGATCTGTGGCCTTGTGTTACGAGCTGGGTCCTTGGCTTTGCCTTGTGAGCTAAGTCTGTGAGCTCGCTCTGTGAGTAGGGTCTGCAAGCATGCTTTGATGTCCTCTCATGGCTCACTTCGCACTTAATCTTTTGGTGGGACTTATCCAGGTCATAGGTTAGAGATTCGGATTCCTAGTAGAAGAAGGGCTCATGTCGGATTCCTAAGGGGTGCTATAAAGTAGCACAGCTTAAGTCCATCATGTTAAGTTTTAATGCAGCTTATTGGGTACACTTGCGAGCTATGATGCATAACAATCATTTTGCCATATACGCGAATAGGTTTCAAGTGTGCATATCTGACCATTGGAAGTTAAACCATTTCCATCTGCTCATATTTGGATCACTGATTTTCCTCGATTATATGAATCGTCAAAGAGCGGGATGAAAAATCTTCTTTAAAAGGGGAAGCCTTTGGAACTTTAAATCTTTTATGCTTAGCATTTCCAACAACCTGAAATAAAGGTAATTTTAAACATTCTTGCTTTTTAAATTTTTTCTTTATTCTTTTACTCGAGTTATAGTAAGGATGAGAAGAATTGGTAATCAGATGGTCCCAGCCTGTCCACTGGGAGAACAACTATCTCTAGTGCTGGTGACAAAGAAACTTTATCCCTACACTACTAAGTAGGAGGAACTAGAAAGAGTCTTGGTGGTCCGGAGAATAAAACTTCCCAATTTTGTGTATGAGTTCTCCATCCCAGAGGGGTCACACTGGCTGTGCCAAACCATCAAAGATAACTTCCTTCTTCTGATTAATGCGTTTGAAGTTGGGCTCCACTTGCCATTACACCCCTTCTTCTGCAGTCTGTTCAAGGACTACAAGATTGCACTTGGCCAACTCTCGGGCTTTTCTTAGTGGATTGTCATGGCGTACTTCAACTATTTTTGACATAGAGAGGTTCCCTAACTTGTCATTTTCCAGCATTTATATCAGTTGAAGGGCCATAATCTGGAGAATTGTCGGGGTTCTATTACTTATCTCCTCGCAAAAATGTGAAAACGATTATTGTGAACCAATGTTCCAACTTTTGTTTGAACCAAGATAAGCATGTCCGATTTCACAGTAGACTTAGCAAGGACTTTGTGTTTCCAATCAAGTGGTCTTCGCTGAGTCAGGACATGTGTTCGTTGCAGCGGACTCTCCCCATAAACGAAGCTGTGGCTTAGTTTTGAAGGCTTTGCACTAGGAGTTTGTTGATTTTGAAGGATTTTATCATCGCGAGGAATGTTTTTTAGTACTACTTAGAGGGTTACAGTCCTAACCGGTGGAACCCTGGTGATAACATGGAGGTCGCCCAATCCCTTGGTACATTAGCTGAGAGCTGTACATGGCCTAATAACTCCTTTAATGAGCTAGGCCTGATATTCTGGGGTACTACGGAGGAACCAGTGAAAATTTTCTATCACTTCTGTGAGATGAAGTTTTGCCCATTTGCTGTCACCGAGTATTCGTAAGAGGAAGGTGATAGGTAGAATGTAAATTTGTTAATTGCTCCTATTGATCATAGGGTTATTGCTGATGTAGGGACCGATCACAACTTTTGGGATAGTTTGAGTGAGATTGATAGTATCTTCTGCGAGATCAACGAGGCCATGGATATTAACACTTTGATAAGTGGTACTCCTAAGAAGTGTAAAACTACCATGGGGCTGTGTGCATCAGTTCTACGAGTGAGGAGGAGGGGAGCAGCACACAGTTGAAGTGACACAGTAAAAGTAGTATAGCCTCTATTGGTTCTATTGCTGCAGTGGTCGAGGCTTCACTTCCTCCTGTAGTTGGTCCATCACTTGTCCTTCTTGCTAGCTCACCTATTGCCCTTGATGAAGATACCCCTCCTCTTGCCCCTCGCATTTCTTTGTCTGTACCTGTTGTTGAAAAAGCTTCAGTTGAAGGTAATGGAGGCTCGTTTCTATAGTACAAAGAGCTGAGGGCTCGAAAGTATCCTTATAATCCTATTGACGTGGCCCTTAAATGACAAGTTTCTATGCCAGATTTTACGAGGTTAGGCAGTGCATGAGTACCCCTTACATTAAGCTTATCTTCATCCCTGCAATTCTTTCTTTTTGAGGCTAACATAGTGGGGTTGAAATATGAAGAGGCTTGTTAGAGGGAGCTTGCAGAGACTAAGGCAAAGTTGGCCAGTTCGCGAGCTGTATCTTAAGGTGATAGAGGAAAATGAGATCATTATTAAATAGAATGGTGATCTTACAAAGCGTCTGGATATTGTTGAAATTAAGATGGAGGGGATAGACCTACGAGGTGGCCGCTGAGAGGTAAAATAGTGAGGCTACACAGGTTGAGGTAGAAACGGTCACTATAGAACACGCAGCCATTCTTGAGAAAATCATTAGGGAGTGCCATGACCAAATGGAGACCATCGTGCAGAAGCAATCTAAGGCCCTGGAAAGTTCAAAAAGAAAATAGCTAAGAATGTCTTGAACTCTATTTTGAAGCTGAAAATGAATATATTGCCATATACTCAGGTTATTGGTGGCCCCTTCATTGCTCTCGACGGGGTAGATATGAGTGAGCTGGGCTTTGATGTGCTATGTCCCTCGGGTGTTACGTGTGACTCATTTCTGTCTACCTAAAAAAACTCTCTAGACTTCTACTTAGAGAAGAATCCAACTGAGAGTGAGGAGAATAAGGATGTAGTCCCTTTCGCTGGTGACGTTGCCCCTTCTAACAATATTGACCAATGTGCTGACGAAGAAAATCATGTATCCTAGTTTCTTTGTATTTGTTGTTGTTTTGTTATTAGTATTTTTTATTAAAATAAAAATTTTTTATTGAAGAAGCTTGTTTTTTATAATATATTACTGTTGCATCTTTTGCAAGCTTATCACATTTTTCGCATAGTTATACCATTATTATAAAGGCTTTAAATGAATGTGTCAAAAATTACAAGTTGAGAGCTATTTGAGACTTAATGAGATTATTAGCTGGGAATATTAATCCACAAGTAACTTTATACTTGAGAAAATATAAAAGATAACCAACTGAGGATGTGGATCCGCGAGCTACTTTATACTTGAGAAAATTTTAAAAGATAACCAGCTTGGGATGTGAATCTGTGAGCTGTTTTATACTTAAGATAACTTTGAAAGATAACATAGCTGAGAGTTTTCAACTCTTGCTAACTATGTTAAAGGCAGCAGTCTTTATCCTGTGAGCCATAGTATGACAACTAAGAGCTTTGCTCTCGCTAATTGTGTTGGAGGTCGTGGCTTTTATCCTGTGAGCTTTTATATGATAGTTGGGATATTTGCCCCCACTAACTATGTTAGAGGCTGCGATTTTTATCCTACAAGCCTTAATATGACAACTGGGAGCTTTGCTCTCACTAACTGTGTTGGAGGCTATGGCTATTCATCTGCAAGCCTTAATATGATGGCTGGGAGCTTTGCTCTCGCTAACTGTGTTGGAGGATGTGGTTTTTATTCTACGAGCCTTAATATGACAGTTGAGAGTTTTGCTCTCACTAACTGTGTTGGAAGCTGAGATTTTTATCCTGCAAGCCCTAATATGAAAACTCAGAGATTTGCTCTCACTAACTATATTAGAGATTGTGGCTCTTCACTTGCGAGCCTTAATATAACAATTGGGAGCTTGGCTCTCGCTAACCTTGCTGGAGGCTGTGGTTTTTATCTTACGAGCCTTAATATGATAGCTAAGAGCTTTGATCTCACTAATTGTGTTGGAGGCTGTGGTTTTTATCTTGCGAGCCTTAATATGAAAAATTTTGTTAGAGAAAGATTCTTCATTCATAGGGTAAGGATTTACACATAATATTTTTTGAGATGTCAGGCATTCCAAGTTTGTGGTATAGTCGTCCCTTCTATTCTCGCTAGCTTATATGGTCTGTAACCTATTTTTTCGATAATTTTTTATGTCCCCTCCCGATTTCAAGCCATTTTCCCTACTGCGGGGCGAGTAAACTAGCTTCTGTATTTCTTAAAACAAGATCGCCAACTTGGAACTGCTTTTTTTTTACCTTGGAATTGTTGTAGCGAGCTACTCATTAGGCGCGTGCTGCATTTCTAATTTCATCTATTTCTATGAGCTCATCAATCAGGTCTAGATTGAGCCTAATGGCCTCCTGATTAGCTTCCTCCTCGAAGTGTTATGTTTTGTGTGGCCTCAAACCGATCTCTGCAGGGATTATAGCTTCTGCACCATAGACAAGCGAAAAAGTTATTTCTCCTATTGCGGTATGAGGTGTAGTTTGTAGGGCCCATAAGATTTCAGGCAGTTCTTCTAACCAAGTGTCTTTAGCCTTGCTTGTTGGAACGTCGGTGCCTCCAAGGCGCAGCGGAAAAATAAAATAATTTGGCAATCCAAACCATGGATCCATGTGTAAGGAATGAATCGAGGTGATAAAAGGTTTCGAAATTACCGAAACTTCAAACTGAGTAGACAGCGACGCCTAGGCAATGAGAATCCTGAACCACTATTGAACCAAGCCACAACATTTTCTGATGTCGACCTCTACGTAGTCCACCCAATTGACAATGAACGGTAGAAATCCCAGAAAACTATTTTTAGAGATTATCTTGCTTGACGGCTGCTAGACCTCGTAGCATAGTTTCGGACTTGTTTATATATTAACTTTTTAGGGTTTTTACCCTTGCTATATATAACTCCCTTTTAATTGGTATATCTTTATAACGAATTTTAATTCATTAAAATTAATCCGAACATAAAAATCATCATTAAAATAAATATAATAATGTTTAACCGAAAATTATAATTACATTAATTATAATAAAGATTTTAGTAAACTATATTTATTTAAACTTATATATGAACCAAATTCATATATTAATAAAATTATGTTCTGATTATGTGTACAACATCCTTGTACATATAGTATGTTCAACAATTTGATTGCCCAATTAAATTAATTCTATAATTAATTTAATTCATGTGACAACCAAACACAATATCAACTATGTTTTACTCTGTTCATTTCAACCATAGGGTGTGACCCTATAGATTCTTGTAACGTTAGCAGTAATATTAGAACGATTCTAATGTTATAAACAATGAATGGCATCTAGCGATGCATCATTGCTACCTAAGTTACAAGAAGTCATGAGTCGACATAAACTTTTGTGATTAACCTTTCATGCATTAATCCTTAAGTCCTATATATTTGGAATAGACACAAGTCATGGAATAGTCACACTTGCATAGTCCATCCCATGTTTCTTGATACCTTGAGTAGACTATGATACACAAATAAGTATGACATCTCATATCAACTTATTTGAGCATAGCCATGCATTTCTAGTCTCACTCAATCAAGTGGCCTGAGATATTACTCCCATTATGTAGGAGGGACTTATCCTATATTGATCAACCATATCCCTCTACATAGATTGTGGTATATCCAACATCAATCTTTATAGAACAACCAGTTACGGTGTTCGTTTGACTATATCAAAATATTCAACTCCGATGTTGGGATAATGATGATCTCAAGTATGAGGATCATATACATATTAATCACTATGAGTAATGTTCTGAAAATTACATAATAATCGAAGAAACATACTCATAGCGGGTTAGTCCAATATGTTATTCTCTAACACACATATTCATGCATTGATTCTAACACTCCATATCAATGACAACTCTTTATCATCAATCAACTACATGTTAGTCTTAATGCATTATTGTTGTCCTAGCCAACAATAATACTTGACTAAGGATCTTTTAAGAATAATCATATTATTCTCAGGACATTGTTATAAAACAGTATATTTATGCACACAGAAAAGAAACTGAAATAATAATGGCAACGCCTTATAATAATAAACATGATAAATCAAGTATGTTATTACAACCATCTCGTGATTGATCATTGGGCATACTCTTACATTGCTAACCTTTTTCTTGAGGGTTGTTAGAATTTTCTTATTCATTGCTTCCACTTGCCTATTAGTTTATGACATTTTCATTGAGCTTTGAGTTAGAGCTATCTAGAGGTCAGTGCAGAATTTTTTAAACTTTCCTTAGAACTAGGTACTACTCTCCATAATAATCATGTGAGGTATCCCAAACCTACAGACAATTGATTTCCACAGGAAAGACTCTATCTATTTCTCTGTTATAGTCGCCAATGCTCCAGCTTCAATCTATTTGGTGAAGTAGTCCACAATCACTACTATAAACTTCTTTTCTACCATTGCTATAGGAAACGGGCCAAGGATATCAACACCCAAGTTGTGAATGGCCAAGCACCTGACATGACTTAAAGAGGCTCCGTTAGTTATCGCTAGAATTTGGCATTTCTTTGGCAAGAATTGCACATACGAGCTAGCTGGTCTGCGTCTTTATAGACTGTAGGTGAGTAATACCCTTGTCTAAATATTTTTTGTGTGAGTAGCCTACCCCCTAGGTGATCACTGTAAATCTCCTTGTCGATTTGTCGCATGACATGTTTAGCCTCAGGTGGTGATAGGTACCGTAGCAGTAGATGTGAAAATCTCTTTTTATATAGTACACCCTCTAAAAAAGGTGTATCTATCAAATATCGGATAAAATACGTTATCTAAATTCATTGTGTAGTTAGATGAGTTCGTGACATTCAAATATTCAAATCATATATTGGTAATTTGGAAAATATTTGTAATTTGTAACAATGGCATACCTCGTTGTTTTACATTGTAGTTTTGCAAGCTCCTTCTTGTCTCGGTTGTCTGGTTCACCTTGGAGGGTGTGAATTATTAGTTTCATCTAAGTCTCCGCCTAATCTATGCATAATACTTGCAGTGTGTTATAGCTTGGGGTCTCCTTATGCTCGAGTAAGAGTTCTCTCTTTACTCGATGACAATAGAGGATGCTAGTTTGGACAAAGCACCAACACTTATATTGTCACTTCTTGGGAGCTACTTAATTTGAGCTTTGTCAAACCCTGCAAACAGGCGTGCTTCCATTGGATGATATTTTTTTAACACCGCTTCTTTCACATCATACTCATCATTCATTTATTTTGCCACCAACTGCGAGTCTATCTGGACAATTAGGTTTTTTGCTCCTAACTGGCATGCTAATTGTAATCCTAATACTAAAGCTTCATATTCAGTGATGTGATTGGATGTTTGGAACCCAAATGATAATCTGTATTGCCATTCGCTGCCACTGGGGTCGATTAGGAGTGCACCTGCTTCTGATCCTGTTTTGGATGTGAAACCATCGACATAAACTAGTCAACTTTTTGAATTATCAGTTGCATGTACACTTTCTAGAAGTGGGTTAACTAATAAACGGTGTACAACAAGTGAAAAAGAAATTTTAGTATAAAATACAGAATACATGGTGTTTCATCATAAAGTATAACATATAGAATTGTTAGCATGTTATGCCTCATCATAAAATATAACTAATCAAATTGTTGTCTTCTATCAATATTCATACAACATATAATTTTTATAGGATAATTACTATCCAACATTTGAAGTTGTAGCTAACCTTACCTATAGCGTCCTCAGTTTTTCTAAAGGAACACTCCACTATGAAGTCAGCTAGCACTTGTCCTTCTATTGCTGTTTGCAGGGCGAAGTCTATTTCGAATTCAGCAAGTCCAATACTCCACTTTGTTACCTTTCCTGAAGTGTTTGCTGGTCGTGATTTCGATGAAGTAATAAAATTGATCGTACCTAAGAACTAACTATTATCATGATAAAAGGCAAGTGCACCTATCAATTAGTAGTATAGTTAGTGGCAAGACCAGAATATCGAATCCAAGGAACTAAAAGTACTAGTAATGACTTTCTTCCTATTTTCTAGCCTAAAAATAAAAAGGGATTTGTTTGTAAATTAAAATTCTAACTAACTAAAGACGTGACAAAGAATGAATTAAGGAAAGATTTCAGGTAAAAGCTGATTGATTAAGGCAATACCCAAGGAAGAATCCACCTAGACTTCACTTGTTATCTAACTCTGAACTAGATGATTTCTTTATTCGACTTGATCCGTAGAGATCCCTAAATTATGTTAATATCTCCGTCGAGAATAAGAACAACTAATCCTAGGTTAATTAGTCTTGTATTAACTCGATCTATGGATCCCCATATTAGATTTGACTTTAATCTGGCAGATTTTCGTCATCCTATGTTTAGGATTGCGATCAACTCTGCTTAATTGTGTTGGATCTATTCTTACACAAGGACTTTTGCTCCTCTGTATAAGCATATCCGACTTAAATTAATATCCCGGAAATATCAATTCAAGAATTAAAAACACAATTAAGAACAAATCAAATATTTATCATATAGTTCAGATAACAATAGCAAGATTCGTCTTAGGTTTCATCCCCCTTAAGTATTTAGGGTTTTAGTTCATGTTTATAAAAGAAGACATCTCAGAATAAAGAAAATAACAAAACATAAAGAAAACCCAAAACCCCTAGAAGGATTGAAGGTAGATCTTCAGTCTTGATGTGGATCCTGGCTTCTGAGATGGATCAATCGGATTTTTTCGAATAATTCCCTACCTTCTACTCTCTGTCCTTGGCGAAGACACTGTACACCGTTGTTGTTGCCTCCTAGGGTCTTTATATAGAGTTTGGAATGTCTTTCTTAGCCCCTAAGTAGCTTTTTCCACGTGAAATTAAACTTCATCATAAGAGAGACACACTCGTGTGGCACGCCCGTGTGAGTTGAGTTTAGGTCGTGTTTGAGCCTGTTAATATGGCACAGCCGTGTGGTTCACCCGTGTGCTGAACTCCAGGCTGTGTTAATTTCTTACTTTGGCCTATTTTCTCCATTTTTGGCCCGTTTCTTATTCTTTTCACCCTCTTTTGCTCTCCTAAGTATAAAACATGAAATTAAAGGATTAGGAGCATCAAATTTCACAAATTCAATGATAATTCATCCATAAATGTGCTAAATGTGGGATAAAGATATGTATAATTTACAGTTTATCAAATACCCCCACACTTAAGCCTTTGCTTGTCCTCAAGAAAAATCTCAACTCACAATTAAAAATCATTCTTCTCAACTTATAATCCTTTATCAATAATGTTTCAAATTAATCCACAAGTAATCATACATTGAGAATTCAACTGAAAGAATATGAAAGATTTAAACAATCTGAGTTGAGAATTTTATCACAGAAACATATGTTTTCTCCCCTCTTTTAAGTAATTACCTTGAATTAAAAATCAACAAGCGTTGTCATCCTCACTAAAGACTCACTCTATCTACCCAAAGTGTTTAGGGTTCAAAAATTAAGCACTCATTAGTCAACATGAAAAGTTATTACCATAGGCTTGCATGAAAATCAAATCTCCACCACTATGTATTGACATGATACATCGATTAAAAGGTCTTTAGAGTGCTGTAACGTGGCTTTGGTTAGGGGTGTGGTCACAAGCTGAAAAAGAGGGTTAGAATCGAGATTGAACTGAAGAAATCATCTAACTAGAAAAATTTCTATTACTGAAACACATTCTTAAAATAAAACCTTTTTCTTTTGGATAACATCGGTTAAGATCAAAAGCTCAAAATTACATGGAAATATGTGAAACATTGAGTTACAAATGAAATACACACACTATTTTTTTTAGAACACAATTAAATACTTTACAAACTTAACTAACTGAAAGGGAGAACATAGCTAGATAATTATTCAGTTCAAATCTTGATAAAAATAGGGATCAAAGTAATTAGGGGGATTTTAACAAAAAATGGGTTATAGGTTAATATTGAGGGAAAATACAAAAAAAATGGTTTGTTAGGCTCAAGGGGTTCACTAGGGGTTATTATAGAGGTAGGCTTTTGTGGAGTAAGTGGGTTAAAACCTAGGTGCCATTATCATCTCGGTATATCAAATCAATGATGTGGTCTCGACATGTATAATCGAAGCAAGTTCTAGAATAACAGATCAATATTGACTTACTCAAAGCAATAATAAAAGTGAGCATAAAAGGATGTATGCTCAAAAGGCTCAAAAATCTCACCAGAATTATGGCTTTTGATGTCAATCTTGCGAATTTCAAATCTCAAGATAATACCTAAATTAGGGGAAAATAACCTAGAAAAATTTAAATTCTCAAAAATTTCAACTTATCATGCTTGATTCTCTAATGTCTTAAAGTTTGAATAATCAAAGCACAAATACCTATGTCATAATCCTAACATACCAATAAAAATTATAAACCAATCAGAATTCTTTCTAATTGTTAAGGCCAAGATTCAGCGATTTGAGAATAATGCAAAAAATGAAAGTGAGTAAATTTCAGGGATTTTCTGATAAAACTTAAAAACTTAATAACCCCCCAAACTTAAGATGTACATTGCCTTCAATGTACAATGTTAAATTTACTGACTATATAAGCATAAATCTCAAGGTAGGGAGAGAAGTGAAACTTCCTGGAAATTGGATGAATTCCTTGACGTGGAGGTGGCCATAGAGGGTTGATCCACAAGATGTGGAGGTGGCCATAGAGGGTCAATCCACAATCTCTGTGCCAGAAGAATATTATGATAGGTGTCGTGGTGGCGAGAGTTGTGTCGATAGCATTAATAAAACTTTAGGAAATGTAGATTATCACAGTTTACTCGTTAGAAAATAGCCAATATGAAATGTTTGAAATAAATTAAGCTAAGTTCTTAGAATAAAGAAATTGAAATTGAAATAAAAAAAAAAATAAGCTAAAGGAAGTTTAAAAATAAAAATAAAAATAAGCAGATAATTTAAAATAAAAAAGGAAAATAAAGAAAAAGATAAGAGGACTCGATAGTCCTAGTCCTCAGATGGTTCGTGAGGTGGGGGCGATGATGAAATGTGTAGATGCTGGCATATCTACTGTAGAGTAGCGTCGATGTGATCAAAGCGTTGGAAGCACTGCTGCTCGAATTGTGTAAGGTGCTCCGATATGTCAGCATAGGAAGCTGCCGCATGAATTGGACGATGGGGCGGTAGTGCCTGAGACGTAGCTCCTCGTACGATAGAGAGACATCAGTAATGTCCTCTAGGTCCTCCTGCTCAGTAGATTGAATTAGACGGTACTGTGGAGGATCGGTCCCACGTCGATGCTCGATCATCCTCATATGGATCATACTAGAGATGCCCTATGGGGACATTTGGCCTATCAAGGTAAGGGAGGATAATTGCGCCACAGTGTTGAGGAAATCGAAGTGTCTCGCGAGACGTGTCAAATATGGGCCTATTGAAATTACCCCCTTCCTATGTCGCTCGGTTTGATGCTGGATAGCGAGGGCGATGAAGTAGGCAAGGTCAAATACGTACCCGTTTGCCATGCTCCATAGGAAATAGACGTCATGGGTGTTAGCGACACTGGTGCTCTCTTGTCTTCCTGTCAATATATGTGAGAAGATAGAATGTAAGTACCTTAGTGATGGGGGGAGAGCGGTCGCCTTGGAGCAACTGGGGTTGTAGGTAGCTGAGACAGGAACTAGGGCTTGCCAACACTTCGCTGGAGAGTAGTGGATGTGACGATAGAGCTCTGATAGGTCCTCCTCCTTCATAAATTGTTTGGTATACAAGCCCAGAGCTATACCGAACTTGGGCACACTGAGCTGTCGAACTAGACCACCTAAGCGAAACTGAACCATCCAGGGATCGTCATACTGAGACATGACTGTCTGAAGGTGGAAGGTAGAGCAGAACTCTAAAGTGAGCTCGGGATATGTGGGCTCAACAATCTGAAAGAATTGTTCCCATGGGTCCGTCATTAGTAAAGCCCAAATCGCGTCTGCTAGTTGGACCTGCTCAAGGGCGGTCCAGTCAATACACCACCCACTCCGAGGGGCCTCGCCCTTAGTATCTGAAACAATTCCTCTTGGGAACCTTGTGGAAACTGAAGGAATGGGTGTCGAATCTCCTTGATGGCACTCGACGAAGTGGCGCCAAGTCCCTTATGCTTTGTCGAAGTAGGGACGACAGTTTTCTTGCCACGTGAGGATGACATTGTACCTAAAAGAAAACAAAAAAGACAGTAGTTAATGAAATAGGAAAAAAATTAAAATATTCTATCAGTATTCATAAGTTAACAAACTAAGTGACAAATGAAGCTAATCAGGAACTAACAAATATTCAATGCAAAAGTTAGTTTTAGGAAATAAATACAGTGTCCAGATTGTCCTAAGCATGGAACCTAACAAAATAATGAAGACAATAGTTGCTATAGTGAGTTTTTATCATCACTGTGTACTAAAAATCAATTGCATGAGACAGTTAAAGATGGCAGTAAGAGAATGATTCAAAATGGCATTATTCTAAATCAATAGATCATGGGTCTTGTATGGATATCAAATAAGTATTGAAAATAAATTAAAAGAATAAAACAAGAATGAATAAATAAAACAATGAAAATAGAAATAGAAATAATTAAAAATAAAAACAAAGATTAAGAGAAAAGGGCGAAAGGGGAACCGATAAGGTAGAAGTTAGGGCGGAGCATGGTCGTGGAGGTGGTACACGGGCGTGGTGGTTTGGGTTAGGGCTGCAGCGGCACGAGGATCGGCTGGAATGAGTGGCGATGGGAGAGTGCTAGGGTTTTGAGTGAAGAAGATGATGAATAGTGAGGGGTTTATATAGAAATTAGGGCTCACGGGCGTGGCACACGCCCGTGTTATTCGTGTCCAGCACATGTGGTTCGAATTTTAAGGGTTTTGGCACGCCTGTGTAGTGGCACATGCCCGTGTTCTTTGGGCATGTTAGGGCACACGGCCGTGGCTATTTGTCGAAGGCCGTGTCTTGGGGAAAATTTTTGCCTTGTTTGCGCACAGTCGTGTCGCACGGCCGTGTAACTGCCTATGGGTTCCCACGGTCTTAGGCACGCCCGTGGGCCTGGCCGTGTGCCCTGAAAATTCAAAGGATCAGTTCATGATTAGATGTTAAAAAACTTTAATCAGAGAAATTCACTATGTTAGTGCTCGGGTTGCCTCTTGGGAAACGCTTGTTTATAGTCTAAGCTCGATTTCACTCAAGCTTGTACTGTCACTGTCGTTTGAGGAGTTCAAACTCCTCTATCCTGCTATCAGTTTTAATATCAAAATAAGGTTTAAGTCGAGTATAGTTTACCTTGAAAGTGCCAAATATCTTATGTGTTATCTCGACTGTACCATAGGGGAAAATTTTCACTACCGTGATGGGAGGTGTGTCACCTGTATGAAAATTTGAATTCAAGATTCAAGGATCCTCCTCCTCTAATAATACCTTATCCCCTACCTTAAATTGATTCGTCTTTACCTTAGGGTTATCATGGTGATGCTTTGGTTCGGTGTGGCATATCGGAGGTTTCTCTTGGGGTAATTCAGCCACTCGTCTAGTTCTTCGATCTTTAGCATTCGTTCTTCATGGATTGTTCCCTTGTTATCGTATGGATTTGACTGTGGCTCATTTGCACTTTCATGAGGCATATCCTACACAGAAGGTTGGGAAGTGAGATTTTTCTTATCAAAATTATTCGTAAGAGTGTCTTTATCATTAAAAGTTCCATTAGAATTACGAGCTTGTAGAGTGATTGTGTCATTGCCTACACGAAGTGTAAGTTCACCTGTGCCTACATCAATTACAGTCCTAGCAGTTGCTAAAAATGGTCGCCCTAGAATTAATGGTACATTGCTATTTTCATCTATGTCTAAAACAACAAAGTTCACCGGAAATATGAATTTGTCAATCTTGACTAGCACATCTTCAATTATACCCCTAGGAAATCTAATGGTTTTAACAGCCAATTGAATGCTCATCCTAGTTTGTTTGGGTTTCCCAATACTTACTTGTTTAAAAAGTTTATAAGGCATTACATTTATACTGGCCCCTAAATCAGCTAAGGCATTTTTAGCATCTAAGCTATCGAGTAAACAAGGAATCGTGAAACTCCTTGGCTGTTTTAATTTATTAGGCAACTTGTTTTGCAGAATGGCTGAGCAAACTGCATTCAGCTCCACATGTGACGACTCGTCCAACTTCCATTTGTTTGCTAAGAGTTCTTTTAGAAATTTAACGGCATTCAGCATATGCGAAAGAGCTTAATAAACGGTAAGTTAATATGTAGTTTCTTTAAAAGTTTAAAAAATTTACCAAATTGTTTATCTGTGCAGTCTTTCCTTGTCGCATTGGGATATGGGACACGAGGCATATACTCTTTAACAATTGGTTCTTTGCGACTTGCCTCACTTTTACTTTTACTTACCACATCTTCCTGCCTTGGCTCTGATTTGGTTTTAACTAACCCTCTTTAATCGATCATGTCAATGTCATGGAGTTGCTCCTTAGGGTTAGTCTCGGTGTTGCTCGGCAAACTACCTTGTGGTCTATCAGAGATTAGCTTGGCAAGCTGACCTATTTGAGTTTCAAGTTCTTGAATGGAAGCCTGCTGGATCTTAAGTGCTGTCTCGGTGTTTTGGAAACGAGTTTTTAACGCCGAGATAAATTTCTCCAACATCTCTTCAAGGTTTGGTTTCTTTACCTGTTGGTAAGAAGGTTGTTGAAATCCCGGAAGGGATAGTGGTTTCTGATTTCCTTGATTGCCTTGTCCTCCCCATGAGAAATTGGGGTGGTTCCTCCAACCTGTATTATATCAGTTACTATAAGGATTATTTTGAGGTCTAGAATTATTACCCATATAGTTAACTTGCTCATTCTCTATGCTGGGATTGTAGGATGAATAATCTATGTTATACACTTCTCCTCCATTTGAATCACACCTCATCACTTGATGTACCTGCGTAGAACCAACCAAACCATCAATCTTTTTATTTAATAGTTCTACCCGATTAGACAGCATGCTGACCGTGTCAACATCAAAAACTCCGGCAGCTTTTTATGACTTTGTTCTCATAACTTGGCACTGATAGTTATTCAGTGACATCTCCTCTATAAACTCGTAAGCTGCTTCTGGTGTTTTGTTATTGATTTTTCCATTGGCGGTTGCATCAATCATCTGCCTCGTTGAGGGGTTTAAATTGTTGTGAAAAGTTTGAACTTGTAACCATAGAGGTAACCCATGGTGGGGGCACCTTCTCAATAAATGCTTGTATCTCTCCCAAGCATTGTAGAGTGTTTCTAAATCCATCGGCACAAAAGAAGAGATATCATTCCTCAACTTTGTTGTTTTAATCGACGAAAAATATTTTAGTAAAAATTTTTAGGTCATTTATTCCCAAGTAGTGATTGACCCTCGATGTAGGGAATTTAACCACTGTTTAGCTTTATTTCTCAAAGAAAAGGGAAATAACCAAAGGCGAATGGCATCATCAGAAATGCCATTAATTTTAAATGTGTCGCAAAATTCAAAAAAGTTAGCTAAATGAGCATTTGGGTCCTCATCCTGCAAACCATGAAATTGAACAAACTGTTGAATCATTTGAATCGTGTTAGGTTTCAGTTCAAAATTATTTGTAGCAATAGCAGGTCTAACAATACTAAATTTAGTACCAGCTAAATTAGGCTTAGCATAATCATACATAGTATGAGGAGCATGATTTTGATTCACAGGATCTACGGCTATCACCGGAGGTAGTAGATTATCTTGATTTGCTTCCATCTCTTCAGTGAATTCTGTTGTTTCCTCTTGCTCTTGTTCTGGGTACTGTAAGCTTCGCCTTATTTCTCTCCAGTTTCTGTGAACTGTGGCTTCTAGATCATCGTCAAAAAGCACAGGTCCTGATGGGTTTCTTCTAGTCATAAACTAGAGGCACCTGTCAGAGAAAAACAAAAAGAAGAAAGAAAAATTTAGCAAATAAAACCTAATATAAAATCTGAAAATAATTAAAAGTAATAATAGTTAAAGCAATAGAAACAGAGTGTTCCTAATATTTTAGTTCCCTGGCAACGGCGCCAAAAAGCTGCCGGAGTTTTTAATGTTGACACAATCACCATGCTGTCTAATCAGGTAGAGCTATTAAATAAAAAGATTGATGGTTTGGTTGGTTCTACACAGGTACATCCAGCACCTATCACACATTTAGCACATTTATGGATGACTTATCATTGAATTTGTGAAATTTGATGCTCCTAATCCTTTAATTTCATGTTTTATACTTAAGAGAGCATAGGAGAGTGAAAAGAACGAGAAACGGGCCAAAAAAGGAGAAAATAGGCCAAAGTGAGAAATCAACACGGCCTGGAGTTCAGTACATGCGTGAACATATTTCTATCCCACATTTAGCACATTTATGGACAAATTCTCATTGAATTTGTGAAATTTGATGCTCCTAATCCTTTAATTTCATGTTTTATACTTAGGAGAGCATAGGAGAGTGAAAAGAACGAGAAACGGGCCAAAAATAGAGAAAATGAGCCAATGTAAGAAATCAACAAGACCTGGAGTTTAGCACACGGGTGAACCACATAGCCATGCCACATTAATAGGCTTGAACACGACCTAAACTTGACTCACACGGGCATGCCACACGGGCGTGTCTCTGTCGTGATGAAGTTTAATTTTACGTGAAAAAAGCTACTTAGGGGCTATGAAAGACATTCCAAACTCTATATAAAGACCCTACGAGGCAACAACAAGTGTGTATAGTGTTTTCGCCAAGGACAGAGAGTAGAAGGCAAGGAATTTCTCGAAGAAAACCGATTGATCCATCTCAGAAGCCAAGATCCACATCAAGACTGAAGATCTACCTTCAATCCTTCCAGGGGTTTTGGGTTTTCTTTATGTTTTGCTATTTTCTTTATTCTGAGATGTTTTCTTTTATAAACATGAACTAAACCCCTAATACCTAAGGGGGATGAAACCTAAGACAAATCTTGTTATTGTTATCTGAACTATATGATAAATATTCAATTTGTTCTTAATTGTGTTTTTAATTCTTGAAGTGATATTTTTGGAATTTTAATTTAAGTCGAATGTGCTTATGCAGAGGAGCAAAAGTCCCTGTTTAAGAGTAGATCTAACACAATTAAGTGGATTTGAATGCAATCCTAGACATAATCTACCAGATTAGTGTCAAATCTAATATGGAGATCCATAGATCGAGTTAATGCAAGCCTAGGGGTTTTAATTAGAAAGAGATTTCAATTAATCAACCTACGGCTAGTTGTTCTTATTCTCGACGGAGATATTAGCATAATTTAGAGATCTCTACGGATCAAGTCTAATGAAGAAATCGTCTAGTTCAAAATTAGATAACAAGTGAAGTCTAGGTGGATTCTTCCTGTGGTATTGCCTTAATCAATCAGCTTTTCCCTAAAGTCTTTCCCCAATTCATTCGTTGTCACGTCTTTAGTTAGTTAGAATTTTAATTTACAAACAAATCTATCTTTATTTTTAGGCTAGATAATAGGAAGAAAATCATTACTAGTACTTTTAGTTCCTTGGATTCGATATTCTGGTCTTGCCACTGGCTATACTACTACTCGATAGGTGCGCTTGCCTTTTATCGTGATAATAGTTAGTTCTTAGGTACGATCAATTTTATTACTTCATCGAAATCACGATCAAGTTTTTGGCACCATTGCCAAGGAACTGAAATATTAGGAACACTCTATTTCTGTTACTTTAGCCATTATTACTTTTAATTATTTTCAGTTTTTATATTAGGTTTTATTTGCTAAATTTTTCTTTCTTCTTTTTTCTTTTCTCTGACAGGTGCCTCTAGTTTATGACTAGAAGAAACCCGTTAGGACATTTGCTTTTGATGACGATCTAAAATCTACAGTTTGTAGAAATCGAAGAGAAATAAGGTGAAGCTTACAGTACCCAAAACAAGAGCAAGAGGAAACAACAGAACTCATTGAAGAAATGGAAGCAAATTAGGATAATTTACCACCTCTGGTGATAGCCACAGATCCTATGAATCAAAATCATGCTCCTTATACTATGTATGATTATTCTAAGCCTAATTTAGTTGGTAAGCAAATTAGGATAATCTACCACCTTTGGTGATAGCCACAGATCCTGTGAATCAAAATCATGCTCCTCGTACTATGTATGATTATTCTAAGCCTAATTTAGCTGGTACTGAATCTAGTATTATAAGTCCTACTATTGCTGCAAATAATTTTGAACTGAAACCTAACACGATTCAAATGATTCAACAGTTTGTTCAGTTTGATGGTTTGTAGGATGAGGACCCTAATGCTCATTTAGCTAACTTTTTGGAACTCTGTGACACATTTAAAATTAATGGCATTTCTAATGATGCCATTCACCTTCGGTTATTTCCCTTTTCTTTGAGAAATAAACCTAAACAGTGGTTAAATTCCCTACCTCGAGGGTCAATCACTACTTGGGAACAAAGGACCGAAAAATTTTTACTAAAATATTTTCCGTCGGCTAAAATGGCAAAGTTGAGGAATGATATCTCTTCTTTTGTGCAGATGGATTTAAAAACACTCTACGATGCTTGGGAGAGATACAAGGATTTATTAAGAAGATGCCCTTACCATAGGTTACCTTTATGGTTACAAGTTCAAACTTTTCACAACTGTTTGAACCCCTCAACGAGGTAGATGATTGATGCAGCTGCCTATGGAACAATCAATAAAAAACCACTAGAAGCAGCTTACGAGTTTATAGAGGAGATGTCATTGAATAACTATCAGTGGCAAGTCATGAGAACAAAGCCGCAAAAAGCTGCCGGAGTTTTCAACATTGACACGGTCACCATGCTGTCTAATCAGGTAGAATTGTTAAATAAAAAGATTGATGGTTTTGTTAGTTCTGCGGAGGTACATCTAGTGATGAAGTGATTCAAATGGAGGAGAAACATATAACACAGATTATTCATCCTGCAACCCCAGCATAGAGAATGAGCAAGCTAACTATATGGGTAATAATTCTAGACCTCAAAATAACCCTTATAGTAACACATGGGGAGGACAAGGCAATCAAGGAAATCAGAAACCACCACCCCCTCCGAGATTTCAGCAACCCCCTTACCAATAGAAAAAGAAACCAAACCTTGAGGAGATGTTGGAAAAATTTCTCTCGGTGTCAGAAACCCGTTTCCAAAACACCGAGACAACACTTAAGAACCACTAGGCTTCCATTCAAGGTCTTGAAACTCAAATAGGTCAGCTTGCCAAGGTAATCTCTAAAAGACCACAAAGTAGTTTGTTGAGCAACACCGAGACTAACCCTAAGGAGCAACTCCACGCCATTGACATGATCGATGAAGGAGGGTTAGCTAAAAAAAAATTAGAGCCAATGCAGGAAGACGTGGTAAGTAAAGGTAAAAGTGAGGTAGTCACAAAGAACCAATTGTCAAAGCGTATAAGCCTCCCATATCCAAATGCAATAAGGAGAGAAAGTCCTTGTGTAATAGTAGGTCCAACACAATTAAGCGAAGTTGATCGCGATCCTAGACATAGCACTACGAAAATCTACCGGATTAGAGTCAAATCTAATATGGGGATCCATAGATCAAGTTAATGCAAGACTAGGGGTTTTAATTAGAAAAATGTTTCAATTAATCAACCTACGACTAGTTGTTCTTATTCTCGACGGAGATATTAACATAATTTAGGGATCTTTACGGATCAAGTTGAATGAAGAAATAGTCTACAAGTGAAGTCTAGGTGGATTCTTCCTTGGGTATTGCCTTAATCAATCAGCTTTTCCCTAAAGTCTTTCCCTATTTCATTCTTTGTCACGTCTTTAGTTAGTTAGAATTTTAATTTACAAACAAACCCCTCTTTATTTTTAGGCTAGATAATAGGAAAAAAGTTATTACTAGTACTTTTAGTTCCTTGGATTCGATGTTCCTGTCTTGCCACTTGCTATACTACTACTCGATAGGTGCGCTTGTACTTTTATTTTCTTGGACGATACTTCCTTCATGGGTTAATTGGTAACCACAACGACTAGATGGGATTAGAAGTACAGGCATAATCTACGAGCTACAATTATCAGAGTGTAAATATAATTTTCTATTTTTGAGTACCTTAGTTTGCCATTTTAGAGTACCCTATTGATATAGTATACTAAGAATCGTTGGATGCCCTCTAACTTAACCAGCATTGTTGCGACTGTATCTTGTGAGATAGCCAAATATAGGTAAAG
Source organism: Gossypium stocksii (assembly GCA_020496765.1). Lineage (NCBI taxonomy): Eukaryota > Viridiplantae > Streptophyta > Magnoliopsida > Malvales > Malvaceae > Gossypium > Gossypium stocksii. The sequence continues at coordinate 86,319,975 of CM035620.1, forward strand.
GGCTTCTCCTACTCGGTATGATTTCAAAAGTAGAGGGGAAGTAAGGTATAGTTTCAATTCCTCAAAGGCCACTTGACATTTTTCGGTCCATGTGAATGAAGTCCTCGAAGCTTTGAAGAAGGGAAGACACTTGTCCGCCATACTGGAAATGAATTTGTTGAGTGCCACCACTCTTCCTGTGAGGAGCTGAATGTCCTTTATGATTTGCAGAGAAGGCATTTCCATGATGGCTTGGAATTTTTCCGGATTCACTTATATCCCTCTTTTTGAGATCATGAATCCAAAAAACCTACCAGCTCGCACTCTAAAGGCACACTTCTCGGGGTTCAACTTCAGGTTGTGAGCGCTTAGGACTGTGAATGCCTCTGATATGCTTCACACATGTTCCCCCATCGACTCGCTCATCATGTCATCCACATAGTCCTCGAGCCTACAACCTATCTAGTTCTTGAATATCCTGTTTATGAGTCTCTAATTGGTTGCTCCCGCATTCTTGGGGTCAAATGGCATGACCTGATAATAAAAAAGGTCATTCCTCGGTGATGAAGGTTGTATTTTCTTGGTCGTCTCGATCCAATAAAATCTAATTGTATCTCGAGAAAGCATCCATGAAGCTCATGAACTTGTGGCCTGCAGAGGCGTCCACAAATCGGTTAATTGATTGTAAGGGAAAATTATCCTTAAGGCATGCTTTATTGAGGTTGGCGAAGTCAATACACATTCTCTATTTGTCGATTGCTTTCTTCACCATTGCCACATTCGAAACCTAATTTGAGTATTTCACCTCTCTAATGAATCCTACTGACAGTAACTTAGCTACTTCTTATCTCACTGCTTCCACCACTTGTGGTGCGAACTTCCTTCTCTTTTGTTTTACCGACTTCGCCTCCAGGAGTACATTCAACTTGTGCATAATTACTTGGGATGTAACAACCCATTTTTCAGTGGTTTCAAAAATAGTGATTTTGAGGCCACAAATCTGATGAATAAGTTCGTAAATATTATTATTTAATATTTATGAGTTGAATATAGTATTAAAATAAATTTTGAATTGGCAATTTATGCTATTTGAATGAATAATTAGGTTCAAGTGGTATGATCTTAAAGACAAGTAGTTTTAGATAATGAGGTATCGGGACCTCATTTCTATAAACTGAGCCATAAATATTTTAATAAATATTTACGGAGTATTAATAAGGTTGTATTAAAATTTGGTTAATAAATTTTAACGTTTAGGTAGTTAATTAAAGAAAAAAGACTAAATTGTAAAAGTGCAAAATATAGTAAATATATCATTTTAGTGATTTAATGGCTTGATTATGAAATTAAAAAGGACCAATGTAGTGAATAGTCCTTAGTATTGACATTGGACAGCACTATGTATTAAAATTATAAAATATTATATGTTTTAATGTTAAAATGATTAAATTTAAAAAGTTAAAACAAAATTAAAAGAAGAAAAAGCCATTTCTTCTTCATCTTTTCAATTCACCATGCCGAAACACCATGGGAGCTCAACTTGGGAGGTTCAGCCATTTTTAATTCTTGCATGTAAGCCCATTTTGATTTCGTTTCTTATAATTTTTATGTTTTTGAGATTGTTGCAACTAGGTCCAGCTAGCCCATACCTTTGTTTTTGAAACTGTTAAAGATTTTAAAATTTTCCATTAATGAATCTTGTGAATTTAGATGTTAAATAATGAAAGTGTTGTTTAGTATTTAAAAGTATTTTGTTAAATGATTTTTGATGAATTTCTAGATTAAGGACTAAATTGTTGAAATAATAAAAGTACAAGGATTTGATGTGAAATTTTTATAAATATGGGTTACATTGGAAGCTATGAACATTCGGCTAAGCTTAAATTTGGGTAAAAATGGTTAATTTGAATGTTTTAGGCTCAACGACTAAACTGAATAAAAGCAAAATGTTTATGGCAACTTTGTAAAAATGTCAAAAATGACTAAATTGCATAAAATAAATTGTTTTACTATCTAAATTAATAAATTGAATGAAATTATTAATTTAGATCAAGATCGAGTGGAAAATGAAGAGAATGGAAAATTACCAAAAAGCCCTTATACTTTGACATTTCTGCGATTTAACTAGGTAAGTTTGTACGGTTTGAAATTTAACATTTATATGAATTTTTGAATAATTTAGATGATACAAATGACATATTTAATTGTTGTTGATGAAAGAATATTTGGGAAATGTGATTGAATGTTGATATTTAGTTTGAATTGAACACGGGATAAAGTACAATCGAGTTTTGGTGTGTTGTGAGGGATTTGGAGTGGTTATTTTTGGGGAATGATATATATATGTTTCCTGAGTAAACCAAGTTTTAGCATTTGTTGTGAACTTTCATGTTATACTCTTTGTTTAGCGTGTTTCGGTTGGATTAGCTCTTTTGAGCATTGGCGTGCTATAGTTGGATTAGCTTTTTTGAGCATTGGCATGTTTCAGTTGGATTAGATCTTTTGAGCATTGGCGTGTTTCGTTTGGACTAACTCTTGTAAGTACTTGGTGTGTTTTGGAGGGATTGGCTTGTATGAGCATCTAGTGTGTTATGGTTAGATTATCGATGTACTCGTATCTGTAAGTCATTCATCGGATTGTAAATCTCGATAAGGTAACTTGTTTAGTGATTTTGATGGAATTGTCGCATATTTGAGTTTGAAATTAATGTTACAATTCACTGGATGAGATTGTGGATAACAAGAACACATGTGGTTAATTTTATGTTTATACTTTGTACTATGCAAATCAGATAAGTAAGAAAAGGAATGAAAAGGTTATGTTCAATGAAAGTATATTTATGTTCATAAAATTGATAATTTCAAATAATGTTATTCATGTATATGACTTACCTTATGTTATTTCAAGGGATTTATGAGTTGATGCAGTAACTTGAATTGGATGGAAGAAATGGCTTAAAATTGGCCATTTTCTTGTCCACACAGCCTAAGACACAGGTGTTGTCTCAGTCATGTGTGACACACGACCATGCAATATAGTTATGTGCCCTCTATAGATTTTAAAAGTTGTTTTTTGAAAGTTACATGGCCTGGCACACGGACGTGTGGCTTGGTCGTGTAACCCAAGTCTGAGATTTACACGGGCACAGACACGGGCTGGGACACGATCGTGTGTCCCTATTTCAAGAGTTACATGTCCTGAATCATAAAATATTGGATTAGCATAGTCTTTTCTTCTTCTTCCAAAACTGATGAAATTTTGACGGTTTTTTCCTTATTATCATAAAATAGCTGTAGAGTATTAATATGTTCTGCAGCCTCAAGTTTTTTGCTCCTATGCTCATCTCTCACATCCAAATTGTTTAAATCAATAACTTGGCTTGCAAATTTAGCCCCCTACGAACTTTGTCCTTCAGCTATAGGCTCTCTTGCCTATTTGATAAAAAACATATGGCACTACCTCGCAGTTCATTGATCAGATCATAGGCATCCAATTCTAGTCTTTCTCGGAAACTTAATTTTCATACAAAACCTGCAATCACTATATTTGACATCTTGATTATCAATCTTTTGAAGATGGCATTGTATGCCATTGGGTGGTCTACCACGTGAAACTGAACATATTACGTGTTTGTATGCTCATCATCCCTTAAGGTGACTGGTAAAATGATTGATCCTTTAACCTTAATGGGATGGTTTGCAAAAACTATACAATAAACTAGCTTTGGACAACATCTATTCCTTTAGTCCCATCTTCTTATACGTATTCCAAGATAACATTTCCCTTATGCTCCCATTATCTGCAAGTATTTCCTTGACCTCGAAACGCGCGACTATTGCTAAAACCACTATTGGGTTATTTCCTTCCTCATCTCGGACCAATTGTTTGTCATCACTACCAAACTCAACATTTTATTTCTCCTACTGTTGTGACCTCTTAAGGGTGCTGGCTAACATCACACTTCTTATGCGCACCTTCCACTTCACATTGGAGCCTGCCCAATCTTCGTCTGTGCCTACAATCACATAGATGATGCCTTTAACTTTTTGTTTACCCTTAGGATCATCGTGCGAGCTCTGACTCTATTAGCAGCCAATCTGATTTATGAATTTCACGAGCTTGCCATTTTAGACTACTCCTTTTATAGCTTCTTTCAATGTGAAACAATTTTCAATTTTATGTCTAATGTCATCGTGGTAAGCTCATTGGTCTCTCGTGTTCATCCTTCTCCCGATGCTCCTCATAGGAGGTGGCTTAGGTAAGATGCTAAGGCTTCTGACTTGGTTGAGAATGTAGGTATGGGTGGCGTTTATAGGGGTGTAAGCTTCAAATCTTCCTTGAGGAACGTATCTTCTAGCATGGTCTTGCTGAGGTCTCTGGGGAGCTCTGAGTGTATCACATTAGAACTGATTCCTCTATGGCATATCATTTTTCACTTGCAGTGGTTGGCTAGGGGGCCTTGCCTGCTACGGGGTCCCTCCTTGTTCTTGAACTATATGTCTTCCCTCTGGAAGATGGCACATGATACTCATTTGATCTCCTCCGCTTTCGTAAACTTGTGAGCTTGCTCATAGTTGTTAGCTAGACTTTGCGGTCTGTTATCTATGAAGGAGTATTGTACATGGTCATTTTGTACCACCATGATAAAAGCACCTATAGCCTACTAGTCCTCTAAGTTCTTCGTGTTTAGGTTCATCTCGTGGAACCTTTTCACGTAATCTTGAAGGGACTTGCTCTCCCTTTGTTTCACGAACATGAGTCCCATGGGCATAATTGTTCTGTGGGCCTTGAATCCCAAAAACGTATGTCCCAACTGCGAGAAGTTTTGAATCAAACCTTGTGGAAAAGAAAAGTACCAATCCTTGGCGCTCCCCCTGAGTGTTGTGGAAAAGGTTTTACACTTTGCTGCATCCGATGCTCCCAATATGTTCATGTAGTCATTTTACTACATCAAATGAGCTCGTAGGTCTCTTCTTCCTTCAAACGTGTCTTTCAAGTCCTTGAAGTCACGTGGTAGGTTTACTGCTGCGAGCTCAGAGGTCAGTGGGCTATTGGAACAAAATAATCAATCCATGTCTTGCGATTTAGGGTGTAATGCCCGTACGTCTCTTCGCAACACATCTATCTTGTTCTACCATTCCTTAGCCTGGGTGTATAGGGCATCATCTTGCATGTTTACATTGTGATGTATCACTAAACTAACTAAAATTACGACAAAGGCAAGTGTACTTATCGAATAGTAGTATAGCTATAGTGAGTAGGGAATATCGTATCCGCGATGACTAAAAGTACTAGTAATTATTGTTTTTCTATTATTTAGCTGATAAATTGGGATGATTGTTTTTAATCTAAAATTAACTAAACTAATTACTAAGAATTGAATAGAGAATGAATTTAGGAAAAATAATCGAATAAAACCATTGAGATAGGCAATACCCAGAAAAGAATCTGCCTAGGCTTCACTTATTATTTTGAATTTGAATTAAACGATTTATTCACTTGCGCATTGATTCGTAGAAATCCCTAAATTATGTTAATATCTCTTTCGAGAGTAAAAACAACTGACTCTAGGTTAATTAATTGAAATTTCTTTCTAATTGAAACCCCTATTGTCGCATTAACTTGATTTATGGATACCCCTATTAGATTTGACTCTAATCCTGTAGATTTATGGCATCCTATTTCTAGGATTGCATACAACTCTACTTAATTATACTAGATCTACTCTTAAAAAGGGATTTTTGCTCCACTGAAATAAGCACATTAAACATGAATTAATATTCTAAAAATATTAAAACATCAAATACACATACATAATTAAGAACAAGAATCAAGTATTTATCATGTAATTCAGAAATCAAATAATAAGATTCATATAGGTTTCATCTTTCCTAGTATCTAGGGAATTTAGTTCATAATCTGGAATAACATCATCTCAAAATTAGGAAAACAACAAGACATAAAAAAGCCCAATAAAAATTCTAAAGAAATTAAATGGAGATCTTCAATCTTGAAGGAGATCCGCTTCTGAAATGAATCTAGTGGCGTTCTTCGAGTCTTTTCTTCGTTCTACTCTGCGTGCTACCTTTAGGATCTCTTCTAGTGTTTATTTATAGACTTTAAAATGCTTAGAAAGCCTAAAAATTGGGTTTTTCTGCATTTTTGGGAAACAGGGAGCAATATCAACATAGGCTGGCACATGGGCGTGTGGCCATCCCATGTAGCTCACACGGGCATTGCGCCCAGCCCGTGTGGAAAATGCTCAAGCCGTGTGGATCCTGAAAATAGATTTTTTTTGGTCTGATTTTGTCCCATTTTTCACTCCTTTCACTTCCATATGCTTACCTAAGTATCGAAACATGAATTTAAAGTATTAGGAGTATCAAATTCACTAATTTACAAAATAAATCATCCAAAAACGCATTAAGAATGGGATTAAAATATGTTACTTTTATGATTTATCAAATATCCCCACACTTAACCGTTTGCTTGTCCTCAAGTAAAATCCCCAACTCACAATTAAAATTAATCTTTCTCAATTTGTAATTCTCATCAATAATGTCCCAAAATAATACATTAATAATCATGCATTGGCAATTCAACTAAAAGAACACTAATGTCTCAAACAATCTAGGCTAAAATTTTTTAAGCATGAAAATATTGGTGTTTCTCTTTATCTAAATAATTACCTTTAATTCAAAATCGACAAGAATCGACATCCTCACTAAAGATTCACCTAAATCACTCGAAGTATTTAAGGTTCAAGAAATAGCACTCGGTAGTCAATCATAAAAAGTCATTACCATAGGCTTGCATGAAAATCAAATCTCCACCACTATAAAATGATATGATACACAAATCAAAAGGTCTTTAAAAGATTGTAATGGGGCTTACGTTTAGGGTATGGAGAAAGGCTGAAAAGATGGTTGAAATCGAGATTGACTTAAGAAATTACCAAACTAGAAAAATAAGGAATGTTGAATTAAAAACAAGTGTCAAAATTACAAACTATTCAATAATAAGAAAATGAGCTTCTTCTCAAAATATTAATTTAACTATTCAAGCTCATAACTAAATAATAAACAATATGTAACTGAATAAATGTATATAGATATATTTTTCTTTTCTTTCCTTTTTCTTCTTTTTTTTTTTATATCATGAATTAATAATTCAACAAATTAAACAAAAGAAAATAGTTAGGCAACTAACCAAATCAAATCTCGATAAAAAGGGAGTCAATAAAATGGAAAAAGTTCTCAATGAATCAAAAAGAATGAGTTATGGGTTAACATTAATGGGTAATTTAAGAAGCAGTGTGTTAGGCTCAACGGGGTTCACTAAGGGTTAATTATGTAGGTAGGCTTTTTATAGGATAAGTGGGTTAAACCTAAGTGCCTTTATCATCTCAGTATATCAAATCAAAAGATGTGGTCTCAACATGTATAATAGATGCATGTTTTAGAATAACAAATCATATTGACACACTCATAACCAATAATAAAACTGAGCAAGAAGAATATATGCTCTAAAGGCTCAAAATCTCACAAAAATTTATGGTTTTTGATGTCAATCTTGCAAATTTCAAACTTCAAGATAATACTTAAATTTAGAGAAACAACCTAAAAGATTTTAATTTCTAAAACATAGCCTATCATGCTTAATTCTCTCATGTCTTCAAGTTTAAATCAACCAATTCACAATTATCTGCAAATTAATTCAAAACACATCAATAAAAATCATAAAATCGATAAAAATTCATTCTAATAGTAGTATGAGAAAATTACTTAAACACAAGACATAATTTAGGGATTTTCTAAGAATTCTATAAATAACCTTCCACACTTAAGATATACATTGTCCTCAATGTACAAACATATATAACCACAGTATAAATAGAATATCATAAGAGAGGGAGAAAACTGAAACTGCCCTGAATATTGGATGAAATTCCCAGAGTAGTGAAAAGCGGAACCTAAATGTAGAGCAAGATTCCGAACAAACTAATAAGAAAATAAACACAAATGAAGAAGATTAATGGATTAAAACTTGATTAGAAAAAATAAAATAAAATAAAATGAAGTGCAAAATATAAAAATGAAATTAGTCTAAGAAAAATAAAGATGAACATCAAAAGAAAAAGAAAAAGAAAACAAAATAAAAAATTAAAGAGAACAAATGGACTCCATGGTCCTCATCATCAGACGCGTCGTGAGTCATCGACTCCGAAGAGGAGATATGGAGATACTGACAGTTCTACTGTAAAGTCGCATCAATACTATCAAACCGCAGGAAGCACTACTGCTCAAAACGAGTGAAACGCTTGGAGAGGTTCGTCAAAGTGGCAGCAGAATGAACAAGATGGTGACTTGAAGGTGGAGGATAAGGTGGGTCCTCATGATGTAGTGGGACATCATTAGTGATGTAACACCCCAAGTTTGGCCTAGACGTTAGGGCTGAATCCGGTGGCGACACAATGAATAGATTTTGATAACTGCATCATTTTGATAAAGCATACATAGTTGTTTAAACAAAACATTCATGTTTTATAATCTTAATCGGAAACGTTAATTAATCAACTTATTTTCCAAAACACAATTTATTGCAAAAGCTTTAAAATCATTACATTTCAAAAGCGCAATTCGTATTTTTAGAAAATCATTAGTTTTTGTAAAATCTTGGTTTTGCCGAGGATTTTAATAATAAAATCATAAAACATCGCTAAAATCCAAATTAAGGTAAACAGACTGAAAAGTCCAATTATTACAAATACCCAGAAACAAATCTAAAATTTAAGTAAAAATCGTATTAATGGTCAGTTTATAACATATGGTCACCGCTGAGTCTATGCTGCACTGATCTGCCTAACTCTGTGGATTACCTGAATCGAACAGACAAACAGTGGTGAGTTTACGTAAACTCAGTGTGTAACCCAACAGAATTAAGCATGCAAACATACAGATTATCACATAAACAGCCAAATACAGATTTGGGCCCATGCCCATTTCAGATACAGTAAACAGAATCAGATTTAGAGATCAGATAATCAGAATTATACCTCTATCCTCTACACACCAAGTTTGACCATCCCATCACACCATGTAGGGTTAAAAACACCCACCTAACCCTACATATCATATCGCGTCATTAAGACACATATTGGATAAAGTGCAGCCAAACTGCCAGAATATAGGCGATGATCGCCGATAAGAACACTTCCTCTAGATATACAAATCCCACCCCAATAAACAGGTGTAGAAATCAGATACATAGATAACAGATTAAACATGCTCAACATGCTTATACACAGATACAGATATACATAATTGTGGTACAGTCTGGCATACACTTAGTAACCTATTTAGTTCAGTCTATCAGATTATCATAACACACAAAATAGGGTTTAATTAGCCCTTACCAACCCTATGTAGGCCCACAGTCGATCGAAGCGGCACATACGACCTTAAGGAAATTTTAGAAATATAGGCCCCCGTGTGGCTTGCTTGTGCGGGTCCACACGCTCGTGTGGCCCACATGCCCAGATTTGTCTTGCTCGTGTGGCCTACACAGCCTGACCCAGAATCTACACGGCCGTGAGGCCCATACATCCAACTTGGATGAACCCGGTTGGCCCACACGGCCACAATCAAGCCACCACACGGTCGCGTGTAGCGCATGGCCAAGCCTTTGCCAACTACACAGCCATGTCTCACACAGAGCCATCCACACGGCCGGCCACATGTCCATGTGGCATCGACAGTGGCCACTTTTGGCTTTTGTCGAAACTCAAATTTTCACATTCCATTACACACCTGGTTGTTTTTCACAGCGAACTAATCCTGAGACTCCTGAAACCTAAGAACAACACCAAAAACACAATCAATTCCAATTATCAAAGTCAAATCATCCAAAACCCTTAAACAACATACTCGAGAAACCACTTCGAATACTTACCAGAATGGATACGATAACCCGAGCACACTACACGCTTTAAAATATGTTTTGAGCCCCTTGAACAACACCTAAACAAGAAAATGGCACATTACCAAATCCGATATCAATTTCCATAACTCCAAAACTTCAAGAGGACTTACCTATAGTACCCAAACACGGTGATCAGCAAGACAGAATAGCGAACAGGAATAATAATAATAATAATAATAAGGCAATCAGAAGTGAAAGTTTGGAAGAGGAAAATTTGGAGAAGAACGTTAAAAGTGCACAGGAAATTTCAGCAGAAGAGAAAAAAAATAAAAATTCCATTGGATATTTTCCCCAACTTCCCACTACTAAACAATCTCAACCACTCCATCAGGTTTGCCAGAACAGGGTTATGGAGCATCACCAGAACTATCAGATAATTTACAAATAATATACAAATAAATATTCAGCTTAATGTAAAATAATCTTATAGTCCCTTATATGGACCCTCGAGACCCAAATTACAAGTTAATAGTGATTCGGGACTAATTCGGGTACTTAGACAATTTTTCATACATTTAAAATTTTCTCAAGTACAGGGCTCACACGCCCGTGTGGATTGGGGACACGCCCGTGTGACCCCATGACATGTCCGTGTTGGTGAACCGTGTGTCTCAACAAGCAGTGGTGGTTTGGGATATGCCCGTGCCCCTTACTCGTTTTACTCTTTGACTTGTATCCCTTAATAAAATTTTCTTACACGGCCAAGCCACACGCCCGTGTGCTTAACCCGTGCGTTATACTGACTTCACATTTTAAGATGCAGGGGACACAAAGCCAGTTCACACGCCCATGTGCTAGTCGTATGTCTCACACGGTCTGGCCACATGCCAGTGTACCAGGCTTTGTGGACTCAAAATGAGCCTTAGAACTAAACTAACCTCCCTGCACGATTCAAACCAATCCCAATTTGCAACCAACATAACAAATAACACATTTCCACATTTAAACATGCATAACTATACACTAAACTTTGACTCAATAAAATTACTCTATAAATATTCATAATATTCACCAAATTATAACTTAATATTTCACACCAAATTTACATCCCAATATGCAAGTGCTATGCAAATGACCAAAATGAACCTAGTACATGCCACATTACTCAAGTTAGGTTACATCACCAAAATTTGCAGCTGAGGTCGGGAGTGACTTGGATGCTAGACAGTCCTTTACTTTACCTAGCCTGCACACGGGAAACAACCGTATGCTAAGTATTGGAAATAATCAGTGGTAATACCATAATTCAAATTATAACAAAAATAATAAACCATAAGCATACATAGATAATTAGCAAATCTTATATATATAAATTCATACTTAATTTGCACAATACACTTATCATTCTCTTCTATTATTTTATCATATCATCCAAATAATTTCAAACAATTTAGAAACCTTTGGTTTCTTTTTCAATCCCATATAATATTTCAATTCATAAATCAACTTTGAACATTTCATGAACCTTTGGTTCATGTATTCAATCTTATAGCACAAATCTCATTTCATATTTTATTTCACAATTTCACTTTCTCATTTCATTTAATAGCTCAATCACATTTATTCAAAATTTCTCATTTTACTTATTTACCCCTATTAACATGACTCGGACCTTGGCGGATACACGGATCCAACCAAATACACTAGAATGGCAACCAATGCCTCATCGGATAGTTCGAAGCAAATAAGTGACGACCAACGTCTCATCGGCTAAGCCGAAGTAAAGTGGCTACCAACGCCTCATCGAATCTATCCGAAGCAATATAATGACACCCAGTGTCTCATAGACTCAAGGTCGAAGTATCCCTAAAATCTTCCAATCCTATGGCATGCCAACTATATTCGACTAAGCCCGACTAGTTAATAGGGTATCAGAATCACATATAAATCTCAATTCAAATCAAATTTCTCTCATTTTCAATTCAATCACTTTTTCATACCTTCAATTCAATTCATCCAATTTAACCACAAATCAATTCAATACATTTTCTACTTTCCAATCAATATACATCAAATGCTCATACATATTCATACTTCATTTTAATTTCATTCAATTCACTATTCCTCATTTTTCATGCACAAATATTAAAATTAAACATTTAATAATAAATAACTTGAATTATGATAATACAGACCCGAATTCCGCGTGTTTACTCCTCGTTCACTTTCTCTTTGCCTTTGAAGCTGATGCTTCGGTTTCTTTGTTAGCTACAATAATAATAATAATTTATTTCATTAATTACAGCAACAATTTAATAATACCAGAATTTCCATGCAATTTATAAACTATTTTCAATTTAATCCAAATTGACTTATTTAATTTTCTTACTCAATTCCCACTTTGTTTTTAGTCAATTTCCTTCTATATTTCACTTAACTATGAAATGTTCATATTAGAGCCCTATTTCAAGCTTTCTTTCAACTTAGTCCCTCAAACAAAAAACTTATAGGCTCTTTTACAATTTAATCCCTTAATCAATTCTAATCAGTAATTCTATCAAATACACCTCTAATTCAAACATTTGATCAACATAAACTTTACTCAAAACCTACAGACGGCCAAAACTTCAATTTAGTTTCATCAAAACTTAGTTCTAAAGCTTTTAAAACATCAAAATTTAAGATAAATGACTTAATTGACTTACCTTTTTAAACTTCTAAGCTTTCAATCTTTAAATTTTCCTTTTTCTTTTCTCTCTTTCTTTCTTGCTATTTTTGAAATGTTCTCTACTCTTTTCTTGTTCTTTCTCTTTGTTTTCTTTATTTTATTTCTTTTATTTAATTAACTTAATAATAATAATAATTATAAAAATATCTTATTTAATAATAAATATTTTATTACAAATGTACATTTATATATTATTACACTTGTGTAACATTATGACCATCCATTTGCCTTAATTTTATTTATTTCATATTATAATATAATAATAATATAATACTTATTTGAATAATACTAATTATAAAATTATAAAATATCTTTAACTTATAAATTAAGAAAATATACAAACATATTACAAGTGTACTAATTTATAATCTACACATGTACATTTTAATCACCCCATATTTGAAATTATTTTAACTTATTTCATAATACAATAATATAATTAATATAAATTATAATTTAACAAATGACAATATTAGTAATAATTAATTAATAATGATTACAATATATAAAAAACATCTAAATAAAAATCTTAGATTTTTAACGTACTCGCCATCTCAATTTATGCTAAATGACTCATTTTCCATTTTAGCCCTTTTTACTTTTTGTTGATCTATAATTCAACTTTTATCCTTTATTCAATTTAATCCTTTTTCCTAAATTCTCTAAATTGAGCTAAACTCTCCTAATTAAAACATAATTACGCACACAACTAGATTTACAAATATTCCTAATAATTATTTTCTAACTCGGTTCACTAAGACGGAGGCCATATGACTCGTTTTTCGATGCCCGTGAATTTTGGGTCATTACATTTCTCCCTCCTTAATAAATTTCGTCCTTGAAATTTACCTGAGAATAGATGAGGATACTATGCTCTCATAGTATCTTCCGGTTCCCATGTTGCTTCCTCCACGCTATCACTTCTCCATAACACTTTTACTAGAGAAACCTGTTTATTTCTCAATTCTCTTACTTCTTGTACCAAAATTTGAATCGGCTCTTCTTCGTAAGGCAAATCGGGTCTGATTTCAATATCTTCAATAGAAATAATATGAGCAGGATCTGATCTATAGCGTAGATGTATAGAAACATAAAAAGCATCATGAATTTTCTGTAATTCTAGAGGTCATTCCAAACGATATGCAACCGAGCTGATTCTCTCTACTATTTCATACGGCCTAATAAAATGAAGACTTAATTTACCTTTCCGGCCAAATCTCAACTCTTTCTTCCAGGGAGAGACTTTAAGAAATACTTAGTCTCTGACTGAATACTCAATGTCTCGTCGATTTAAATTAGCATAAGATTTTTGTCTGCTAAAAGCTGCTTTCAGTTTGTCTTTAATCTTCTTAACTGTTTCTTCAGTCTCTTGAATCAAGTCTGGCCCAATTACCTTTCTTTCATTCAATTCTGTCCAACATACTGGTGATCTACATCATCGACTATATAGTGCTTCACACGGAGCCATTTGAATACTAGATTGGAAACTATTATTATAAACAAATTCAGCTAATGGAAAATACTATTCCCAACCTAATTCAAAATCAATAATACAAGCCCAAAGCATATCTTCTAATATCTGGATTACCCGTTCTAATTGCCCTTCTGTTTGTAGATGAAATGCAGTGCTGAAACTAAGACGTGTACCCAATGACTCATCTAATGTCTCCAAAATCTTGATGTAAACCAAGGATCTCTATCTGAAATTATCGATGCTGAAATACCATGTAATTTAACAATTTCTTGGATGTGTACCTCAGTAAGTTTCTGTAATGACCAATTTGTTCTGACTGCTCTAAAGTGAGCAGATTTGGTAAGCCTATCAACTATCACCCAAATGGCGTTCTTTTTACTTGCTGACAACGGTAATCCTATAACGAAATCCATCGTAATCTGATCCCATTTCCAGTCGAGAATACTGATAGGCTGAAGTAAACATGTTGGTACTTGATGTTCTACCTTTACCTGTTGACATGTAAGACATTTACCAACATATTCAACTATGATGTCTCTTTTCATTCTTGGCCACCAATATAGTTCTTGTAAGTCACGATACATCTTCGTACCTCCGGGATGCAATACAAAAGTGCCATCATGTGCTTCTCGAAGGATCAACTTTTTAATTTCAGAGTTAACTAGAATACAAAGTCGATTTTGAAATCTCAAACAACCATGATCATCAATACAAAAACTCTTTGCTATACTATTCTGTACCATCTCCTTTTTCTTTAATAACTTATCATCTTTCAACTGAGCTATTCTAATCTGATCAAACATTACTAGCTTTACACTCAACTCGGCCAAAAGACTCCCATCTTCAGTGATATTGAGCCGTGCAAACTCGCTCTCAATTCAATTGCAACCTTTCTACTTAATGCATCAGCTACTATGTTTGCTTTTCCTGGATGATAATCTATGACACAATCATAATCTTTCAGAAGCTCGATCCACCATCTTTGTCTCAAATTCAGTTTTTTTTTGGAAAGAAGATACTTCAAACCTTTATGATCTATGTAAATTTAGCATTTTTTTCCATACAAATAATGTCTCCAAATCTTCAAAGCAAAAATCACAGCCGCGAGTTCTAAATCATGAGTTGGATAATTTCTTTCATGTGTTTTCAATTAACGAGATGTATAAGCTATTACTTTTCCATCTTGCATCAGTACACAACTGAGACCACTCAGAGATGCATCACTATATACTATGAAATCTTTCCCGACTCTGGTAATGTTAAAATAGGTGCTTCAGTTAACATTTGCTTCAATGTCTCAAAACTCCACTAACACTGCTCATCCCAAATAAATGGAACGCTCTTTTTTAGTAATTTAATAATTGGCAAAGCTATCTTCTAAAATCCATTTACAAACCTTCTATAATACCCAGCCCAACTAAGAAAACTACATACTTCTGAAACATTCTTCGGTGCTTTCAACTGAACAATTGCTTCAATTTTCTTTAGATCAACTTTGATTCTATTTGCCGATACTACATGTCCCAGAAATACAACTTCTGATAACCATAATTCGCACTTGTTATGCTTCTCGTATAATTGTTTTTCCCGCAAAATCTATAACACTATTTGAAGATGCTGATCATGCTCTGTCTCTGACTTTGAATAGACCAGTATATCATCAATGAAGGCTACCACAAACTGATCTAAAAATGGTTGAAATATACGATCCATCAGCTCCATGAAAGTAGCTGGGGCATTAGTTAACCCGAACAACATTACCAAAAACTCATAGTGACCATATCTCGTATGAAAAGTTGTTTTTGGCACATCCCTCTCTTTTACTTTTAACTGATAGTATCCTGACTTTAAGTCAACTTTTGAGAATACCGAAGCTCCTTTCAACTGATCAAATAAGTCATCAATCCGAGGCAACGAATATTTATTCTTGATTGTTACCTTATTTAATTACTGGTAATCAATACATAATAGCATTGAGCCATCTTTCTTCTTAACAAATAACACTGGAGCTCCCCACAGTGATATGCTAGGTCGAATAAATCCTCGATCAAACAAATCATGCAACTGTATCTTTAATTCTTTCAACTCTGTAGGTGACATCCGATATGGAGGAATAGAAATTGGTGCAGTACCCGGATAAACCTCTATAGCAAAATCAATCTCTCTATCTAGTGGTAAACCCGGTAGTTTTTTAGGAAATACATCTAGAAATTCACATACAGTTCTGATCTGACTACACTCGCTTCCAACTAAATTAGAATTAATGACATATGCCACATATGCTGAGCAACCCTGATGAAGCAATTTACTAGCCTTTACTGCTGAAATAATATGTGTTGGCTCACTATTACGAATATTGTTTATCTCAACCTGATCTCCATTTTCTAACTGAATACTAAATTTCTTTCTATAGCAGTCCAAAACCACTTCATATTCATATAACCAATCCATTCCCAGTATTATATCAAAATCCCCAAATAGCATAATCAATAAATCAACAGGAAAGGTTTTTCTCTGTATGACCAACGGGCATCTCGAACATATTTGATTCACTAACACAGTTTGTCCCAATGGACTTGAAACTTTTATAGATACTTTAGACATCTTACATTTTAATTTTCTCATCCCAACTAACTTTGAATTAACATATGAGTGTGAAGATCCAGGATCAATTAAAGCATAAACAGGCTCAGAATATAATAAAAATATACATGTTACTACATCATGTGCATCATCCTCTTCTCTAGTTTGGACTAATATGCTTTAGCTGGAGCTCCGGCCTCTGATTGCTGTGTGACTAAGTCACTACTTCTTCTAGCACCACCACCTCTGGGTACAGAACCACCTCTACTTGATCCTCTACCTCTAGCAATCGATGTTGTCTGCTGTGACGTCGCAGATGTGATATTATCAGCTTTCGGGCAATTTTTGATGAAATGATCTATTGAACCATATCGAAAACATCCTCTAGTTAATCTCTAACATTCCCCACTATGTTTCTTCCGCAATGGTCACATTCTGGTATTTCTATTACAAGAGAGGGACCTCTCACACTATCAGGAGATACTGTCGTCTATTTGCCTCTGCTTGTACCACCTCTATCTGATCTGAAACTAGATCTCCATCCACTTCAAGACTCTTTTGATCTTTTTGGAAGCAGATTTGAACTAGTAGCTCCAACTCGTTTTCTGGTGGACTTGGCTGTTTCAAGCTTTTTATCCAATCCCAAAACTTGCTTTACCATTTTGGCTCGTTCAATCAAATCCAGAAATTCAGTAATCCGCTGAGATACTAATTGCACCTTTATTTCATCTTTTAAACTCTGTAGAAATATTTTACAACTATCAGCTTCGGTCGGAATAAACTCTGAGGCATATTTGCTAAGTCTTGAAAATTTCCAATCATAGTCTATTACTGACATATTGCCCTATTTTAGCTCTAAAAACTCTTGCTTCTTGTCTTCAATGTACATTTCCCAGATATATATTTCTTCTGAAATTCTTTTTGAAACAAATCCCATGTTATTTGATCTGTCAGTAAATGCCGAACCACTGATTCCCACCATAAGTAAGCTTCCCCTTACAGTAATGATATATCACATAACAAACACTCTTGAGGGGTACATTCTAATTGTTGCAACACTCTCTTGGTCTACTCTATCCAATTTTCAGCTGCTGATGGATTGACTCCTTTCAGACCCATAAATTCAGTGACACCATATTTTCTCAATTCTTTAATCAGGGCCTGTCTCGGAGTTGGTACAATGTGGTAACAGGAGCTGCTCCTGCCACTCTTTGTAATGCATCAGCAATTACTCTTAATATATCAGAATCATCTCTCTTATTTCTTCTTTCTACCTTAGGAGATTGATCTCTTAGTAGGTTTATGCTAGGTGTAACTAATTTTATTTCATCTATTTCTCAGTATTCTTCATCTCCGGTATACATTTCTTTATTTTTATCATCTAAATGTTCATTCGACATCTTTAATCTATAAAATAGAAACAAATAAATAAGTCAACATCCAAATATCCCAACTCAGCTTCGACTCGATAGTGGCATGTACCTCTAGACTCACTTACGAGCACAAATTAGCCTGAGAATCAGCTAAACCTGATAGCTCTGATACCAACCAAATGTAACACCCCCTAACCCTCAACCATCATCAGAACAGGGTTATGGAACAGTACTGAAACTATCGGATAATTTACAAATAATATACAAATAAATATTAAGCTTAATGTAAAATAATCTTATAGTCCCTTATATAGACACTCGAGGCCCAAATTACAAGGTAAGAGTGATTCGGGACTAATTCGGGTACTTAGAAAATTTTTTGTACCTTTTAAAATTTTTCTCAAGTATAGGGCTCACACGCCTGTGTGGATTGGGGAGACACCCGTGTGACCCTATGACATGTCCGTGTTGGTGAACTGTGTGGCTCAACATGGTCGTGGTGGTTTGGGACATGCCCATGCCCCTTACCTGTTTTACTCTTTGACTTGTATCCCTTAATAAATTTTTCTCACACGGCCAAGCCACACGCCCGTGTGCTTAGCCCGTGCGTTATCCTGACTTCACTTTTTAAGATGCAGGGGACACACGGCCAATTCACACTCCCACGTGCTAGCCATGTATCTCACATGGGCTAGCCACACGCCCGTGTGCCAGGCTGTGTGGACTCAAAATGAGCCTTAGAACTAAACTAACCTCCCTGCACGATTCAAACCAATCCCAATTTGCAACCAACATAACAACTAACACATTTCCACATTTAAACATGCATAACTATACACTAAACTTTAACTCAATAAATTTACTCTATAAATATTCATAATATTCACCAAATTATAACTTAATATTTCATACCAAATTTACATCCCAAAATGCAAGTCCTATACAAATGACCAAAATAAACATAGTACATGCCGCATTACTCAAGTTAGGTTACATCACCAAAATTTGTAGCCGAGGTCGGGAGTGACTTGGATGCTGGACAGTCCTTTACTTTACCTAGCTTGCACAGGGGAAACAACCGTATGCTGAGTATTGGAAATACCCAGTGGTATTACCATAATTCAAATTATAACAACAATAATAAACCATAAGCATACATAGATAATTAGCAAATCTTATATATATAAATTCATACTTAATTTGCACAATACACTTATCATTCTCTTCCATTATTTTATCATATCATCCAAATAATTTCAAACAATTTAGAAACCTTTGGTTTCTTTTTCAATCCCATATAATATTTCAATTCATAAATCAACTTTGAACATTTCATGAACCTTTGGTTCATGTATTCAATCTTATAGCACAAATCTCATTTCATACTTTATTTCACAATTTCACTTTCTCATTTCATTCAATAGCTCAATCACATTTATTCAAAATTTCTCATTTTACTTATTTACCCCTATTAACATGACTCAGACCTTGGCGGATACACGGATCCAACCAAATACACTAGAATGGCAACCAATGCCTCATCGGATAGTTCGAAGCAAATAAGTGACGACTAACGTCTCATCAGCTAAGCTGAAGTAAAGTGGCAACCAATGCCTCATCGAATCTATCCGAAGCAATACAATGACACCCAATGTCTCATAGACTCAAGGTCGAAATATCCCTAAAATCTTCCAATCCTATGGCATGCCAACTATATTCGACTAAGCTCGACTAGTTAATAGGGTATCAGAATCACATATAAATCTCAATTCAAATCAAATTTCTCCCATTTTCAATTCAATCACTTTTTCATACCTCCAATTCAATTCATCCAATTTAACCACAAATCAATTCAATACATTTTCTACTTTCCAATCAATATACATCAAATGCTCATACATATTCATACTTCATTTTAATTTCATTCAATTCACTATTCCTCATTTTTCATGCACAAATATTAAATTAAACATTTAATAATAAATAACTTGAATTATGATAATACAGACCCGAATTCCTCGTTTTACTCCTCGTTCACTTTCTCTTTGCTTTTCGAAGCTGATGCTTCGGTTTCTTTGTTAGCTATGAAAATAATAATAATTTATTTCATTAATTACAGCAGCAATTTAATAATACCAGAATTTCCATGCAATTTATAAACTATTTTCAATTTAATCCAAATTGACTTATTTACTTTTCTTACTCAATTCCCACTTTGTTTTTAGTCAATTGCTTTTTATATTTCACTTAACTATCAAATGTTCATATTAGAGCGTTATTTCAAGCTTTCTTTCAACTTAGTCCCTCAAACAAAAAACTTATAGGCTCTTTTACAATTTAATCCCTTAATCAATTCTAATCAATAATTCTATCAAATACACCTCAAATTCAAACATTTGATCAACATAAACTTTACTCAAAAATCTACAAACTTCCAAAACTTCAATTTAGTTTCGTCAAAACTTAGTTCTAAAGCTTTTGAAACATCAAAATTTAAGAAAAATGACTTAATTGACTTACCTTTTTAAACTTTTAAGCTTTCAATCTTTAAATTTTCCTTTTTATTTTCTCTCTTTCTTTCTTCTTACTATTTTCGAAATGTTGTCTGCTCTTTTCTTGTTCTTTCTCTTTGTTTTCTTTATTTTATTTCTTTTATTTAACTAACTTAATAATAATAATAATAATAATAACTTTATTATTATTATTATTATAAAAATATCTTATTTAATAACAAATATTTTATTAGAAATGTACATTTATATATTATTACACTTGTGTAAAATTGACCATCGATTTATCTTAATTTTATTTATTTCATAATATAATATAATATAATATAATAATAATATAATAAATATTTGAATAATACTAATTATAAAATTATAAAATATCTTTCACTTATAAATTAAGAAAATACACAAACATATTACAAGTGTACTAATTTATAATCTACACATGTACATTTTAATCACCACATATTTGATATTATTTTATTTTATTTCATAATAAAATAATATAATTAATATAAATTATAATTTAAAAAATGACAATATTAGTAATAATTAATTAATAATGATTATAATATATAAAAAAATCTAAATAAAAAATTTTAGATTTTTAACGTACTAGCCGTTTCAATGTATGCTAAATGGCTTGTTTTCCATTTTAGCCCTTTACTTTTTGTTGATCTATAATTAAACTTTAACCTTTATTCAATTTAGTCATTTTTTCTAAATTTCATAAATTAAGCTAAATTCTCCTAATTAAAACGTAATTAAGCACACAACTAGATTTAAAAATATTCTGAATAATTATTTTCTAACTCAGTTCACTAAGACGGAGGCCCTATGACTCATTTTTTTGGTGCCCGTGAATTTTGGGTCATTACATTTCTCCCCCTTAATAAATTTCGTCCTCGAAATTTACCTAAGAATAGATGAGGATACTATGCTCTTATAGTATCTTCCGGTTCCCATGTCACTTCTTCCACACTATCACTTCTCCATAACACTTTTACTAGGGAAATCCGTCTCAATTCCTTTACTTCTTGTGACAAAATCTGAATCGGCTCTTCTTCGTAAGACAAATCGGGTCTGATTTCAATATCTTCAGTAGAAATAATATGAGAAGGATCCGATCTATAGCGTCAAAGCATAGAAACATAAAAAAAATCGTGAATTTTCTGTAATTTTGGAGGTAATGCCAAACGATATGCAACCGGGCCGATTCTCTCTACTATTTCATACGGCCCAATAAAATGAAGACTTAATTTACCTTTCCGGCCAAATCTCAACTCTTTCTTCCAGGGAGAGACTTTAAGAAAATACTTAGTCTCTGACTGAAAACTCAATGTCTCATCGATTTAAATCAGCATAAGATTTTTATCTATCAAAAGTTACTTTCAATCTGTCTTTAATCTTCTTAACTATTTTTTTAGTCTCTTAAATCAAGTCTGGCTCAGTTACATTTCTTTCATTTAATTCTGTCCAACATATTGGTGATCTACATCGTTGACCATATAGTGCTTCATAGGAAGCCATTTGAATACTAGATTCAAAACTATTATTATAAACAAATTTAGCTAATGGAAAATTTTGTTCCCAACCTGATTCAAAATGAGTAATACAAGCCCAAAGCATATCTTCTAATATCTGGATTACCCATTCTGACTACCCATTTGTTTGTGGATGAAATGCAGTGCTGAAACTAAGACGTGTACCCAATGACTCATGTAATTGTCTCTAAAATCTTGATGTAAATTGAGGATCTCGATCTGAAATTATCGATGCTGAAATACCATGTAATCTAACAATTTCTCGGATGTATACCTCAGCAAGTTTCTGTAATGACTAATCTGTTCTAACTGCTATAAAGTGAGCAAATTTGGTAAGCCAATCAACTATCACCCAAATGGCATTCTTTTTACTTGTTGACAATGGTAATCTTGTAATGAAATCCACCGTAATCCTATCCCATTTCCAGTCTAGAATACTGATAGGCTGAAGTAAACCTATCGGTACCTGATGTTCCGCCTTTACCCACTGACATGTAAGACATTTACCAACATATTCAACTATGTCTCTTTTCATTCTTGGTAACCAATATAGTTCTCGTAAGTCACGATACATCTTCGTACCTTCGGGATACAATACAAAAGTGCCATCATGTGCTTCTCAAAGGATCAACTTTTTAAGTTCTTAGTTAACTGGAATACAAAGTCGGTTTTTAAATCTCAAACAACCATGATCATCAATACAAAAACTCTTTGCTATACCATTTTATACCATCTATTTTTTCTTCAATAACTTATCATCTTTCAACTGAGCTATTCTAATCTGATCAAACATTACCAGCTTTACTCTCAACTCGGCTAAAAGACTCACATCATTAGTGATATTAAGCAATACAAACATCGCTCTCAATTTAATTGCAGCCTTTCTACTTAATGCATTAGCTGCTATATTTGCTTTTCCTGGATGATAATCTATGACACAATCTGTAACACCCTTTACCCAATTTCGAAGCCAGAACAGGGTACGAGGCATTACATTTAATGGTATCAAAGGTAGTGTTTAGTTGATTCTAGGACTAACCTAGCACGAGTACAAGTCTAGCTATACATGCCATACTTGTATATATATGTAAATTGATAGTATGACGACTCCTGACAATCTAGATGTGTTTTATTATAACAAATGGATTCTGAACAAGCTACAGCAGACGACGTAAAAAGTAATGCACCATCTCCTGCTAAAGGGACGATACCACCCGGAACCGAAGATAGGCCAACTACTGTAAGTTAGTAGGGAAAGGCCTGGGAGGCCTTCTTCCAAATGATGAACGAGTGGTTCACTGAGTTCGTTCGAATGAGCCTGGCTACTCAACCCTAAGCTCCACCCCCACAATTCCCTCAAGCTACCCTAACCATTCCTCAAATAGTAGAGGTAGTGAGGCGAGAGAAGCCTCTAGTTGATAGAATTGAAAGCAAAGGGCAAAAGAATTTTAGGCTACTAAAGATGATGACCCAGAAAGAGCCGAATTCTGGCTAGAGAATACCATCAGGGTAATCGATGAGCTATCGTGCACCCCTAAAGAGTGCATGAAGTGCTTGGTACCTTTCCTACGAGATTCTACCCATCATTGGTGGAACACCCTTATGTCAGTGGTACCTGTAACAGCCTATTTTAGACCCTAATCAGAACGAGTAGTTTTGGCACCACGTAACCGAGTCAAATTATTATTTTTATTGCTTTTATATGTTTTACAGCATGATAGATTTATTGTGTGAAAGTTTCGTATAGAAATTTTATCGTTTAAATAGTTAATTCGATAAAAAGGACTAAATCGCATAAAACGAAAAATAGGAGTTCTATTGCATAAAGGGCTTTTATGATTTTGGCTTTATAAGTGAGAGTCCTTGCATGGTAAATGTACCGTTTCTAATTATTATGGACGGTTATGGTGCTTCATAATGTTTTTATATGTTGGTTTTATAAGGTTAAAATTGTAAATTAATAACTATATGATATTATTAGTATATTAAAATAAGAAAATGGTTTTACACCATCTTCAACCTACCAAAATTAGGGTGTAAAAACACCATTGATGAAGCTTTCATTCGACTAAGGTTATTAAGCGCAATTAGGTATGGTTTTTAACCTGTTTTTAATGATTTTTATGTTTTTGAACTCGTTGCAGCTTGGTTTAACTGACCCATACCTCAATTTCTGAAATCGGTTGTGTTTTTGAAAAATGCCATTGATGAATATATGTTTATTTTGATAAATAATGGTGAATTATTGATGGTTGTTTGAAAATATACAAGTTTTACAAAGTGATTTTTGATGAAAATGGAGTTTTGGGGATTAAATTGAAAAAGGTAGAATTTTTGTGGTTGGAATTATGAATAAATGAAATATATGTCTTTAAATAAGGTATATGAATATTCGGCTTTGTTAATTTGAGGGTCTTATTGAGTAATTTACATTTTTGTGAATTTAAGACTAAATTGCAAAGTGATTAAAAGTTAAGGGTTAATTTGTAAATAGGCCAAAATACATGTTTTTGGACTAAATTGAATGTATTGGTGATTAAATAGCTGAATTTGTATTAATTTAGATAAAGACAATCAAATCCTGAAACTTAATCGGGGAAAAAGAAAGATAGACGAGTAGATATCAGGAAATCGAGGTAAGTTCATATAATTAGAATTGATTTGTAAATGTTTATAATTGTGTTTAATTTGTCATGTGAATGTATGATACCTTATAGAAATTAGAATGCCTATTGGTTACATGTATATAAATTGATATGGAAATGTTTAAAGACTTCAAGTGCGATATGATTACCGAGTCTCGTTCGAACCGTAGAAAGTCATAGGATACAAGTTACATGTCACTAGGGCTATAGAGTGGTTTGAGCTCCTGGATTTGTTGCGAACTCACCACAACTCATGAGCCATATGTTCATCCTTTGGGATTACATGTTTAGTCTTTGGACTTACCGTTCAATCTACGGGTTTACCGTTCATCCTCCGGGCTTACCGTTACAGGCTCAAAAGAGCATACATGATGCATTGACAGATTACAGGTTATATGTATATACACTGTGTGTGTATCACTCGAGTATCCCTTGATGTTCTTATAGGTTCAACGGGCAATTATCAATACATGTTACATGATCATCCAAGAGTATATGAATTATAAGTTACATGAGCTACATGATTTATATAAACTATATGTTATGAATTATATGTCATAAGTATTTGATAAATACTTGTGTTATGTGAATAATCCATTAGGAGAATGAATAATAACAAGGTTTTGCAAGTACTAACTTGTGCATTATTGATGAGTAGGCAGAAATGAGTTCATGACTTAGTTTGACATTATTTATGCGCTTATCTCTAATGTTCGGTAAGTTTAATTCTATGTTATACGGGCTTACTCTATTTATTTTCCCTTGTTTTATAGATTCAGAAGCTAGCTCGATTTACGGACAAGTTGTAGACTTGTTATCACACTATCCATCAAGCTTTTGGTACTTTTGGATTTTGTTGATGAAATGGTCATGGCATGTATAGGCTAGTTGTTAAGTGAATGTTCATGGTTAGCTTTGATAAGGAATGTGGCATGTTTTGGGCACCTATTCAAGCTATGAGATGTGGCTTGTTTTGTATATGTTAACCTATTTTGAATGACTATTATGATGTGTTTCTATGTGATAAATTGCAAAGTGTTAAGATGTTAATTGAGTAGGATTATTAGCTATAGAGTTGATAAGTGAATTGGTATGAAATGTTGCATATATGGTACATGTTTAGATGATGAGTAATGTTTGCAAATTATGCCTTTGAAATGCCTATTTTGATTGCCAAATGGTGTATGAAATGTTGTGATTATTTTGATTCTTGTAGGGATGACCCATTTGGGTGGCAAAATGGCTTATACCAAGCCTATATTGTGCCACACGGTCTAAGCACATGAGCGTGTGACTCAGCCTTGTAATCCCTGTACCTAAAATATTTTATGCAGCCTTGCGCACGGTCTAGACACACGGGCGTGTCTGGTAGCTGTGTGGAATTTGACAGTGTTGAGCACGGACTGGACACACGGGCGTGTCTAGTGACCGTGTGGGATTTAGCAGTGTTGCCCACGGACTGAGCGTATGAACATGTCTGGTGGGGCACGAACGTGTTGGTGTGCACGGGCTATGGACACGGCCATATGTCCCTATCATGAAAATTTTCTCAAAGTTTTCTTTATCTTTCATATGTTTTCAATTTGATCCTCAATGAATGTATGTACCTTTATATGAGCTTTAAAGCATGATTGGGCGAATGATTATAGAACCATGTTATTGATTGTAAAGTTTAAAATTTTTCTACCCTGATCTACGTTACAAGTCCGGTAATGCCCCTTACCTATTCTGGCAACAGTTACGGGATAGGGATGTTACAGTACCAAGGGAAAAAGTTAACTTGGAATTCTTCTAAGAAGAGTTTCGCAAGAAGTATATTAGCCCACGGTTTATCGATCAGAAACTTAAGGAATTTTTAGAGTTGAAGCAAGGTCGGATGTCTGTGACGGAGTACGAGCATGAATTTGTGAGGCTTAGTAAATACGCTCGAGATGTGTTTCCATTGAGGCCACCATGTGTAAGAGGTTTTAAGATGTTTGTTGGTATCCTTGATATAAAGGAGATGGCTGTGCTAGTGGATAGAGCTTCTAAGGCCGAAGAACTGGCTAAAGAAAAGAGAAAAGCCGAGATGGAGTCTCATGACTCAAGGAAGAGATCATTTGGTAAGTCATTTCAATCCTTCTCTAAGAGGTCAAAAGAATTCTCTTCACGATCTGTTACTTCAGCTGGGTTCTCGAGTAAAGGCATTAGTAAACAGTATTCAGTCTCCAAGGCTCAGACCACCTCAGTTATAAGTGTGGGCAATACTCGATTGAGTAGACTGGAGTCCCCTTAGTGTGGTAGACGCCATCCTGGCAAGTGCTGGGCTCATGAAAGAGCTTGCTTCAAGTGTGGTTCTTAGGACCACTTCATCGGAGAGTGCCCGGAGATAGCCAAAAATGATAGAGATCAGAGTGCAAGATCGGATAATGCTCCCTCCAAAGGTAAACTTCAGAGAAACCCGAGTATGGGAACAAGTAGTAAAGGTGCTTCAAAGGAACAAACTGCGAGACCTGAGGGTAGAGCCCCAGCGAGAACTTAAGCCATTCGCGCTCGCGAAGAGGCGTCCTCCCCTGATGTTATAATGGGTACATTTTCTCTTCATGAAATTTCTATTATTGCCTTGATAGACCCTAGATCCACTAATTCTTATTTTTGCATGAAATTAGTCTCAAGCATGAACGTACTCGTAGAGTCTACAGAGTTTGTAATAAAAGTCTCCAACACCTTAGGCAAATATGTGTGATAAACGATAAATTATACATATTTTTACCCCATGCTTAGCCAAATTTCTGGATGAATTAACTCTTGATTTGTGTAAATTAATGCTCTTAAACTTTTAATTTCATGTTTTATACTCAGGTGAGCATAGGGAAGTGAAAAGAACGAGAAACGGGCCGAAAACGGAGAAAATAGGCCAAAGTATGAAAACAACATGGCCTGGAGGTTTGCCATACGGTCGTGTCACACGGCCGTGCCACCTTGAGCTCGAACACGGACCAACCTCGATTCACAGAGGCCGACTCACGTGGCCATGCCACATCAAACAGACTCGAACACGGCCCATTGTCGAAGTCATACGGTCGTGGCACACGGGCATGTACCTGTCATGAGAAAGTTCAATTTCACTCAGAAAAGGCTACTTAGGGGCTAAGAAAGGCATTCCAAAACTCTATATAAAGACCCTAGGGGGCAACTACAAAGGGTACTTTTCTCCCCTCAAAAAGGTGCTTATTTCCACACTAAGGGTGTGCCTTATTCCCGCCAACACAGAGAGCAGAAACAGGGAATTACTCCAAAAGATGCCGATTGATCCATCTCAGAAACCGAATTCTCCTTCAAGACCGAAGATCTCCTTTCAATTCCCTACAGGGGTTTTTGGGTTCTTTATGTTTTGTTATCATTATTCTTCTGAAATGTTTTCTTTTATAATTATGAACTAAATCCCCCAAATACTTGAGGGGGATGAAACCTAAGACAGATCTTGTTATTATTTTCTCTTGAGTTATATGATAAATACTTGAATTGTTCTTAATTATGTGTTCTTAATTCTTGCTTTAATATTACAATATATTGATTCAAGTATAGATGTGCTTATTTAGAGGAGTAAAAGTCCCTGTCTAAGAGTAGATCTAGCATAATTAAGCGGAGCTGCATGCAACCCTAGACATAGGGCGACATAAATCTGCTAGATTATGGTCAAACCTAATAGGAGAATCCATAGATCGAGTTAATGCAAGACTAAGGGTTTTAACTAGAAAGAGATTTCAGTTAATCAACCTAGGATTAGTTGTTCTTATCCTCGACGGAGGTATTAACATAAATTAGGGATTTCTACGGATTAAGTTAAGTGAATAAATCGTCTAGCTCAAGAATTGATAACAAGTGAAGTCTAGGTGGATTCTCCCTTGAGTATTGTCCAAATCAATCAGTTTTCCTAAAAAGTTTTTCCCTAATTCCCTTTTTGTGCATTCTTAGCTCAGTTTAATAATTAGTTTAGTTTAATAAAAAATCTCCTCTTATTTATAAGTTAAATAATAGAAAGAAAGTTAGTACTAGTACATTTGGTTCCTTTGGGTTTGATATCTCGGTCTTGCCACTAAACTATACTACTGTTCGATAGGTGCACTTGTTTTAAGTCGTGATAATAGTTCGTTTTGGGTACGATCATATTTTATAAATTTTATTACTTCATATCACGCATGTCAAGTTTTTCGCGCCGTTGCCGGGGAACTGAAATATTAGGAACACTCGATTTTTATTACTTTAGCCATTTTTTTATTTTTATTTATTTTTAGCTTATTTTTACTTTTATTTTTATTTACTAAAATTTTTTTTCTTTTAGGTATCTTTAATTTATGACTAGAGGACCACTGTTTTTTGACGAAGATTTAGATGCTACTGTTCGCAGAACTCGCCGAGAGATAAGAAGAAGCTTGCAATATCCAGAGCAAGGACAAGGAGAAGAGCTAGAACTGACCGAAAAGATGGAAGCAAATCAAGATAATCAGCTACCCCCTGTAGTAGCCGCAAATTCTATCAACCAAAACCCTGCTCCGCGTACTATGTATGATTATGCTAAACCTAATTTAATTGGTACTGAATCCAGCATTGTTAGGCCTGCTGTTGCTACAAATAATTTTGAATTGAAACCTAACACTATTCAGATGATTTTGCAATTTGTGCAGTTTGATGGTTTACAGGATGAAGATCCCAACTCACATTTAGCTAATTTTTTGGAATTCTGCGACACTTTTAAAATAAATGGTGTTTCTAATGATGCCATTCGCCTCAGACTATTCCCTTTTTCTGTAAGGAATAAAGCTAAACAGTGGTTAAATTCTTTACCACACGGATCGATCACTATATGGGAACAGATGACTGAAAAATTCTTACTCAAATATTTTCCGCCGGCTAAAACAGAAAAACTAAGGAATGCTATTTCCTCTTTTGTGCAAATGGATTTAAAGCCACTCTACGATGCCTGGGAAAGATACAAGGACCTATTGAGAAGGTGGGTTACCTCTGTGGCTACAAGTTCAAACCTTTTACAGCGGTCTGAATCCCTCAACAAGGCAGATGATCGATGCAGCCACCAGTGGAACAATTAACAACAAAACATCCGGAGCAGCCTATGAGTTTATAGAAGAGATGTCACTGAATAACTATCAGTGGCAAGTCATGAGGACAAAGCCGACAAAAGCAGCAGGAGTTCTTCATATTGATGTAGTCACAATGTTTTCTTCTCAGATAGAACTTTTAAATAAAAAGATTGATGGTTTTATTGGTTCTACACAGGTACATCCAGTCATGCGATGCGACTCAAACCTAGGAAATCAATCCTTATAGTAATACATACAATGCAGGTTGGAGGAATCACCCAAATTTTTCATGAAGCAATCAAGGCAATCAAGGAAATCAAAGACCACCACCACCCCCTCCGGGATCTCAACAACCACCGTATCGGCAAGAAAAGAAACCAAACCTTGAGAAGATGTTGGAAAAATTCATATCAGTTTTCAAAACTCATTTTCAAAACACCGAAGCAGCACTTAAAAACCAACAAGCTTCTATCCAAGGACTCGAAAATCAGATTGGTCAACTCGCAAAGATAATCTCTGAGAGACCACAAGGTGGCTTGCCAAGTAACACAGAAACTAACCCAAGAGAATGAGTTCATGCCATCATTGTACTCAATGCAGAAGGGATAGACGAACCAAAACTGATGCAAGATAT
Source organism: Gossypium stocksii (assembly GCA_020496765.1). Lineage (NCBI taxonomy): Eukaryota > Viridiplantae > Streptophyta > Magnoliopsida > Malvales > Malvaceae > Gossypium > Gossypium stocksii. Next base: position 86,350,448 of record CM035620.1, read on the forward strand.
TCCTGTAATCAATAATAAGGATAAGGTAGGTCATGGTACACAAAAGCTGGTAAGTGAAGAGTATAAACCTCGTGTGCCATATCCCAATGCGACAAGGAAATATCACACTGATGAACACTTTGGTAAATTCCTTAAACTCTTCAAGAAACTTCATATTAACTTACCATTTATTGAAGCTCTTTCGCAGATGCCAAACGCAGTTAAATTTTTAAAAGAGCTTTTAGCAAACAAACGGAAGTTGGATGAGTCGTCACATGTGGAATTGAATGCAGTTTGCTCAGCTATTTTGCTAAACAAGCTACCCAACAAACTGAAAGATCTAGGGAGTTTTACAGTTCCTTGTTTAATTGGTAGTTTAACCATTGATAATGCATTAGCTGATTTAGGGGCAAGCATAAATGTCATGCCATATAAAATTTTTAAACGATTAGGTCTTGGGAAACCCAAACAAACTAGGATGAGCATTCAACTGGCTGATAAAACCATTAGATTCACTAGGGGTATGGTTGAAGATGTTCTAGTAAAAATTGATAAATTCATATTCCCAATTGATTTTGTTGTTTTAGACATGGATGGGGACAGCGATGTCCCCTTAATTTTAGGGCAACCCTTTTTAACAACTACCAGGACTATTATTGATGTTGATACAGGTAAACTTACACTTCGTGCAGGTAATGAAATAATTACCCTTCAAGCTCGTGATTCAATTGAGAAATCGAGTGAAGAAAATAACTTCATAAAACCTATTAATAAGATTGATCACATGGTTCAACCTTCTTTGTAGGAAACCCGTTCAAAGAGCATAAAAGAGCCAAGCCTTAAAATATGCAACAACAAAGGAACCATCTATGAGGAGCGAAGACTCCAAATTGAGGAATTAGATGAATGGCAGACACAGGTTAAGGAACAACCGAAAATACACGAAGAACCAAATCAGCATCATGACGAGCCTAAGATAGACCAAGTCAATTCAAGATTGGAGATAAGGTATTGATAGACAAGAAAGACCCTCGAATTGCCATTTTAGAGCTTAATGCAGATGATGTATCTCCTTTCACGGTAATAAGAATCTTTCCTTATGGTACAGTTGAGGTGACACATTCTAAATTCGGTACATTCAATGTAAATTACACTAGACTTAAACCTTATTTTGATGCCAAGATTGATAGCAGGAGAGACGAGTTCCAACTCCTCAAACCACCATGACCGTACCAATACAAGTAGAGTCAAGCTTAGACTCTAAATAAGTGCTTCTCGAGAGGCAACCCGAGCACTAACACCACTAACCATTTTATTTTATTTTTTTTATGATTTTAATGTAGGATTTTAGACCATACGGCCAGGCACACGGTCGTGCCTAAGGCCGTGTGAAAACAGGGTCAAAATTTTCCCACAACACGGGATGCGTTAAATTCCCACGGGTGTGTGAGGTGCCCGTGGGTGAACCAGTTTAGCACTACACGGGCGTGGCATCAAGTACACACGGGCGTGTGCGATCGAACATGGCCGTGCCTTTACACTGTGGACGACACTGCCAAAATACACACGGGCGTGCAACACGGCCGTGCCTCAAGACTATGGTCGAACCTACTCTTTCAGAAATAGGCGTGTGACCTCCTACACGGCTGTGGGAGAAGCGAACATCGAAGGACACGGCCGTCCGACATGGCCATGTGCCTTAACATGCCCTAGGAACACGGGTGTGTGTTTAAAACCAGGCGTGCCAAAATCCTCAAATTTTGAACCACACGGGCAAAACTCGAGCCACACGGGCTTGTGCTATGCCCGTGTGACCCAAAACCCTATATAAACAAGCCACTATTTATCTTCTTCTTCAACTTAAACCCTAAAATCTCCCACCCAAAACCCACACCAAACCTCTCTAGCACCGCCGCCGACTCCAACAACACCACCACGCCCGTGTAAAGTCGCCACGACCGTGTTCTACCCTATAACAACTCATTTGGTTCCCTTTTTCTTACGTTTTCTCTTATTTTTTTCTCTTTTTAATTGTTTATTATCTCATTTATTTATGTATTTGCTTATTTGTCGATAGAAGATTCATTCATTTAGCAATCATTCTAGAGAAATTCATGATGCCATTTAGACTCTCCTTTGCTTGCCACTTTTACTTATCTAGAGTAATATTCTATTAGTATAAAATGATATCCATGCCTCCATCATTTGATACCATCCTTAGAATGAATAGATTATATTATTTAGGTTAGTAAAATCAACATTTCATTACAATATGTTTTGTTTTGTTTAAATTGTCGTTTAAGCATAAAAACTTATTAATATTCATATTTTTAGTTTCAATTTTTAAGTCTAATGCATAACTTTTTCCGTTTTGTTTTTAGGAATTATGTCATCTTCACGTGGAAAGAAAGCTGCCGTCCTTACTTCAAAGAAGTGAAAGGGGCCCGGTTATTCATCCTCCAGACCTACAACCGAAGCTCGCCATCCTTTTATTCAATTCCCATAGAACTTCCAAGAGGAGTTATTTTAGATTCTGCGAGCATGACCTCTGGGAGTCGAAAGGTGCATTGATTGGGCTGCCTTAGAGCAGGTCTACCTAGCTGGCGAGGTCCGAGCCCTATTGACAACGGACCCCTGAGACCAGTTTTTTAAGATTGTAGAGCCCACCTATCTCGAACTCACCCTCGAGTTCCACTCCACATTCCACCTCCAGACAGTGATGAGCCAACATGATGATCTCGGAACGATACAATTCCTGCTAGGAGCCATCGTTTGTCATCTCAATGTACCAGAATTCGGTACAGCCTTAGGCCTCTACACTGAACAGTTCATGGAGGAAGAGGACCTTTCTGAGCTCTATCGACACATTCACCTCTCGCCTTACAAGTGTTGGGAAGCCCTGGTCCCAGCCTCATCCACGTACGACCCCAGTCGCTCCAAAGCAAGCGCTCTCGCCCCATCCCTGAGGTACATACATGCCTTACTCACACACACACTGACAGGCAGACGCGAGAGTACCAGTGTCGTCAGCAAACACGACGCTTATTTCCTATGGAGCATGGCACATATTCACGTAATCGACCTCACCTACTTCATTGCCCATGCCATCCAACACCAAATGGAGCGACATCGCAGGGGCGTGATCTCTATGGGCCTGTACATCACTCCATTGGCCCGCCACTTCAGCCTACTTAACACCGTGGCCTAGACATCCTCTTATACACTGATCAGCCAGATGTCCCCACAGGGCATCCAAACCATGCTACACATAAGGATGATCCAGTGCCGACGTGGGACCGATCCTCTCAGTTCCTGTTATCTCATTCTGTCAAGTAGGAGGATCCCGAGGACATTACTAATGATGTCCCATCACTGCCGGAGGAGGCACCATCTCAGCCACCACCCCCTCACCGACTAGTTCATGCGGCAGCTTCTCATGCTGACTTAGCTGAGCGCTTCACACGATTTGAGCAACAATGTTTTCAAAGATTAGATCACATTGATGCCACCTTAGCTCAGATTTGTCAGCACCTACACATCGCACCACCATCCCCATCTCACGAACCATCTGAGGATTAGGACTTTCTATTCCTCTTATCTTTAATTTTTTTTCTTGATCTTTATTTTTACCTTCTCTTAATCTTTATGTTTCTTTAGAATTTTTAGATTTTTCTTTATCTTTATTTCAATGTTTATGTTTATTGAATATTTCAATTTAGTTTTCAAATTTATAATTTTATCGGACATTTCCTAACGAGTAATTGTTCTAATCTTCAAATATCTAAAACCCCTTAAGTGCTTTCGCAGTTTCAAAGGAGCTCTACAGCTCAAATCCATATGTAATGGGAAAACCCTGCCACAACTGTCGGCTTTTACAATTCCAATATCCGTCTCTACAAATTCATCAATATTCAGAGAGTTTCATTTCTTTCCCTATCTTATGATATTATGCTTCTATTGCTACTAATGTATCCTTGTACATTGAGGGCAATGTACATCTTAAGTGTGGGGGAAAACTTACTTTCAGTCATTGCATTCTCTTTGAACCCCTGAAAAATTTTAAAACTAACTTTTTGCATTGTTCTCAAATTTTTGAATTCTCACTTTCACTCTCTGCATTATCTTCAATCTACTATTAAGATGAGTTTTCATTAATTTATAATTTTTATTGATATGTTGATAATTAAGACATAGGCGCTTATGTTTTGATTATTCAAACTTTAAAACATTAGGGATCAAGCATGATAAGTTGAAATTTTTTAGAATTTAAATTTTTTTCTAAGTTATTTTCTGTAATTTTAAGTGTTATCTTGAGATTCGAAATTCACAGGATTGACATCAAAAGCCATAATTCTAGTGAGATTTTTTAGCCTTTTGAGCATACATTCTTTCGTGCTCACTTTTATTGTTGCTTTGAGTGAGTCAATACTGATTTGTTTTTCTAAAACTTGCTTCGATTATACATGTCAAGACAACATCATTGATTTGATATACCGAGATGATAAAGGCACCTAGGATTCAACCCACTTACTTCATAAAAGCCTACCTTCATAAATTAACCCCTAGTAAACCTCATTGAGCCTAACAACCCATTCTTTGACTTACCTCTAATATTAACCTATAACTCGTTTTTGTTGAATTCCATTCAATTATTTTAACCCCTATTTTTTGTCGAGATTTGAGTTGAATTATTATCTAGCTTTGTTCTCTTCTTCAGTTTGTAAAGTTTGTAAATATTCAAAGTATTATTTTTGAATTGTTCTTAAAAAAATGTGTGTATATACAGTTAATTCAGTTGAAATTCATATTTCAGTTCTAGTTTAACATTTTTGCATATTTCTATTTTAAGCCACTGAATTTAGAATGATGTTATTATAAGGCTCAACTCTAGGAATATGTTCCAATGATAGAGATTTTTCTAGCTAGATGATTTTTCAATTCAATCTCGATTCTAACCCTCTTTTTCAGCTTATGACAACACCTCTAACCAAAGCCCCATTACAACTATTGAAAGACCTTTTGATCGATGTGTCATATCAATCTATAGTGGTAAAGATTTGATTTTCTTGCAAGCCTATGGTAATAACTTTTCAGGTTGACTAAGGAGTGCTTAATTCCTGAACCCGAAACACTTTGAGTGGATAGAGTGAATCTTTAGTGAGGATGTTAAAACATGTTGATTTTGAACTAAAAGGTAATTACTTAAGAGAAGGGAGGAAACCTATGTTTCTGTGATAAAGTTCTCAACTTAGAGTGTTTAAAACTTTAATGTCCTTTTGATTAAATTTTCATTGTATGATTACTTATGGATTAGTTTGAAACATTATTGATGAGGATTATGAGTTGAGAAGAATGGTTCTTAACTGTGGATTGAGATTTTGCTTGAGGACAAGCAAAGGCTTAAGTGTGGGGGTATTTGATAAGCAATAAATTATACATATTTTTACCCCATGCTTAGCCAAATTTTTGGATGAATTAACCCTTGATTTGTGTAAATTAATGCTCTTAAACCTTTAATTTCATGTTTTATACTCAGGTGAGCATAGGGAAGTGAAAAGAATGAGAAACGGGCCGAAAACGAGAAAATGGGCTAAAGTATGAAAACAACACGGCCTGGAGGTTCGTCACACGGTCGTGTTACAAGGCCGTGCCACCTTGAGCTCGAACACAGCCTAACCTCGATTCAAACGGGCCGACTCACATAGTCGTGCCATATCAAATAGACCCGAACACGGCCCATTGTTAAAGTCACACGGCCGTGGCACACAGGCATGTCCTTGTCGTGAGGAAGTTCAATTTCACTCGAAAAAGGCCACTTGGGGGCTAAGAAAGGCATTCCAAAACTCTATATAAAGACCCTATGGGGCAACTACAAAGGGTACTTTTCTCCCCTAAAAAAGGTGCTTATTTCCCCACTAAGGGTGTGCCTTATTCTCGCCAACACAGAGAGCAGAAGCAGGGAATTACTCTAAAGGAAGCCGATTAATCCATTTCAGAAGCCGAATTCTCCTTCAAGATCGAAGATCTCCCTTCAATTCCCTACAGGGGTTTTTGGGTTCTTTATGTTTTGTTATCATTATTCTTCTGAAATGTTTTCTTTTATAATAATGAACTAAATCCCCCAAACACTTGAGGGGGATAAAACCTAAGACAGATCTTATTATTATTTTCTCTTGAGTTATATGATAAATACTTGAATTGTTCTTAATTATGTGTTCTTAATTCTTGCTTTAATATTACAATATATTGATTCAAGTATTGATGTGCTTATTTAGAGGAGTAAAATCCCTGTCTAAGAGTAGATCTAGCATAATTAAGCGGAGCTGCATGCAACCCTAGACATAGGGCGACATAAATCTGTCGGATTAGGGTCAAACCTAATAGGGGAATCCATAGATCGAGTTAATGCAAGACTAGGGGTTTTAACTAGAAAGAGATTTTAGTTACTCAATCTAGGATTAGTTGTTCTTATCCTCGACGGAGGCATTAACATAAATTAAGGATTTCTACGGATCAAGTCAAGTGAATAAATCGTCTAGCTCAAAAGTTGATAACAAGTAAAGTCTAAGTAGATTCTCCCTTGAGTATTGTCTAAATCAATCAGTTTTCCTAAAGAATTTTTCCCTTATTCCCTTTTTGTGTATTCTTAGCTTAGTTTAATAATTAGTTTAGTTTAATAAAAAATCTCCTCTTATTTGTAGGTTAAATAATAGAAAGAAAGTTAATACTAGTACTTTTGGTTCCTTTGGGTTCGATATCTCAGTCTCGTCACTAAACTGTACTACTGTTCGATAGGTGCGCTTGCCTTAAGTCGTGATAATAGTTAGTTTTGGGTATGATGATATTTTATAAATTTTATTACTTCATATCACGCATATCAATGTGATAATAGATAAAGTATGTAGAGGTTGCCGATTGATGATTAAGGGTCACTGCTTCCCAGCTAATCTCATGCTCCTACCCTTCAATGAGTTTCATGTAATTCTTGGTATGGATTGGTTAACCACCAATAGTGTAATAGTGAATTGTAGTGAAAAATTTATTGAATTGAAATGTGAGAGCGGAGAAACTCTTCGAGTAGAGTCAGACGAGTCAGGAAGCTTGCCTACAGTGATTTCTTCCATGGTTGCTCAAAAGTGTGTTAGAAAAGGATATGAGGCGTATCTTACTTTTGTGTTGAATACTACAGAGTTAAAAGTGAAAATAGGGTCGGTGCCAGTAGTCTGTAAGTATCAAGATGTATTCCTGGAAGAGTTACACGGATTGCCTCTAGTTAGAGAGGTAAAGTTTGGTATAGACTTGGTTCCGAGTACAACACCTATTTTAATTCCTCCTTATAGAATGGCCTTAACTGAATTAAAGGAATTAAAAACTCAGCTACAAGATTTGACAGACAAAGGTTTTGCAAGACCCGGTATTCTTTATGGGGTACCCCTATTTTATTTGTGAAGAAGAAAAATGGTTCGATGAGATTATGCATTGATTATTGGCAGCTTAATAAGGTAACTGTAAAGAACAAGTATCATTTGCCAAGGATTGACGATCTATTTGATCAATTGCAATAAGCTGTAGTGTTCTCCAAGATAGATTTAAGATCGGGGTATTATCAGCTCAGAGTTAAGGAGTCCGATGTGCAGAAAACTGCATTTTGAACGAGGTATAACCATTACGAGTTTCTTGTCCTGCCATTCGGTTTGACCAATCCTCCGGCAGTTTTTATGAATCTAAGGAACCGCATCTTTCAGCCATACCTAGATAAGTTTGTAGTAGTTTTCATTGACGACATACTGGCTTATTCTCAAGATGAGGACGAGCACGCCAAGCACTTGAGGATAGTTTTGCATACCTTATAAGATAAACAGATTTATACCAAGTTCAGTAAAAATGAATTTTGGCTTAAGGAAGTTGGATTTTTGGGCCACATTATTTCGGGTGATGACATAAGATAGATCCAAGTAAAATCTTGATAATTACTGATTGGAAATCGCTGAAGAATGTAACTGAGGTCAGAAGCTTCTTGGGTTTGACCGATTAATACCGGAGATTTGTCAAGGAATTTTCAATGATCATCACTCCAATGACGAGATTGCTGCAAAAAGACGTTAAGTTCGAGTGGAATAAAAAGTGCCAACAAAGTTTTGAGAAGATAAAGAAGTTGTTGACTGAAGCTCCTGTTTTAGTACAACTGGAGCCGAGAAAAGAGTTTGTGATTTACAATGATGCATCCTTAAATAGATTGGGCTATGTGCTTATGTAAGAAGGCAAGGTGATCGCATATGCCTCGAGGTAATTAAAGCCTCATGAGAAGAATTATCTGAATCATGACTTGGAGTTGGCCGCAATAGTGTTTGCACTAAAGATATGGAGACATTATTTATATGGCGAGCAGTACCGAGTGTTTACAGATCACAAAAATCTTAAGTACTTAATGACGCAAAAAGACTTGAACCTTCTACAACGATGATGGTTCGAGTTACTAAAAGATTATGAGTTGGTCATTGACTATCACTTAGGGAAAGCTAATGTTGTGGCAGACGCTTTAAGTCGAAAGTCCCTGTTTGCTTTGAGGGCCATGAACACGCAATTGTCCCTAATCAATGACGGTTCAGTTTTAGCTGAGATGAGGGCTAGACCCATGTTCATTCAAGAGATTTATGAAGCTCAGTTAAAAGACAAAGAATTGCAAGATAAGAAAGCTCAATGTGAGTCAGATACTGACATAGATTTTTAAATTGATTCAGAGGGTTGCCTAAGGTTCCGAGATCGAATATGTGTACCAAGAGATGATGAGCTTATTCAGAGGATATTATGTGAGGCCCATAGTAGTCAAATGTTAGTTCACCCTGGCAGTACCAATATGTACAATGATTTGAAAAAATGGTACTGGTGGCCAAAAATGAAAAGAGATATTTCCGAGCATGTTTCGAGATGCTTGATTTGTCAGCAAGTAAAAGCAGAGCACCAAGTACCTTCTGGATTGCTACAGCCTATCATGGTTCCTAAATGGAAATGGGACCGTGTCACCATAAATTTCGTAATCGGTTTATAGATGACTCTGAAAAAGAAAGACTCTATTTGGGTTGTGATTGATAAGCTTACGAAGTCGGCTTATTTTATATCGGTGCGTATAGACTACTCACTTGAGAAGTTAGTCGACTTGTATATTCTAGAAATTGTGAGATTACATGGGGTACCATTGTTGATCATTTCGAATAAAGATCCGAGGTTTACGTCACGATTTTAGAGAAAGCTACAAGAGGCCTTGGGCATAAAGTTAAATTTCAGCACTGCATTCCATCCACAGACCGACAGACAGTCAGAAAGAGTAATACAAGTACTTGAGGACATGCTCAAATGTTGCGTGTTGGAATTCCAAGGCAGTTGGGAAAAGTTCCTACCTTTGGTAGAATTTGTGTACAATAACAGTTTCCAGTCGAGTTTGAAGATGGCACCATACGAGGCTTTATATGGGCGTAAGTGTAGAATGCCCTTTTATTCTACAAAACTTAAGGAAAATCAGATTCACGGGGTTGATCTAGTCAAGGAAACAGAAGAGAAAATAAAAGTGATACGAGACAGCTTAAAAGTTACTTCTTATAGACAAAAGTCATATGCTGATTTGAAGCGAAAGGAGATTGAGTTCAGAGTTGGTGACAAAGTATTCTTAAAATTCTCACCATGGAGGAAGGTTCTCAGATTTGGCCAGAAAGGTAAGTTGAGTCCACGATTTATCAGACCATATGAAGTTACCAAGAGAATATTGCCGGTAGCTTATCAACTAGCCCTACCGCTTGAGTTGGAAAAGATTCATGATGTATTTCATGTTTCTATGTTATGACATTACCGATCGGACCCTTCACACGTAATTACCCCGGTAAAGATCGAAATTTAAACTAACATGACCTATGGAGAGGAACAGGTTAAGATTTTAGCTCGAGAAGCCAAACAATTAAGGAATAAGAGTATAGCTCTAGTAAAAGTATTATGGCAAAGACATGAGGTAGAAGAGGCAACATGGGAACTTGAGGAAAGTATGAGGAGTTAATATCCCAAGATGTTCTCCGATAAGATTTTCAAGGACGAAAATCCCTAAAGGGGAGAATTGTAACAGCCCGAACAAAAGCCTAGTCAGAATAGTAGTTTTGAGACCACGAATCCAAAGTAGAAAGTTTTATTTCCATGATTATTTATGAGTTATGATATGCTTGCATGATGTTGAGAAAGTTTCATGAAGGAAATTTTATGAAATAGTGAATAATTTGTCCATTAGGACTAAATTGTAAAAGATGCAAATTATGAGCTTCTAAAAGGTTAAAGTATGAACGAGCATAAGAGAAATTATTAGGAGTCCTTATTTTGAAATTAGACCAATTTTAGGCATAATGGACAAAAATACCCATGAAAGGGAAAAATATCAAAGAAATTACATAAAGGCATTTTGGTCATTAGGTAAAGTTAAGTAATAAAAAGGGAAAAATCAGTCAAAAATGTTGTCATCTTCTCCATACAAGTGCCAAATTTGAAGAGCTAGGATTTTTTTCATTTTCAAGCTCCAAGTAAGTGTCTCCAAGCTCCGTTTTTCATGCTCTTCGTATTTTTGAGATCCCCATAGCTTAATCTAGCTATTTCTACCACTAATTTGAGCTAGGTTCATTTTCAAAAATATACCCATGCATGACATGCTAGTAAAATGATGTTTAGTGGTAGAGAATAAAGGTTTGAGGTGTAGTAAGCACTTATTTCCAAGTGATTTTGCATGAAAGTCCCTAATAGGGACTAAATTGCAAAGTATAAAAGTATGTAGTAAAAGTATGAATTTGTGAGCAATATGGGCTTGTATGGACACTAGTAAGTGTCCACTAGGCTTGGGTAGCCAAGAGAATAGATACATTTTATTGTACGAGCCTGGACTATTTTGCAAATATGTAAAAGTTTAGAGGTAAAATTGTAAATTTTTCCCAAGAGTCAATTACGAATTATTTAGTCAATGTGGGTACTAAGTAAGCTAAAATTTCTATTTTAGGTCAAGAAACACGAAGTCCGGATCAAAACCGAGGAAAGAGTAAAGTTGTTCACTAAACCGAACAAAATCTCACATTTTGGACTCGAGGTAAGTTGTATGTAATAATTTAACTTGTATGCTATGTAAATTCCTTGTGATGATGTTTTATGAATTTATGATACATGTATGTACACATGTACAAAATTTATGAAACTTATTAATGTAAGAATTCCACCAAGTAATGATGTATACGTGAAAGTGATATTACATGCAAGTTGATAAGAACACGAAGGATACCGTGAACATATCATGAGTATTTGTAGGTTCTGTATAAGACCATGTCTGGGACATGGCATTCGCACCAAACTGAGATCCCATGTAAGACCATGTCTAGGACATGGCATTGGCATCAAGATGTGATCCTCTGTAAGACCATGTCTAGGACATGGCATGGGCATCCAAGATGAGGTCTCGCATAAGGCCATGTTTGGGACATGGCATCGGCACCATAAGGAGATAAGGATCCCCTGTAAGACCATGTCTGGGATATGGCACGGGTATCCTATATGATATCCCGTATAAGACCATGTCTAGGACATCATCTGCATCAGAGAACGATCTCGTGTAAGACCATGTCTGGGACATGGCATCGACATCGATATGAAGCCCCGTGTAAGACCATATATGGAATATGGCTTCGGTATCGACTTGAGATCCCATGTAAGGCCATGTCTAGGACATGGCATTAGCATCATTTCATGAGAATGAATTACGAGTATCCTCCGGTATTCTAAAAAGGAATATTAAATGAATAAATATGCAAGTTGATAAACTTTAAGAGATACGCTAAAGTTTATGTTGAGTGTTGCAGGTTCATAAATAAGTAAGTTATGAGCAATTGAGTATACATAGCTATGAGAAATACTACATGATGAGCGTGAGTAACACATGAGAAAGAGCAAAGTATGAGAGTACGTAAGTTATATGCATGTTGTAAATTTGAAGATGAGTAAGTTATGTCATGAGTAAGGAAGTCTATGATGTTCCTACTAGTGCCTATTTAGGCAAATATTCTATATTTCTATGGTTATATTATTCATGCAACTTACTAAGCATTTTATATGCTTACTCCTTTTATTTCCCTCCCATGTAAGTTTACCGAATTAGCTCGGGATCACTTGAAGTCGGAGCTCGTAGACACACTATCAAGCCATCTTTTTGGTGTAGCAAGAACTTCTTTTATTGTATGGCATGTATAGGATGTTGATTATTTTGTTAACTGCCACTTATATGGCTATATGTATTGGCCATTGTTGTACTTGAGTCAAGTTGTAATGGCCTTTGGATATGGCCTAATGTTTCCTATTTTACTTATATACTATGATGGATGTTTTTCATAATTAGTGTGTTTTAAATTGTGAGTTGATGTTGGTATGGATTGGCTTTGTATTTGGCCTTGTTTCAAGCTGGCAGAAAGGCTTGGAAAATAGCCTATTACTGTCCACACGGTTGGGCACACAGGCATGTGCCTAGGCCGTATGTGACACACGGCCAGTACACGGGCATATAAGTAGGCTGTGTGTCCCCTGCACCTTAATACATGAAAAATTTAGATTCTGTAAATAGAACATAGGTCGAGCACACGGGCGTGTGCCCTAGCTGTGTGTTCAAGATAGAATACTCCACGAGATGTGGGCACGGGCATGTGCCACGGCCGTGGGAAAAAACAAAATGTGCAAAATTTTACACAAGGGTCGCGACACGGGCTTGTCCACTCCCCATGGGCGTGTTTTTTAAGTGCCCAAAATTTTTCGGATCGATTTCGGAACATCTCCTATGTATGATACTGGCCTCGAGGGCCTATAATAAGGTCATTATAAGAATGAATGAACAGTTTTAAAAAGAAAAAAAATTTTATAGCCCAAGTTCACGAGTTAAGTATGTATGAGTGTAGTAATGCCTCGTACGCTATTCTGGCGTCAGACTCGGGTAAGGGTGTTACACAATCATAATCTTTCAGAAGCTCGATCCTCCATCTTTTTCTCAAATTCAATTTTTTTGGGAAAGAAGATACTTCAAACTTTTATGATCTGTGTAAATGTAGCATTCATAAGGGATTGTACTCACCGTAAAATCTATCCAATAGTAAGAGGATGAGTAATAGATGTGTCGATTTAAGTAGAGGAAGTTCTCAGCACACATAAACTCCTCCGTGTAAAGGCCCAAAGTAGCACCAAACTCAAGTACATTTATATGGCGCACTAGGCCACTAAGTCAAAAAGTGATAGCGCCCTACTCGTCATGCAATGTCATCACATGCTGAAGATGAAAAGTCAGGCAAAACTCCAAAGCAAGCTCCATGTAGGTGGGCTCAAGGATATAAAAGAAACAGTCTCACGGGGTTATGATAAGAAAAGCCCAAACAAGATCAAAGATGTAGACATGCTCTAAAGCCGCCCATTCGATACATTGGCCCAAACCGAGTGGTCACACTCTAAGGAGCTGAAATAAATCCTCTTAGGGGCCCGCAAAAAATTTCAGATAAAGATGGCGGGCCTCGGTGGAGGTGCTCGAGGAAGAGGTCATACCGGGGCCCTTCCACTTTTTCGAAGCGAGGACAGCTACCTTAGACTTATTACAAGAGCTTGGAATGGTGTGCCTGTATGAAAATCAAACAATTAAGTATTAAAATAAAGCAAAACAGACAGACGAACCGAATATAAAAGAAACAAGCTGATAACTTATGCCATATACAAATGTAACAACAATAATTAAATGGATTAAAGAAAGTGATAGTGGATAGACTATAAACAAAAATTCGAAATTCAAATACCAAAGAACATAGGACTTAGTATGAACCAATCAAGCATAATGGTACTAAAAAGAATAAGAGGGTTGTAAGAATCAAAATAAACTAAAATCTTTCAAAACAATAAACAGTAGTGCAAGAGAAATCATAAATAACAATTGAAAAAAACTTTGCTAGACTAAAGATGGTATTCATAGACATAACAAAAACAAATGGAATAAGAAAAGTAGTAGTAATACAATACAATAAAATGTAACTAAATAAGAAATAAAATTTAAACAAAAACTAAAATCAAAGTAGAATAGAGAAAAGAAATAAAGATAATAATAGGAATAAAAATAAATCATGAACAAGTAAGAATAATAAAGAAATAAGTAAAATAAATTAAAAACAAAGAATGGGTAAATAATAGATGATAAATGGAGTAAACGGGTGTGGCAGCGATGGTGGCGAAAAATAGCTACAGTGTAGAGGTGTTGAAGGAGAACAGTTCAATGGCGAAGGGGCTGTTAAGGTTAAAAGGGATAAGGGCAAATGGAGAAGAGAGAGGACGTCGTAAGGGTGGTTGGTTGTGGGGGTTTGTAGGGTGAACAGTGAGAGAGGAGAGGTGTAAGAGGTGGTGCATTAGGGTGGAATAGGGTCAAAAGAGGTCAGATTAATTCACTTAATGTCTCAACCAAATCACGAGCTTGGAGAGTGATTGTTTCGTCACCTATAGGTAGCATTAATTCACCTGTACCAACTTTAATAATAATTTTAGTAGTTGCTAAAAAGGGTCACCCTAAAATCAAGGGTACGTTACTATACCTCAAGTAAGTGATCCCTTGAGATTGAATAGGCCACCTGTTGACAAAATTAGAAAACATGGGGCTGAAGAGTTTAAAGCTACTAATGATGATGATGCTGAGTTGGCTGAGCTTTGGCTTGATAATACTATCCGTGTACTTGATGAGTTGTCCTGTACTCCAAATGAATGTCTGAAATGTGTTATATCCTTACTTCGAGACACAACTTATCATTGGTGGAATACACTAATATCAGTGGTTCTGAAAGAGCAGGTGACTTGGGAGTTCTTTCAGGCTAAGTTCCGTAAGAAATATATCAGCAAGAGATTTATTGATCAGAAGCGCAAAGAATTTTTGGAGTTGAAACATGGGCGGATGACCGTGACAGAGTATGAGCGAAAATTCGTGAGACTCAGTCAGTATGCTCGGGAGTATGTTTCTACTGAGGCCATAATTTGTAAAAGGTTTAAAGATGGGCTGAACGAAGACATTAAACTGCTAGTCAGCATACTTGAGATAAAAAAGTTTGTGGTACTGATTGAGCGAGCCTCCAAAGCTGAAGAGCTAGGGAAAGAGAAAAGAAAGGCTGATTTTGAGGCTAGAGATGCACGTAAAAGAACACCTGGTAAGTTATTCTAGTCGACATCAAAGAAGTTTCAAGATGAGTTTAGCCGCTCCAAGGCCACTTCAGGTTATTCTAGATGAGATCAGAGTAGACTACCTGTGAGCTTAAAAGTTACCTCTGCAGCTAGTATGGGTAATGTCAAGTCAAACAAACCCGATTGTCAACAATTTGGAAGATGGCATGTTGGCGAATGTTGGGGCAAGTACAATAACAGAGTGTGTTACAAATGTGGTTCACAAGATCATTTTATCCGAGATTGCCCGATGCTAGTGGAGAAAGATAATGTGCAGAGTGGAGGGTCGAATAACACGGCGACTAGAGGTAGACCATCCAAAAAAGTGGGTAATGCGAGTGGCAGTCAGAGGGGGACTAAAGATACAGCAATTAGATCTGAGGCTCATGCACCTGCCAGAGCCTATGCTATTCGTGCACGAGAGAAGGTTTCATCCCCAGATGTTATTCTTGTACATTTACTCTTTATGATACTAGTGTAATTGCATTGATTGATCCTAGTTCAACTCATTCTTATATGTGTGAGACTTTAATATCTAGTAAAACTCTGCCTATTGAGTCTACTGAGTTTGTGATTACAGTGTCAAACCCCTTGGGCCGGTGTGTTATGGTCGATAAAGTGTGCAAGAATTATCCCTTGATGGTTCCTGATATGTGCTTTTCGACTGATCTGATGTTGTTGCCATTTGACGAGTTCGATATAATTCTGGGTACGAACTGGTTGACTTTGTATGAAACTATTGTGAACTGTAAGAGGAAGACCATCGATCTACGATGTCATAATGGTGAGATTATTTGGATTGAATCTAATGATCTGAATGGGTTACTAGCAGTGGTTTCTTCGATGCTAGCTCAGAAGTATGTGAGGAAAGGTTGTAAAGCTTATCTTGCTTATGTGCTTGACAGTAAAGTGGCTGAAAGAAATATTGAATCAATACCTATTGTGTGCGAGTAGCCAGATGTGTTTCCTAAAAAATTATCGGGCTTGCCACCTATCCGGGAAGTAGAGTTTGGTATTGAGTTAATGCCTGGGACGACAATGATATCCATAGCTCCATACAAAATGGCACCTACTGAATTAAAAGAATTGAAAACTCAGTTGCAAGAGTTGACAGATAAAGGTTTGACGCGACCGAGTTTCTCTCCTTAGGGTGCACCAGTTTTGTTCGTAAAAAAGAAATACGGGACTATAAGAATGTGTATTGATTATAGACAACTTAATGAGGTGACTATAAAGAATAAGTATCTGTTGCCACGGATTGACGATTTGTTTGACCAACTGAAGGAGGCTACAGTGTTTTCGAAAATAGATTTGAGATCTGGCTACTATCAATTGCGAGTTAAAGATTCTGATGTGCCAAAGACTGCTTTTCGAATGAGGTATGGACACTATGAGTTTTTGGTCATGCCCTTTGGACTTACTAGTGCACCTTTCGGTTTATGGATTTGATGAATCGAATTTTCAGGTCGTATTCAGATCGATTTGTGGTTGTGTTTATAGATTATATTCTGATCTATTCCCGTAATGAAACTGAACATGCTGACCATTTGAGACTGGTGCTACAGACTTTGCGAGATAAATAGTTGTATGCAAAGTTCAGTGAATGTGAGTTTTGGTTAAATGAAGTTAGTTTTCTGGGCAATGTGATACCAGCTTCGAGTATCCAGGTTGATCCGAGTAAAATTTCAGCCATACTCGATTGGCAACCTCTGAAGAATGTTTCTGAAGTTTGAAGCTTTTCGGGACTTGTTGGTTATTACAGAAGGTTCGTGAAAGATTTTTCTATGATTGCAGCGCCAATGAAAAAGTTATTACAAAAAGATGCTAAGTTTGAATGGTCAGAAAAGTTTCGATCAGTTGAAAGCTCTTTTGACCGAAGCTCTAGGGCTGGTTCAACCAAAATCGGGTAAAGAATTTGTTATCTATAATTATGCATCTTTAAATGGTCGGGGTTGTGTCTTGATGCAGGAAGGCAGAGTTATAGCTTATGCCTCGAGACAGTTAAAGCCACACGAAAAGAACTATCCGACACATGACCTAGAGTTGGCAGCTATTGTGTTTGCATTGAAGATTTGGCATCACTATTTGTTTGGCAAAAAATGTCATGTTTATTCTGATCACAAAAGCCTAAAATATTTAATGACCCAGAAATATCTGAATTTGAGACAACGCCGATGGTTGGAGTTGCTAAAAGACTATGAGCTTGTGATTGACTATCACCCAGGAAAGGCTAATGTTGTTGCTAATGCTTTAAGCCGAAAATCACTGTTTGCCTTAGGTGCAATGAATGCACATATAGCGATGTCTAATGATGGTTTGATGACAGCTGAATTGAAGGTAAGGCTATTATTTTTCCAACAAATTTGTGATGCCTAAAAGGTCGATAATAAATTGATAGCAAAACAAGCTCAATGTAATTCAAATGCTAATTCAGAGTTTCGAGTGGATGCTAACGAATGCTTGAGATTCAGAGATCGGATATGTGTTCCGAGGAATTCAGAGTTGATTCAGATGATTTTGAATGAAGCTCAAAATAGTCGGTTATCTGTTCACCCAGGTAGTACGAAGATGTATAATGATCTAAAACAGCATTACTAGTGGCATGGTATGAAAGGAGATATTTCTGACTTTGTTTCAAAGTCTTTGGCTTGTCAACAAGTAAAAGCTGAACATCAGGTACCTTCTGGATTACTTCGGCCGATTATGATACTTGAATGGAAATGGGATAGAGTCACGATGGATTTTGTGTCTGGTCTACCATTAACACCGAGCAAGAAATATGCAATCTAGGTTATTATGGATAAATTGACTAAGTCAGCTCATTTTGTTCCGACCCGTACAGATTACTCACTTGACAAGTTAGTTGAATTATATGTCTCTCAGATTGTGAAATTACACGGCGTGCCTATTTCTATTATTTCGAATAGAGATCCAAGGTTTACATCGTAGTTTTGGAAGAAACTGCAAGATGCTCTAGGTACTAAATTACATTTCAGCACTGCATTCCATCCACAGATAGATTGTCAGTCGGAGTGAATCATTCAGATACTTGAAGATATGTTAAGATGTTGCATTCTCGAGTTTGAAGGTACGTGGGAACGATACCTACCTCTAATTGAATTCGCGTATAATAACAGCTTTCAGTCAAGTATCAAGATGGCACCTTATGAGGCTTTATATGGTCGTAAATGACGTACACCATTGTATTAGACTAAGCTCAATGAAAATAAGATACACGGGGTTGACTTGATCAGAGAAACTGAACAGAAAGTGAAAGTGATCTGTAAAAGTCTAAAAGCAGCATCTGATCGTCAGAAATCATATACAGACTTAAAACGCAAAGATATAGAGTTTCAGATTGGAGATAAAGTCTTTTTAAAAGTCTCACCGTGGAAGAAAATACTCAGGTTTGGTCGCAATGGCAAATTGAATCCGAGGTTTATTGGGCTATATGAGGTAATAGAGCGTATCTGGCTGGTTGCTTATAGACTGTTGTTGCCACCTGAGTTAGAAAAGATCCATAATGTATTTCATGTTTCGATGCTTCATAGATATCGTTTTGATCCTTCGCATATAATTAGTCCGTCTGAGATTGAGATTAAGTCTAATATGACGTACGAGGAAAAATCGATCCGTATTTTGGCTCGTAAGACTAAAGAACTGCGGAATAAGAAGATTTCATTAGTTAAAGTACTGTGGCATAAACATGGTGTCGAGGAAGTGACGTGGGAACCAGAGGAGGCAATGAGAGAGCGTTATCTAAACCTATTCACCGGTAAGATTTTCGGGGACGAAAATCCCTAAGGGGGAGAGTTGTAACCGCCCGATTTAGACCCTAATCAGAACAGTGGTTTCGGGACCACGAATCTGAGTCAGAAAAATATTCTAAAATTATTTTCTGTGTTTATTATGTGTGAATTTATATCTATGCAATTTTTGTGATTTAATTTTGTCGTTTGGGTGTCCGATTAAACAAATGGGCTTAATCGCATAAATTGAAAATTTGATAGTATTAGTTGTGAGGACTGAATTGATAGTGGCTTCTTATGTGGAAATATTTATGATGTAAATAGTCTTTTTTCTATGATACTGGACGGCATTAGGTACATAGAATATATTTTTTTAATTAAATTTATATAAGTCATTATAGTAAAAAATAATAATAACATGAGAATGAAATAAAATATAATTTCATCAATTAAGTGGAGGTAATAAAGGACGATAGTGCCTTATTGTAATGGTCTTATAATTTTCTTTTAAAGGACAAATTAGTAAATGATACAAGGTGTGTATAATAATTCATAACATAAAAAATGAAAGCCATTTTATGTGTTTATTTTCCATCCTCTTTGCCGAAACTAAAAGAAAGAAACAAAGCTAGAGTTCAACTGATTCTAAGCTCAATCAAGGTAAGTGCTCAGCTCGGTTTTTTTATAATTTTTACGTTTTTGAGATGTTGCTTCGAGTACTACAAAGCCCATGCTTAAATTTTGAATTTTAATGAATATTTTGAGTTTTGTCATTGATGAGAGCTTGTGATTTTTATTGTTTGATAATGAAATATGAAAGATAGGTGTTGGGTTAACATATTTTGTATGGGAATTTTTGATGATTTTGAGTAATTGGGACTAAATTGTAAAAATAAAAAGTTTAGGGACTAAATTGTAAAAAGTGTAAAAGTTAGGGGTAAAATGGTAATTTGCCTATTTATGTGTTTTTGGACTGAATTGAATGAAAATATGTTTGAATGAGCTTAATTTGAATATGTTTAGATCAAGAACCAAAGAGGTCGGATTTGGAGCGGGGGAAACGAAAGTTGTCGACTAGCCGACTCATTCCGTTTAATATCGTTCGAGGTAAGTTATAAGCTTATGTGTGTACCATTTATAATTAAGCTTAAAAATTTACATGCTGATTTGTAATATGTAACACTTATATACATAATTGATTATATGAAATATGGCACTAAGTGTGCGAGAAATTAAGGTGATGGCACTAAGTGTGCAATACGTTACAAGAATTTAGCACTAAGTGTGCGAGATGTTAATAACGGCACTAAGTGTGCGATAAGT
Organism: Gossypium stocksii; assembly: GCA_020496765.1. Lineage (NCBI taxonomy): Eukaryota > Viridiplantae > Streptophyta > Magnoliopsida > Malvales > Malvaceae > Gossypium > Gossypium stocksii. Next base: position 86,370,733 of record CM035620.1, read on the forward strand.
TACAAGGAGGTGGCCCTGGGTGTGCGAGGTTGCTGATCCTTTAATGAAACCGAATTATAATTTTGAAGTTAAATTTAATAGTCAGGTATGGATTAACTTGATATTTACTTGAGTTAAGATAAGTGGGTGTTTTGAATATTTGTGGTAAGTCATGCACAATTTAAGTGAAGAATATATGGGTATATAATATGTGTATTCGGCTTAAGAGTGAACAATGTGTGTATCATTGAAAAACCTTTTAAATAGGTGTGTATGTGAAATGGTCTATTCGGCCATATATTTAATACATGTACAGGAGACTATTTTGTGCACTGATGAGTTAATTGTTGGTGTTTACTTGGCATGAGTAGTTTACTGATGATATGATAATTTGTCTATATGCTATTCGGTCAAGATGTTGTTCATCAAGGAATATATATAAATATATATATATATAAGATATGAAGTTTACATGCTTGAACCTAACCGTGTTTTGGTTATACATCATGATTTCATTTAAATAAGTTGATAGTATCATTGAGTCATTTATTTGCTTATAACTTACTAAGCTTAGTTGGTTTACTGTGTGTTTATTTATTCTGTTTTATAGATTTTGGTGTCAACTACGAGCTCGGGAATTGTCAGCAAAGTTCATCACACTATCTACTATTTTGGTACCTTATAAGCTAAACCTAAATTATGGCATGTATGAGCTAACTTTGGAAATAGTTTAATTTAGGTGATGTGTGCATAAGTCATGCAAAAATGGCTTGGTTTCTATGCTTGGATTTGGTTATGTTTGATTATGGTTTAGTATCATTTTGGTCTTTAAAAATATATATATGTATGGTTGAAGAATGTGTTTGAATTATGGATTACCTATGTAATTATGTATTTGGTTAGGTGATAAAATATAAGTGATGGTTATAAATTTGTTGAGATTAGGTAATTATAATTATTAAACATGATGAATGATTTGATATTTTATTTGGATTAGTATGATAAAGAGTGTTTATACTGTAAATGTTGTAAAGGAGCTGTTAAGGATGTTCGGATATACATATATATTGAAAATTTGATTAAATAGCTAAAGGTATATAACAAATTAGTTGAGTTGTATATGTGAAACTTTGGATGTATATATGTCATATGGAATCTGCTCATTTTGACTAGGTAAAGTGCTTGTGAAATGGATTATGTAAGGCAAGTGAATAATATAAATATATATATACATATGTGTTTGTGATGTATATGAAATTCGGTCATATGGTATGTTTATTTGTAATTGTGTAATATTATTACATAGCTGCAAGTATAGTTAATTTTAAGCTAAAACGTGTATGTTGGGAAGTATATATACACATACATATATAAATGCATTAATGTTGTTCTAGGAGACGGAAGGCAATATTTTTTTTTTTAAATCAATAGATTTGGTTTGTGGTGATTAATATTAAATGTGACTTGAATTAATAAAGTTAGCCCAATAATGAACACATATATGTGCACATAATTAATGAATGAAATGTATAAATTTGGATGTGGTTATATATGTGCATAACGCCTTGATATGTAATGATGTATAATTCATTTATATTGTTGAGTTGTCAATACAGTGAATGTTATTGAATAAAGGGTTATATTAGATGGATTATTTGATTTAATATGTGCAAGGAATAAGTATGAATTAAAATGCTTATTTTTATTGATTGTTCAAAAATTATTAAAATGATGATCCCTTGATTGGAATGTTGTATGATTTAAGTAATAGTGGTATGACTTTGGAATATAGCTAGTAATAATTAAATGTGATATATAATTGACCTGAGATAGGTTATGATGTGATTTGTAAAGAATTTTTAAAAATTTGTTTTATATGTTAACATTTGATTGATTTAAAAGTTTGAGCAAGTATATGCACATGATGAAAAAAAAAATCTCAGGATTACTTTTATATTTATTTTGTGTATGTTTTAAATCAAAAGATTATTCTGAGCTGTGTTTGGTTAGTAATGCCTCATAACCCTAATTCGGCGACGGATACGGGTTAGGGGTGTTACATTTTATTAGGAATATGAATTTATCAATTTTAACAAGAACATGTTCAATAATACCCCTAAAAAATCTAATAGTTCTATCTGCTAATTGAATATTCATCCTAGTTTGTTTGGGTTTCCCAAGACCGAATTATTTGAACATTTTGTAAGGCATGGCATTGATACTAGCCTCTAAATCAGCTAAAGCATTATTCACATTTAAACTAACAATTAAACAAGGAATGGTAAAACTCCTTGGATCCTTTAATTTGTTGGGTAGTTTATTTCGCAAAATAGCTGAACAAACTACATTTAGCTCCACGTTCGACGAATCATCTAACTTCTGTTTGTTTACCAAAAGCTCCTTTAAAAAATTTAACGGAATTTGGCATCTGCGAAAGAGCTTCAATAAACGGTAACTTAATATGCAACTTCTTAAGCAATTTAAAGAATTTACCAAATTATTCGTTAGTATGGTCTTTCTTCATTGCATTCGGATATGGAATTCAAGGTTTATATTCCTTACAGTTTAGTTTTGGTTCATTCTGACTCACCTCAACCTTACCTTTACTTACCACACTTTCTTGCGTCGGTTCTGGTTCAGATTCAACTAACCATTCTTCATCTCACACAGTAATGGCATGAAGTTGCTCCTTTGGGTTAGTTTCGGTATTACTAGGCAAGCTACCTTTTGGTCTTTCTAAAATCAACTTAGCAAGCTGTCCTATCTAGTTCTCGAGCCCTTGGATTGACGCTTGTTGATTTTTAAATGCTATTGTGGTGTTTTGGAAGTGGGTTTCTAACACCGAAATAAACTTCGTCAACATCTCCTCAATGTTCAGTTTCTTCTTATGCTGGTGAGGTGGTTGAAAGCCTGGAGGGGGTTGTGGTCTTTGACCACCCCAAGAGAAATTAGGATGGTTCCTCCAACTTGCATTGTAAGTGTTACTGTAAGGATTATTCTAAGGTCTAGAATTATTACTCATATAGTTGATTTATTCGTTCTCTGTGGTAGGACTGTAGGGTAAATATTCTAGATTGCTCGTTCCTCATTCATTCGTATCGCACTGCATCACCGGATGTACCTGCGTAGAAACACATAAACCATCAATTTTCTTATTTAATTATTCTACTTGGTTTGATAACATGGTGACTGCATCAAGATTGAAAACACCTGTCGTTCTATTAGGCTTTATCCTCCTAACTTGCCACTGATAATTATTTGGTGCCATCTCCTCTATAAACTTATAAACCGCTTCAGGTGTTTTATTGTTCAAAGTACCACCGGCAGCTACATCGATTAACTACCTAGTTGAGGGATTCAAACCGTTGAAGAAGGTTTGACCCTATAGCCATAGAGGTAACCCATGGTAAGGGTACTGATACTCGCGATATTAAGTAATAAAATTTATAAAAACTGATCACACCAAAAACTAACTAATATCACGATTTTAAAGGCAAGCGCACCTATCGAACAGTAGTATAGTTTAGCAGCAAGACCGTTATCGTACCCAAGGGAACCAAAAGTACTAATACTTATTTCCTTTCTATTATCTAGCCTAAAAATAAAAGAGGATTGGTTGAAACTAATTCTAAAACTAACTAAAAGTGCACAAAAAGTAAATTGGGGAAAATTTTAGGAAAAGCTGATTGATATGAGCAATACTTAAGGGAGAATCCACCTAGACTTCACTTGTTATTAACTTCTTGAATTAGACGATTTCTTTACTTGACTTGATCCGTACAGATCCCTAACCTATGTTAATACCTCCGTCGAGGATAAGAACAACTAATCCTAGGTGGTTAATAAAAGTTTCTTTATTAATTAACACCCCTAGGTTGCATTAATTCGATCTATGGATCCCCCTATTAGGTTTGACCCTAATCCAGCAGATTTATGTCGCCCTATGTCTATGGTTGCATGCAACTCCGCTTAATTATGGTAGATCTACTCTTAAAATAGGGACTTTTGCTCCTCTGCCTAAGCACATCAGTTTCTTGAAGTAATACCTAGGATTATTAAATCAAGAATGAAGAACACATAATTAAGAACAATTCAAGTATTATTCATATAATTCAAGAATAAATAATAACAAGATCTGTCTTAGGTTTCATCCCCCTAAAGTATTTGAGAGGTTTAGTTCATAATTAATAAAGAAAACATCTCAGAAGAAATAAGATAGCAAAACATAAAGAACCCAAAAACCCCTGAAGGAATTTAGGGAGATCTTCTGTCTTGATGTAGAATTCTAGCTTCTAGGATGAATCAATCGGCTTCCCTTTGAGTAATTCCTTGCTTTCACTTCTTGTGTTGGCAGAAATATGGCGCTTCTTTTTGGGAGAAAAGAGTACACCATTAGAGTTGCCTCCTAGGGTCTTTATGTAGAGCTTTGGGATACCTTTCTTAGCCTCTAAGTATCCAAATCCGAGTGAAATTGTACTTCCTCACGACAGGGACACGCCCGTGTGCCACGCCCGTGTGGTTTCGATAAGGGCTGTGTTCGGGCCTGTTGAGGTGGCACGGCCGTGTGGCCTAGCCGTGCTTGTCGGGCTGGGCCGTGTTGGACCTTGTATGCCACGGCCGTGTGGGGATTCCTTGGGCAGTGTCGTTTTCACACTTTGATCCATTTTCTTCATTTTCGGTCTGTTTTTCGTTCTTTTCTCTTCCCTATGCTCTCCTGAGTATACAACATGAAATAGAAGGATTAAGAGCACCAATTCTCACAAAATTAATAATAATTCATCCAGAAATTAGGCTAAACATGAGGTAAAAATATGTATAATTTATCATTTATCAGGCACCTTCTCAATAAGTCCTTATATCTCTCCTATGCATCATATAGGGTTTCTAAGTCCATCTGTACAAAGGAAGAGATATCATTCCTCAACTTAGTTGTCTTAGCCAGTGGAAGTACTTCAATAAAAACTTTTCGGTCATTTACTCCCTTATAGTGATAGAATCACATGGTAAAGAGTTTAACCACTGTTTAGCTTTATTTCTCAATGAGAAGAGGAACAACCGTAAGCGAATGGTATTGTTAGAAACTATATTTATCTTGAAAGTGTCACAGAATTCCAGAAAATTAGCCAAATGAGTATTTGGATCCTCGTCCTGCAAACTATCAAACTGAACAAACTGTTGAATCATCTAAATAGTATTCGACTTCAGTTCAAAATTATTCGCAGCGATGGCAAGTCTCACAATACTCGATTCAGCCCCAGTTAGATTAGGCTTGGCATAATCATACATAGTACGAGGAGCAGGATTCGAATTTACAAGATTCGCAGCAACTACAGAAGGTAGTTGATTATTCTGATTATCAGCCATCTCCTCAGTAACAATCATAACGTCCTCTTGCTCTTCCACTATATTCTGTCAACTCTGCCTTGCTTCTCTATGGTTTCTGCGAGCTGTACTTTCAATTTCACTATCAAACAATAAAGGTCCTGGTGGGTTTTTTCTAGTCATAAACTAAAGAACCTGCCAGAATCAAATAAAAGAAAAATTAGAAAACAAAAATTTAACTAAAAACAAAAACAAAATGCAATAAAAAATAAAAATGGCTAAATTAATAAAAATCGAGTGTTCTTAATATTTTAATTCCCCGACAATAGCGCTAAAAACTTGATGTGTCACTAAGCTAACTAAAATTATGACAAAGGCAAGCGCACCTTTCGAATAGTAGTATAGCTATGGTGAGTAGGGAATATCGTATCCACGAGGAAAAAAAGTACTAGTAATTGCTACTTTTCTATTATTTAGTTGATAAATTGGGATGATTATTTTTAATCTAAAATTAACTAAACTAATTACTAAGAACACAACAGAGAATGAATTTAGGAAAAATAATTGAATAAAACTAATGAGATAGGCAATATCCAAGAAAGAATCCACCTAGACTTCACTTATTATTCTGAATCTGAATTAAACGACTTATTTACTTGCGCCTTGATCTATAGAAATCCCTAAATTATGTTAATATCTCTTTCGAGAGTAAAAACAACAACTCTAAGTTGATTAATTAAAATTTCTTTCTAATTAAAACCCCTATTGTTGCATTAACTTGATCTATGGATTCCCTTATTAGATTTGACTCTAATCCGGTAGATTTATGCCGTCCTATTTCTAGGATTGCATGCAACTTTACTCAATTATGCTAGATCTACTCTTAAACAGGGACTTTTGCTCCACTGAAATAAGCAAATTAAACATGAATTAATATTCTAAAAATATTAAAACATGAAATAAATATAAATAATTAAGAATAAGAATCAAGTATTTACCATGTAATTCAAAAATCAAGTAATAAGATTCATATAAGTTTCATCTTCCTTAGGTATTTAGGGAATTTAGTTCATAATCTGGAATAACATCATCTCAAAATTAGGAAAACAAAAAGACATAAAGAAACCCAATAAAACTTCTAAAGAAATTGAATGAAGATCTTCAATCTTGAAAGAGATCGGCTTCTGAAATGAATTTAGTGGCCTTCTTCGAGTCTTTTCTTCGTTCTACTTTGCGTGCTCCCTTTAGGTCCTTTTCTAATGTTTATTTGTATACTTTAGAATGCTCAGAAAGCTTAAAATTGGGTTTTTTCATGTGTTGGGGAAACAGGGAGTAATATCGACACGAGCTAGCACATGGACGTGTGGCCAACCCGTGTGGCTCACACGAGCGTGTGCCCAGCCCATATGGATCCTGAAAATAGCTTTTTTTTGTTTAATTTTGGCCCCTTTTTTCCTCCTTTCACTTCCCTATGCTCACCTAAGTATAGAAACATGAATTTAAAGGATTTAGAGAATCAAATTCACTAATTTACATAATAAATCATCCAAAAATGCATTAAGAATGGGATTAAAATATATTACTTTTATGATTTATCACATTGTCTTGAAAATCGGAGTTATCAGAATGCACCTTCCATCGCAGCTCTTTGTTCTACTTCAGCAGCTCTTGCTGAACAGTCTATTATTGTTCAAATCGGCCTCCTAAGTAGCCATCTGCTTCCTCATAAATCTCATTTGCTCTTGAAGGGCCAAGAACTGTTGTGGGGGTGCCTCTTGGTTGATAGGGAGTGACAACCCTAATTGGTAGAGATAATCAAGTCTAAAGGACAAAAGCTCTCATATAAACTGTATTGTAGAGGTTTTCTTGTCTATTGGCAAACCATTTGGCGAATAAATCTGTTTTATTATGCTAATCACCGGAACCTAACGTTTCAGCTTGTCTTGATGAAGAGTTGAAAGGGAAATTTTCACTCGGGTGAGCCATTTGCTTCAAAAACTGAAGAAAACTTAATTAAACTTGAAAAAATTTGATGATCTGAAGTTCTTCCACGCTCACTGCACCAATTGTTGAGTAATATTTTCTCGTATGTTATTGATAGGAGTGTTTGGATATTTATACATGTTGTTACAAATGCTATTACAACTTATGATAGGCCTCACTATTTTGTCTTGACTCCACTGCCTCTAATACTGGCATTCTCTATGAACTTCAGATTTTCTAGGTACATGGTCCTTTCTGTTCCTGGGACTGACATTCTGGGCAGGCTCTGTACCTAATGAACATGTGTTTGGGTGGCGTACGGAGCCCGCGACCCCTTTCTGTGAGCTTCCTTAGTCCTTGCGAGCTGGATATGTGGCATTGTGTTATGAGCTGGGTCATTGGTTTTGCCTTGCGAGTTGAGTCCGTGAGCTCACTCTGTGAGTAGGGTCCATGAGCTCGCATTGTTGTCCTTTCGTGGCTCGCTTCGCACTTAATCTTCTGATAGGACCTATCCGGGTCATGGGTCAAAGACTCGAATCCCTAGTAGGGCACAGGTTAGTGATTACTAATGTATAACAGAATTCATCTAAAATGATAATATTAACATGTTACACTAATTTGTTTTTATACATTATAATGGAAGTTAATAGATTAGTGATTATATTATAATAAATGGATTATATCATTGATCATATAATAATTTTTAAAAATTCAGTAACAAAAATATTAACTTAAAAGAATATGAGTGACTACATTTTTAGTTTACTCGAAAAAAGTATATCTATTTTTTTTTAAAATCGGTGGTATGAAAAAAAAATTTGATATAGATTTGTACAAAGTTAATTAGCAATTAATGATGTTGAACGCGTTTCAATTCTAACATTAAATAAATGAATTGATGGCGTTAGGGGCGTTTACGCAATTTAATTAATTGAGGTGTTTAGAAGATTTATAGAATGTGTGTTTAAAATTACGGTTATTTAAATTAAATTTTATTTTTATTTAATAAATAATTAAATTTAATTTTTATGATAGAAAATAAATATTTTATATTTAAAAATAAGTGAAAATAATTTAAAGTTCTTGAAAAATTTTTGTTTTTTAGAAATATTTATGAAAAAAATCTTAATTTTTTTGTCAACTAATTTTCAAAAAACATAAAACAAAGTTTATTTTATTAAAAATATGTCTTGTTATGATTTTATGATCACCGACCTAAAAATCAAAAAAGGCCCGGGCCATCTACCCTTGACTTAGGTAGGGCCCACCGGATGGTTACGTGTGAGTCTTATAATATGAAGCTCGCAAAGGGTGTTCAAAAAGGGAGCTCACGGGTCCTGCTCGCACATGTCAGGGGGTTTCCACAAGAGGAGCTCACGGTCTCAGCTCGCAGATGCTCAAGGAGTGTTCAGCAAGTAACCCAAAGCAATACACGTATCCAGCATGCATAGAGTCTGTTAAGAACGTCAATCTATGAACAGTAATTATGTATGTAAATATTCTATTATCCCCTTTAACGAGACACAACAAAAAAAAATTATTCAGTATATCTAAAAAGGCAAAATAAAAAATTTAAAAACTAAATTGAATCCAACCAAATTATAATAGACAGCTTAATTTTTTTAAAAATTCGATCAAGCCAAAACCGATATCACTTTAATGTAGGGAGAGATACGTTAAGATTTAATCGGACGAGATGCTAGTTTAGGAGCCATTGTGCGAGACGGTGATGGATGGTAAACGGAGGATCCGCAAGACTGATAGAAGAGTGTGCGCAAGTTAGTTGGGCTGAGGCAATTGCGTTTCGAGTTTATTCACTACATGGGCTTTAGAAACATTATTGTTGAATTTGATAAGTTTTTTTGTGTTTCTAAGTCAATCATCAAACATTATATTTACCTTTTTTGGGCGATTGGATTATTGACATCATACGTACTTTTGATTTGGTTATATTTTGTTGGTATTTGAATTTTGTTTACCTAATTAATTGATGTATGAATTTGTATTTCGTTACATATTTTTAAGAGTTAAAATGTAATTTTGTCTTCCCTAAACTTATTTAAAAATATCTAGTTGATATTTAAATTTGTCCAAAAATTTATACCCTTTAAAGGATTTTAAATTTTTTTAAATTATGTTCGGAAACTGCCATCAGTTCCACGTTAGTACAAACTAAGAGTGTTTGTGAAGAGGTATCAATCTAAGTGATACAATACAAATTTAAATACCAACTAAATATAAAAAAAATCAAATACCAACTACATATTTTAGACAAATTTAAAGGACAAACCACGTATTAATCTTTAAATTTAATTACTATAGCAAACGCATTATGACATGCATGTCATGTAGAGTGTTACTGATATGCTTTCTTATATGCTGTCTTAAACATAAAAATTAATTATTTGTATTTTTGTTTTGCTCTAATTGTTATTTTATGTTGATTGAATCTTAACTTAATTATTATCGGTATTGTTGTTAATACAAAAAGATGTAGGTTTGAATACACTGAAATGCATTATCCTGAAAAGAAGTTATGGATAATTCTAAGTATTGTATAAAAAAACAAAAACTAAAAATCGTGATTCTACACTAATATGAAAAGAAGTAAAAAAAATCTTATTTTATTTTTTTGTATATTTTATTATTTTATTTAATGTATTATACTTTTATATATTTATATAAATTTTAAATCATATGTATATATTATCAATTTATCATGTCCAGCATGGATTACACTTTTTTGTTATTTCCTTTTATCTTTTTTGTGCTTTACAGCCCTTCCTCACCCCCTTCCCCCAAACCAAGAAAGGCAAAATTCTTATGCAGTCTCTAATGAAGCAACATTTATCCTTTGGTCATTTTAAGGCACTTTACTATTTTTAGAAGGAAGGTAGGAGAAACATATACCTCTTGATCATTGTTACTATTTTTAAAAATATTTTAGTTTATTACCAGCAATAATATGATTCATTGTTTCATTTTGGATTTTTTGTTTTAAAAAATAATAAATATTTCTCGTAGATGGTAAAGAACAAGTTTTATAAACACAATAAAGGCTTTAGCCTTAGCATCAATAGAACATTATGACACGTTGACAATTGAATTTGTCGCAACTCAAGCACAACATATATGGAGTGATTGCAAGCACTTAACAAGATAACGAAATCAGCCCTGGATAGTCCAAAGCGGAGAGCAAAAATCAACAAAAGAATCAAGTATTATCCAAACTATAGAGGATGACAACAAAACCATCCTTAAAATCACTTGTAAAAGTAAGATTCCATGCATAAGCAAGACTAAAAATTATACTACAAGAGCAGAAAAAAACTTCTAAAACTAAAAACTTATTAACCATTAGAAAAACAAACAAAAAAATATAAAACTTAAGACAACATGGGGCCAAATCGACTCGTGAAATCATTTATTATTCTGAAATATTCTCGAAACAGAAACAGATTAAGAAGATGACAAAGAGTCACCCACTTTCCAAGAAAAACTACTGGTGGCTAATGGAGTTTTAGCAAACGATAAGAATCATAATCTATCCATAACAACTTACGAAGACAACAAAGATAACTATAAAATAGATCTGCAAACTAAAAAAGAGAGAAGACATGTGGACTAAATATGAAAAAGAAAGAAAGAAAGAGTTAATGAGAGGGAGAAACAATGAGCGATAACCAATCTGGAGACTGGCACCGCCGCTGGACAAAACAAAAGATAAAGAATAAACGGCTTGAAGAAAAAAGAGAAATTTTTAGAGTTTAATACAACCTATTGCATTATTTAGTTTATTAATCATAATAATAATAATATATATATATATATATATATATATATAATAGATCAAATCCAAACCCTTAAAACTAACATCAGAATATATTGATTAAATTACATGTAAGCTTCTACTAGGTAGCCAATCGAGTGGATCCTTAGGAACATTTCCTTTCTATATTATGTCTTTAACTTCTCTGGTTTATCAGAGAATAAAAAAAAGGTATCAAACACCCACTTTTCACTTTTTGATTATTATACTATCTTCACCATTATTTTACTTAAAAAGCAAGGCACATGCTTGAATGAAATTTATAAAAACCCCCTAAGCTAGAACGGCCAAATTAGACCAAGAAAAAAGGAATTCAGCAATGCCAAGGTTGCCTAGTGGCTAGCGTCTCTTCCATGTCTCATTATGTTTACTTATACGTTAATTGTTTTGGTTGTATGAATTTTTGTCCATAATTTTCTTTTTCACTATTTTACAGTGGAGCCGGCGATCCAGAAGCTTCCACCAACCCCGATGATAAAGAACCGTTGAAAAATCTGCGAGAAATTCACCAGAAAGCGTTAGATGACCTTGTGAACGTGAACTCGCTCTTCACGCTGGCCGTCTTCGTGGGGTTATCGATGGCACGTCAAGGAGAGCGGAGCCTCGAGAACCGCACTGAATGCGACGCGGATGTGGGGAACGCGAGGCGGCTGGTGGTGAACGAAGTGGTGTCGTTCGCTTGCTTCCTGTTGTCGAGCCTGGTAGCCAAGGCACTTAAAATCCATGTCACTATTTGCCAAGAAGAGGACTTCAAGAATACCCGTAACCAGACTCTGAGATTCTCAATGCTGATGTTGTCGGTGTGGGCGTCGGTTTTCGGATGCATATTCCTTACGGTATCCATGGTGGATGTGATCCAAATCAAGGTGGGAAAGCTTTCTTGTAGGAGTGTCCATGCATGGAGGGCCGCCGGAGCACTGATTGCCATTGTGCTCCTTGCGCTTTCTATTTACGTCCCCTTTATGATGACTGCAATATTCACTTCCGTCAAGAATGTTCAAAGAAAAGTAGACAAGAAATAATCATTAACAATGATCATCATCATCACCATCATCATCATCATGTTCAAATATGCAATATTTCTATTTTGTTTCTTAAATAAACATGTGGAACTCGCTTAGGTAAAAGGGTTCAAATGGAGAGGGTCTAAAGAGTCCATTTTTTATATAATTTTTTTTTTTAATAGTTTTATCATTTTAAATTTAGGGGAACATGATGAGCACTGGAATCAAAATTTAATCTATAATATCAATAAATAACAAATTTTTTTATTTAATTTATATATTGACTATATATATTTTTATTATTTGTAAAATTAGACTATATTACTATAGATCATTTGTTAGATCATTTGTCAACCCATTAACCCTATGGGCAATGTACATGTTTAATCTTTAAATTTTCATACACACTTTCAATGAAGTGGGTAAATAAAGTGGGTATTGAGGAAGATTTGTCATATATTGGCATAATGATATCTTCAGTCCTCTAGCTTTACAAAAATAAATGATTAATTTAGTCATCCATTTAATTTTTCATTTCTTTTAGTCTTAAATTTGTATTGTTATCAAATTACCCTAAAATAGATGATAAGTTAATTTTGCTGATGTTGTGTACACGTAGGTTGCCACGTGTATGTCAAGTTAGCAATTAATTTTTTTATATTTTATACTTTTTAAATAATTCTATTTTTAAAAAATATTTTTTATAATTTTTTGAATTTTAATTTTTTTAAAAAATTAATTAATTGTTGAAACCACGTAAATATCACATCACAAAATTAACAAACGTTAACTTTTCCAACCATTTTAGGATAATTTGACAAACTATAAATTTAAAAATTAAAAAAATAAATAAAGGATTAAATAAATTTCTTAAAAGTTAGAATGCTTAATTATATACTCATTTCAATATAAATTTTGCAATCATTTTCATCTTCTCTCAATTTGATTTCTCCTTCATACCAAATAAAATCATACATGCGAATCATTTTATTTAGAAAATTATAAAAATAATCATTTAATTATTTTTATTTTTATTTTAGTTATTTAATTATTAATTGTTTTATTTAATCATTTTATTTTTAAAAATTAAATACTTTAATCACTTAGTTGACATTAGATGAGATGGGCTTATTGAGCTTGTCTCATCGATTGAATATAATTATGTGTTTTGTAAACTTTTAACTAACATATTTGATTTATCCAATGTTAACATATAATAACCAATTTTTAATATTTCAAAATTAATTTGTTCTTTTATTTATTGTACAAAGACTAATTTACTTATTTTTTGAACTTAAAATACTATAAAATTCTACTCCTAATGCAATATCTCCATAATACTTTAATGGACAAGTTTATCATCATCTTTTATATTCTACAATTTAAAATAAGGAGAGATCACATGGATTTTTGATGAACACTGAGAATCATGTAAAGGACCAACATTACATCAATCAACTTCTTCTTCTACTCTTTCAATCATTGTTGAACCTACAAACATGGGTCCCGAAATGAATTTTATTTTTCTAAAAGAAACTCCATACCTGATAATGGAGCATGAATAAATGAATACATGATTTTCAATTTTCAACAGCTAAAAGAGGATATCCATTTGTATATCGAATATTTGTTATGTAAATCCAGTTGCAGTTCCAATCATAAGTAGTAGCGTATGGTGCAACAGGGAATGTATTTAGTTAGTTCAACTCTAAAAAATCAGAATCCACCATTAAAATGATCCACAAAACCAACACAGATCTCCTCTACGTTGGAGGTGGCATGAATCATCTAACTCATGAAAGTTTCTTCCTTCATGGGTTTTTGAACCAAAGAGGAAAAATAGTAGGAAAAATCCACTTTCACACAAGTAAAGGATAAAAGAAAGCGAGCATACTTTTTACGCTAGAGCGTGTGACTATACGATCATTTTTAAAAGATAATATGAAATAAATTTTAAGTTGAAACTATATTTAACAATTTTTTCTCTACTTTATATATTACCCGAAGCAACTTTCATATTGGGTGATCAAGCAAATGTATCAAGCAAAAGAATTTAGTGATACCAATGGACACCTTTAATGTATTGAACAAAAAATGAAATTTATTGTAACGTGCAGGTTTAGTTTAACTTTTCGAGTCACTGCATATCGGCTAAGCGGGTCTTCGTGATCACTTGTCAAAAACATATATTTCATTACTACACAACATTTCACGAAACCAAATCTTGGATTCAAAGACGACAACCCCTCCCTCCCCACTTATACAAAAGAAAAAAATGAAAATTGATTCATAATCATTGGTAATAAAATAAGCGAAAGGTAAATTCTCTGTTCTTTCTTAGTGTTGCTGGCTAATTAGATAATTGTAGCAAAAGTTCATGAGAATCCACCATAAATCCCAAGTTCAAACTCCCTGCCAGTTGAATTCTTTTCTTTTTCCAAATTAAAAACATGAATTCCCCTAAATAAGAAAGGAGAAGCATTGGCTGGCGTAGTTCTAGAAATTGGTTCACTGCAACACAGACACAGGCAGCCGAAAAATATGCAAAACTGTTTCACCAATGAACATAATAAGTGCATCATGGATGTTCTTGCACTAAAAGTCAAACTCCATTTTGCTCCCTTTACTAAAAAATGGACACTTAGTCCCTTTATGTTAAATCAATGAGTAAACTAGTCCTTTCTGTTAAAAATTCATCTATTTATACTATTAAAAAACTGAAGTAACTGATGAAAGAACCAAATAGTTACACATGGCATGCCCAATTTTAAACAGTAAAAATGAACAAAATTTTTAATAGAAATGGCCAGTTTACTTTTGGATCTAACCTACAGAGATTAATTTATCCATTTTTTTAGTAGCGCGTAAAATGCAATTCGACTACTTTTACCTAGTAAACATTGGCATAAATCGAAAGTGCACAAAAGATTACGTGAAGCCATCATGAGACAATGGGACAAAGCATTTCCTTTTGCTAAATTCGATGTTAACATATTATAGATAAGATCAAGTCTATACTTGTACAACGTACAAAAAAGTCACTCAACATACATCATTAGGAAACAAAAATCGCCTACTTCACAGAAAAAAATTGCAATCTCTTTTATCGACTTGGGAATTTGGAATTTTCAATCTTGGTCACATACAAAACAACGACCACAGAAATTGAAGGGAAGATTTCAAAATTTTAGCAAGCTTCAACAGAAGAACAATTCCTTACCGAAGCAATTACCAGAATCAATATACCTTCATCTACATGGACCTTCAACCCACCACTCCACACTGCCTGTACTAGCACATATTTTGCAGTACACTTGTAATTATAAGCGATTAATGTATAAGACTAAAGTAGGCAAAAAAGTTAACATCAAAAGGTTCTTATACAAGATGCAAGAAAAGCAAATAGATGAACATAAACTAAAACAGGTATTATGTTTTATGCAAAACTCATCAATACTACCAACAGTTCACAAGTTTGATTACTCTAACAGAGGATGTAAAAGTTATTTAGGAGAAGAAGACTTCAATACTGATAAAAGATTAGCAGTACTCATGGTGAGCACAAGAATTGGTCAATGAATTACCTGACAACAAGAAATCTCCTTATATAATTAGTAATTTGAAGCAATCATCACCGTCATTCTGTGATTCTATGCTTTTTGGACATTTTAATATGATTATCGTAGCTCATGGGAGTTGCTCCCTTATCAACAGTTTTATCCCCAAGCCATTCTCTATCTCTACTCTTCATAGAACTCCTATAGGATTATACAACATTTAAATTAAAATTTTTGCAAGTTGAAATACAGAAAGGTTGCTATATAAAACTTTTGAGTTTACGGAAAGACCTATCAAATTCTGAATCTTCCTCCAAATGTCTATCCAACCAACGAATGCTTTCTGTGTGAGCTGATATCAGAGATCCAATAATATGAAGTATTTCCTCATCAAAACTGCAATAAAAGAATCAGTGTAAAAAACCATGTGATGAACATGTCATTAACCACCGCACCTTCCCCTTCTCCGAGGGAAAAATAAAAACACAAGAAATCAAAACTTCAAATAAGTTGTAAATCTTCAATACATATCAACTTGACTTGATGAACCACAATGAAGCATTATTGAGTGGAAAAGCATGTAGAACCGAGGTATAAAGAAGCAATAAGATTATATGATCCACTGGTTCGTAATGGATTAAAAATTAAACAAAGGAGATCACAGAAGTACGGAGGCAAGATATCAATAGGCATAATGAAAATTTAGATTATAAATATATATATTATCAATGAGCAGGGCAAATAAACTTCTCCGCAATCTCAATTGACAATTTTAGATGGTAGAAGAAAATAACCCTAGTAACCATAAAGAATACCATTTCTCTCCAGCTTACAATTAACTATTGATGGTAACCAGAACAGTACAACAATGAAAAACATATTCCATTCCTAAAATTAAAAGGATAGTTTCTTTTGAAAGGAAATTGTCACCTCTTGACTAAAAATCGGATCATGGTTCCAACCTTTATGACATATCACTTGTGAGATTTGCTGGCAAATAGTTCCTCTTTGTCTTTCTATAATACAATAAGACACTAAAGTTACTATAGTAATACATGTAGTCTCTTGCCATATACATATACCCAACACACAAAGAAAATAAAAAAATTAAGAACAAGGTAGAAAAATGTTACGGTTCTATATTTAAATTCTCCACGAATGTTTTCAGCTGTTATGATGGCAGACGAGAAACCGAGAACAATAACATGAATAGATTCTTGAGAAAGCTTCACTACCTTCCCCTCTGAATATGGCAAAGAAAATTAGTTTAGACAACATCTTAGGCATGCAGATCCATAAATACATACCAGCAGTGTGATATCCACTACAAGAAAAAAAACTAAATAAATAACCTGAAATATCACGAAAAAATGGTACCCAAGAGCATATCTGGCTTTGGTGAAAAAAGTAGGAGATTTGTTTTTAGTCTAAGACCAAAATAAGGATGAACACCAGAAAGAATTTTCGCCTGTTTATCCAGAATATTGACATCATAGGCCAATAAAACACCATCAAATGTTTCATTGAACCTGCAAGAACAGAATCACTTCATATTATAACAGGACAAAAGGAAGCAAATATTCGTACATCATTTCATTCTTATAATCAACATTACAAGTGAAGTGCATTATTGTAGAAATTAGAGTAATTCTCTGAATTTTCTTCTTAATTCAATAGAACATATTACATCTTTTTATATACAACCTATGTTACTACTTTAGGAAACTCTAAGTTAGGAAAGATACTAAATAGGAGATATGATCCCTTAAAATAAGGGATTGTAATAAAAAGAATATCTACAAAATATTCCTAAAATATTTACAGAATATCCCTACACTTCCCCTCAAGCTGGAGAATATACATTGTATAATCCCAGCTTAAATAGGAATTTATTGAACACAGGCTTTGGCAAAGCCTTGGTAAGAATGTTTGCAAGCTGTCCTTCAGAAGGAATGTAAGAAAGAGTGGTTTTCTTTTTGTTGACTTGATCAGCAATAAAATGCCTATCAATCTCAACATGCTTTGTTCAATCATGTTGAACTGGGTTCTTGGCAATCTGAATGGCAGATTGATTATCACACAAAACTTTAAAGTGATCCTCCTGATTTGCTCCAAGTTCTTTTAGTAATTTAAGTAGCCAAATTCCTTCACATATCCCCAAAGCTAGTGCTCTAAATTCAACTTCAGCACTACTTCTTGAAACAATATATTGTTTCTTACTTCTCCAAGTTGTAAGGTTACCCCAAACAAAAGTGCAGTACCCACTAGTGAATCTTCTTTCAGTGAGATCTCTAGCCCAATTAGAGTCTGTAAAAATCTTAACAGTTCTGTCTTGTGTCTTCTTAAACATTAAGCCGTGTCCTGGAGTTTTCTTCAAGTACTTGAGAATTCTATTTGCTGCTGCCATATGCTCTTCAGTAGGATTAGTCATGTGTTGACTTATCACATTTACTGGAAAAGTTACATCTGGCCTTGTTAAGGATAAGTAGATTAGTTTCCCAACTAACCTTTGAAATTTCTCTCTGTCTGCTAAGGACCCATCTTCTTTGTTGAATCTCAAGTTTGCCTCTATTGGTGTATCAGACGGCTTACAACCAAGAAAACCAGTTTCTTTGAGTAAATCAAGTACATACTTTCTCTGGTTAATCACAAGTCCTTCTTTTGATCTTGCCACCTCCATTCCTAGGAAATACCTTAGCTTTCCCAAGTCCTTGGTTTCAAATTCCCTGTTTAACAACTTCTTGAAATTGCTAATCTGTTCCTCATCATCTCCAGTAAGAATGATGTCATCCACATACACAATTAGGATAGCTTTCTTATTTGTAGAAGTTACCTTGATGAAAAGCGTATGATCGGCAAGGGACTGCTTGTAGCCATTTTGAAGAATGACTTTAGTGAACCTCTCGAACCAAGCTCTGGGTGATTGTTTTAACCCGTATAGAGACTTGTTGAGCTTGCAAACCTTGTTGCTACCTTCAATAGACTTTAAGCCAGGTGGCAATTTCATATAGACTTCTTCCTCTAGCTTGCCATTAAGAAATGCATTTTTTACATCAAGTTGGTGTAATTTCCAATCGCAATTTACAGCCAAACTTAGGAGTACTCGAATAGTGTTAAGCTTTGCCACAGATGCAAAAGTTTCTGTGAAGTCTATCCCATATGTTTGCGTAAAACCTCTGGCCACTAGTCTAGCTTTGTATCGTTGGATACTGCCATTGGAGTTATACTTTACAGCAAAGATCCATTTATAGCCAACAGCCTTTTTTCCTTGAGGAAGGTCTGTAACGGTCCAAGTAGCATTTTTCTCTAGTGCATAAATTTCCTCTTCAACAGCCCTTCTCCATTTTGGATCCTTTAGAGCTTCAGCTATGCTTGTGGGAACCTGTTCTTTACCCAAGGTTGCTATAAATGCTTGAAAAGACGGCATCAATGAATTATAACTAGTAATTTTTTTAATAGGATGCTTGGTGCACTGTCTAACCCCTTTTCTAATAGCAATAGTGAAGTCATCTAGAGTAGTGAACTTACTGATTTCTTATTCCATTTCGGCAGCTAGACCCAAATCCAATTCTCGGCAAGAATCAGATTGCAAAACAGTCTCAGGGATATGTCTTCTTTTTCTTGTGTAGACACGAAGCTATTTGGGTGGTGGTGTTTTTGGAAAACTGTCAATTAGAGTAGGTGTATTTTCAGGAAGAGTGTTTAAAGTGGGTATGGGTGAATTAGTCATAGGTACTACAGGAGAATCAATGGGAGTAGTCATAGGTGACAGATCTGTAGGTAATGGCGAAAAAGATGGCAATTCTAAAGGTTAAGAATGAAGATTAGGAGGAGATACCTGATGTGGCTGAAAATTACTCCATGTCTCCCCCTGAATTTTAGCCTGAGTGAAATAAGGATCCTGCTCATAAAATGTTATATCCATAGTAGTAAAAAATCGTTTAGAAGGAGGATGATAGCATTTATAACCCTTCTTAAGTAAAGAATACCCAACCAATACACATTTTAAAGACTTAGGATCTAACTGGGACTTATTAGGAGCAATATTTTGGATAAAAACAGTGTAGCCAAAAATTTTAAGTGGTAGAATGGAGGAGATAGGCTTAAAATGAGGAAAGTGCTACAAAAATATAGATTGAGGCGTTTGAAATTTTAAAACCTTACTAGGCATCCGGTTGATTAAATATGTGGCAGTTAATAAGGCTTCCCCCCACAAATATTTGGGAACATTAGTGGTAAATAGAAGAGAACGAGTAACTTCAAGAAGGTGCCTATTTTTTCTTTCGGCAATGCCGTTTTGCTATGGGGTTCCAACACAAGAACTAATCTGAACTATGCCCTTTTCCTTAAAAAAATCACCTAAAGACCTAGCAAAAAATTCACTACCATTATCAGATTTAAAGAGCTGGATTTTAGACCCAAATTGAGTGAGAACCATGTTATAAAATTGCACAAAAACACCAGCAGTTTCAGATTTATCTTTCAGCAAATAAGTTCAAGTTATCCTACTGTGATCATCAATAAAAGTGATAAACCACTTACAATTATCAGCATTCTTCACCCGAGAAGCGCCCCAAATATCACTATGGATCAAAGCAAAAGGGTAAGAAGGCTTGTATGTAGAAGGAAAATAAGATGATTTAGTATGTTTGGCAAGAAAGCAAACTTTGCAAGAAAAATAATTAGGCCTTTTATTAATGAATAGAGCAGGAAACAATTTTGCAAGGTATTGGAAACTAGGATAGCCTAAACGAAAGTGCCATAACATAACAGTATCAACTTTTTCTAAAGCGGTAAATGACTTGGAGATCTCGATTTTAGGAGAGGTAGGGAGGATGTAGAGACCATTCTGCAAGCTGGCCTTACCAATCATCTTCTTCGAGTTCAGTGCCTGCAAAGTACAATCAAGATCATTAAAAATTACAGAGCAGTGCCAGTCTGTGGACAGTTTACTAATAGAGATAAGATTGCACGCCAGATTTGGTACAAAAAGAACATTTTTAAGTGCAATCTGTTCATTGAGAATAACAGTGCCAGGTCCCTCTATTTTGCACAAGGTACTATCAGCCGTTTTGACAGCTTTACCAAAGGTATAGAAAAAATTGTGAAACAATGCCTTGTTACCAGTCATATAATCCGTAGCACCAGAATTGAGGATCCAATTAGGAGTCAACTGGGAGGAGAAAATTGCAGCAGAAGAAAGGTTACCTTCTGGTTCTTTTATGACCAGATTACCCTCACAAGACCCTTGAAACTTTCCAAACAGTTTTTGAAGTTTAGCAATCTGTTTTTTAGTGAAGCTAGTGACAGAGGTGGCAGCGACAAGGCTTGATTTATTATCTCGAGAGTGCTTGGACTTCCAGTCCTGAGGTTTACCATGAAGCTTCCAACACTTTTCCTTAGAGTGGCCGGGCTTTTTACAATGATCACACCAAGGTCTCCCCCGTTTGGAAGAGGGAGATGATTGATGGGTCAGTAAGGCAGATCTTTCAGGAGTAGAATATGGTTCATCAGACAGCATCACACACATTCGGCTTTCTTCCTTCTTGACCATAAAGAAAGCCTCTCGAAGAGAGGGAAGAGGAGAAATAGCCAGGACCCTACCGCGAACCTCGTCCAGGTCCTTATTTAAGCCTTGGAGAAATTGAAAAAGTCTTTGTTAAGTGACAATTTACTGATAAAGAGTAGCATCTCTTGGATCTACCCAATCATATTGTGCATACAAATCTAATTGCTGCCAAAGAGCTGTAAGGGTATTGTAGTAGAGAGTAACAGGCATGGTTCCTAGCTTAAGGGTGGCTGCTTGATCTTCAACATGATACAATTCGGCAATGTTATCCATGCTAGAGTAGGTTTCGCGGACTGCACTCCAAATTTCAGCGGCTGTGGTCTAAAGAAGAAAGTTTCTGCTTATACTCGGGGTCATGGAATTAAGGAGCCAAGTCATAACCTGACCATTGTCACGCATCCACTTAGCAAAACCAGCATCAGTCACAGCAGGCTTCTTGATTTCACCAGTAACGTAGCCCAATCTTTCTCTGCCCAAGAGAAAAATCTTAACCGATTGGGACCATTCAAGAAAATTGTTGCCATTCAATCGATGGCAGGTGATAGTCAGACCAGACGAATCTGATGGAGCATCGGAACTAGAAAAATTTTCTGGATTTGAAGTAATTTCCGAAGTAAGAGAAGGAGTTTCGGACATGGTCTAGGTTGAAAAAGAAATCGTAACCTAAGCTGATACCATGTAGAAATCAGAGTAATTCTCTGAATTTTCTTCTTAATTCAATAGAACATATTACATCTTTTTATATACAACCTATGTCACTACTTTAGGAAACTCTAAGTTAGGAAAGATACTAAATAGGAGATATGATCCCTTAAAATAAGGGGTTGTAATAAAAAGAATATCTACAAAATATTCCTAAAATATTTACAAAATATTCCTACAATTATTACAAAACCTATTGATTTAGTATGGATCCCAACGGAGTCAAAAGAATCACACTACTAGATCCAGACATTGCAGTTAAATTCAGTCTGTTTAAAAGATTATATTCTCAACAGTAATAAACTTCTCCATGTGTTTAAAAAGAGCCACAGTATCATTAGCTTCATCATCAGAAGTTAAATTTTCAACTAAATTAGAAAACAGACCAAACTAAATTAAGGTATACTTTATTTAAATCAAAAGCAATATCAACACAAAGCAGCTTTTGGTGAAGAAAAAATAATAAACAAAAACAGGAGTTTTGAGTTATATGAAAAATTAAATTTAAGTGAAAGTAAAAGAACTAACTTGAATAGCAAAGAGCCAAGCTCACGGAGAATCCATTGAGACACGTTCCTACTCTTTGATGGGTGTAAATACATCACCAAATTAGCATCTGCTACGCTTAATCCTTCCATTTGAAGCTGCAATAAATATCCAAAATTAATAGCAAGTCAGAGTTTCAAATAGTGGTGATGTAGCTGCTAATTCGCAGTGGCGACTGCAAATCCGCTATTGCCACTAAACAGATAGCTTTAAAAAAAATTCTCCTTCTCAATGAAGTAAACAGACGGAATAACGAGCAGTAGGATAGAAAACAAAAACAAATATAGCAGCAGAGACAGAGATCAGATAATTAAAAATCTCTTTACTCAAAATCTTCAAATTAGGTTTAGGGTTTGCAAAACTACCTTAATAAATTTACTAGTTTGTTGGAAACTTGAACGCGAGAAGGGAAAGAGGAGGCTGGGACAGAATGGTGGTGAGGGGCTTGTCTGGAGGCGGGATAGTTAACGAGACGAGAGTTAGGTTCGAAACTTTTAAAGGAATTTTTCAAATACATATATATACACAAATTTAGTGATAATGATATGTAGAATTTTATTATTAAAATAATACGTAGTAACCAATACAAGTGAAACCAATGCAAAACTAACCACATTAAATTCAAATCAACCCTCAAAGCTATGTGATACCAAAAAATAAATGATGGGTAAAATTGTATCAAATATTAATCCATATTTGTATTATTTATACAAAATACTAAGAAGCTATATATATTGAAATTGTTATATTGATTGATAAAATATAATATATAATTTTTTTTTTTTAAAAGCACAATATTGAGTGACATAACAATTTAAAATGAATTTGGATTAGCTTACATGCTCAAAAAATTTTAATTTTTCAAAATTATTCTTTCTACTTTATATGTAAATATAAAATAATAAAAAATATATGAAAATAAATTTAAAATATTTTGGATAAAATGTATAAATTTTAATCTTTCTACATTTAAATTATCTTTTTAAAAATATTTTATTTTTTAAAGTTTTACTCAATTATTGTTAAACGAATGAATTACGTAAAAAGAAAAGTAAATATTTATTTATAGGCCAAGCCCTCTCCATCTAATAGTTACAAACAATAGAAATGTAGGATCAACTTTATGATTCTTAAATATGCTATACAAGTATATACAATCCTAGAGAATTCTAGAGTTTTTAAAACATTTAGTTTGTGACTTTATTTATGTATTATATAAGGAATGCCACATTATCAATTAATTAATTATTTTAAAATTTAAAAATATAAAAATATATATTTTAAAATTATTATGAATTATAAAAGAATAAAAAAATACTTTTTAAATTAAAAAAGTAATTAACTATTGACATGGTATATCATGTGTGTCGAAACCATTTTTTTGAAAACGGGGATCGACTTTTGAAAACGAAACATGGAGTCACCACCAATCCCTTTTTTGAGGTGTAATTGGGCCACCTTATAAAACATTTTGGTCTACGAATTTTAAGAAAACAAGTTCAGGAGTCGGTTACGTACGAGGATGGATTAGCACCCTTAATACGCCCAAAATTGGTACCTTATTGATTAATTTATGTCTTAATGTCGAAAATTGAAGATTTAAAAAGAGTTTAAAACACGATCCTCCTTTTATGGACTTTTAAAACATTTGGGTAAATTAAACTTGTGTTGAAGACCATCTCACATCAAAGTAAAATGTCACATCCATTACGTTAGGACATAACATTCTCGACCCTCGAGTATGAGCTTGCCTTCTATTTAAAATGTGCATTTATTTTTTAAGAGGATATTCGGATATTTAAATCAAACGGAAAAACCAAAATCCAGTACGTTAGGGCACGATTCCTCGAGTTTTTTAAATACAGAACATTGTCTTATTATTTCTTTAAAACCTTGAGAATGAACCGATAAAGGGATATTCAAATATTTAGACTGAATAAACACCGAAACCCAGTACGTTAGGGCACGATTTTCTGAGCTTCTAAATATCAAAAATTGTCTTTGTTTTAGAAAAAGTTTAGAGAGTAAATCGATGAGAAGGATACTCGAATACTTAAATCGAATAAAAAAACCGAAACCCAGTACATTAGGGCACGATTATTCAATCTTCTAAGTATAGAAAATTGTCTTTTTATTTAAAAACAATCGTAGGTAAATTGTTGAATAAATGAATTAGAGAAATTTGAAAAAACAATAATAATGATATGCAACATGAAAATAAAAATTAACAATATTAACAATACATTAATAACAAAAATATATAAAAAAAAATAGTAACAGTAGTAATAAATAAAATAATAAATATATAATAGTGATATTTATGATAATATTTAAAAAAACATAATGGAAATAATGATAATATGTGATTGATAATACTATATATAGTGACAAAAGTAAAATTAAAATAACAACGTTAGATTAATAATAGTGAGAAATAATAAATAATAATAATTTAGTATAGAAAAACAATAATAATAATAATAACAGTGGTAGGAAAAAAAATAAAAATAATATAGTAAGTATAATAATAAGTATAATAATAATAACCCTATTTGAAATAATTAATTTTTAATAAAAATATATATAAAAAATGAACAAAATAATAATGATAATAATTAATATAATAAAATGGCGATAAAACAGTAAAACGTGCTAATAAAGAGAATAATAATAATAATTAATCATAATAAAAAAAACTCATACTAATTAGCCTAATAGAGAAATAATAAAAAAGGGAAAGACGGAAAAAAAATATAATAATAATGATAATAATTAATAAAATAGTACCATTATTAAAAAACAATTAATTTTAAAACAAAAAAGGCGAAATGGGACTAAATCAGAAAAGAAATAAAATCAGAGGTAAACTCCCTCTCTTTTTTCTTCTTTCGTTTGTGTAAAGAAAAAAATGTGAACACCAAAGTAAACAAAATAAAATAATATGAAAAGTCACCTTAAAAATCTGATTTGTATTCTCTTTGATTTCGTATGTGTATTCTAAAAAAATTCCCCCTCGAACACAATCCTTTTGAATGGCTTTTATAGCCAAATTTTACAACTTATAGGTAAGTGAGGTGATGGAGTTAGTGGGGGTGATGGAGGTAGTGGATGGTTTAGTAGGGTGATGGAGTTAGTGGTCGGTTTAGTAGGGTGATTGGTTTAATGGGATGTTTAATTTAGGATGGTTTGATTGGGCCCGGGCAGAAATTGGGTCTCACAGCTGCCCCTCTTTGCTCGTTGTTGTGTAACGAGAACAAAGCAAAGACTTTAGAAGGGCCAATTTTGCCCGGACCTGCCGAGTCTGAACTTCTTGACCACTCATTTCCTCGATCTAACCCACTGCATTTTTAGGGAAATAAAGCTGGTGGCTTAAATCTACTCCATTGCCGATACACGGAGATAAGATTTGTCGAAATTTGATCTGTTCCACTCCTGCTCAGTGGGGTAAGATCTGCTAAATTTTGATCAGCTCCGCTCCTACTCAGCGAAGATAAGATCTGTTAGCCTGCTCCACTTCTACTCTGTGGGATGAGGCTAGTGGTTTGAATCTGCTCCATTGCCGATATATGGAGATAAGATTCGTCAAAATTTAATCTGTTCCACTCCTGCCAGTGGGATGAGATCTGCTATATTTAGCCTGCTCTGCTCCTGCTCAGTGGGATGAGGCTGGTGCTTTGAATTTGCTCAATTGTCGATACATGAAGATAAGATTCGTCAAAATTTGATCTGTCCCACTCCTGCCAGTGGGATAAGATCTGCTATATTTAGCCTGCTCCACTCCTGCTCAGTGAGATAAGGCTGGTGGTTTGAATCTGCTCCATTGCCGATACATGGAGATAAGATTCATCAAAATTTGATCTGTTCCACTCCTGCCAGTGGGATGAGATTTGTTATATTTAGCCTGCTCCACTCCTGCTCAGTGGGATAAGGCTGGTGGTTTGAATCTGCTCCATTGCCGATACATGGAGATAAGATTCGTCGAAATTTGATCTGTTCCACTCCTGTCAGTGGAACGTGACCTGCTATATTTAGCCTGTTACCCTACTGCTTAGGGGGTTAAGGTGAGTGGCCAAAATCTGTAATTTTAATCAATCTTGCTACACTGTCCACTGGGGAATCCATCTGTAAAAGTGATTTCTTGGGGCCTATGCTTATGTCAAATGATTAGGATGCCATGATCAGAATGAGTCAAATGCTCCTAACTAGATGTATTATGAATGACATTTGTACGAATGCAGAATGTCATGAAAATGATCTCATTTTAATGCTTGGGCTACCATTATTCGCTACTTGTTAAGGCTATCGCTTCACTGACATGGGTCTTCTTGTTCAGTTGATATTTTTCGATAGAAAACTTGTAGAAATATTCTCATTTTGTTCAACTAGTTTGCCCCACTATAACTTCAAGGTCTAGTCCACCGTACTTCTGGGATATAAGGCTAGCACCATCTTCAAACCCTCCCACTGCAACTCGAGGGAACATAATTTGACTCTTTTTCAATCCATTCCCACCGCAATTTAAGGGTATAGGATTTGACTCTTTTTCTATCAGTTTGGTTTGTTACACCATTCATTGGGTGTCCTGACCAGATATGTATGTCTGATATTTGCATGAATACGGAATAGCATTTTTCTCTCGAGAATGATCCCCTTTTGGGTTGACATTTCTTATTATTTGTCAAGATTGTATCATCAACGCAATGTTTTTCTCTGATATCTTTGACAGAAAATCTCAATAGGTAGTCTCTCAGACAATTCCAACCCTTAGGCTTGGTAAATTCTAAACAGCAGTCCTGTTTCAGGTTCCCGTATTATTTAGAAACTTCTAGAGTCATAAGCAGAATCTCTTTTGTGAAAATATTATTAGCCCTTTAATCTTTATTTCAATGCGAAATGCTTGAAAGAGATCATGGCAAGGGACAAGAATGAAATTAATTAAGAGGATAGCTCGAAACAATTAAATTAATCAAAGATAGCCAAGGTAATAAAATTGATTAGGGCTTATCTCGAAAAGAATAAGGTAATCAAGGGGTAAGATAGAAAACTAGGTGCCTTAGATATCGCAGACTAAGCTTCTCTGTACAAACTTCTTGATGACTATTTTGAGCTCAATATGTGTTTAGGTGATCCGAAGTACTTTGTCAATGCCCCAGGATGTAGCATACTTCCTCCTTTTTAACTCAGGCATAGTAAGACTACCGCATGCCCCACTTTCGATCCAAATTTGAGCCGCCCTTTTCGGGTTTTCAACTCAAATCCCCTTTGATCTTAAAGAGCCCTTTGCGGGTTTTCACCTTGACCTCTTCTTTTCTTTTCATTTCTTTTTCTCTTTATTTTTCTTTATTTTCTTTGTTCTTCTTTTTGAAAGCAGAGTATTCTTCGATTAAATCCAAACTCGCAGGGTCAGGCAGTTTCTTACCATCTACCTTGGTCAATATCGATGCCCCTCCAGGGATAAGGTCATTTCCAAGTTAACATCTATTTTCTCTGAGATTCTTTTGCATGGGAAGGATCATTTTCAAAATAACTTTCCCTGATATGATTTTTTTGGGACAATCTTTTCATCATCACTTTGTATCATCTTGGTATATTTGACCGAGACAGATAGTTTTCGACCACATTTCTTCAATCAGGTTCACTTGATCATTGGAATTGAATTTATTCTCCTTTAACCGACTTCAACTCTGACAAAACTCGTGGAGAAAAAAACTCGACGGACAAAACCGCATTCATTCCATAAATCAACGAGGAAAACGTTGCCCCGATAGAGGTTCTGATAGAGGCTCCCACTATTTTTTTTACGCCGTTTATTTTTGGGTGATATGGTGTTTAATCTTGAATAGACCGGATGCTTCTGATATTGTGTCACTATTTAAATTTAATACATCATCAGATGTGATCCTTTTGGCATTCTATACTCACATAGAATTTGCTGGCTATTGACCCCGCGTCATTGGCATATGAAGCAGCTTCTGTCCACCTGGCAACGTAATCAACGACCACAAAAAGATGAATTGATACTTATCAGAGGCTTTTGATAAAATCGGCCTGACGACATACATGCCCCATAAAAAAGAAGATTATGGGTTCCACTGATTCTTTGCAATACAAGGTTTACTTCTCGTTTTGTTTACCGTCATTAATAGATCAGGAGATAAGCTACAATCTTGGTCCTCTTCAAAGTCCTGAGATCCCACTAAACACATATCTCACTCAAAAGGAGATTCTAAGTTAGTAGTAGTGTCACTCATGTCATTGATATCTAGAGACCTGTTATAAGGGCGAAAGAAAATTTGAAGAATAAGAGAAACCAAGAATATTTACTCGTATGGTATGATCATGATTGAAATGAAAAAAACAGTTGCTTGAACTGAGGAACAAAAGATGCATTTTATTGAAATAAAGACGCTGGGCATAAACCTGTTTCACAAAAGAATTCTTATTGCCTCTAGGCTTAAAGCAACAAGTGTGTTTTGAATATGACTCTAAATTAGCACTAAAAAATACAAGGATCTCTTCCACCATCCCATTTTTTCAAAACACTCCCAAGTATGTAAAGGTGAATGCCTGTTAAATTCTCTTTCTCGCATCCTCGATTATCACATTTACCCCCTTATCAGCATGGTTCGGTAATAGATTTTCTATACCAGACCTGTTGTCAAACTTCACAATGCCCATTTCAACAAGCCTTTCGACTAACTTCTTAAAAGGGATGCAATTTTCTATCAAGTGCCCCGTGATTCCTGCGTGGTATTCGCATTGGGCATTTTTATTGTACCACTTAGGGTATGGAGGTTGCACAGGTTTTGAGTAGAATAGAGCTACCACATGCGCATCAAACAGATTTTGGTATAACTCCCTATAAGTTATCAGGATGGGAGTGAACTGGATTTTTTCTGAGTTCAGCCTCGAGCTGGATTCCCGCCTTGAGGGGCATTGAAAGCTAGTAGTCACGGCCCTCGGCTGGCCTACAGTAACCCATTTGGAATACCCTTTACTCATATTGTTCACTTCATTTTCATTTTTCTTTGGGTTTGACCTTT
Organism: Gossypium stocksii; assembly: GCA_020496765.1. Lineage (NCBI taxonomy): Eukaryota > Viridiplantae > Streptophyta > Magnoliopsida > Malvales > Malvaceae > Gossypium > Gossypium stocksii. Next base: position 86,400,267 of record CM035620.1, read on the forward strand.
GGGTGCTTACTCCAGTATCTATCTTCCCGCATCTTATCGCGTTCTCTATCATCTCGCATGACATTATTATATCTGGGAAGCTCATGGTAGTGTTTCTCAACATATAGTTAATGAACGGGGCTTTTAGAGTGTTGATGAAAAGCATTGATGTTTCCCTCTCCAAGAGAGGTGGTTGTACTTGTGTGGTTACTTCCCTCCACCTTTGTACATACTGCCTGAAGCTTTCACTCGACTTCTTCTCCATGTTCTGCGACGTGATCCTATCAGGCGCTATATCCATTACATGGCAATACTGCTTCATGAAGGCCTAAGCTAGGTCCTTCCATGACTTGACCTGGGTCTGACTCAACTGATTATACCATTTTACCGCAGCCCTACTCAAACTATCCTAGAAACAATGAATCGATAGTTGATCATTGTTGACATATCCCGTTATTCTCCGACAGAATATTGTGATATGGGCCTCAGAAAAACTGGTTCCGTTGTATCTTTCGAACTCTGGCATCTTGAACTTTGGAGGAAGTATCAAATTTGGTACCAGACTTAACTCTTTAGCATCCATTCCGTATTGGTAATAAGCATTTTTCAATGCTTTGAACTTTTCATCCAACCATTTGCATCGGTCTTCGAACTGTTTAGGAAGCTCCGCCTTTGCCTTTTCCACTTCTATCGCATCATCAAAGTCGGGGACATCAAGGGTTACAGGATGGTCTCCGGGGTATGAACTTGAACCTACTGGGAAATTTACTGGTGCCGAGGTACCGGATTGATACTAAGGTCTAATATTAACAGACACATTCAGTGGTTGTGCTTGAATGTTCATTGGGGCAAAGTTTGTAGGACAAGCAGAGTCTTCACTTTCATTTCTAGTATCAGCCATAGGGCATTTTCCTTTGTCAGATCCCCCCTTAAACAGCTGTGTTAGCTGACTTATCATGTTGTTCTGAGATTCTAACATGCTTTTCTGGGATTCCAACATCTGATCCCTCATCTCTTGTTGGATCCTGGCCAACTGTTCTTGCATCTGAATTTGCAGTTGGTCCTGCATCTCCTTTTGCATCTGTTCTAACCTCTCCAACCTTTGATCCATGACTTTTGTTTTTCTTCGAGTGTAGTAGCGATGCTCCAGGGTAACCTTAAAAATCTCTAGTTAATAGTGTTCTTTTATGAAATTTTATACACATGATGCGATGTAATGCAAAATGCATGTTGATGAATGCAAAAAGAAATAGAAGCGTTGATTCTGAATTCAATTTCATTAAAATAACTTTTCTAGAAAACAGACTTATTTACATAAAACAGATTACATATATGGCCCTGCCTTCATAGTCTAGGAGAAGACATCGATCTTTTCCTACATATTGGGATATAGGGTCAACTCTCACAAACTTTTCGATGGATGCCTCTTTTGTTTGATTCGGGCCGTGACTCACTGCTCACTTATCCTTACGATACTTGTTTAACTTCTTTAAGAAAGTTGAGATGTGACATCTCTCAAGTAATCTTTGTTGACTTGAATTCTCGCAATAAATCAAAGTCTTGTATTCTTCTGCAAACTATCAGCCTTCTCTCGTTGTGTTTACTTGGACCATATTTGGACGACCGTATTATAATCCACCTTATCAAGAAATTCATTTCCTCATGACAAACTATTCTATTTAACAATCGAATATAAATCAACACCTCCTTTCTAAAATAATACAATACGATGCGATGCGATGTAATCATAAACAAAACGAAACGCGTTAGTACAGAAAAAATAAATAGCCTAAAACACCTATTTAGGTGACCACTAAGGTTTGAGGTGGGCTCCTAAGGTTCACTATATATGGTTCGGTTTTAAAGAAAGGGTACCTGAACCAGCAGATTCCTTGATCCTTACCCATTATAGGCTCATATGGACCAAGTTCAGTTCAGGGGGATACATTTCCCCATGGCTATGCGGAGGTGAAAACCTCACGAAGACATAGGTACGGACGTATCCTGGAAGCGATCCCCTAGCCCATGCGGAGGTGAAAACCTCACGAAGGCATAATTTCTCACTGCCACTTGAAAGGTGCGACCACAACGGTCATGTAATATGATGCAGGAATAACAAAAGAGATTTAAACCAAAAATGACACAAACAAATGTGACGAAAGAATCATAATTTCCAAAACAAAATCTCATTTTCGACAAAAGGACATAAATAAACCAATTCCACGACTTGACTCTCTTATTGGTCTCTAGTGGAGTCACCAAGCTGTTGAAACCATTTTTTTGAAAACGGGGATCGACTTTTGAAAACGAAACATGGAGTCGCCACCAATCCCTTTTTTGAGGTGTAATTAGGCCACCTTATAAAATATTTTGGTCTACGAATTTTAAGAAAACAGGTTCGGGAGTCGGTTACGTACGAGGATAGATTAGCACCCTCAATACGCCTAAAATTGGAACCTTATTGATTAATTTATATCTTAATGTCGAAAATTGAAGATTTGAAAAGAGTTTAAAACACGATCCTCATTTTATGGACTTTTAAAACATTTGGGTAAATTAAACTTGTGTTGAAGACCATCTCACATCAAAGTAAAATGTCACATCCAGTACGTTAGGACACAACATTCTCGACCTTCGAGTATGAGCTTGCCTTTTATTTAAAACGTGCATTTATTTTTTAAAAGGATATTCGGATATTTAAATCAAACGGAAAAACTGAAACCCAGTACGTTAGGGCACGATTCCTCGATTTTTTTAAATACAGAATATTGCCTTATTATTTCTTTAAAACCTTGAGAATAAATCGATAAAGGGATATTCAAATATTTAGACCGAACAAACACTGAAACCCAGTACGTTAGGGCACGATTTTTCGAGCTTCTAAATATCGAAAATTGCCTTTGTTTTAGAAAAAGTTTAGAGAGTAAATCGATGAGAAGGATACTCGAGTACTTAAATCGAATAAAAAAACCGAAACCCAGTACATTAGGGCATGATTATTCAATCATCTAAGTATAGAAAATTGCCTTTTTATTTAAAAACAATCGTAGGTAAATCGTTGAATAAATGAATTAGAGAAATTTAAAATTTGAAAAAACAATAATAATGATATGCAACATGAAAATAAAAATTAACAATATTAACAATACATTAATAACAAAAATATAAAAAAAATAATAGTAACAGTAGTAATAAATAAAATTATAAATATAGTAATAGTGATATTTATGATAATATTTAAAAAACATAATGGAAATAACGATAATATGTGATTGATAATACTAAATATAGTGACAAAAGTAAAATTAAAATAACAACGCTAGACTAATAATAGTGAGAAATAATAAATAATAATAATTTAGTATAGAAAAACAATAATAATAATAATAACAGTGGTAGGAAAAAAAATAAAAATAATATAGTAAGTATAATAATAAGTATAATAATAATAACCCTATTTGAAATAATTAATTTTTAATAAAAATATATATACAAAATGAACAAAATAATAATGATAATAATTAATATAATAAAATGGCGATAAAACAGTAAAACATGTTAGTAAAGAGAATAATAATAATAATTAATCATAATAAAAAAAACTCATACTAATTAGCCTAATAGAGAAATAATAAAAAAGGGGAAGAGGAAAAAAATATAATAATAATAATAATAATTAATAAAATAGTACCATTATTAAAAAACAATTAATTTTAAAACAAAAAAGGCGAAATGAGACTAAATCAGAAAAGAAATAAAATCAGAGGTAAACTCCCTCTCTTTTTCCTTCTTTCGTTTGTGTAAAGAAAAAAATGTGAACACCAAAGTAAACAAAATAAAATAATATGAAAAGTCACCTTAAAAATCTGATTTGTATTCTCTTTGATTTCGTATGTGTATTCTCAAAAAATTCCCCCCCGAACACAATCCTTTTGAATGGCTTTTATAGCCAAATTTTACAACTTATAGGCAAGTGGGGTGATGGAGTTAGTGGGGGTGATGGAGGTAGTGGATGGTTTAGTAGGGTGATGGAGGTAGTGGATGGTTTAGTAGGGTGATGGAGTTAGTGGTCGGTTTAGTGGGGTGATTGGTTTAGTGGTCGGTTTAGTGGGATGTTTAATTTGGGCTGGTTTGATTGGGCCCGGGCAGAAATTGGGTCTCACAATGTGGATTCTTTCATTCATTCTAAAATGATTATTTTTATAAAATTAGAGGGTCAAATAAGTCATTATGCTATTATATATATAAGTAAAAGTAAATGTTAAATTGCTTTATTATAGAGACTAGATTAAATTCTTCATTCTACTATTAAATAGATCAATTTAATCTTTTATTTAATTTAATAAAAAAACTATTTTAATCCTATTCTTATAATAAAAGTAGTCATCAAATATATTCACCCATATATATATATATATATATATATATATACACAAAGAGAAACAGTGAGTGAAAGTTTTATATTAGAAAGAAAAAGACAAAGAAGATATAGAGTTTACATTAATGAAGTTTGATACCTTATATTGAAAAGATAAGGTTATCATTTACCCATTTTCACTACTTGTCTCTCCCAGTCTGCATTCTTATAATCTCAATGGAAGTTAGTCGCAATGTGATGGATGCAGTAAATGGATCTTTATGGCACACCGGAACGCCTAATTGCGGCAATTAATCATTTCCCTCTATCAGAAATGATGCAAATATTATCATTGCTAATAACATACCTCCGCAGGTTGGTAAGGAAGAATTCCCAAGATTCTATATTCTCCTTATCTACGATGGCAAATGCTATTAGGAACACGTTTTTATTGTCGTCTTGAGCAACCGCAAGGAGTAGGATCTGTGTATATTTTCCATATAGCCAGGCACATCCACTTGCACAAACAACTTGCTGTGGGGAAATGCCCACACACATGGATCAAACGTCTAGAACATCCGATGGAAAATTCTTTTTTCTCGCTATAGTTGGTCATCCGGGCCGTAATAAGGTCGTGTCTGTAACTCAATGACAGTTTCGGTACATACTCTCACACAGCGGCTATCCATCCCTGTAGCTCGTTATATGACACATCGAAATCCCCATACAATTGTTCCATTGCCATCTGTTTAGCTATCCACGCCTTTCGATATGATACCTGATACTGAAATCATGCCTGCATTTCGATAATCAGTACCGAAACTTTAATGGTTGGCATGTCCTTCACCATTGGCATGATACACGTACAGATAGTTTTAGAATCAAGTTTTTGATGATCTTCTATCATACGAGTTGATGTGCATATGTGAGGCCCAACAAATTTTTGTATCTCCCACATCTTCGAATTTTGAATAAATGCAGCTCGTACCCGCCAACTGCAGCCTTCTGCCGACTTCTAACATTCCTTAATATATAATGTCAGTTTAGACACTGCAACTTTGTAATCCACTGATATCTTTATGTTATACCGGTTAATAACAAATACGCACTCTTCCTTACTTTCGAATCTATGGCCTACGAATAACTCCTCAAGATTGGAATTTACGGCCAGCCTGTAAGCAGGAAGTATTTCAGGGTACTCCGAGAACTCAGCTGCGTGCGTCACGTCGGGGTCTATGAGCGACATGTGTGGCCCAGGATTATTGTGTAGCGTCTTCGATCGGGAACCAGATGCGACGTATTGTGTATCATAATACGTCGCATCTGGTTCCCGATCGAAGAAGCGTTAATGTTTCTATCGTCAATCACATCTTCGTCGTCTATATCATTAGGGACATCGTCTACATTAGGATCACTATCACTATCGACCTCTTGATCACAAGAATTACTATTATTGTATCCATCATCACCAACCACATCAATATCGGGTGTAACATTAATATCGATACTGATCCCACGTATAGTTGATTCACTATCAATGTACAATATTGGAGCCACTATGCACGGTTCTTGAGCTCCATGTTCTTCACCATATACAGTGAAATCTTCATTTTGCTCCATACCGGCTAACTCAACAAATAAGTGAATTGGTGCATTTTTGTCATTCTCATTCCCACATAAAGAGCGATCATTATCTCTACATCTTCGCCGTCTACAAGTTTCATTTCAGTGAATTTGATAGGATTTGTCGAAATTAGAAACTTGTAGAAAAGTTTCGAGATCCTTCTCCCACAACGTCGTACAATTTTTGCGTTAATCATTCCCTTCATATCATCCAACGAGACATTTCTATTAAATCTCATTGCTATTTGTTGCCGACATTCAAATATGCTTCCAACAGTTGTTGTCAAGATGATTCTATCGAAATAAACGCATACGAAAAATTGATTATCTATCCTAAATACTCAATCTGTTAAAAAATAAACAAAATTTCTAAATACAAAACTTACTAACAAATCACAAATAAACAAAATAACTTTTACAACAAAACATAAAAATAACACTAAACAAAATATATAATACTAACAAAATAATTTTTTCTTATCATAATCTATTCTATTTAAAAATAACAAAAAAAGTTACCATTTCTTTCTTCGTTTCTCCCTTTCTTCTTCTGTAATTTTTTTTACTGGAAAAAGTTATTTATTCTTCCTTTCTTTTTTCTCTTCTCCCTCTCTTTTTCTGTAATTTTTTTTTACTGTTGTGTGCCTTCGATGACTTAAATAGAGGTTTGGGAGAGAGGGTGCCGTATGTGCCACGTCAGCAACTGGTGTCACCTCTAACAGAGGCTTCACCAGTGCCGCTTTTGGCACACCCTCCTCTCTCTTTTTTTTAAACAGTTTATGTTTTTTTAATACAATTTATTTTTTTAACTAATTTGGTGACAGATGTCAGAGGGACAGGGTGGTTAAGCCTCTGCTAGAGGCGGCACCACCCTAAATGTACCATTTTAGTACATACTTTTGCCTTTATATTATTTTAGTACTTTTTTTTATTTTTTTGTATTAATTTGGTAAAAATCCCCCATGCATTGCTCCAAGTTAATACAGTGACTCAACTCATTTGACCCCCTTCCCCCTTTATAGTCGATTACCAACAATTTTTAAAAAATAAAGAAACAAAAAGCCAACTCATTGGTTTCACGTAATTATTCACTCGAGCCAACTAGAAATTGACTCAAAATCCCTACGTAAGAATCCAAGGCTTTCCTTTCTATTCCACTATATCATTCTTTACCAGCGGAGCCATGAAGTAAGGGTCGATATTCGGTGGTAAAATTAAGCTTACTTATGATTCCCAGAAATAAGCTGGATCACTTGTTCGACAACCGACTCATCGCAGAGGATGGCTAACAAGCCTTGGTTACTAAACCCATACTCTTCCTCGGCTTGGATAAGGAGTTTCCTAAAGACGCGCACTACAAATCTCCTGCAACTTGTCCAGACGTAGATCGCCACGTGACCTACCGGCACATCAGAGGGGATGCGGCGGGCTGACATTCGGGCCTTGTTCCTCCACCGCTGCAACATATGCCGAAGCCTCACAATATGGTAGATTTTGGTGTATTTTCCAGGCCCTGCCGACATTTTACCAGAGAACCGTTCGCTTTTAGAATGGGAAAGAGTGGGAGAGGATTTTATAGAGAAAAAGGGATAATAAGAAAGTACCCTTATAGTTTGATATAATTACAAATTTGTATTTGTTGAACCAATTTCATGTTGCTCGTATTATTTTACTGTTTCAATTTTATCAAATAAGTTGGATTTTAACGGACAAATTATTATAACTTTCCTATGTTGTTTTTTTTAATTATATTCAAATATGTATTACTTTATCTAATAATAATTAGATTAAATATTACTCAACAACATAATCTATTATAATATTTAGGGTAATATTAAAACAACTTAATCAAATCAAATATTCTCATTTTAAATTGGTCTCTAGACTTGAAATTATTTAAATTATTAAAGCTATGTTAATTAGGTCATTTTATTATTAAAATCATTGATTTAATTATTAAATGATTAATTAAATTTTATGTGACATAATTTTAAATGAAATATCTAAAAGAAAATGAATAATGTAAATGTCTTAATTTTGAAGTTTCCAAAACTTTTGTAACGATAAAACTCCTTTTATTTTTAATTTAATTTTTAAAGTTATGCTTTTTTTTATATTTTAAAATGAAATATTGATAATTGGAGGATGTAAGTATAGAGAATAGTTGAGAAATGTACTGTGCAAGTGACTTTATTAAAACTAGAGCTATTTTTGAGATTTTGCGGAGTTGGATCAATCTACTCGAAAAACAACCAATCAAACCTCCTTCCAAATAAATCCGTACGGACACAAAGAGCTCAAAGACCAGAACCCCCCAGCTTCACACACCTTACTTTGCCTGCAATTATCACTATATTTTATGAAAATTTGAAACTATAATCTTACACCATTGCACATTTTGTCCAAACATCACTCTCTCAAATAATAGTAATGCTGCTAGCTGTCTTAGAATTTCCAGGATTCTCTTTTTAGAAGAGAGGTGTTGATAGTGGAACCTAAACTAACAACTAATACTCCATTATAATGATATAGATTTAGTGACCCTTTCACCACACTACCGAACAATACCATCTTTTCTTTCTTCTCTCGTACTATTTATTTATGTTTCCAATCTAAACTCATACAATTTGATTCGGTTAAGTCTATAACATTTGTTTTTCTAAAACCATTATCATACCCCTAATAAAAAATATGCGTCAAAGTTTGGTTAAAATATTATAAATGTATTTGTACTAAGAATCAGATTACATTTTACTCTTCTACTCAGAAAATGGGTAATTAATATTTTTACGTTAGATCAAAGAGCAAATTTGTTCTTTGTGTTAAAAATTTCATCAATTTGATGTGGATAATGGAATAGCGTACCATGTGTAATTCATGCAACCCAACAACCAATTTTTCATTTCCAAAAATTTGTTTATTTAACTAATTAAAATTTAATTAATTTTTAAATTAAATTATTTTATCAATCCAATTCTAATTTTATTAAATCACGAAGTCTTTATTGTACTAAAATTGATACAAAATTGCGATAACTAATTAATTTAACTTCACCTCAAATTTTAATTATTTAATTACAATCAATTAAATAATAATTCAAAGAAATTAATTTAATTTAATGTCTAAGTTATCTTTTACTCACAGCGAGAAAACACATTCACGGTAGATAATGATACGTTCTATCTATTTTTTTAATTTGTCATTTTCATTTATTTATCATATCATTTCTAATGCAATCTATATAAGGTTATGTTGAACTAACGGAGAGACTGATTGAACATTTATAATTAAGGTTCAAATAATTTGTAATTAAGTTCTGACTAAATTTGAAAAATGTCATTTTTTTTAATTAGGACTTTATGCTATTTTTAATTTTATTTAAGGAAATAAGCAATTTTTGGAGAGTGTGTGTGAAAATACGTCCAACTAGGCGCGTTTTCTACACAGTTGCCAAAGCTGGACGCGCTTTCTTTTTATGTTGCAAATTTTGACTTTTTTAATACAATCAATTTCTTTGGTTGAATGGTTAAATATCAATGGTTTTGTCTGTGAGTCCTATGTTCGATTTTCTTTCCACTCACATTTATATTTTTTATTTCATGTTGTTTTAAACTTCTTTTTCTTCTTCTTTTTTAATGAATGTTTTTAACATATTAGCTTTCTTAATTAAATGGTTTGATAACAATGACTTCATCCTTGATACCTAGGTTCAATTCTCCTTTTCCAAACATATTTGTAATTTTTATTTTATATTGTTTTGAATTTTTTTATTTTTAATTAAAAAATATATTATTTTCAATTTATTTTAATTTTAATTCATCTTTTGAATTAATAATTTTTTATTCATAAATTAAATAATTATTACAAATATAATTATTTTTAGTAATATAATTTTTGTATTGTAATATTTATTTTTCAATCCATATCAAGAGTGTAATACATATTTTTGTAGGTGTATTTAAAATATTTCACATATAAACATAATGATATTTCAAATAATTAAATGAAATATTTCACATATAAAAATATTTGAAATATCATACTCACAATGTAGATGAAAAACAATGATATTTGAAATATTTTACATATTAAAATAATAATTATATTAGAAATAATTATTTTATTTTGTAATATTAGAAATCACCATACCCAGAATATATGTGGAAAAAATAAATATATGACTTATAAATATTATATATAAAGAAAAATATATCAAAAAAATTAATTGATGTTTATATCATATATAAAGGGGTTATTAATTTCAAATATTTTTAATATAATGATATATGTAAAAAATATATTTTTATTATATAATTACATATTTATTATTTGATTTTATGAATAAAAGAGTTATTAATTAAAAAGATGAATTAAAAATTTGAAAAAAAATATATTTATTAATAAAAAAACTTGAAACAATACGAAATAAAAATTACAAATGTGTTTAGAAAAGGATAATTAAACTTAGGTTTCAAGTAGGGATGAGTATTCGATCGAGTTGAATCGAATCGAGTAAAAATTTTTTGAGTTAGTCGAGTTGACGAATCCTATTTTAACAACTAAACTCGATTTGAAATTTTTTCGAATCGAGTCAAAAAATTTCGAGTAAAGTCAAGTTGAGTTAACGAATCCTATTTATACTCAGTATTGCATTTACACGGACCGGTTATTTAACTAGTAGACAAAGTACAAGATTATTTAATTACATAAACGATATAATAATTTTGCCTTTTTAACTTAATGGGTAAATATTTATCAAAACAACGTAGTTTTACCTTTTCTTATTCGGATTTTCGGATAACTCGAATTGTATAATTCATATTTGAGTTAAACCAAAAAGTTTATTTTTTTATTCGAGTTGATTAGAATAACTTGATTAACTCAAATAACTCGAACTATTTAATTCTAAATTTGATTTTTTTATCAAGTTTTTCAAATCGAATCGAATTTTTCTCACCCTAATTTCAATGATGAATTCATTATTATTTAACCATTTAACTAAGAAGCTTATATGTTAAAAACATTCATTAAAAAAAGAAGAAGAAGAAAAAAACATTTTAAAACAACATGAAATAAAAAATATAAATATGAGTGAGAGAGGAATTGAACTTGGAACTCAATGACAAAACTATTAACATTTAACTATTTGACTAAAGGAATTAATTATATTAAAAAAAAGTAAAAAATTGCAACTTAAAGGGAAAGCATTCCCAGTTGGGTGCATTTTCCTGCCAACTGTGCAGAAAGCGCGCCTAACTGGATATGTTTTCGCACACTCTCTCAAAAAATAACTTATTTCCTTAAATAAAATTAAAAAGATCTAAAGGTCTAATTAAAAAAATTGACATAAAAACCTTATTTACCCTTAAGTTCCAACTCTTCAATTATTAATTACAATATTATTTAATTATTGAGTCAATCTACTAAAAACATCATGACTGAACTATCTTTATATAGGTCATCACGAAACAAACTTAATGTAAGTTTGGATGGACGATGCATTTATCTACAATTAGTGGAAAAACAGTAATAATGGTAAGATTAAATACTATAACAATATTATAGCGTGAAACAAAAAATAAATTAAATGCACCGCACTATACCACACCACACCTCACCCCACCTCACTTAACCGTCCATCCAAACTCAACACTAGCCTCGAATTATTTTATCATATGAGCATCTCTATAATGAAAGGCATTATTTTATCTTCTGCTGTGCATTATTTCTTCATTCTATGAAAAATAAAATACTAACGCATAGTAATCGAACGGTTGACAATTCATCATCTTCAAAACGAGCCGGGCCTTAGTATTCCTTTTCGCCTTTCGGCTGCATCGGATCAGAGAATCAATCGCGACTTTCAAATTATCTTTGGATGTCTCTCGGATCAGAAGAAACTCTTCATTCAGTAAGTTTTTCCCTCTAAAATTTCAACGCTGCGATTCTTATTTATTTATAATCTTCACTTAAAATAACCCACCTAGATTGCCTCCAATAATTCACCCTAATCTTACTCTAACACACCCATCTCTTCTCGGAGTGAGGAAATACGCGTGCTTGATAGGTAATTTTTATGGGTGATCTTTCTTTGAGGTTAAGAATTTTAGGGTTTTTCTTGACAGAAACTATTGGGAGACAAATGCTTAATTTTGGAGTATTCGGGGTATGCAAAATTTAATGACGGGTTTTTTTTTTCTTTTAAGGAAAATAAAATTGTAATTGTTGGCGTGATTTAGGAGTATCTGTCCAATGAATATAGTTAAGTTGGATTGTTCTGCCTAAATACCCTACCCAACCTGTTTTGTTGTAGTTGGATGGTGGAAGGAAGGAAGGAAGGAAGCCCTGTAGAAAAATGAAGGAAAGGGTTTTGTATATGATTATGGTGATATTGATTTTGCAATGAAGATTGGCTAACTAATTTTATGGAATTTAGTTACCTATTGATGCTTCATTTGTTGTGCTCAGTTCTGGTTTTTATGAATATACCATTTTGGTAAAGGTATTGTTTGATGCCCCTATACGAGCTGCGTTTCATATTCTGTTATTCAGGTCCTCACTCAGTTCTCTAGACAAAGGAATAGATTGAATTCTACAGTTACCTCAGTTAATCATATGTCTCTTTGTTGTTCTTGTTGCCAAGTCTTGGTTGAAGAACTGTATAAATAATGGCATTCCAAATAACGGTATTGTTGTCATCATCCTATACTATTAATTTGACACTTTCATCTAAGGAATTGGGTTTTAAGCATCCTCCTTAGCTTAATTAGTTTATTTCCTTTTCTTAGTCATAGCTGAAACCAAAACAGGACGATCTTGAGCATTTCCTTGTTTCTTTCTTTAATGTCCATCGGCAAGTTATATCTTTTGTTTGTTTGTGTAAATTATCACTTTCACTTGATTCTAGAATTTTCCTGTTGAGTCCTTTACATCTTTGGATTTGAATCCATTCCTACTACTGGTCACTGAATTTAACCTTCATATCTTGTGGTTCATCTGACTACTTGAAAAGTTTTGAGAACTGTTTCTGACGTGTCATATGATTTGTTGCTAGCAAATTATTATAAAAATTATGATTTGCATAGCATGAAAAGGCACCATACTATTATTTTCCTTTTTAATTATATAAACTTGTCATTTTGCTTGATGTAAAAAATGAGGTTAGAAGGTCTGATTCTTTTCTTTTCCTTTTTTTGGTAATAGTGGGATTTGGACAAAGAAGGTGGGAAAGCAGACAGCTCAGTTGAAGAAAAAACAGCTGAACCAGAAGGAAGCGAAATCTTAGAACCGTATGTGGGTATGGAATTTGAATCTGAAGATGATGCTAAGAAATTCTACATAGAGTATGCCAGACGGATAGGATTTGTGGTGCGAATTATGCAGCGTCGTCGTTCGGGGATTGATGGAAGAACACTTGCTCGTCGTCTAGGATGCAACAAACAGGGTTTCTCTCCTAATCATAAGGGCACACTAGGACAAGAGAAAAAGCCACGCCCTAGTGCACGAGAAGGTTGCAAGGCAACTATTTTGGTTAAGATGGAAAAAACTGGAAAATGGGTTGTTACAAGATTTGAAAAGGAGCATAATCATCCCCTTATGATCACAGCCAATGGATTCAATACCACGGTGAGGTTCTATCAAGTTTTATATAAGAAAAATACTTCAAATTGTTTTATGTTATATATTATATTAGTCTCTCATTCCCAATAAACTTGTCACGTTTTGACTTTCAGTCATCAATTTTTAGAACTTTGATAAAAAAATATAGTTAAAAAACATTTTAGTGATTTTTAAATATAGTTAATTAAAATATTAAAAATAATAAGTCAATGTTAAAAAAAAGTTTGACCCAAAAAAGTCAATTATGACAACTTAATTTGGACTAAGGTAAAAGGAGTATATATATATATATATATGTATATATCAAATAGAGTTTAAATGTCTTGAACTTTGTTTTTGAATCTTATACTTGAGATCATTGAGTCTTCTTTTATTTTTGTTGTTTTTACTTTCTTTGCGCATTAAGGGCCTGTTCTGCAGTGCTTAAAAAAACACTTCTGGCTTCAAAAGCACTTTTGGAAGAAAAGTTGTGCTAAACAAGCTGTTTTGGCTGAAATTTTTGGTTTTTCAGAAGTGCTTTTCCTCTTCCAAAAGCACTTTTAGTGTTTAATTACTTTTTCACCCCTTCAATAATATAGTACTCTCTTTTTTTTTGTGCTTAATTACAATTGTGTTAAAATCATTAATTAAAAATAAAAAAAAATATTTTTTAAAATACTAATTACAAATATTTAATGGTTATATTTAAATATTTAAAATATAGTTTATATATTTTAATTAAATTTTATAAATAATTAATATTTATTGCTTAAAAATATTTAAAATTTATATTTCATATATTAAGATATTAACAAGTTATAATAATTTTTTTATATCCTTACTAAAATATAATAATATTAACTAATTTAAATATTTTTTAAATGCATATTTGTTACTTGATAATAACATGTCTAAAATGGATATTTTATTTCTTAAAAGTACTTTTTGGCAGCAATGTTAAACACTCAAATTTTAAATCAAATTTTTCAAAAGTACTTCTCAAAATCACTTTTCCACATCACTTTTCAAAAGTATTTTTTCAAAAGTATTGCCAAATTAGCCCTAAATAGAATGTTCCTATTTCTGGTTTTCATCTTTTTGGCTTGGTGCTAATTGTTTGACATAGACAATTTCAGCTTTTCTTAGTAAATATTATATAGAGGGCAGATATTTTTAGATAATTTAAAATTGTAGAATTTGCTGTGGGGTGGGTGAAATTTTCCCTCATTGAGATTAACGGTTGTGATTGAATTTTTTCGGTGACCAATTATTTTCTAGAATTGAACATAATTCCTGCGTAAAGTTTGTTTTATAATATATGAAGTATCAATGCTGCGGGCCCCATTGGTTAAAGCTGGGGATAGATGATAATTTTGGTGTTACAACTTCTGCTTTTGTTCCTTCGAATTGGTCATCACTGAAAATGCCCCTGGAAGCTTTCTAATTTATAGATGTGTATAAATGAAAATAAATTCCCCAATGTATTGGACTAGGATATTTGATGTCATGCAATACCCTGCTTCTTGTTGAACTAGCTTCAGGAAGAGTATAAGTGCGCTGAGTGTATCATTAACACGCTTTCTGCACAGTCACATTATAAGCTTTCTTTGGGAACTTAGGTGCTCTTATCTGATATGGTGAAGGATGATTCTTTGTTGTAAAAGTAGGGACCTTTTCTTTTCTTCTCTTGTTAGCCGAATGTAATTATTTGCTAGGGATTGTTAAATATCTATATACTTGCATAACAGTACAACATTCTTCCGTAATCATTCACTGTTGCTGCTGGCGATGATTGGCTTTTTTTTTTTGAGTTTTTAGGGTGATAAGGACAAGAAAATTGAAGAACTCACGATGGAGTTAGCGCATCAAGAGCAATTATGTTCAGCTTATCGAGAAAAGTTGTTTGCGTTCATTAACAACGTTGAGAAGCAAACAGAAGAACTATCTTCAAAGATTGAAGTTATAGTAGACAATGTTAGGAAACTCGAAGCTGAAAGGCAGAGATTTACGCACCGAGGTGCAGGTAGCCTTGGTATTTAACTTGACCAATTAATGCTATGATTAGATTTGTATATTTGGTTTCTTGGAAGCTTTTGATCATGTACAAAATTCTTTAGGATCATTTTGTTATAGTCAAGATGCTTAACATTTGACATCGTGCAATGAAACTAAAAAGCATCTTGTTAGATGAAATTGGAGCTTCATGATTCTCTTGTGGATTGATTTTGCTAGTATAAAGGTGGAAAATAGAAAGTTTTGTAATTTTAAACAATTGAGTTGTATGATTAGAAATTAGATACATTAATGTCAAACCAACATCTCTTAATATTTCTAGGCGTACATATATGCATATATATATATATATATATATATGTATTTTGACTATTAACTTGAACTTAAGGCAGCAAAGCCACCGCCTTTCATCATCTGCTGGAATTCCTTGAAATTAACCCTACCATCTCCATCTGCATCCACCTTTGTTATCATATTCTTGCAATCCTCAACAGTTCTTCCCTGCTTCAACCCTAATGATGATAGAACCGACCTCAACTCCTCAAATGTGATGAATCCATCTCCGTTTTGATCGAAGACATTAAATGCTTCCATCATTTCTTCTTCTTCGTTCCTCTCATTCACCATCATTTGATACAATTCACCAAATTCATCGATATCTACAGAACCATCTCCGTTCGCATCAATGTTATCAATGATTTGGTTTATTTCTTTATCGGAAATAAATATACTGAACTCCTCGAGTGAATCGCTGAGCTCTTTCTTTGTGATCTTGCCATCTCTATTCTTATCAAACATTTGGAACACCTTGCGAAGCTCAACTAGATCCATTTCTTTTATCAAACAAAACTAAACCCAAACCAAAATACACCACCTTAGAGCAAAAATGATAAGAGAAAGATGAAAATTGGACTATTGAGAGAGATGGGAAAGGTAATTAACAAGGAAAATCAATGGAGAATTAGTGTTGATTGTTGTTTGCAATGTGAAGAAAGAAGAGAGGGATATAAAGGATGCACACTAAAACAAGCCTAACGAAATCAGTTGTTAATAAATAACAAGGTGAGAGGTTTTCCTTTTGTGGGATGTGAAAAGCTTTTTAGGTTAAAAAAGTGACAGAATTGGGCTAAATTTAGGCATATGTTCGGTCATTTTAGATTAGTTCAAGAATTGGACCGTTAATAAATGGAGGCAAAAATGCTAAACACTTGGAGACTTGCCATGATATCATTGCCAACCAAGGTAACATTGAATGGATTGAGGTTCTACTTAGACATAATATTTTTAATCACCTTACTTAAATTCTATATACTTCATCAATTAAAATAATAAAAATATACATATAACTTAATTTAAACCCATACCAATTAAATTGGTAAAATCTTAAGTTTACCATTTAACCAAAACTTCATATTGATATATTTTATGAATTTTTATTTTAATATACACAATTTATTATTATCATTAATTGTATATATTAATAATATTATTTATTAAATTAATGTCACAAATCAACTTGACACTAACTCACAATTAATGATAACACCACAATATGTGTTCAAATTTTATTTTACTCACAAATTAATCTAAATATAATACATCAATTAATTTTAAACCATACATGTGATAAAATTTTTAATATGAATTAAATATTTTATTCGAATCAATTCAAATTAAATTGATTTTATCCAAGCTTTTTCTAATACATCCTTTTACCTCACTTTTTAACTTTTCCTTTTTACAATTAGTTTAATTTTAGAACAATCATATTTAAAATATAATTTTAGAACAATCATATTTAAAATATCTATTACAACAAATTTTTCTTAAAAACAAAAATATTAATTAAAAATAAAAAGAGAATAATTAATATTAACCAAAAAAAAATACATCATATTCATCCATCGGAAAGCAACATTCAGAAGAAACATTTTCTGGTAGTTCTATTTAATTTAGAGATCAGAAAGCGAAAAAAGAAAAAGAGTAAACTGTTTGCAATATGATTTCCAGTTCTCACCCATTTAATTTAACTAATTGAATTTCACCATAATCGGTTCTAAAGGTGAGTTTAAAAAAGTAGTGCATTTATCTACAAATAATGTAAAAATAACAGTAATAATAAAATTAGATACAGTAAATAACAATACAATAATCTAAATACACAACCCCAAACGCCCATCCAAACCCGCCGATTCAATGCTAGGCAAGTATAAGGACCTCAAAAATGCTCTTTTCGTCGTATGAATCTTTAAGGTGTATGAAGTTTCATGTTTGATTTTTTAATCAGGATGGTAGAGACTCCATTTAACTTAGGTTCATCTTAAGTTCCATTCCTTCTGGGTTTTCCCTACATCATGTAAAGATCCATCTTTATATCACAATTCTTCTACTGCTTCGTCCCATGCCTCTCCTCTACCCAATATTTTAATTTCAATTTGATTATTACCTTGTTTAGATATTTTCGGAGTAATGTTTACAATCCATATTGATACAAGGAAAGAGCCCCTAATTATGGTACTTTGAACAACCCACCGCGATCCTTCCAACCCAAAATTTCTATAACCCGATCAGATGTAGCTAAAAAACAATGATACTGCTAATCTAAAATAAAGATTCAAATCTAGAATCTAGCAGAAAAAAGGTTTTTATGGTGTATATGAACTAAATCGTGCTCATCAAACTTGATTCTCATAATTTACACGCTATTATGTTACATGTTATGAACAATCACGCTTACCAGATCTCACTACTAGGCTTTTAGAAATGAGAACAGCTGTTCATGTTTAAATAACGCAAGGGAAAAAGAGAGAGAAATGTATTCCAACCATGTGCCCAATAAGATCAGTGAAAAAGGGATCAAATTGGGCGAGTAAGTCGGAAATCAAATGGAATTTGGTGATATAGCAAACGAAGAAATTGCCTCAAAACAAATTCGTCTTTACGACGGTTTTGGGACAGAGTGCGTTTGCATTGATTTTTTTCCTCCATTTTTGAAAAAAAATATAAAGGTGAATATACCAGTAGTAAAAGGGCCTGAAAAATCAGGGAAAATATATCAGATTCAGGCGAGTGATACTGGCTGAGAATTTAGATATCGCAAGAAATATCAATTATTTGATTGAGTGGGTCGCTTCCATCTGCATCCAATCAAGAAGCTGACTTGCTTTATCATTCCTTCAATATGAAAATACACACACACACACACACACACACAAAAAGGCTAAGAGAGGGACGCCACCGAGAACAGGATGAGAGATGAGGAGGTAGGATGCCATATATAAGGAATTGAAAATTAGGGTTAGGGTTCAAATTTTAGTTCATAAGGTTTTGGTGGTCGGAGTTTTTTTGAAATAACCAGAGACCCAAATTTCCTAATTTAGTTTAGATTGAAAAGGCTGGCCCAAGTAAAATTGCCTTTTGCATTCATTTGGGCCACTACCAAATTTTGTTTCAATATATATTATTAGTGTTTTTTTCATTTAGCCCAAATTTCCTAAGTTAGTCATCAATATTTACATTTTTCATTAATTTAGTTATTATTCTTTTTTTGAGTTAATTTTAATCTTTAAATTTTTTAAAAAGAGTCAAATCGTTATTTAATAAAAATATTGACTAAAATATTAATTTTTAACTTTGTTGATATGATAACTCCTATGACAGTCTATATATGCATGATGCTAATATAACATTATTTGTTTTAGATGTCACATCAATAAATAATTCAAATTTTATAAAAATACGTCAAAATTAAAATTTAAAAAGTTAATTGAGTTTTGGCTTGATTGATATAAACATTGTTGCTGATACAATAGGATGTGAGTTTGCGCTAAAACACATTATCCTCCTATTTATGGATTGGAAAGAGTTATAAGTAGTTCTAAGTATTATGTCAAAAAGAGCAAATATGATCAAAACTTATAATGAAGTTGTTCAAATTTTTTTTTTAAATTTAAAAATTTAATATTTTAATTAGTTTTCTCATTAAAAAAAAAAAACTTGATTTTGACTCTTCTTCAAAAGGATTGATGACCAAATTTAGCTTTAAAACAAAAACAAAAACTAAAATGTAAACATTAAGAGCTAAATTTGACATTATAAGGTATGAAAATTTTGTTGGGCTAAAAATTATATTTATAGATGTATAAGTTATAGTTTTGAAGTTATGTTTTTGAGCTTTCAACGGTCTACCATTGGTCCCTCCATGCTATTAATATAAATGATTAATATACCATGAGAACATTAGCCATTTGCACCACAGGAAATTCATGAGGTGAATATGTCATGCAGCAAATGATCTATATGACAAATAAAATTACTATTGAGATGACAAAGCAAGGTTCTCATGTAGCTTAAGTGGTTTTGAACAATATGACTACGTAATAGAGCTTTGTAGAAGCAAAGTGAGCATCAGCAGTACATACTTTTGCAGCAAAACAAGCAGGTGTATGCCATTTCGCAAATCAATTAAACATTTTCTTTTCTTTTTAATTTCTCAAAAATGCTAGAGGCACCATCCAAAATCTTACAACCAAGCTAAACAAGCAGGTGTAATGCCATTTCGCAAACCAAACTAGTGCAAAGACACAAGTCCTCCTCCACTACACTCTCAGACACCTACATTGTTGAGTGAGGGACTTCCAAGCCATTTTACCTGACAAAAAACATTTCCTTTTTCCTCCACCATTCCCATCTAGTAGAACATTAAACCGTATCTTGGTCTTGGAGTTCACATGCTAGAATTGAAACAACATTAATAATTATGACCTTCATATCTATAATATAAAACATGTTGAGATCTACTTTGGGAAAAAATCTGGCGTATCTTGAGATATATACATTGAAAACCATCAAGTAAGCTGCGTACATAGAACCTAATGGAAGTCAAAGGAGTTCCAATCAAATGCACCCCTAACCAGTTAAGAGTAAAAAGGATTCCATTTTTACTGGGAAATAGTAATTCATATAAGTATTAGCATTACAAATCCTGAATCATATTCTTCTCATCTTATTCTTTCATTTATCATAAGCCAAATCTTTCAACTTCAAACAATAACTGAAGAAAAAGCACTGACTGGTACAGAAAAACTATAAGTTCCCAAACTCTCAAACCCTTTAGTGGAAATAAAATGCATCTAAAAGCTGGCCTTTAGCTTGAAATGCACAAGTAATTCAACTTATGGATATTTTGGCTGAACTTTTGTTTGTAACCTATAATATTTCAAACCCATCAGATATTTTAGCTCTGCTCTGTACTCTTGAGACATAAGCTAATCTTGAAGGGGATTATTGGAGATAAACTATCAGGTGAACTGTTTTGAGGCAGTAGGTTTTCTCGTGTTACTAAGATATCCAATACCCCATCATGTGAAACGAAAATGCAATTTCTGACATGGTCATGGACTAGCCAGAGAAGCGTAAGCAGTCTGATGCTGTAATTATCCAATTTATTCCATGCATGGAGTCACCAAACAAAAACACTTCTTTTCTCATAAAAATTAGACCATGTTAAACCATATGTATAACCTATAATCATTTACAATTTAACTAGGCTCTGAGGAAGTAAGGTGATCAAACCTTTAGAAGTAATGAACCAAAAGTTTCCATCAAACATCTTTGTTACTTCAAATTAACAAAACCAAACATCCTCGAAAGGAACCATCATGCTGCTCTTTATTTACTAGAGCTCTAGAAAATCTATTGGTCTACCGAATCTTTAATACTTGAAAAATAATCTCATATTCATTTCAATCACAGTTTCCAGGAGTTTCCCTCAGTAAGGGGTGCCTAAAGTGGCACCACCTCTAATCCTTCATTCAGTTTAACTAGTATCTCAGATAAAATTCCGAGATGGTTCAAACCAATCCAACTACCTAGGAACAAAGTACAGCTTCACCCAGGAAACAAGGTCAAGATAAGTAGAAGGCTGCAACGTTTGCTCTCCAGTCAGACAAAGGATAAAAAGGGAAGCATAATGCTAAGTTTCGTAATAGCTTCCTCCAAGACCGTCGCTGACATAATGTGGTGAACAAAACCCAGGATTCTTCGTTCCAGTTACACCTAGTAGCATCAAGCTTTAACCACGAGAAAAATCTACTAAAACTAAATGCAATTTCCAAATAGTATTTGAAACTTCTATATTACTTCCCTAGACTTTCCAGCAACCTGATAAACGTAAGCATTGAAGAAAACGCAAAAATAACACCAAAATCCATAGAATAACTTGCATTTAAATTCGAAGCAACCCAAATTCAATGGAAAAAAATCCGTTTCTTTCAAAGTACCAAAATTATTATTACTCCCGTAAAAACAACAGAAATACATTAGAAAGCACCCTCATTTCCGTCTAGTTCTATATATATTTTTATGGAATATCCCACGGCTTAGGCTCGGGGACAGCGACAACCATACCTTGGAGCTGAGGCGTAAGCACGACCTGACACCCAAGCCTGGAATGCTTGTTCAAGATACGACCCCTCGAATTCCTTACCAACACATATTCCTCATCGTAGGTACGGGGTGGAAGCTTCTCGAGCCATTCCTGGGCGATGTTGACCTCGCATTCGGCGGAGCAAGCATCAATCTCCTCGAGACGGTGAGACGCCGGATCGATCAGCCCGCTGTTAGTCAAGGCCCGAAGTAAGCTGTGGCCGGCTAGGCCCACAACCTCACGCTTTTGGCCTTCTGGGTCAATGGCGAAGAGCTTGACGATCCTGTCGGCAACCTTCTTGGAGGAGGACAAGGTGGCGGAGGATCGGGTGAGGATATGGCAGGATACAGGTGGGAGACGGTGGATTTGGGAAGTGAGCTTTTGGATTGTTGAAATCGCCATTTTGGGGGCAGAATGGAGATTGAGGGAAAGAAAGGTTCAGTTGAGTGGGCTCTTTAGAGTTGTTTTTCTTTCCAACAATTCCGTTTGGTTAATCGGGTAAATTACAAAGTTAGTCACTTATCTATAGTCTAAATTATTTTTGTAGTTATTAAACTTTAAAAAGTTACGATATAATAATTAATATTATTGATTTATTACAATTTTATCATCAAGACATTAACTACTTAGAATAGTGTAATAGCAAGCTGATATGACATATTATATCATCATTGTAAATGAAATTTTAAGTCAAATTCTATAGTTTCTCTTAATACATATTATTTTGTATAAATACGACAATGTGATTGCATGATAAAAGATGAGAAAGTTACTTTTCTACGTAGGTTGAAAATTTTAAAAATATTAAGACAAAATTAACCGAAAAAAAAGAAGAAGATATTATTGTCTCCTCCCTCCTACTTGATTTTTTTTATTACTCGAACAGATTTTTTTCACAATTAAGTGTTTTTTTTTCCTAATTTTATTTTTTATATGAATATTTAATCATTTATATAGTATACCTTTTACATATTATTTTTATTTTCTATCGTTTTTCTCTCTTTAATTTTGGTATATTAATTGAAATTCAATTTTATTATAGTTTTTATGAATATTTACAAGTAAAAGGAAAAAAAAAAAAGGTTTAGGTTTAAATAACTTATTTAATCATAACCTTTTTTTGTATGATTTACCTTTAAATTATTTATAAGTTAAAATAAAACGTGATTTAAAGAGTTTTTTAAATTTATTCCGAAAAAATTTATATATACTTAATTTTATATATGCATTATTATATTTAGAAATATACATGTAAGATAAATCTGAAACAATTTTAATTTCAATTAAAATTATAAATTAAAAATAATTTTAAAACTTTCAATTAAAATTTATTATTAAATATTTAATTCAAACATTTGTTGAGAATAAAGCTTATTATAAAAATTAAATAGATGAATACTATCTTTTATTTAATAAGAATAAATTTATAAATTATCATTATATCTCTAAGAAAATATTTAATGAACCAAACATTTTAATTAATAGTTAATCACGTTGTATTAGAAAAATAACATGTAAAAAGCACCAAGCACTATGTAAAAGCCCGTGAATCTTTACATGAAGTATATTATGGTAGTATTGATAAAAATGAGTCATCAAGCTTTCTATCCTTGACGCAAGAGATGGAAAGGATTCAACAACATCAGTTACCTCCGACTATTTTTTAGAGACGATCGGGAAGGCAATGTACCCTCTGAACGAGGATAATACCCCATCCAAACATGAACAGCAGACACAACAAGAAAAGAATGGGTTCTTGATAAAATCGATTTTTTATTAATATAAATTTGTGCAAATTGAAAAATTATTGATTTTATGATATAAGTTGTTCATTTTCCTTTTTTTTATTTAAAATATAAAAATAATAAATTTGTTATAATTGAGTTGAGTTAAATTCGAGTACTACTTAATTCAAGTTCAAGTTTAATTGAATATTTCTTTTTAAATTTGAGCTTGGCTCGAGATATAATCGAACTACATGTGCTCGATTAATATTGTTTACTAATTTTTATACTTAAACACAAGTTTAACGCAATAATTAACCTTAGGGTTAATAATATATTAATAGCAATAAAATAATCTAATAATATAAAAAGAACTTTACAAAAGTGGCAAACAGTTTGAGGGCAAGCATTATTAAGCTCGAATTTGGCTTAAGCAATAATTCTAGCCCAGGTTGATAATTACCTAACCGGAATCAAATTATTTGCGAGTTGAACTCAAATAACTTGCAAACATCAATATCTCATTTACACCCTACAAATAATAGATAAAAAGCGTTACGGAATAAATTAATTAGCGTATAACTTATTACTGAGAATTGATTCTAACTTACATAAATAAAATGGAGTACAAATCTTGAATTAATTAATCACCGTAGTTCATAAAAAAATAATAATTGTTTTTTTTTTTAAAACACGCCTGTTATTATTCTTAAGCATTTTATGTGAAATAGGAATGGGGACTGACTTGAGCATGATTAGAATTGAGTGAAGGACCTAAACCATACCAAAACAGATTTCCAGGGGTCAATGAGGTAAAATATGTTATGAGCAAAGACTAAACAGAACATGGATCAAATATAGAGGTAAATATACCGTGCTTGGTTTTATAAAAGCAAGAGTAAAACAGAAAGATGATTTAGAATATGAAACTCAGGTAAAACTTGGCATTTATATTCAAAGTGCCATTGAAGAAATTAAAGCTTCTTAGCAAGAAATGAATCAGATGCATAGCTGAAAATCCAAGCAAAGAAGACTTCTTTCACTTTCCCTTATGTATACCGTTTTCACACGGGATTCATTCTTTTTCTTTTAATACCAAAAAAGAAAAAAAAAATCCTCCTGATCATGAACTAATTTTATTAAAAAAGAAAAAAAATAAACATGGATTCTCATCATCATCATCATCATCACCTATGTAACAAGATGCAAGAATGTTTTAATGCTATCCAAAACAAGATTTCTGATTGTAATTCGCTGCAGGATCGCCATGGAAGCCGATACCTTATCAATGGAAAAGTTGTGATTGAACATAGCCCTGGATTATCAGGTCCTGGAAAATCAGCAACTGTTCAGGTTTATAGTTCAACAGTAATCGACCCAAGTAAGTTCTTGTTTAGCTGGCCAATATTTAATTAGTTCGTCGTTTGATATGATGTTCGACCTTTAATGTCTCCTCCTTCAATGCCTTCAAAAGATACCAGGAAAGGGAAGTTGAGCGGGAAAGCATGCCTCAAGAAGGGAAAGAGCAGTAAAAAAGACGGCACAAAAACCACCGTTTATAAGATCAAGTTACACGTAGAGCCTGGATTTGGAAATCCAGGAGCTTTCCTTATAGAAAACAATCACAAGCATAGATTCTTCCTTCAATCTGCAACTCTTGTAACTCCAGAAAACAAGGTCATCCACTTTGATTGCGGATCTTGGGTGTATCCAATCAAAGACACTAACACCAGTCGGCTTTTCTTTTCCAACGCAGTAAGTTAGTTTTATACAAAATTGGTCCCCTTTTTTGTAGTTGCATTTCTATAATTTCTGTCATTGCAGTGTTATCTTCCGAGCAAAACCCCAGCTTGTCTAGTGGAATTGAGAAAGGAAGAGCTTAAAAGCTTGAGAGGTGATGGAACTGGGGAAAGGAAAGAATGGGATCGAATCTATGATTATGATGTGTATGATGATCTTGGTAATCCTGAAAAAGGTCCAGATGATGTTAGACCTGTCTTGGGTGGTTCCCGTTCTCGTCCGTATCCTCGCAGGGGAAGAACCGGCCGCCCTGCTACCAAAAATGGTAATATGAAAGCATCTATATTAATATATGTGTGAGTGAATGTGTATGTGTGTTTGTTCTCACTTTTGTTTCTGCTCATTGGCAAGGCACGATTAACTTGGACACTTATGTTCCACCGGATGAGCGATGCAGTCCCAAGAAACTATCTGAGTTCATTGCAAATGCAATCCAAGCCACGGCTCATTTCCTTCTACCTGAGGCGAAATCCTTGTCTCGTGATTCCGGTAGTTTTGAGTCATTTGGTGACATACGGGACCTGTATTCCAACAACAGACGCCAAGCGACGAGGGGAACATCGGTGACGGAGAAAGTGAAAAAGTTCATACCAGCTCAGCTTTTCAAAGATGTCACTCACATGATTGAAGAAGTTGACATAAAATTCCCACTGCCTCAAATCATAAGAGGTGATATCACAAGTCATAACAACAACAATCTGCCATTACCGCGCATAGAATGCTATGTGCTTAATTTTCTTTTAATGCTTTTTATCCTTCAGCTAATCAATTCGCATGGAAGCTAGATGAGGAATTCGGACGACAAATGCTTGCTGGGACGAATCCTACTAGAATTCATTGCTTGAGGGTCGCTCCACTTATTTGACTTGGTTTTAAATACTATTAGCTTAAAAACGTTTCAGTTATATTTCATATTATCAGCATACAATTCATTTTACCTGGTTTACGCATCGGATTTGTAATAATTCAGGAATTCCCACCTCGAGGAACACTAACGGAAAGCTACATAGAGCAGTCAGACATTGAGCACAACCTTGATGGTTTGAGTTTCGAACAGGTAACTTTAACTACCTTAATTGTGGCTTCTAGTATTCGTGAATTGACTTTCAGCACGTTATATTACAGGCAATGAAACAATGGAGGATTTATGTCCTGGACCACCATGATTATCTGTTGCCATTTTTAAGAAAAATGTACTCGGAGGGTGTCTGCCCTTGTGCATCCCGAACATTGCTATTTTTACGAAATGATGCCACCTTGAAGCCATTGGCCATAGAGCTGAGCTATCCAGGTTCCTCCAACAACGTCGACGGGATGAAAACCATGGTGTTCCTTCCTGAAAAAGAAGACATCCCTCAAGCACTGTGGCAGTTGGCCAAGGCTCATGTTGCAGCTAATGACTCGGCATACCATCAACTCATCAGCCATTGGTTATGAGCCATAACTTTTATCTCAAAAGTCAAAATCCTCGTGTGTATCCATATTTACGACTGATTCAGAATAGTCTAAACACCTCTTTTTCCAGGTTGCATACTCATGCAGTTGTGGAGCCGTTCATCATTGCCACCAGGAGGCAGCTGAGCGTGATGCATCCAATTCACCGGTTGTTGGATCCTCATTTCAAAGACACCATGCACATAAACGCACTAGCTCGGATCGTTCTCATAAACGCCGGAGGAATCCTTGAGAAGACACTGTTCACGGGCAAATTCTCCATGGAATTGTCATCTGAACTTTACAAACAATGGAGATTCGATGAACAAGCTCTCCCTTCCGATCTAATCAAAAGGTACATAATGTTTTGTGCTAAAACAATCTGCAAAAATGGCATATAATTAATGCTAAAAACCATGCCATTTCACAGGTGTATGGCCCTGGATGAGTCAGAAAACCCCAGAGGAGCTCATATGCTCTTCCAAGATTATCCTTACGGTCTAGACGGTCTTGATATATGGTTAGCCATCCAGACATGGGTGGGAGATTTTTGCGACATCTTCTATGAAGACGATGCTTCAGTCAAATCCGATACCGAAATACAAGCATGGTGGTCGGAAATTCGAAACGTCGGCCACGGGGATAAACGCAAGGAGAAATGGTGGTGTCAAATGACCACAAAGGCAGACCTTAAACGCACTTTAACAACACTCGTATGGATCGCATCGGCCCTTCATGCATCAGTGAATTTCGGGCAATATTCGTACGTAGGTTATCCTCCAAACCGTCCCAGTCGGTGCCGGAAGTTCGTGCCCGAAGAAGGTACGATGGAGTTTGCAGAATTCTTGAAAGACCCAGATAAGTATTTTCTCAACATGTTACCAGATAGGTTTGAGGCAAGCCTTGGGATAGCATTAATGGAGGTACTGTCACGGCACACGTCTGAAGAAGTTTACTTAGGACAGAGAGCAACATCGGAGTGGATAGACAATGAGCAGGTGAAGCAGAGATTTGAGAAGTTCAATAAGTCTCTGAGGGAGATAGAGAAGCAAATCGTGGAGAGAAATGGAGATCCAGAGCTTATGAATAGACGAGGGCCTGCAAAAGTGCCATACAAACTTCTTTACCCTGATGCAACTAAGGTCGAAACCCCAGCAGGCATCACGGCCAAAGGGATTCCTAATAGCATATCCATTTAACTTTTCTCCAAAGTGTATGAATACAGATATTTCATATGATACTATTTTGTATTGATTTATTTACAATTACAAATCATAATGAGATAGATGGTATCAAACTGTAATTTGTAGTAGTTTTAGTTGAATTTAATTTCTTAAGGAGTAAAAAGTGAAAAATTAAGAGAAAATTTTGATTTATTATTTTTTATTTAAAAAAATAATTTCATTGAATATTTATCAATACGAGAAAAAATGTTTACTAGACACATTTCAAATGTGGCCGAACGTTGGGTCCAATATAAATACGAGAAAAAATGTTTACTAGACACATTTCAAATGTGGCCGAACGTTGGGTCCAACTGGCTTGTTTAAATCACGAATTCGTCGTGTATTATAAGCCCATGATCCAGCTACGGATCACCATAGCCGGGCAGCAACTGGTTTAATTTACACGCACCATAGAAGCGCGTGCAAGAGTTAGATACTGGCATGAATAAACACGAATCCACCCCGGGAATTTACAGTCCGGCCATTACCTAATCTACGTGGCTGTAAACTACTGGTTTATCTTATGGTAGGAGAAAATCCCAACCGTAGAGGATAACGGAGAGGAGGGGCCTACTCATAATTGATCATTCTCCTAATCCTCTCTGTATTCAAGCTGGCAAACACTTGTCTCCTACTTCTCTCGTTCGCTTTTCTTATCTTATTCTCCCAATTTTCTTTCGTTTAAACCCTAACCCTAATTTCTGCCTTCATGTAATAACACAGAGTTCCTCACGAAAAATAAAGAAAAATGATTCCTTTAGTTCCTTCCATATTTCTTCACGTCATTTTCATCTTCTTCGCGCTTGTCAACGGCGAGCAGGAGACTATTTACGATATCCTAAAGGCCCATGGGCTACCCACGGGGCTGCTTCCGAAGGGGATAACCCGATTTGAGTTCGACGGAACCGGCCGCTTCGAGGTTCAGTTGGATCAAGCTTGTAATGCCATGTTTGAATGCCAGTTTCGTTATGATAGGAATGTGTCTGGGACTTTGAAGTACGGGCAGATCGGGGCCTTGTCTGGGATTTCGTCTCAAGAGTTGTTTCTTTGGTTCCAGGTCAAAGGGATTTGGGTTGATGTTCCTAGCTCGGGCCTCATTTATTTCGACGTTGGTGTCGTTTCTAAGCAGTTTTCATTGTCTTGGTTCGAAACACCGAGGGATTGTATGGCGATTCAGGATGATTCCGAATCTGGTGATTCGATTGGAGATGGCAAGTTATTAGCTGAAGCAGTCGCGAAGGTTTGATTTTTGTGCTTCCTCTTAGCTTTTTAATAAATTGTGAATTATAAGCTAATTTAATAGCTTAATATGATTTTTTTTTCTTGTACAAATTGTAGAGTCCACGTGCGAAACATCGATATGAACTTGATCATGGAAGTTTTGGGAGGAACGAGATCTAGAAAGTTAGAAAGACGAAAGAAGTTGTTCAATAGCTCAATCAGGTTAGCCTTGAAGTGTGTTCTGGGGCCCCGCCCTCCCCTGCCCCCACGTTGTAAATTTTGGTCTGAATGTCTGCTGTGGATGGTCTTCACGTCTCCATCCTGTGTGCTTTGCTTGCATTTCTTTCCTTTATTTTATATAGTGCAGAATCGTCGACTTGCCAAGTCCAGCTGGCTTCTGTCTATGCGAGGCGAGCTGTTAAGGAGAAAATGGAAGATTGAAGAGCTATTTGATTGATGACCTTCTCGGTTAGTTTACCTTATGGAAGATAAAATGGATATGGGAGCATTTGGTCGGCGGTTTCAGGTGATAAATTCTATGGAATTTAATTCATATGTTAAAATTTTCATTTGTAATATGAATATAAGCATGGTTATTAAATTGAGTCTCTTTTTTGTTGTAGTGAAAACAATTAGATTGATGGGAACTCCTTCGTGAATCAATCGTGATATGAAATTAAATAATAAACATTTCTTGCTTCATTTCCCTTATTTATTGCTTGGTGAACAATTGAGTGGCTTTATATGCTTGAATGTTGCGGTTCAGTTGTTTTGTTGATTATTCTTTAATCTTGAGTTTCCCCTGTTCCATATCAAATATTGGTGTAGTATGAGTGCTTTAATCTATATGTTTAGGTCTAAACCTTGACAGCGTCTATTCTCATTGTCATAATTCAAACAGGGGTTTGTGACCTTTTGTAGATCATGGTCATTGGATGGGGGTGTATTTCTCCCTAAGATTTTGAACTGGCAGTCTTGTTCCGAAGAAAGAAAAGGTTGATTTTACCTTTTCTCCCCTTCTATTTTCTCGGGTTTTGGGAGGGTTGTTAAAGCCTTGCTCAATTAGTGAACTTTTGGGTATCTACCTGATGTGTGGTAATGCCATATGTTTATTTTCTGGGCACGCAATGAAGTAGTGAGAGGCTTTCTAAAAGATCTTGCTTTAGCATCTGAGTTATTCGATTTTGTATTGGCTAAATTCAGAATTTGAGAATCACTGTGTTCACGGGATGCTCTATTGTAGCATTTTGCATCAGCATATAGATTGTCATATTAGATATTTCATGTGTAACTGATCTTGCAAGTGATCATAACTTTCCCTTGAACAACTTGGTACTGGAATGTCGAAGAAGAAATTGGATGTACCTAGTCTTTTAAGCTGTGAAGATTGGAATGTTTAAATTGGGTGAAACTGCTGTAAACCAGTGTAAAAATTCAGTCTACTTTCCTTGATTTTCTCTTATGTAAAATTTGCAGTGTGTCTATATCGGGTGCATCAGATGGCTTTTAATAGGCTAATGGACTACCCTTAAATATGTCTAGTAAGTTGAATTTTGTCCCTAAATTGCGCAACTTATATCATGGACACTATCTTTTGCATGTTAGATGTAGATTCCTCCTTTGCTGTCATTTGGAATGGAGACACTCCATTTTTCTGGTAAAGCTGACTTTGGTTTCATTTTTCTGATGGGATTGTAGTTAAAAAGTTTGTTTCTTAAAATTATAATCTCTCAGGTAACCATGCAATTTCTTTTTCCGTTATTTGGTCCTGCAAGGTATTGGTGCTGATAGGTTCAAATGTTTAGCAGTTAGATGCTGGTTAAGAAAGAATGGAGACTTTTTATATAGGCATACTATGAACTACTAAAACCTTTATATCAAAGTTGTGATTTTCAAACCTTACCAGCTTAGTACAGTCTGCAAAACAATTCTTTATTTAGTTTAGAAAGACATGAAATTATTGAAATGTTGGCAATACTGATGTCTGAACCGAGGAGAAGATTGAATTTGGGTAGAAGAATGATGGGACGACAGGCCAGCTTGGCCTTGGCGGGGGTTGAGTTTATACTATACTACTATATGGCATGTGATGTGATCATTGATCACAGTTCACATGCCATGCTACCATGTTTTAGGAGGCATTTTGTTCGTATACTCTTGATTCCCCATTGTGTTTCTGTTTGTATATCTTCAACCTATATCTGTACTTAAGTATCGGATTTATGAAAGGATAACATAGAATTAATTTTGATGATTATATATATGTTTTTGGCATTTTTTTAATAATAATATCTACCAGTGATATTTCAGTCTGTGGATCTCGACTTTCGAGTGGTTTTATTTGTTTGTTTTCCCAAAAAAGGAAAAAAAGAAAAAGAAAGAAAGCCGGTTTGGAAGATGTGATACTTCATTATTTCACTTGAATTATTGCTAAAATATCTGGTATCAATCATCCCATCTTTTTGTGTGTGTGTGTGTGTGTGTGTGTGTGTGTGTGTGTTTGTCTGTCTGTCTCACCAGCCCAGTGATTGGGTGCCCCATGGAGGTACTTAGGGATAACATCAATGATTTGAATGATTTGATTCGCTTTCCGCATAACATGCTAGACCCGAACTTATCATGGTGTTTTTAGCAGCTCTGTAATGACTCATACTAACACCGTGGTACTACTATCCTCCAATTCAGCAGAAGTGATTAGTCAGACAGCTTGTTCGCTATCTAGTTCAACGACAAGCTGACAAAAACCCAAGCTCCAAACAACGCAGACCATCCACTACAGCCCATAGTTTCGCCTGCAAAGTCAAGGAGAAGCCAACATTCCGATGATAAACTAATAGCCAGTCCTCCCGTGCATCACGTAACAGACCACCCGATGCCCCCAGACCAGTAACAACCCCAACCGCACCATTTAAGCTTCGCCCAGCCTTGTTGCGGTTGCTCCCATTTGATCAACTTAATCCCCCTCGTTAGATCCCCACATCTCTATTGACGATTTGCCATTACATATTTTTGACAAACCAACACTTCTCCGAACCAGCGCATCAATACCCAAAATCTCATCATTGAATATCACCCCATTCCTTCGTTTCCAAATGTGCTAACATACATGTGCAAACAAGAGATGGAATAAGGCAAGTTTAGAACAGGGCATACATGGTCACACTCTAGATTGACAAGCAGCCAGTCCACCCGAGCAGCATCAGAAAACAAACGCTGCTTGGTACTTGGAACAAAGTGGCACCATAGTTTTGCAATAGCTGGACAGTCCCTCGAAATGCGCATAATGCTTTCTAAGCCATTTCCACAAGCTGCACACAAAGGGTCAACCACCAGACGCGTCGATACCATTCTGCATTGGTGAGGAGCTTCCCCTACATGACCAACCACAAGAAGTGCATAACATGTTGCGACCCAGGCAGAGCCCACACAAGTTTCCATCGCTCATACAATTGAGAATCTTCCTTTAGCATCCAATTTCCACAAGCATTGATCCTTATCATTGTCAGGCGACTGGTGGGCAGGGTGGATGTTAAGAATATATAATAACACCTCCCCACTAAAGCATGCCGCTAGAGCGTTCTAGCACCAATTCCCAGTTCCATCCACTATGTCCCAAACCATAAGCGACTCATTTAGATCACTCAACCTAAGAAGTAGGGGTGAGCATTTGATCGAATTGAGTGAAAAAATTTCTAGTTAATTGAGTTGACAAGTCTTATTTTATCATCTTAACTTGATTTGAAATATTTTTGAATCGAGTTGAGTGAAATGAAATTTGAGTTGAGCTGAGTTGAATCGAGTGAAATTGTTTGAGTTAAATTAAAAAGTAAACATGTCAAATTAAAATCTTATTATAATATAAATAATTTCATGTTAGGGCACATAACACCTAGGCAACTGAGAACCTACCTCTCGCATTCGAGTTCCACAAGCATTGATCCTTATCATTGTCAGGCGATTGGGGGTGGATGTTAAGAATATATAATAACACCTCCCTACTAAAGCATGCCACTAGAGCGTTCCAGCGCCAATTCCCAGTTCCATCCACTATGTCTTGGACCATAAGTGACTCACTTGGATCACTCGACCCAAGAAGTAGGGATGAGCATTTGGTCTAATTGAGAGAAAAATTTTTTGAATTAATTGAGTTGACAAGTGTTATTTTATCATCTTAACTCAATTTGAAAAATTTTTCGAAACGAGTTGAGTGAAATAAAATTTGAGTTGAGTCGAATTGAGTGAAATTGTTCGAGTTAAATTAAAAAAGTAAACATGTCAAATTAAAATCTTATTACAGTATAACTAATTCCATGTTAGAGCACGTAAATGTGAAACCATACATATTTGAAAACTTTTTTAAAGAAAAAAAAGATACTCTAATATGATAAACTTAAATCATTAATTAACTTATTTACCTCCCAAAATTATTATTTTAATTTTAAAAAAAATAACTTTATATATATATATATATATATTTTTTTAATTTTTAAAAACTTTTAAGAAAATATAAATTTTAGAATATTTAGAATATTTATAAAATTTTTAAAATTTTGAAATTTATTTTGATTTTTTTTTTGTAATTTTTGTTGAGAGAATGACCAATTTGCTTATTTTTAAAATTGACAAGGACCAAAAGGATATTTACACCAATCTGTTATTCGAATTATTTGAGTTATTCAAATTGTAAAATTCAACTCGAACTCAAAACTCGAATAACTCAATTCGATTAACTCAAAATTCTTTTTTTTTTTCAAATCGAATTGAGTGTTGCTCACCCCAACCAAAAAGTGCTCGTGCAATGTGTAACGACCCGATAGTCCGGGTGTCGAAAAATGCATTTTCGAGATTCCGTTCCCTTAAATCGGATTCGTAAATATTTATTAAAAATATTTACGAAGCTATTTGTGTGGTTAAATAGGTTTTGGTTAGGTGAATATGCATGAATTAAAATTAATTATGTATAAGGACTAAATTGCATAAAGGGTGAAAATTGAATTATAGACTAAAAAAATTATTAAAAGGACTAAAGAAGCAATTAAACCTTATTTCAACAAATGGATGGTATTAGTGATTATATGTGTAAATTTAATATACATATGTATATATTAAAAAAATTTATTTACTTAATATTTAAGTATATATATTATATTATTATAATAATAAGTAAATGAATTAAAAAAAAAAAAAACAAAGAAAGCCAAGAAGGCTAAACGAAACAGAAAGAAAAAGAAAGAAAAGAAAAAGGGAAAGAAAGAAAAGAGAAAGACAAGGTTAGGAGTTCAAAGTTTTAAAGTTTAATTGGTTAGTCAATTTAGTCCATTTTTCTTGTAATTTGTATGTTTTTGGAATCCCTGTGTTAAGTACTACCCGACCTATGTCGAAATTTTAGCAATTATTGAGTTTTTAAAAGTTGTTAATATTGAATACTTCTAGTATTAGGGATTAAAATGTTAGATTTAAAAGTTAGAAATGAAAAAAGATTTAATTGTAGAATAAATTGTAAATTTTGAGTGATAGGGATTAAATTGTGAAAATTTCAAATTTTAAGGATTTAAGTGAAAATAGGGAGTTAAATTTAGTTTAAAGCGAAATTTGTATGAAAATATAGGATTAATTATAAAGAAATAAAGTTAGTCTCGGTTTAGGGACTAAATTGAAAATTAGGTAAATATTGAGCAAAACTTGAAATATGCAATATGAAATTGAATTGTATTGATGAATTTTAATTGTTTTAATTTCGTGGCTAACGTCGTACCAGAATTCTTGACTAAAAAGGGGAAAGATAAAGTCGACGGGAAATATCTTAGAATTTCTGGTTTGTATTTTTATAATCCAAATCTAGTTATTAATTGTTAAATTTTGATTTAATGTTTATGGTAAGTAGTTGAGGTGAGTATTTGACATTTTGATATTGAATTGATTTTAAATTGATGGGAATTGATTGAATTGATATATATATTATGGATGTATTGATTATTTGAATTGAATTGAATTCATATGTATATGTGATTATATGAAAAATTGATACTGAACATTGGTTGTTTTTGAAATGCGAAATTAAACCCTATTAACTGTATCAGGCTGAGTCAGATATAGATGGCATGCCATAGGATTGGAAGAGTTCAAAGATTTTTTTCAACTTCGAGTCGATGAGGCGCTGGATGCCAATTTACTTTAGTTTAACCGATGAGGGGTGTCAATTTACTACTTCGAATTTATTTAATGAGACACTGGGTGTCAATTTACTACTTCGAATTGTCCGATGAGGCACTGGGTGCTAAATTGGTGTGTTGGTTGGATCAATGTATCTGTCCGAGTCTGAGTCGTGTTAATTAGGGTAAACATATAATTAAAGTTTAATAATTGATATTGAAATGGCATGGTATAAGAAATAGAATTGAGATAGTGAACTGAAAATAGAATGTGAAATATGTTGTAAATACATGGAATACATGAGAAATGGAATTGAGATAGTGAACTGAAAATAGAATGTGAAATATGCTGTAAATACATGGAATGCACGAGTTATATGCTCATGAATTTAATGTGGAATGGATAGTGCCATTGTTTAAATGATATGTGAACAAATTATGGAAAGCTATTATATATAGAAATACTACTGAGTTTTACTGTGCGTATGATTTTGTTTTCCGTGTGCAAGTTAGGTACTTAACTTTTGATCGCCAATTCAGCATCCAACAACAATCCCAATCTTAAACGTGGTGATGTTTATCCTTTTGTGTCGGCATGTACCTACGGTGTCTAAATGTTAGTTATTTTGTGGATGAAATGTATATGAGGTTATAAGTATAATGTTGACTTAGTATATATATAGCATGTGCTTATGTTTGAAGACATAGTATAGTATGACAAATGGAATAAAAGCATGGTATGTATTGTGAATTTAAGTTAATGTTTTAAGTATATATATGAGATAGACCAAATTAATGAATTTTGACATGTTTATAAATTAGATTTGAATGATGCTTTGACGATATGTTGATGATATAATTATGGTACCAATGAGGGTACATTGGTTAGGCACCTAGGATGTTTATTTTGATATGATTTAGAGGTGTTTGATTGTGCTTTAAATTGATTAAACAAATGACTTTTGAGCTGCTTATTGTCCAAGCTTGCAGGGAATGGTAAACTCATTGTTTAAGGTACATTTTGAGTCCAAACGGCCAAACACACGGGTGTGTGACTCGGCCGTGTAAGACACAAGGCTAGCGCATGGGCGTACGAGGCTATTTCGAAAGGGTACACAGTTTGGCACACGGGTGTGTGGTTCAGCCATGTGACCCAAGTCAAAGAGTTACACGCGTACAGACACGGGCTAAGACACAACCGTGTGTCCCTACTTCGAATGCCCACACGGTCTAAGACACGAGCGTGTTTATTTTAAGAAAAATAATGATGGCTTTTTGTGTATCTACTCCTTTCTGTTGATGACATGTTGATAGCAGCGAAAGATAAATGAGAGATAGGAAAGGTCAAATGTAACACCCTTAACCCGTATCCATCGCCGCAATAGGGTTACGAGGCATTACCGAAGTTTACAAAATATTTTCCTGTTATTCAAGTCATTTATTATTTTTTTCGACATAATCTTTAAAGTCCCTTAGATGGGCCCTCGAGGCCCAAAACATGCATTGGGATCGATGCAGAACTAAATTGAAATCATAAGAATTTTTTTGCAAAATCCAAAAATTTTTCTCTACAATATGAATCACACGCCCGTGTGGTCAGGCCATGTGGGTTCACACGCCCATGTCCCTTACCTGTGTAACTCTCTGACTTGCAAACCATGAACAAATTGATCTCACACGGCCAAGTCACACGCTAGTGTGGTTAATTTGATTTTTCAAAAAATAGGTGCAGGATTCACACGACCAGGAGACACGCCTATTTACTAGGCTGTGTGCCTCACACGGCTGAGACACACGCCCGTGTCTTTGCCCGTGTGCTCAATTTTGAGCATTCTGTTTCGCAAATTTTAGATGCAGAGGACACACAGCCAGGCTGCATGCCCATGTTATGGATTGTGTGTCACACACGACCTAGACACACACCCGTGTGGACAAAATACAGCTACGTCCAAGCCTTATTCTCATCCATTTTTATCCCATACCTGCACCAAACCATTCCAATATTAACCAAGAGATTTCGTATGTGATTTTCAACCAATTTCATCATTCAATGACCATATTCTCTCATACACATTTGATACCAAACTTACC
The DNA here is from genome assembly GCA_020496765.1 of Gossypium stocksii. Lineage (NCBI taxonomy): Eukaryota > Viridiplantae > Streptophyta > Magnoliopsida > Malvales > Malvaceae > Gossypium > Gossypium stocksii. The sequence goes on from CM035620.1 coordinate 86,437,913, forward strand.
TCATAGCCCTTTAACATTGGTATTTTTAGCCTATACATGTCATTATCACAAAATAGAGCATTTTTATATACCAAAATGTTTGGGTTGATAGTGTGATCAAGCTCCGACCAATCTCCAACCTTCCAAGCTTCCAAGCACTGTAAGACAGGGAAAAGAAAACAAAGTAAGCACTTAGTGCTTAGTAAGTTCATGTAACAGGAATATAATTTACCATATGTTCCATCAATTTTAATCAAACATATAAGCATCCAAACAATAGAATTTTATCCTATCAAACACAACTTCAACTCTTTGAGTTAGTTATATAACATCATATAATTTCAACATAAAAATAAATGATTGATGAGCTCATCAATTCCATGATTTCCATATACTTGTCATTTTCATGTCCTTTATACCTTTCATCTTCCATTTTACCATTTTTTTTATTTATCTCGTTGAATTTATCAGAATTTTGATGGATACTCAGTAGTACACTTATAGTGTACAATTTCATATTCCGTCAATTCACATTTACTCATATCAGAGAGTACACTCCCGAGTCTCATTTCGTACAACAGGATTACCAGTTCAGGCTAAATCCCCTGTAATCTATGCTCAAGAGTTTTGTTAGGATTACCGGTGTAACACCCCAAACCCGGCCTAGGCGTTACGACCAGATCTGGTGTGTCACACGATCCTAATACTAAGTTTACGACCCTTTTAGTCTTGTCGTGTCTTAAGTGAGGTTTGAATCAAAAGAGTAAGTTTGTTAAAACCAGTTTATTAATCCTTTAAGTTATCCATATTATTCATTCGTTGAGTTTTGAAAACGTTTTTTAGATTTTGAAACCAGCGTAGCCTAAACTAGCGATTCTATATTTAATCATCAAAGAAAAATTAAACCAACAAAACTTAGATAGCGGCCTTATTACAAAATAAAACCCAAAAATAACTTAATAATAAAATACTTTAAACAAAATGAAAACCAGTTCTGCAGATGCTGTGGCCACTCCGAATCTCTCGCAGCTCCAAGCCCACTATGGTTGAGTGTTACCTGCAGAGATTAAATAAAAGGGGGGTGAGTTTGACAACTCAGTGTGCAACATTATCTTAACCATAGGCCAAAACAGATCAAGCCTCAGAATCAGATTAGTTGGGCCTTGGCCCATTACAGAAATCAGGTTAAGCCCATAGGCCCATAACAGATACAGATCAGATATAATATGCAAACAGAAAACCCAACCCAGATCCATCCATAACACCCCCGTACCAGCCTTACACCATGTGGGGAGACTACTCGACCCACCCAACCGCTACACACCACAGATATTTGCAGCGAGGCTGCCAGATATAATTTACAGCGAGGCTGCCAGATATTGTGACGAGGTCACCAGATCAGATATTGTAGCGAGGCCACCAGATTGCAGCGAGGCTGCCAGATAATAATGTGACAAAGTCACCAGATTGCAGCGAGGCTGCCAGATAATAATGTGACAAAGTCACCAGATTACAGCGAGGCTGCCAGATAATAATGTGACAAAGTCACCAGATTGCAGCGAGTCTGCCAGAACGCTTCCTCCATCATAAACCCATACCCCATGCAACAGATATATAAATACTAGCATGCAACATATAACATCTCATGCATCAGATATGCTCACATTAAATGGTAACTCATGCAGATACATAAAATCATACATTTCATACAGAATTGACCCTAGGGGTATAATAGTCTTTTTACACCTAGGGGTATTTTGGTAATTTTCCATATTTAAGGGTATTTTAGTCCTTTTTCAAATTTTCAGAGATTTTGTGCAAATCCAATAAATTATCAGCCCTCATATAACCACAGAAGTCCATTTAAGCCAAATTTCCAGTTTTGCCCTTTTTAGCCTAAAACCCCTAATGGGCCTTACTAAGTCCATTTCGTCTCCAGTCCATTACGTCTAATTTTTAGGTTTAGTTTACCAACTTAACCATCTTTTCATTGTTCATGTTACCATAAAGTCTTTAACGGTCATTTTCCAACTTGAGCTCGGAAGCCCATTGGGCCCACCTTGGCCCATCGAAGCCCAACTTACCAAAACGCTCGAAATTGCACCTTCTGCAATTTCGCCACCGTCAATTTCCAATGTGACCACAATAGAGTATTCGGCTACTCTTAGATCCCTCCAAGACTAATTTTCGGTCACTTTCGATCGGTCACTTTAGCACAGTTTTCGGTTATTACGGCCTTTAGCCATCCTAGTCTATGATGGAGATACGTTACACACCTGTTAATGGATGAAACAACGACGGAATCCACGTACGAAGAGCCTACAATCGAACGATAATTTTTAGTCTAATATTCTATAACCAAAGAGCCATAAACCCTTACCATAATCGGCCTACGTGGCCTAAGCATCGAAATCTTACCCCTTTTTGTCAATTGTGGACTAAATCCTACTGTCCCGCAGCGTTTAGCCTTCCGAGTCCTTAGTTGCACAGCCTCTTGATCGCACTAACATAATCAAACCAAAAGAGAACGGCTAACACGCCCTTAGTCATTAATGTTAGCCTCCCCATAAGGGGTTTCGGCTTTTCATGCCCTAAATATGAATGATTAACGAGAAAGGGTACTTACCACTATGATATCAGCCCAAGAAAGATCTTAGATACGAGTATAATCTTGATTCACAACTACTCCTTCTACGAACCAGCAAGAGAAAAGAGTCGGTTTGAGATTCGGCCCTCAATGAAGGTTTTCGGTTCCAAAAAGAAGAGATAAAGTTCTGATATTCAGAATATTCGGTTCAACAAGAAACAAGAGGCTTTAAGAAATGGAAGAAGAAAAGAGAGAGTGATGGTGCAAGGATTCGGCCAAGAGGTTATGGAAAAATATCGATAAGAGAATAGGGAGAAGAGAGGTATACGGCTATTGAAAAATCGGCAAGGTGTAAGGGATTTCGGTCAAATAAGAGAATCGGCAAGGTGTAAGGGGTTTCGGTCAAATAAGAGAATCGGCAATAGGGTGGTTGTTAGCTTTAGAGACGATCAAAAATAAAAACAAGGTGAATATAGGGAGATATGGACGATAGAAAGAGGAAATAGAAGAGAAAGAACCTAAGAATTGAGGTTCAAGAGGAGAAAAGGTGAGCAATTGATTTCACAGGGAAAATACGGCACAAGGTTGTATTTTGGAAGTCCTATATTCGGCTACTAGCAAACTGAAGAGACAAAAAGGGACCCAAACACTAACCCTGACTACAATTCGGCTAAACAAAAGAAAAAGAAAGGCTAGCACCCAAAACTCCTTTATCACATTCGGCACTCTCCTCCTCAATTGCCGAAATTACAAGCACCAAGCCCCCTAGCCGAATTACACTTGCAGAGTCCCTAAATCGGCCACCTCCTTTGAAATTCAAAAGCTCCTCAACTCCCTCCTAGATTTGCTCATTGACCGATTCAAACTCCTTCCCAAGCAGAGTTCAATTCTGCTTCAAATTCTTACCTGCTCAAGTTCAAAAATAAAACACTACACTTGCAACCTCTGCAGCTTGAACCTTGGACCTCCAAGCTCATTTAGGCGCCACCTTTTAAGGAGTCTAGTGGCGTCTCCCTTGCCACTTTACCACTGATTCATTTGTGTCTTATTTCGCCCATAATTTCTTAAGACCCTTACTTTCAATGATCCCCTATCTCCTAAGCTTAGAATTCAAAATTTTGTCGAGCTCCTAACCAACACATGGGCCTTCCATAGGCCCATTATCATACTCCAAACATGCATTACACACCCAAATACTAGCATTTCAACATTTTATCAGATAAGAACAATCTAAGAAAAACCCAAAAATTAGGGCGTTACAACTCTACCCTCCTTAAAGAAATTTTGTCCTCGAAATTTACCTTATCCAAACAAATGGGGATATTGCTGACGCATTGCCTCCTCTGGTTCCCAAGTAGCTTCCTCTCTGCCATGATTACGCCAAAGTACCTTTACCAATGGGACTGATTTTCTTCTTAGAACCTTTACGTCTCGATCCAGAATCTGCACCGGCTCTTCTTCGAAAGTCAAGTCAGGCTGTACCTCCACTTCTGCAACTGGTAGAATATGAGTAGGGTCAGAATGATATCATCTTAACATGGATACGTGGAACACATCATGGATTCTATTTAACTCTGGAGGTAATTCCAACTGATACGCCACCGGACCTATTCGCTTAAGAACCCGATAAGGCCCAATAAACCGCGGACTTAGCTTGCCTTTCTTACCAAATCTTAGTATCTTCTTCCAAGGCGAAACCTTCAGAAAGACCATGTCACCCACTGAATACTCAATCTCCTTACGCCTCAAATCCGCGTAAGACTTCTGTTGATCAGATGCCTCTTTTAACCGATCCCTTATTATTTTAACCTTCTCTTCAGTCTCTGCTACCAACTCAGGTCCAAGAACTTGCCGCTCGCCCAATTCGGTCCAACAACTAGGTGAACGACACTTATGCCCATACAGTGCCTCATAAGGTGCCATACAGATGCTAGCCTGATAACTGTTATTATACGCGAACTCTGCCAACGGTAGATAATCCTCCCAACTGCCTCGAAAGTCGATAACACAACCCATTAACATATCTTTCAGAATCTGAATAACCCTTTCTGACTGACCATCAGTCTGAGGATGGAAGGCTGTGCTAAAATTCAGTCGCGTTCCCAATGCCTCATGCAACTTTTGCCAGAACCGAGATGTGAATCTAGGATCTCGATCAGAGATAATAGACACTGGCACCCCATGCAGTCGCACAATCTCTGCCACATACAACTTGGCTAACTTCTGAAGCGAATAATCAGTACGTACAGGGATGAAATGAGCAGATTTAGTCAACCTGTCTACAATCACCCAAATCGAGTCCTTCTTTGACGGTGTTAAGGGCAATCCACTTACGAAATCCATGGTCACCCTTTCCCACTTCCAGAGTGGTACCTTCACTGGTTGTAGAAGTCCAGAAGGTAACTAATGTTCAGCTTTCACTTGCTGACAAGTCAGACATTTCCCCACAAATTCTGTTACCTCGCGCTTCAGTCCAGGCCACCAATACAACTCCTTTAAGTCATGATACATCTTATTACCTCCAGGATGCATAGCACACCGTCCTTTATGAGCTTCATTCAGAATGGCTTGCCTCAAATTGGAATCCTTAGGCATACAAATTCTACCGTGGAAACATAGAACACCCTCACTGTTAAGTCCAAACTCAGAAGTACTCCCATCCCTAACCTGCTGAAATCGAGAGACCAGAGACTCATCCTTCGACTGCTTCTCCTTAATCTCATCCACCCAGGTAGGTCTTACTTGCAATTCTGCTAACAGACTACCATCATCATACAGACTCAAACGAGTAAACATAGCTCTCAGATCAGATACAGTTCTACGACTTAGGGCATCAGCCACCACATTAGCTTTGCCTGGATGATACTCAATCGCACAATCATAATCCTTAAGCAACTAATCCATCTCCGTTGCCTAAGATTCAGCTCCTTCTGAGTCAATAAGTACTTAAGACTCTTATGGTCTGTGTATATAGTACACCTTTCTCCATACAGATAATGTCGCCAGATCTTAAGTGCGAAGATTACTGCTGCCAACTCCAGATCATGGGTAGGGTAGTTCACTTCATGAGGTTTAAGCTGTCGCGATGCATAAGCAACCACTTTACCCTCTTGCATCAACACACAGCCCAACCCAACATGTGATGCATCACTGAACACGGTAAAATCTTTTCCAGACTCTGGTTGAATCAGTACAGGTGCCTCGGTTAGAACCTTCTTTAGTTTCTCAAAAGCTTCTTGCTGCTGCTCGGTCCAAATATATGGCACTCCCTTCCTTACGAGTTTTGTCAATGGCGCTGCCAACACAGAAAATCCTTCTACAAACCTTCTATAGTATCCAGCTAAACCCAGAAAACTTCGAATTTCTGCCACTGACCTCGGTGGTTTCCACTCCAGAATTGCTTCAATCTTTCGAGGGTCTACCTTAATCCCCTCAACAGATACAACATGGCCCAAGAAGGTTACCTCCCTCAACCAAAACTCACACTTACTGAATTTTGCATAAAGCTCCTTTTCCCTTAACACTTGCAGCACAATACGGAGATGCTCAACATGTTTCTCCTCAGATTCAGAATAGACCAAAATATCGTCGATAAAGACGACCACGAATCGATCCAAGTATGGCTGGAACACTCGATTCATCAGATCCATAAAAGCTGCAGGTGCATTGGTTAACCCAAATGGCATAACCAAGAATTCATAGTGACCATAGCGAGTTCTGAATGCTGTCTTGTGTATATCCACCTCTTTCACCCTTAATTGATGGTACCCAGATCGAAGGTCAATCTTGGAGAATACTGAAGCTCCTCTAAGCTGGTCGAACAGATCATCGATTCTTGGCAACGGGTACTTATTCTTAATCGTCAGCTTGTTCAACTGCCGATAATCGATGCACATTCGCATTGACCCATCTTTCTTCTTTACGAACAGCACTGGTGCTCCCCACGGGGACACACTTGGCCTAATGAAACCTCTATCCAACAGTTCTTGAATCTGCGCTTTCAACTCTACCAACTCCTTTGGTGCCATCCTATACGGTGCAATAGACACTGGTGCCGAACCAGGCAACAAGTCGATCCCAAACTCAACCTCTTGATTCGGAGGTAAACCTGGAAGCTCCTCTGGAAAAACATCTTGAAAATCTTTAACGGTTCTGACTTGATCCACAGTTAGTTCCTCAGTTTCTACTTGACCCACGAATGCTAAATAAGTCGCACATCCTTTACGAATCCACTTCTCAGCTCTTAATGCTGACACCACATTGGACAAATAATCTCTACGTTCACCTATCACCATAACTCCCTCATCCTCTGCAGTCTTTAGCCTCATTTGTTTTGCAGCACAATCCAAAGTAGCCCTATGATTTACAAGCCAATCCATTCCCAAGATGAGATCAAATTCTCCGAAAGGTAGCTCCATCAAGTCTCCAGAAAAGATTTTTCCTTGAGTCTCTATAGGTACGTCTCTATACAGTTTGTCTACCCTAACCGAGTGACCTAAATGACTTAGTACAGTTACCCCACTCACTGTCTCCTCAGAACGCACTCCCAGTGACCCAGACATGGCACATGCAACATAAGAATGGGTAGATCCAACATCTATCAACGCAGTGTATGGCATACTAGAAATCAAAAACGTACCAGTTATGATGTCAGGAGCATCACCCTCCTCTCGGCGACGAGCTGCATAAACTAACGCTGGTTGACGAACCTCAGCAAAACCAGCACCCCTGCCAGGCGCTCCTCGTCCTCGACCATTACCATTTCCGCCTCTACCTTGTCCACGACCTCTCGGAGCTGGTGGTCCACCCCTTACTGGTTGAGCAACCCTTTGAGCCATAACCTGTCATTGATCCGGTTCTTCGGGACAGTCCTTAATCCTATGCCCCATCGACCCACATCGAAAACAGGCTCCAGAACGTTTCCGACACTCGCCCGTATGTATCTTACCACAACTCCTACAACTCTGCGGTCTGACAGCATTCATTGGCACCGCTCGCACTGGTTCTGCCACTCTTGCTCTCTTAACATTCCTATTAGCCCCATCTGATGGTCCAGAATCCCTCCGAAAGCGGTTTCTATCCTTTTCGCGATTCTGTCTCTTGGTACGCTTTACTTCCTCAGCTATCTTAGCTTTCTCAACCAAAGCAGCAAAGTTACGCTCCCTCTGCGGAGCAATCAGTACCCTTAGTTCATCTCTCAGACCATCCTCGAAACGTACGCTACGCTCATATTCAGTAGCAACTATCCCAGAAGTATATCGGCTCAGCCTCAGAAATTCAGCCTTGTACTCAGATACTGTCCTACTTTCCTGAACCAAATTTAAGAACTCTTTCCTACGGGCGTCCACATAGCTAGCCCCAACATATTTTCCTTTAAAGGCTTTCTTAAACAGCTCCCATGTTACCTCACCATCGGAAGTTCCATCTCTTATTGTGAGCCACCACTGATAAGCTTCATCTCTAAGCAACGACACGGCTCCTTTCAGCTTCTGCTCCATAGAGCAATCCAGATCGTCCATAATTCGCTCTGTGGCTTCCAACCAATACTCGGCCACATTTGGGGCTACACCAGACACGCCCCTAAAGAATTCTGCCCCATTAGCTCGGAGTCGCTCAGAAATGGATCCCCGAAATCCATTACCGGTACTTGCCCCAGCAACCCTTTCTAGAACTCGAAGCATTGCTTGTGATAGGGCGTCGTCCCCAACACCTCGATCATGGGACTCCACCTCTGTTGCCGGTGGTATCGGTATATCAGCTGCTGGCGCATGACCCGAGGATGAAGTTTCAGCTCGTGCACTACCTCGGCCACGTCCACGGCCCCTACCACGAGCTGCTCGCGTACTCATTTCGTATTTTCTGTTTTAAAATTTTTATGAGTCAGATTAATATTTCAGTGTTTATTACAGATGTCTTATGAATAAGTAGCATTTCAGAGGTTATCTTCTTCCGCGGTAGCCTAGCTACAATCTCAGTCCACCTATCAGAGTCTCTATAGTTTCAGTAATACCCTAGCTAAAGTATCATAATAGAGTCTTTAGTCAGGCATAAAATCAGAATTTTTAGAAACATCAGAAAAGTTTAGAAAACTTACAGGCTTGGGCCAGAGATTCGGTGTGCCACTCTTTAGAAAGATTACTTAGGAAAACCTGATTTATTCTTTGGAAATAAATCATTTATATACAAAAGAAGTTCATCAAAACAGGTTCCAATTAATTTTGAAAACAATTGTTAAAAACATGACCTTTCGAAAATCTTTGTTTTGATTGTTTGAAAACTTCCATTTTTAGACCCAATCCACAGCCGAGTTGTTGCAACCTGGCTCTGATACCACTAAATGTAACAACCCAAACCCGGCCTAGGCGTTACGACCAGATCTGGTGTGTCACACGATCCTAATACTAAGTTTACGACCCTTTTAGTCTTGTCGTGTCTTAAGTGAGGTTTGAATCAAAAGAGTAAGTTTGTTAAAACCAGTTTATTAATCCTTTAAGTTATCCATATTATTCACTCGTTGAATTTTGAAAACGTTCTTTAGATATTGAAACCAGCGTAGCCTAAACTAGCGATTCTATAAAACGTAATTTAATCATCAAAGAAAAATTAAACCAACAAAACTTAGATAGCGGCCTTATTACAAAATAAAACCCAAAAATAACTTAATAATAAAATACTTTAAACAAAATGAAAACCAGTTTTGCAGATGCTGTGGCCACTCCGAATCTCTCGCAGCTCCAAGCCCACTATGGTTTAGTGTTACCTGCAGAGATTAAATAAAAGGGGGGTGAGTTTGACAACTCAGTGTGCAACATTATCTCAACCATAGGCCAAAACAGATCAAGACTCAGAATCAGATTAGTTGGGCCTTGGCCCATTACAGAAATCAGGTTAAGCCCATAGGCCCATAACAGATACAGATCAGATATAATATGCAAACAGAAAACCCAACCCAGATCCATCCATAACACCCCCGTACCAGCCTTACACCATGTGGGGAGACTACTCGACCCACCCAACCGCTACACACCACAGATACTTACAGCGAGGCTGCCAGATATTGTGACGAGGTCACCAGATCAGATATTGTGGCGAGGCCACCAGATTACAGCGAGGCTACTAGATAATAATGTGACAAAGTCACCAGATTACAGCGAGGCTGCCAGATAATAATGTGACAAAGTCACCAGATTGCAGCGAGTCTGCCAGAACGCTTCCTCCATCATAAACCCATACCCCATGCAACAGATATATAAATACTAGCATGCAACATATAACATCTCATGCATCAGATATGCTCACATTAAATGGTAACTCATGCAGATACATAAAATCATACATTTCATACAGAATTGACCCTAGGGGTATAATAGTCTTTTTACACCTAGGGGTATTTTGGTAATTTTCCATATTTAAGGGTATTTTAGTCCTTTTTCAAATTTTCAGAGATTTTGTGCAAATCCAATAAATTATCAACCCTCATATAACCACAGAAGTCCATTTAAGCCAAATTTCCAGTTTTGCGCTTTTTAGCCTAAAACCCCTAATGGGCCTTACTAAGTCCATTTCGTCTCCAGTCCATTACGTCTAATTTTTAGGTTTAGTTTACCAACTTAACCATCTTTTCATTGTTCATGTTACCATAAAGTCTTTAACGGTCATTTTCCAACTTGAGCTCGGAAGCCCATTGGGCCCACCTTGGCCCATCGAAGCCCAACTTACCAAAACGCTCGAAATTGCACCTTCTGCAATTTCGCCACCGTCAATTTCCAATGTGACCACAATAGAGTATTCGGCTACTCTTAGATCCCTCCAAGACTGATTTTCGGTCACTTTCGATCGGTCACTTTAGCACAGTTTTCGGTTATTACGGCCTTTAGCCATCCTAGTCTATGATGGAGATACGTTACACACCTGTTAATGGATGAAACAACGATGGAATCCACGTACGAAGAGCCTACAATCGAACGATAATTTTTAGTCTAATATTCTATAACCAAAGAGCCATAAACCCTTACCATAATCGGCCTACGTGGCCTAAGCATCGAAATCTTACCCCTTTTTGTCGATTGTGGACTAAATCCTACTGTCCCGCAGCGTTTAGCCTTCCGAGTCCTTAGTTGCACAGCCTCTTGATCGCACTAACATAATCAAACCAAAAGAGAACGGCCAACATGCCCTTAGTCATTAACGTTAGCCTCCCCATAAGGGGTTTCGGCTTTTCATGCCCTAAATATGAATGATTAACGAGAAAGGGTACTTACCACTATGATATCAGCCCAAGAAAGATCTTAGATACGAGTATAATCTTGATTCACAACTACTCCTTCTACGAACCCGCAAGAGAAAAGAGTCGGTTTGAGATTCGGCCCTCAATGAAGGTTTTCGGTTCCAAAAAGAAGAGATAAAGTTCTGATCCTCAGAATATTCGGTTCAACAAGAAACAAGAGGCTTTAAGAAATGGAAGAAGAAAAGAGAGAGTGATGGTGCAAGGATTCGGCCAAGAGGTTATAGAAAAATATCGATAAGAGAATAGGGAGAAGAGAGGTATACGGCTATTGAGAAATCGGCAAGGTGTAAGGGGTTTCGGTCAAATAAGAGAATCGGCAAGGTGTAAGGGGTTTCGGTCAAATAAAAGAATCGGCAATAGGGTGGTTGTTAGCTTTAGAGACGATCAAAAATAAAAACAAGGTGAAAACAGGGAGATATGGACGATAGAAAGAGGAAATAGAAGAGAAAGAACCTAAGAATTGAGGTTGAAGAGGAGAAAAGGTGAGGAATTGATTTCACAGGGAAAATACGGCACAAGGTTGTATTTTGGAAGTCCTATATTCGGCTACCAGCAAACTGAAGAGACAAAAGGGACCCAAACACTAACCCTGACTACAATTCGGCTAAACAAAAGAAAAAGAAAGGCTAGCACCCAAAACTCCCTTATCACATTCGGCACTCTCCTCTTCAATTGCCGAAATTACAAGCACCAAGCCCCCTAGCCGAATTACACTTGCAGAGTCCCTAAATCGGCCACCTCCTTTGAAATTCAAAAGCTCCTCAACTCCCTCCTAGATTTGCTCATTGACCGATTCAAACTCCTTCCCAAGCAGAGTTCAATTCTGCTTCAAATTCTTACCTGCTCAAGCTCAAAAATAAAACACTACACTTGCAACCTCTGCAGCTTGAACCTTGGACCTCCAAGCTCATTTAGGCGCCACCTTTTAAGGAGTCTAGTGGCATCTCCCTTGCCACTTTACCACTGATTCATTTGTGTCTTATTTCACCCACAATTTCTTAAGACCCTTACTTTCAATGATCCCCTATCTCCTAAGCTTAGAATTCAAAATTTTGCCGAGCTCCTAACCAACACATGGGCCTTCCATAGGCCCATTATCATACTCCAAACATGCATTACACACCCAAATACTAGCATTTCAACATTTTATCAGATAAGAATAATCTAAGAAAAACCTGAAAATTAGGACGTTACAACTGGTCTAGGCTAAATCCTTTTAGTGACAAATACTTTATAGAGCTCAATCTGGCCAGTCCCGGCTAAATCCAGACTCAATTAGGATTACCCGTCCAGGCTAAATCCTTTTCATATCACATATAATATCCCTTTTTCATTGATCCATCGAATTCCTTTTTATTCAATTGGGATTTATTTCCCCTTTTTATCAAGCATACCATACATTTCATCATTTTCCATTCATTTTACATTCATATCACATAAACATGCATTCCAAGCATTTCATGAATATCAAATTCAAGTTACACGAACTTACCTTGATAATTGTTTGTGTTTGAAAATCAACTGATCTAAGACTTTCTCCTTGCCTCGATCTAATCTTGTATTCGAATTGTTCGAATCTATATAAACGAATTTAATCATCAATTTCATTCAATTCATATCTCATTTCACTCAATTTATGCTCTAGGAAAAATTACCATTTTGCCCCTAAACTTTTCATTAATTCCAATTTCGTCCCTAGGCTCGGAAAATGAAATTCATGCAATTTAATCCTCTGTCCAAGCCTAGCCGAAATTCTCATGTAACATTTATAGCACTTATTTTTCACAAAAATTAAAACTTTTCCTTGAATTGCACAAGTTTACAATTTAGTCCCTTTTTTCCCAATTTCATCCAAAATCACTTTGTAAAAGTTGTTTATTTACTAACAACCTTTCATTTTCTTCTATAAATTTTCAATTTCCAGCATATTCATCCATGGCATAATGCTAATTTTTCAATTTAATCCCCAAAATAGAAAGAGCAAATTATCTCGATTCTAAAAATATAAAAATTACTAAAAACGGGACATAGAAACTTACCAATTTAAGCCAATAAAGTTTCTTCTCTCTCTTAGGGTTTCCATCAAATTTTTGGGGATGAAGATGAATAAAGATGATGATATTTTCATGTAATTAATTATCATCGTTTAATTTTCTATAATTCCAATTTAATCATTTTCTTTTTCTCAAATTCCATAGATGAATCACCAAAGATATTTTTCCATCTTTTGATTGATGGTCTAATTACCATATAAGGACCTATAATTTCAAGTTTCATAACTATTTGGTCCTTTTAGCATCTAGCACTCAACTTTCACATTTTATTCAATTTGGTCCTTTTTCTAGTAATTCACTAAATCGGTATAATTTTCCTATCAAAATTTTTATATGACTTTCCTATCATATCACACATCATGCAATAATAATAAAGTATATTTTCTTTCTAAGTCAGATTTGTGGTTATAAAATCACTATTCCGATATCACTTAAATTTAGGTCATTACAACTCTCCCCCTTAAGGATTTTTGTTCTAAAAAATCTTACCAGTAAAGAGGTTTGGGTATTGTTTCCTCATTGCCTCCTCCAGTTCCCATGTAGCCTCTTTAATTCCATGTTTTTGCCACAATACTTTCACCATATCTATCCTTTTGTTTCTAAGTTCCTTCGTTTCCCGTGCTAAAATCTTGATTGGTTTTTCATTGTAAGTCATGTTGGGCTGGATCTTAATTTCTGTCGGAAAAATGACATGTGAAGGATCCGATTGATACCGCTTTAACATTGACACATAGAAAACATTATGAATCCGATCAAGTTCTGGTAGTAAAGTAAACCGATATGCGATCGATCTAATTCTCTTTATAACCTTATACGGTCTAATGTACCGTGGGCTCAAGTTACCTTTACGACCAAAACAAAGAATTTTCTTCAAGGTGATACTTTCAAAAATACCTTATTGCCAACCTAAAATTCAATCTCTTTTCGTTTAAGGTCGGCATAGGATTTTTGACAATCCGAGGCTTATTTTAAACTATTCTGGATGACTTTTACCTTTTCTTCAGTTTCACAGATTAAATCGACCCCATGTATCTTTTTCTCACTAAGCTCAGTCCAATATAATAGAGTTCTACATTTACGACCATACATAGCCTCATATGGTGTCATTTTAACACTAAACTGATAGCTGTTATTATAAGCAAATTCAATCAAAGGCAAATATTTTTTCCAGTTACCTTCAAATTTCAGTACACAACATCGGAGCATATCTTCCAATACCTAAATTACACGTTCAGATGCGCCATCTGTCTGGGGATGGAATGTGGTGCTAAAATACAACTGAGTCCCCAGAGCTTCTTGCAATTTGTTCTAAAACGAGACGTAAACTGGGGATCTCTATTTGAGATAATAGAAACTGGTACTCCATGTAATCTGACAATCTCAGACACGTATAATTTAGCCAATTTGTCCAAAGAATAGTCCATACGCACTGGGATAAAGTGTGCCAACTTTGTTAATTGATCAATGATTACCCAAATAGCATCTTTCTTCTTCGGAGACATCGGTAATCCCGATACAAAATCTATAGTGATTCTTTCCCATTTCCATTCTGGTATCGTAATCGGCTGTAGTAATCCTGAAGGCACCTGATGTTCAGCTTTGACTTCCTAACATATCAGACATCTTGATACAAACTCAGAGATGTGGCCACCAGTACATCTTTTCCAGATCATTATACATTTTATTGCTTGCCGGATGTACAGACATAGTACCATTGTGAGCCTCGCGCAAAATCTTCTGTATAAGCTCTGTTCTCTTTGGTACACATATTCTGCCTTTGAAAAATAAACAACCATTAGCCTCAATTTGAAATTCAAAATCAGCACCCGCTTCACATTGCACCCATTTAGCTTGTAACTTTTTATCATCTTTTTGGGCTTCACAAATCTGTTGTAAAAACATCAGTCTAACTTTTAATTCAGCTATAACTATACCATCATCAGATAATGATAACTGGGTATTCATAGCCCGTAAAGCAAACAGAGACTTCCGGCTCAAAGCATCAGCTACTATATTAAACTTACCTAGATGATAATTAATAACCAGATCATAATCTTTTATCAACTCAAGCCACCTGCGCCGTCTCAAGTTTAAATCTTTCTGTGTAATGAAATGTTTCAAACTCTTATGATTAGTATAAATACGACACTTTTCCCCATACAAGTAGTGCCGCCATATTTTCAATGCAAACACAATAGCAGCCAACTCAAGATCATGCACTGGATAATTTCTTTCATGTGGTTTAAGTTGTCTTGAAGTATAGGCTATTACTTTACCTTCCTGCATCAAGACACAACCTAAACCATTTAATGAAGTGACATTATAAATAATAAATTCCTTACCTGGTTCGGGCTGTACTAACACAAGCGCTTTCGTCAGTAGGTCTTTCAGCCTATCAAAGCTTTGCTGACATTCATCTGCCCACTCGAACTTCACATCTTTTTGCAGTAGCCGAGTCATCAGAGAAGCTATCATAGAGAATCCCTGTACAAATCTCTGATAATATCTAGCCAATCCCAAAAAACTTCTGACTTCGGATATATTCTTCGGTGGATTCCAATTAACAATAGCTAAAATTTTACTTGAGTCTACCCTAACACAATATGTCCGAAGAAACCCACTTCTCAGAGCCAAAACTCACATTTACTGAATTTAGCACACAACTGCTTTTCATGTAAAGTTTGCAGTACAATTCTTAGATGTTCAGCATGCTCACTTTCATTTCAAGAATATACTAGAATATCATCAATAAACACTACAACAAACCTATCCAAGTACGGTCTGAATATCCTATTCATCAGATCCATAAATATAGGAGGTGCATTCGTTAGCCCAAATGGCATAACCAAGAACTCATAATGTCCGTATCTGGTTCTAAAAGTTATTTTTGGCACATCTGACTCCTTTACCTGTAACTGACAATAACCTAATCAGGGATCAATCTTTGAAAATACAGTAGCACCTTTTAGCTGAGCAAACAAATCATCAATCCGGGGCGACGGGTACTTATTCTTTACTGTGACTTCATTGAGTTACTGATAATCAATACACAATCTCAAAGATCCGTCTTTCTTTTTCACAAATAACATCAGAGCACACCATGGTAAATGACTCGGTCGAGTAAAGCCCCTGTCCATGAGCTCTTGCAATTGTGCTTTTAGTTCTTTTAATTCTGTAGGAGCCATCCTGTATGGTGCTATAGAGATCAGAGTAGTCCTCGAAATCAAGTCTACAAAAAATTCCACTTCTCTTTTCGGTGGTAACTCAGGTAATTCTTCTGGAAACACATCAGAAAATTCACATACCACTGGTACAGATTAGATCTTTGACTCAGATATCTTGGTATCCAACACATATGCAATATAAGAATCACATCCCTTTTTAATATACCTCTGTGCTGTCACGACTGAAATCACATTAGACAATTTTCCCATCTGATCAGATTCAACCCAAAGCAACTCACCATTATGATATTTCAATATAATATACTTCTATTTACAATTTACCATTGTATCATGTTGGGTTAGCCAATCCATTCTCAAGATCACATAAAACTCATCAAAAGGCAATAACATCAAATCGGCCAGGAAATAATAACCTTTAACCATCAGTGGACAATTTTTACAAATTTTATCCACCATCACACATTGGCCTAAAGGATTTGAGACTTTAACCACCATTTCAGTGAATTCAACATACAAATTTTTAACATTCATTAGCTTTGTGCATATATATGAATGTGTGGAGCCAGGATCAATTAAAGTAGTAATATCAGTGTTAAGTAAAGAAAATGTACCAGTGATGACATCTGGTGCTGAAGCATCAAAAAAAAGTTCTATAAACTCCGGTAATACCTCGTGACCCTATTCCAATGATGGATACGAGTTGGGGTGTTACAATCATTTTCTCAGGGATTGTCCAAAAAGGGTTGAAAAAGACAGTGACCAGATTTTAAAGCCAAGCAATCCTATTTTAAGAGGTAGGCCACATCGATCTTCTAGTAATGTTACTGGTAGCCGAGGAGCTACGAAAGATTCAGCAGCTAAATCTGAAGCTAGAGCACCGGCGAGAACATATGCCATCCATGCTAACTCATTTTATAAGAAATTATACAACTTAAATTTTACCACTCTTCCATAAACACATGTATATTTTCATTTGATCATTTTCCCTTTTGACGTATCAAATAATAAACATATTATTATTTAACCGATAGCTTGGCACTTGTCTAAGCGTCAACAACAACAGTCATTAGTATACTTGAATATATTTCATATAATTTTAGAATCGATAAACTCATTGTATCAACATATCATACTTGAGATTATTACTTATTACGGCTTACCCAATTTCCATGTATCAGCATATTAAAGATAACCACATATTCATACAATATGATACATATTATTCTCTTGCCATTTCTTCTAAACATAAATCATTTATTATACCAAAATTTCATGTATCATTATTTTCATGAATTTTGTATATATTTATTCCGGGACAATTCATAATCTTGAACATGCTTAATTATCAAGTAAGTTTCATATACATGTATTTTCCATGTCATATTTTTTAAAATATCGAATAAATATCGTTTTCTTGTATTTCAAGTTCAATTTCATGATTATTGTTTCGTACTCAAATTATTTCCATGTCAGGGCTTTATTCATTAAGTCATTCGAAATTTCATCGTCATACAATTAATATTATTAAAGTATATGAATCTATAATCATGGATGCATATATTCATCAATAAATTCCATGTACAAATATCATCATCTTATATTTCCATATATCCAGTATCACTGTCATTTTTTTTCATGTACTTCAGGAATATATGTACAAATCTTTTTATATACATATTTCCTTTTCTGGTCAAGATTCTTATCTACTGAATTTATCGGAATATCGATAGTTAAAATCATATAGTATACTTAAAATATGCAAATCTGTAATCCATCAATTCACATTTACCCTTTTTAGCTATGTATTTACCATCTTCTATATTTATCCCGTTGAATTTCTCGGAATTTCGATGGATATCCAATAGTACACTCCTGGTGTACAATCTCATTAACCGTCAATTCATACAGGAGTACACTTTTAGTGTACAATTCCGGGTCCGTCAATTCATATGCATGTGTTGCCATGGTATCTTTCAACCATGGTCTTATTCATTGCCATGGTATCTTTCAACCATGGTCTTATTCATTTTCTCAATTTGTTGCCATGGTATCTTTCAACCATGGTCTTATTCATTGCCATGGTATCTTTCAACCATGGTCTTACACATTTCATTTTAGTAAGCACACTCCCGCGAACCTCACTCTCCCGCGAACCTCAATTCTTGGCACACTTCTGCGAACCTCAGCTCCCATGTATTATTCGGAAGGGCCTATACACATATATTCTTCGGGGGAGCCACCAGCACACTCCCGCGAACCTCATTTCCCATATATTCTTCGGGAGGGCTGATATTAGGATTACCCTTCCGGGCTTAATCCTTTTTCCTGTATTCTTCAGGAGGGCTACATCAGAATAGGATCACCCGTCCGGGCTAGATCCTTTTTACCGTCAATTCCTTTTCCAATGATCCATCGAAATCTATTCCATTCAACCGGGATTTACTTTCTTTTTATAACGAGTATTATCAATATTTCATCAATTATTATGAATTGATCATTCAAATCATATTTTCATCACATAACCACAAATTTCAAGTGTTTAAAAATACAATTCAAGTTACATGAACTTACCTCGTTGCTTGTCCGTGTTTATAAATTCATTAATCCAATATCTTTTCTTTTTCACGTTCAAGTCTCGCATTTGAGTCGTTGGGATCTTTATAAATAAATTTGACCATTGTTTTCATTCATTCCATATTCTAATACATTCAATTAATGCTCTAGACAAAATTACCATTTGGCCCCCAAACTTTTAATTAATGACGATTTTACCCTTAGGCTCAGAAAATAAATTCTTGCGATTTAATCCTTATTTCCAGCCGTTGTCATCATACATATTAATGAGATCCCATAAATTCTATAAAATATCAAAATTTTCCATAATTCCAACACTTTTCAATTTAATCCTTAAAACATGTTTTCCCCCGATCTTGAACTAAATTAACAATTTTCATTTAAAATTTTCAATTTAAATAATAAAATAATCCAGTTCATGTAATTTGATCATTTCTAACATTTTTACAAAATTACCCATAAAGTTTTACTTTTATTCGATTTAGTCCTTGGGCTTAAAACATACAAATTAGTCATGCTAACTGAATATTCATACATATTTTCCTCCTCCTCCTCTCCATTCCACATCCTTAATTTATATAATATGCTTATAAGTAACATTATCAATAATTTCACTATTTACTTATATGTGAACATTCAAGTTGTCCACCTGTGTCATAGTCACTAAATTATTTATATTTTGAGCTACAAAATCCAAATTAAGATCCGTTAATTTTCCCTGAAACTAGACTCACATATATTCTTACCATAAAATTTTCAGAATTTTTGGTTTAGCCAATAAGTACAGTTTATTCTTTAAAGTTACCCCTGTTCTGCTGAATAACTGTTCCGACCTTTCTTCATTAAAATTTAATTATCTCCTCATACAGGACTCGGATGATGTTCCCACTTATTTATCTTGAAAATAGACTCATTAAGGATTTCAAACACATAAATTTAAGTCCCTAATTATTTTTATACAATTTTTGGTGATTTTCCAAAGTCAAAACAGAGAATCCCGAAATCATTCTGAACCAATCTCACAAAAATATAAATATCTCAGAATACAGAATTTATTTACTTGTTCTGTTTCTTTTATATGAAAATAGACTCAACAAGCTTTAATTCCATATCTTACTCAACTTCTAATTCAGTTTCTACCATTTTTGGTGATTTTTCAAATTTAGCTTACTGCTGCTGTCCAAAACTGTTTTAGTGCAAGATATTAATTATTAAGTTTATATCACCCTTATTTTCTTTCTCTACACCATTTCCCATCACTTTATCTTATTTTCTCTTCACTACCATATCAAGAACATAGAATCATATATAAGGAAACTCTACATTAACATCATTTACATGCTTTTTCAATAATATTAAACTTAAAAATACATGGAAATCTTGATGTTCTTACCTTGTTTTATTGTTTCCAAACTTTAACTTCACTTTCTCTCTCCTCCAGCTTCTATTTCTTGAATCCAACTTGATATTCTTACTCCTCATAGCCTCCTTAACATTTTTCTCCTTCGGTAGCTATGGAAATTCTTTTGATTTCTAGGTGAAAATGGTGAATTTTTGGTGGAAGGACCAAATTGTAAAGAAAGCCAAACTTTCTTTCTCCCCTCTTCTCTCCTAACGTGAATTGCATGGAAAAGGAATGGTGGTTTTCTCCTCTCTTTTTTTTCCACACATACACATATATATAGACTAAATAAAATGATAAAATATCTTATTAAAATATTAATAAAATAATAATTATTTAATTATATAATTATAAAATATCATCAACGTAATCATTAATTTCTAGATTTCTCTCTCTTCCAATTGACCATTTTACCCTTTATGATCTTTTAAAATTCCATCCTTGAGTTATCACTTAATTTGGTAAAATTACAATTTAGTCCCTCATAATTCTTCACCTATTCAATTTAGTCCTAATTCATCAATTTTCCTTAGTTTCAAGATTATTCTACCTTTAAAATATTTGCACTATTGGTCCTTCAACTTTTTCATATTTACACTTTAACCCCTTAAATTTTAAGTATTTACTCTTGGGCCACAAAACTTTTCTCACTTTTACGATTTAGTCCTTTCTTGGATTAATACATCATAATCACTTCCTGCATAGCTTTTGTTGAGATAGCTCAAAATTTCTCTTTTTATTTCTTTATTTCTTTATTTTACTATATCAATGATAGAAATTTTCGGGATATTACAATGATCAAATGAACCACATCTATAACAAGCTCTACTTCTTAGCCGACATTCCCCAAAATGAAATTTATTACAATATCTGCACCTCGATTTGGGGTTGCCAACACTCCCCACACTAGTTACTGAGGGGGTAGGAGATCTCGGGTTAAAACGTTAGGAGCCTTGTTCTCTTCCAGAATTCCCTGTAGCTGAGAAAGAACGATCATGATATTTCTTTGATTTCTTTGACATAGATGCTTGTGATTTCCCCATTGGTTGTTTTCCAGAAATCCAGGCTTCACTTTCAGCTTGTTTCTTTTCTTTGCTCAATTCTTCGACTTTGTAGGCTCTTTCAGCCAATACTAAAAATTCCCTTAATTCGAGAATTCCAATCAACAATTTAATATCCTCATTTAGCCCTTCTTCAAATCTTTTACACATTTCAACTTCTGTTTGAACCCATTCTTGGGCATACTTTCTCAATTGAACAAATTCTTTTTCATATTCAGATACTATCATATTACATTGTTTGAGCTCAAGAAATTCTTTCCTCTTCTGATCAAGGAATCTCTAACTAATTTACTTCTTTCGGAACTCAGTCTAGAAAAATTCCCAACTTCTTCTTTCGGTACAACAAAAATTTTTGTATTCCACCAATGATAAGCTGTATCTGTTAACAAGGATACGGAACATTTCAGACATTCGGCCAGTGTACAGGATAATTCATCTAAAACACAGATAGTGTTCTTTAACCAGAACTCAGCTCTTTCGGGATCATCTTCATCTGATGCCCTGAATTCTTCTGCCCCATATTTACGAATTTTATCTACTGGAGCTTTACCAGTTCTAATGGTTTTTGTATCTTACCCTGTGGTATCTCGGGAATCGGTGGAGGAGCAGGAGGGGGAGCTTGTTGTACTGCAGGGTTGGTTCTCAGTTATTGATCAAACCATTTACTCATCATTTCAAAAAAGCTGATTTTGCTTCATCACCTCGGCCCTCTGATACAGGCCTTCTAATACTAGATGTTTCTCTTTGGACCGAAGCCGGAGCATGGTTATCAGTTTCCTCAGATTCAGCTTTAGCTTGGTCGGAAGACATTACTATAAGAAAAACACATTTAAAGTGGCCCAGAGATATCACACTATCACAAATAATATAATGGCATGTATAGCTAATCCTGTATTTGCCATGTTAGTCTGAGAATTGACTAAACCGTAACTCTGATACCAATAAATGTAACACCCCTAACCCGTATCCATCACCAGAATAGGGTTACGAGGCATTACCAAAGTTTACAGAAAATTTTTCGGTTATTCGAGTTATTTACTATTCATTTTTTGACACAATATTTAAAGTCCCTTAGATGGGCCTCGAGGCCCAAAACATGCATTAGGATCGATCCAGGACTAAATCGGAATCATAAGGAATTTTTCGCAAAATTCTAAAATTTTTCTCTACAATATGAGTCATACGCCCGTATGGTATAGGACATGCCCGTGTGGTCAGGCCGTGTGGGTTCACACGCCCGTGTCCATTACCCATGTAACTCTCTAACTTGTAAACCATGAACAAATTGATCTCATACGGCCAAGTCACACGTCCGTGTGGTTAATTCGATTTTTTGAAAAATAGGTGCAGGATTCACACGGCCAAGAGACACGCCTGTGTACTAGGCCGTGTACCTCATACAGCTGAGACACATGCCCGTGTCTCTGCCCGTGTGCTCAATTTTGATCATTCTGTTTTGCAAATTTTGGATGCAAGGGACAAACGACCAGACTGCATGCCCATGTTATGGACCGTGTGTCATAAACAGCCTAGACACACGCCCGTGTGTCTACCCGTGTGGACAAAATAAGGCTATGTCCAAGCCTCATTTCTCATCCATTTTCATCCCATACCTGCACCAAACCATTCCAATACCAACCAAGCAATTTCATATGTGATTTTCAACCAATTTCATCATTCAATAACCATATTCTCTCATACACAATTGATACCAAACTTTCCTCATAGCCCTAGATGTTTATTCTATCAAATTTGAACCATAACACTATGCTTATAATCCATGATTTACTTTATAAACATACTAAAAATTTAGTCAACATTAGCCATGCCAATGGCTTTGTTTACATCCATCTATTTTCACATTAACATTGGTATTTTTAGCCTATACATGCCATTATCACAAAATAGAGCATTTTTATATACCAAAATGTTTGGGTTGATAGTGTGATCAAGCTCCGACCAATCTCCAACCTTCTGAGCTTCCGAGCACTATAAGACAGGGAAAAGTAAATAGAGTAAGCACTTAGTGCTTAGTAAGTTCATGTAACAGGAATATAACTTACCATATGTTCCATCAATTTTAATCAAACATATAAGCATCCAAACAATAGAATTTTATCCTATCATATACAACTTCAACTCTTTGAGTTAGTTATATAACATCATATAATTTCAACATAAAAATAAATGATTGATGAGCTCATCAATTCCATGATTTCCATATACATGTCATTTTCATGTCCTTTATACCTTTCATCTTTCATTTCCCATTTTCTTATTTATCTCATTGAATTTATCAGAATTTTGATGTATACTCAGTAGTACACTTATAGTGTAGAATTTCATATTCTATCAATTCACATTTACCCATATCAGAGAGCACACTCTCGAGTCTCATTTCGTACAGCAGGATTACCAGTTCAGGCTAAATCCCCTATAATCTATGCTTAAGAGTTTTGTTAGGATTACCAGTCCAAGCTAAATCCTTTTAGTGACAAATACTCTATAGAGCTCGATCTGGATTACCAGTTTAGGCTAAATCCAGACTCAATTAGGATTACCCGTCCAGGCTAAATCATTTCCATATCACATATAGTATCCCTTTTTCATTGATCCATCGAATTCCTGTTTATTCAACCGAGATTTATTTCCCCTTTTTATCAAGCATACCATACATTTCATCAAGTTCCATTCATTGTACATTCATATCACATAAACATGCATTCCAAGCATTTCATGAAAATCAAATTCAAGTTACACGAACTTACCTTGATAATTGTTCGTGTTTGAAAATCAACTAATCCGAGACTTTCTCCTTGCCTCGATCTAATCTTGTATTCAAATTGTATGAATCTATATAAACAAATTTAATCGTCAATTTCATTCAATTCATATCCCATTTCACTCAATTTATGCTTTAGGCAAAATTACCATTTTGCCTCTAAACTTTTCATTAATTCCAATTTCGTCCCTAGGCTCGGAAAATGAAATTCATGCAATTTAATCCTCCAAGCCTAGCCAAAATTCCCATGTAACATTTATAGCACTTATTTTTCACAGAATTTTTCCTTGAATTTCGCAAGTTTACAATTTACTCCCTTTTTTCCCAATTTCAACTTTTTTCCCAATTTTCCCTTTTTTCGCAAGTTTCCTTGTATTCAAGTTGTTTATTTACTAACAACCTTTCATTTTCTTCTATAAATTTTCAACTTCCAGCATATTCATTCATGGCATAATGCTAATTTTTCAATTTAATCTCCAAAATAGAAAGAGCAAATTATCTCGATTCTAAAAATATAAAAATTACTAAAAACGGGACATAGAAACTTACTAATTTAAGCCAAGAAAGTTTCTTCTCTCTCTTAGGGTTTCCATCAAATTTTTGGGGATGAAGATGAATAAAGATGATGATATTTTTATGTAAGTAATTATCATCTTTTAATTTTCCATAATTTCAATTTAATTATTTTCTTTTTCTCAAATTCCATGGATGAATCACTAAAAATATTTTCCCATCTTTTGATTGATAGTCTAATTACCATATAAGGACCTATAATTTCAAGTTTCATAGCTATTTGGTCCTTTTAGCATCTAGCACTCAACTTTCACATTTTATTCATTTTGGTCTTTTTTCTAGTAATTCACTAAATTGGTATAATTTTCCTATCAAAATTTCCATATGACTTTCCTATCATATCACACATCATGCAATAATATTAAAATATATTTTCTTTCTAACTCAGATTTGTGGTCATGAAACCACTATTTCGATATCACTGAAATTTAGGTCGTCACATCAAAGCCCAACTAAGTGAAGAATTTGAGATGAAAGATTTAGGACCAGCAAAGAAGATACTTGTATGGAGATTCTTAAAGGTGGAAAAGCAAGTAAATTGTAACTAAGTCAGAATGGGGATGTTGAGAAAGTTCTTTGCAGGTTCAATATGCAGAGTGCTAAGCCTGTTAGTACTCATTTAGCAGCGCATTTCAGACTTTCATCGACTTTGTCTCCACAATCAAATGATGAGATTGAGTACATGTCACATGTTCCATACTCTAGTGTAGTGGGATCTCTCATGTATGCTATGGTTTTTTCATGTACAGATTTATCATATGCAGTCAGTGCAGTTAGCAGATACATGGCGAATCCTGGTCAAGAACACTGGAAAGTAGTTTAGTGGATTTAAAGATACTTATGAGGTACTACTGATGTCTGCTCATAGTTTGGAAGAACTAGAGATGGAGTTATTGGGTATGTTGATGCTGATTTTGCTGGAGACCTTAATAGAAGAAGATCACAGGTTATGTCTTTACAAGTTGTGCAATCAGTTGGAAAGCCACTTTGTAAACTACAGTTGCTTTGTCTAGCACTGAAGCTGAATACATGGCGATTACTGAGGCTTATAAAGAAGCCATTTGGTTGAAAGGACTCTTTAATGAACTCAATGAAAACCTTCAAATCAGTACAGTACTTTGTGACAGTCAAAGTGCCATCTTTCTTACAAAAGATCAAATGTTTCATAAGAGAACAAAACACATTGATGTTCGGTATCATTTTGTTCGTGATATTATTGCTCATGGTGATATTGTTGTGAGCAAAATTAGTACTCATGAAAATCCTACAAATATGATAACTAAGTCACTTCCTATAACCAAGTTTGAGCATTGCTTAGACTTGGTTGGTGTTCATTGTTGAAGTTAAACCCTTAAGGGGTTTTATAGAAGAGGTGAAGAACTTGTTCGTTGAGAATTCGTATCAATGTGGAGATTGTTAGAATTAAGTGACCTAAATCCTTATTTAAATAAAATACAATGGTAAAATAAAATAAAAGTAAATTCCATATAGAACTATACTTTTTTTTTTTAGAATAATGTTTTTTAAACCTTATTAAACTCCATCTATTTGATATTGATTAGAATAAGGTGTTTCAATCTTACTACACTCCTATTAGAATATGGTTTTATAAGCTTATAAATAGACATAGTCTACTCTTCTTGTAATCATTCGAATTCGACATAGTGAATTTTCTTCTCCTCTGCCCGTGGTTTTTTCCCGAAAGGGTTTCCACCTAAAAATCTGTGTGTTCTTTAATTCCTCTTTCTCTTTTCTTTGCGATATATATTGTCATTACCAACAATCTATTTTTTACAGTAATTAAAATATTTTTTTGAAAATATATTTTATATTTTTGATACAATGCTTACTTCTAACCATAACTCCTCCCAACCTTTAAAATGAAGAAAAAATGCACTGAAACTTGCTCAAACCCACCCTTTTCTTCCTGACTATTAGAATAGCAACGGTGTCAACTTAGTTAAGATTCGATCGACAATAAATTTATATGTAATGCCTTGATTTCATTAAATAAAAAGGTAAACTACAAATATAGTCACTTCTATTTGGCTAAGTTTACATTTTGGTTATTGAACTTTAATTTGTTATGAAATGATCACTGACATTTTCGATTTGTAACATTTTGGTCATTGTGTCGTTAATCGACATTAGGAGTGTGACAGATATAGCATGTGGAAAGGTGTCAGCTAGGGGAGTTAATCAAATCAAGTTATTCAAGTCATTTGTATTATTCAAGTTAACTTGAATAACTCTATTTGAGTTTCGAGATCAAGCCGAGTTGAATTTCATAGTTCGAATAACTTGAATAATTCGAATAACAGATTATTGTAAATATCCTTTTGGGCACTTTCAACTTTGAAAATAAGCAAATTGGTCTCTCTCACAACAAAAATTAAAAAAAATTAAAGTAATTTTCAAAAATTCAAAATATTTATAAAATTTAAAAATTTATATTTTTAAAAATATATATAAAAATTCTAAAAATATATAAAAAATTTAAAAATTTTAAAAATGTTCTAAAATAATAATTTTGGAGTCTAGTTAATGATTCAAATTTATTATACTCAAGTATCTTATTTTTAAATATTTTTCTTTGAAATTTTTTTAAATATATATGGTTTTAAATTTATGTGCTCTAACATGAAATTAGTTATACTGTAACAATATTTTTATTTGACATGTTTAATTTTTTTAATTTAACTCAAACAAGTTTACTCGATTTGATTCGACTTGATTCGAATTTTATTTCACTCGACTCGATTCGAAAAAATTTTCAAATTCAGTTAGAATGATAAAATAGGACTCATGAACTTGATTAACTTGAAATTTTTCACTTAATTCGACTCAATTCGATTGAACGCTCACCCTTAATGTTAGTTATTAAATGTCTATGTGGATCCTATGTCATTGCCATTTATTTAAATCACGTTTTTTAGTTTATGAATTATAATTTTATTGTATATTATATTTTTTACAATTTATAAACCTATCCCTTAAATAAAAAGGACTAACTCTCTCTTTTTTTTAACTAGATGGCATGCAAGAGAAGAAGATAAGGAAGAATAGAAGAGATGGAGACACCAAACACCATACATGTAAGCTATTGTGGTTCCCCAACTTAGTTAAGGATGTCTTGATCCAATAAGAACTCGGGCATGAGATTTTTTGGGTGTCCAAATTAGAGGAATGGGAAAAGGGCTTATTGTCATTTTTTTACCTGGTTTGATCCTCTTGTAACATATCGTGCAAGGGTTGTACTGGTTAGAATGTTAAGGAAAGTTAAAAATATGGAGAGGGAAAAGGGGAAGGAGAGAATGATTTGGGTTTCTATAATAGTGTTATGTGTTGTAATGCAATTAGTTTTCCATTAAAAAACATCAATGTTGTTGAAGTGAAAGGCAATAGAATTAAGGGAATGTTGTAGGGTTTAAAGGTTGCTTAAGTTAGTTTGATTTTGGATTGCTTAAGTAATTGTGGCATTAAGGGTAAAAGAAAGTGATTATGAAAAATGTTGTATAAATGGTTCATGGAACTTGTTTTAATGGTTTTACTTGTGTTAAAAATTATCCAAATTATATAAGATTTTGTTATTTAGTAATGTTCATGGGATCGGAAAAAAAAAGGAAATAAACAAAATTAATGTCAAGACATTGAAATGTTAATTTCATATCTAATATGACAAAATTCATAATTGTTCAATAGTACAAAATAAATTGTATTAACTCTTTAAGTATAATTAGCTATTTGTCGCTTAATGGCCCAAGCACTCTCCCAAAAGAGATAATAAATTTAAAACCTAAATATAATATATAAGCTATACCATAATATATCATTCCTACAAATGCAATACTTTAGTATTGCATTTACAAAATCATCTACAACAACAACAAAAAAGCAATACACAAAATACCATTCTCATAAGTTAATAAAATAAAGTAATGAAACAAAAGATCAGTCCATCCTTGGCCTTTTTGGATATTGTATTTGTTGTATTGAAGGAGTGGGAGGTAGTGGAGTCTTAACTTGGCATATATCTAATTGTAAAAGGTGGACCAATAGGTGTCATCCTCTTGAATGGTAATTTAAGCCTTGAATGTTGAGTAGGGTTTGAGATTTGTTGGCTAGAAGATTGGGGTTGCAGCTTGAAGATTGAGGCTAGCCTTGATGGGTTAGATGCTAGGGTTGATGGGTTAGAGGCTGGGGTTGCTGAGATGATGGTGTAGAACTTCTAACTTATAAAGAAGTAAATATGATAATGTTTCTAATTTAAAAAACATACAAGTGATAAGTATTTGGAGTTAATAACATTACCTTGTTACCCTCAACCACCCCCTTGGAGATCCTTATATCATGGCATGGGTTACCACACATTGTGTAGTTTGATTTATACCCTATTTTGGTCACCTTTAATGTAACACCCTATACTCGGCCTAGCTGCTGAGCCTGAGTAACAGGACACTACATCAAACATCACAACTCATACATATTCACACAGTCTCAATTACATACAACAATCACCATATCCAAACATTTACAGAAGTTTTACGTCTAAAACACCCTAGGCAACATTAAAAACGACTTAACATGCCTTAATCAACCCTAGAAGCAATTTAAAGCATGCTTAGGAACCATTTGACAAATTTCCAAAGACATCACGTAGGTATCGATATTCAATCACAGGTATCGATATTTTGGAGATAAGTATCGATACTTGCAAGAAAATTGACACAAAACTAGTATTCTATCAAATTTTAAATGAAAGCATTTTTTCGATACATGGTCAAATGTATTGATATTTTCACCCCAAGTGTTGATACTTGTGTTTGTGTATTGATACCAAATTAAGCTACTGACTTCACAAAAATAGAATTCAACTCCAAGGTATCGATATTTATGTTCTAAGTATCGATACCTCTATTTAGATTCATAAAAAAAGCAATACAACAAAGTATAAAACATGCTCAACATATTTCTATTCTAACATGCATTAATCATCACAGCTTCAAGCACCAAATTCACCTAATACACAGTCCAACGCAATATCTTTACCTTATCATTCCAAAGCATTGTAGTAACAATTAAAAGATAATAATAATTTCCAATCAAAATTTTTAGAAATTCACAATTATAGTAATCCAACAATAACATAATAATAACCATCCAATATCTCTATCCATATTGCCTTTATTTCAATAGTTCAAAGAATAATAATATCAACTACTCAATTTACTAAGCATAACTTGGATCACTTCCTTGGAATCACACTGCAACGCTAATTATCTACAATGGTTTAGAATGGAATGTGTGAACTTAACAAGCTCAGTGAATGCACAGGATTACCGCAAATATACACAATATCATACGTTAAATGAAAATCACAATAGACACATTCTCAACAGTGTTTAACTAGAGTGCCAAATTAACATATTTATACATCACTTACTAATACATTTAACATTGTATTTACATAGTTATACATGCAACGCATTTCATACACAATTCACTATTCGATAAATTGACAACTTGAGACTATGAAACATAAAAGTGAGCTCTATCACTACACATTAAATACACAAATCTCCAACACACCAATGACTCGAGCAATCGAACATATCCCATAAGTGTAGCATCAAACTAACACTTTTCAATACACCAACATACCTCTATGAATGGAACTTAGCTCACATTCCCTTATCTCTCTAAATTGTTTCGAGCCTGAATGCTCCAAAATCACAATACAAATCCTATGGCATGCCAACTATATCTAACGGTCTTAAAAGATCGCAAGGCCAGAATATCAACAATTATACACATTTTTACTTACCATTTTCTGCACACTTTCACTACACATTTACATTATAACACAACATCATCACATTTACTTGGCATGTTTACATGCTCACAACTGATATATTTCACAAGAGTTAACATAACATATGTCGTATATCACCTGAATACATTACACTACTTAATTCACATTACATAGTCACAAATTTGGCAATATAAAATGAGATGAGTAATAAAGCTTACACTCAGAACTTAGGATAGGGGTTTAAGCTACTCCTAAGCTCCTATTTAACACTATAAATCATGTCTATAAGCAGAGATTCTAAACACTCACCGTTCGCGCTTTCGCCTAGTCGTCAAAAGCTTGATTAGATTTTCCTTTCCTTTCGCCTTGTTTGTCGAAAGCTCCAATAGTTCCAAATCTTCACCTAAATATATCACACAACAAATACAATTAATTTACGACTATAAACACATCTCAACAAGTAAAAATGCTGGTCTAAGCTAGTTCCTCTTGAAATTGAAATTTTCGACTAACAAACTCAAAACCCAAATACCTTAATCTCCACTCATTCTCATTACCTAAAATCAATTCCAATAATCTAATTACTCATCTAAGAATAATTCTCAACCTTCAAACCGTACAAAACTGCTCAAATTCATGGTTCTGAAAATTAGAAATACATGGCTAATTTTTAATGAAAACTCAACAAAACCTTCTACTTCTTTAACGAAACTTTAAGGAGAGTTTGAAACCTTTCTAATCATATCAAAACAAGTTGAAAAATACTTTGATACAATAGCTTCATTTAAAATCCCAGATTTCACCATTAACGACCCAAATCTCGACTTCTACACAAAACCTTTGATTCAATAGCTTAAAAATCGATTTAAATGGCTAAGTTACATTAAAAAGTATTAGGAAATCAAAAAATTACATTAATTGAAGGAAAAAACAAATGATTGGTGTAAATCCAAGAAAACTCACAAGTTGAATGACAATGGCTTTAATTGTAACGGCATAATTTTAGTGATATCGGAACAATGGTTTCATGACCACAAATCCAATCTAGAAAGAAAATTTATTTTAATATTATTGCATGGTCTATATTATGATAGGAAATTTGTATAAAAATACTGATAGGAAAATTTTACCGATTAAGTGATTAATTAGAGAAAGGATCAAATTGCATAAAATGTAGAAGTTGAATTCTAGAAGCTAGAAGGATTAAATAGCTATAGAATTCAAAACTTGAGGTATTTATATGGAAATTAGACTGTTAATTAAAGTTTACTAGATATTTATGGATGAATCATCCATAGAAATTGAGAAAAAGAAAAGGACTAAATTAGAATTCAAAGAAAATAAAAGATGATAATTAATTAACATGAAAAATATCAACATTTTTATCATCTTCAACCCAAATTTTATATCGAAACCCTAGGAGAGCAGAAGAAAACTTTCTTGGCATAAATAGGTAAGTAATCAAGTCTCGTTTTTAGTGATTTTTATATTTTTGAGATCGGGATAACATATTCTTTTTATATTGGGGATTAATTTGAAAAGCTATCGAAGTATAAAGTTTGTGCCATGGATGAACATGCTGAAAATTGGAAATTTATGAAAGAAAATGAAAGGTTGTTAGTAGATAAACAACTTTTACAAAGTGAATTTGTATGAAATTGTGATTTAGGGATTAAATTGTAAAGTTGTAAAATTCAAAGAAAATTTTGAATTTTGTTAAACTTAAGTGCTGTAAATGATACATGAAAATTTTGATTAGGCTTGGAACAAGGATTAGATTTCATGAATTTCATTTTCCGAGCCTAGGGATGAAATTGGAATTTATAAAAAGGTTAGTGGCAAAATTGTAATTTTGCCTAGAATATAAATTGAATTCAATTTGATGTGAAATGTGTGAAATTGATGATTAAATTTGAATATATAGATCCAAAAAATTCAAATATGAAACTAGATTGAGGAAAGGAAACGATTTCGGATTAGTAGATTTTCGTGTACAAACAAGCGTCGAGGTGAGTTCGTGTAACTCAATATTGAATCTTGAAATGCTTGAATTATATGTTATATGATATGAATGTTAAGTAAATGTTAAATGTATAAAATGTGATAATATGTTTGACGTTGCTTGAGAAAAGGGTAAGTCCCGGTTGAATGAAGGAAATTCGATGGATAAAGGTGATTTCCCTTGTTAAATGAGGTCCTGCATTTGTTGCTGACTGGATTCAGCTCAGATGAGTAATCCTATTGACCTCATTATAGAAAGGATTTAGCCCGGATGAGTAATCTTGATATAAACCCTCTCGAGCATAAGATATAGATTGGATTTATCCCGGACGGATAATCCAGATCAAGCTCTTTAGAGCATATGTTATAGAAAGAATTTAGCCTAGACTGGCAATCTTGATTAAGCTCATGTGAGCATATGTTGGAGACAGGATTTAGCCTGGACTGGTAATCCTGTTGAATGATATGTGGCTCGAGAGTGTGCTTTCTGATTATATGCCCTAATGGATACCCCTAAACATGAATTGACGGATTTCTAAATTGTACACTTTAAATGTACTACAAGAGATTTTCCATAGATATTTCCAATAAATTCAACAGGTAAAACTTGGAAATGGTTAATGGAATTTGAATGAATTTATCTTGAAAATGTATATGTGATACGGAAATGATAAGCATGTGGAAAACATGATATGATGAGCTCATCCAAGTTAATGAGATTATGTGAAGTTACTTGACTAACTTGAATTGTTAAGTTGTGTGATAGGCTAATAATTCACTTATTTGGATGTTTATGTATGTGATTAAGTTGCATAGAAATACATGGTAAGTTAGATTCTTGTTACATGAACTTACTAAGCATTAAATGCTTACTAGGTTTTATTTCTCTATTTTATCGTGCTCAGGAACTCAAGAAGGTTGGAGAATAGTCGGAGTATCATTACACTATCTATCGGCTCATTTTGGTAAAAATAGATATTTTACTTTGGTATAATGGCATGTATAAGCTACTAAGACCAATATTAATGTTGAATTTTGATAGATGTAAACTAGCCATTGAAATGGCTAGTGATGACTTGATTTTGGTATGTTTATAAAGTAAATTATGGTTTACATGTATGTTGATATGGTTTCATGGTGTAATAAATATATGTGTTAAATAAGGTAAGGTTTGAAATAAGTGAATATGTGAAAATATAACATATTGAATGATAAATTTGGTTGAAATTAAATGCTTGAATTGATTGGTTGGTATTGGTAAAGTCTTGTGCAGTTGTTAGAGGAAAAAGGGTGAGGAATAAGGCTTGGAAAATAGCCTTATTTTGTCCACACGAGTAGACTTATTGGCGTGTGTCTAGGCCGTGTGTGGCATACGGTCTGGTACATGGGCATGTAGCCTTGTCGTGTGTCCCCTGCATCCTAAGAATTGAGAAACAGAATGCTCAGAATGAGCACACGGCAGAGACACGGGCGTGTGTCTTAACCGTGTGAGGTACACGGCCTAGAACACGGGCTTGTCTTTTGGCTGTGTGAAACATGCACCTAAATTTCAAAAATTAAATTAACCACCTAAATTTCTTCATGCGTTGCAAGTCAGAGAGTTACACGGGTAAGGGACACGGACGTGTGACATCACACAGCTTAAGACATGGGCATGATATATGGCCGTGTGGCTCACATGGCCTCACCACACAAGTGTGTCCCTCACCACACAGGTGTGTGACTCTTAAATGTGAGAGAAATTTTGGAATTTTGTGAAAAATTCCCTCAAATCTCGATTTAGTCCTGACTCGATTCTAATGCATGTATTAGGCCACAAGAGTCAAATTAAGGGACGTTTAGATAAAACTCAGAAAATGAATAATACTTGACTCAATTTAGTTGTACATGCTCTATAAAACTCTGGTAATGCCTTGTAACCCTGTTTTAGCGACGAATACAGGTTAGGAGTGTTACATTAATGGCGTTCTTGATATTCCTGATGCGGTCGTTGAAGGCACCAAAAATATCTTATTCCCTAAAAATAATGAAAAAGAACAGTAAAGGGGAAGTAGGGTCGAATCCTCAAGGACTGGATTGTACGAATGCTTGTTTCTCAAAATCTTGGGCAGAATCGTGCCTAAGAAAACCTGCATTCCTGAAAAAATAAAAATAACTGAATTAAAAGTTTTGAATTTAGAAAATAAAATAGAATTTAAAGTTGACTGAAATTGTGATTACAAAAATAAAAATAAAAATAAAAAATAAACAGAATTGAAAAAATAGAGAGTTTCTTATGTAACGAGATTCCAGCCTCCAGTTGTCTCGATCCGCCTTGGGTTCAATCCTTGGATTTTAGATAAACCTTCTCAACCCGAATAACCAGTTATAGTGGAAGAGAATGCCTACGACCACCAGCAACAAGGATTTAGACTTACAATTTAGTGAAACCGGACTCTAGCCAACAATCGCTTCTGTGGGATCGTCTTATGCTAGATCAACGCTTCTCAATGGCGAGTCCCACGCCATTTTGTCTCTTGGGATCACCAACCTTTGATGCAGTAAGCTAATGAACTGACTGTGCAACCTTCCCAAAACATACAAAGCGGCTGCCTTTACATACGTTGAAAAGTTTACTTCTTAAGGGACATGGACGGAAGCGTCAGTCCCGTAGTGCAGAGAAACGATGAATACTCAGCGAGGAGGCTAAGTACGGATTCTAAGCGTCAAGAACCTTTTTGGGGGATTTTCGACAACCTTCGGTTAGATAGGTTTTAATGGCTCATGGTTGTGGTGGAAAAGAAAATAAATATATAATAAAAATGGAGATTTTATTGAAAGGAAATATGAAAAGAACAAAAGCCTAGACTTTTGGGGAAAGAATGTTTTCAGAAAAAAAAAAGAATAAATTTTGAGTCACCTCACCCCCTATTTATAGTGCTAGGGGAGATAGTCTAATCGTAGTTAAACTCCCAAAAGATAAATACATTTAATTGAAAATAAATAAAGATAAAATCTTAAAATTAAATAATCCCTAATAATTATCTTAATATTAATTATCCTAATATAATCAAAATAGAGTCTGATAGAATAAAATCTCTTCTTTTTGCATTTCAACCCTTGTATCCTCCACGCTTGCACTTTTGGCACCAACTTTTTCCTGTGTTGGACATTGGCCCATTTTATCTCTAATTTCACGCTTTTGGCCCTTAATTTCGCTTTTGCCTCCAATTTAGTCCCTATAAGATAAAATATCATAAATAGCTCAAATTAGCAGGATCATACTTAGAATAAACACATAATTAATACATAAAAACATGTCATTTTAAAGTATTATTAGTTCCTTTTTTACTTATGAAAAAATTTGGTGTTTTGAAGATGGTAAAAATCAAAGATATTAGAGTTCTAAGAATCAAAATCGATGAATAGGGTTTTAAGGATTCAATTGATGGCAAGAAGGGGAAGGGAATGTTTCTATTCTCTTTTTTTTTCACACACTATTTGGGTGAAAGGGGGGATAAATAGGCTAATTTTAAAACTTGGTTTATTTTTTTTAAAGCTACTTTTAAATGAAAACCTTTTACAAAATAGTCCTCTTTTAAAAATTAAATATCTTTACCATATTATATTTACAAATTGATTTAGTTTTCAAAAACCCATGGACGAAGACACTTTCGGATTACCACATACCCGAATTTTGAAATTCATCTTGAGCCAAAATTCTAAATTACCACGAAAACTTCTAGACTTAACTTCGGGATGTGACATTTAGACCACTATTGATGGCTTCATCAACTTCTTTCCTTTTTTTTCTTTAGAAGGTCTTCCTGGGGACCTTATAAATGCAGGAAATAGAATAAGTTCCATAGTAGGGACATGTTCCCATTACATTGTACTTGCATACAAAAAAAGTAAAAAGATATTAACAACACAAAAACTAATATGGTAGGACTAAGGTTTAGGAAATGCTACCTTTGACAAGTTTAATTAGGCTGGAGTATATTTTAAGTTGAGTATTCATTGTGTAGTAAGAGTGGACATAGTTTTTTGGTCTCACTCTATTCATTTCCATGCAGGTCACAGTATGGGCACATAGAATACCAAATAAGTCCCATTTTCTGTATGAACATGTATGGGACCCTATATCAACTACATGCTTGTGTCACGGGCGAGAAATCATTCTAGCCCAGTGACACTTATGGCTTGATCCACATTCAATCTCATACTTATCATTACTAACATAAGTAGGCCAACACCTATTAACATGAAAAATAGGTATTAAATTTAATGTAAACCCTAAATATAGAATCATTAAAGGAAATAGATAAAGAATGGAGGGTAAGATTCACTCATTTACTTATTGGCATGTACGACAATTTGTTCAAGCTTCCTACAGATCCTTGGACACAAAAGTCCAAAGTATTTCTCAACAACATCTTTTTTGTTTACCAATCTCCTCAATCTTTGTTTTGATGATCATCATCATGGTTAAAATTGATATATGTCTACCTTCCGAACTAATCTAAAATAAAAAGAAGTAATTAATAAATAATTAGTAATAGTATAATCTCATAAATAGTGTTCGTCAAGATAGAATTTGTAGCAACTTGTTTTAGGGTCAAATCAGAACAGTGGTTTCAAAATAACAAATCTGAAGTAGAAATAATTATTTTATTATTTCGTTAAGGTTTATCGTATGATTGAATGATTGTGTAAAAATTTTGTTAAGAAATTTTATCGATAGAGTGTCCAATTTGCCTAATAGGACTAAATTGCAATAGGTGCAAAATGTGTGTTCTAGAAGCTATGAGTGCTTAATTGTAATGAATTTTTGAATTGGAGGTCCTTAAAAGGTAATTAGACCATTATACTTTGAGGTGGACAAAAATGGACACTATTAGGTGAAATTTCCAAGTTAGGCATTAAGGGCATTTTGGTTATTTGGCAAATAAAGACAAAATTAAACAAATAAAAGATCTTCATCTTCTAAATTTCATCCCCCATAGCCAAAATTTCAAGGGTCTCCATAGCTAGGGTTTTGGCCACTTTCAATTGTAGGCCCGTCTTTGTCCCGTTTTTAATGATTTTTATGTTTTTGAGATCCTTGTAACCTAATCTAGCTTTTCCAAGGACTATTTTGAAGTATTAGCCTGGTTTAAAATTTGACCCAAGTTATACTTGCATGTATTTTGATGTCTAATGGTAGAAAATATATGTTAGTTGTAAGATAAACGACTTTTGCTAAGTGATTTTCGGTAAAAATGTCAAAAAGGACTTATTTGTAAAAGTTGTAAAATGTGTGTAGAAATATGTGAATAAATGAAAAATGTGGGCTGTTATGAGTATGAAAAAGATTTGGCTAGGATTGGGTAATGAAGAAATTAAAAGAAATTCATTTTATTAGCCTAGGGACTAAAGTGTAAAAAGTTGAAAGTGAGGGGCAAAAATGTAATTTTTCCATAATTTGATTTTTGGGTTGAATTGAATAATGTGATGATTAAATAAGTTAAATTTGTTATTATAGATCAAGAGAAACAAGGTTCGAACCTAGATCGGGGGAAAAGTAAAGTATTTGACGATTAGGTCCATTTCACTATTTTGTACCGAGGTAAGTTCATATGTAAATAATGCATTATTATATTATGTTTAAATGCTTTAATATTGCATGAATTGTGTGATTGACTCTTTGGACATATTTGACCAAGTTTCAACAAGTGAGAAATCTCGGTTGAACCTTAGGAATAAAATAGGATACGAGTGACATGTTTCTTTAAGGTTTACTGTATGATTTAAAGATTGTGTGAAAATTTCGATAAGAAATTTTATCAATAGAGTGTCTAATTTGCTTAATAGGACTAAATTGCAATAGGTGCAAAATATGTGTTCTAGAAGCTATGGGTGCTTAATTGTAATGAGTTTTTGAATTGGAGGTCCTTAAAAAGTAATTAGACCATTATACTTTAAGGTGGACAAAAATGGACATGATTAGGTGAAATTTCCAAGTTAGGCACTGAGGGAGTTTTGGTCATTTGGCAAATAAAGACAAAATTAAACAAATAAAAGATGTTCATCTTCTAATTTCATCCCCCATAGCCGAAATTTCAAGGGTCTCCATAGCTAGGGTTTTGGCCACTCAAGCTCGATTGTAAGTCCGTCTTTGTCTCATTTTTAATGATTTTTATGTTTTTGAGATCATTATAACCTAATCTAGCTTTTCCAATGACTATTTTGAAAGTTTAAAATTTTACCCATGTTAGACATACATGTATTTTGACGTCTAATGGTAGAAAATGTATGTTAATTGTAAGAGAAACGAATTTTGCTAAGTGATTTTCAGTAAAAATGTTAAAAAGGACTTATTTGTAAAAGTTGTAAAATGTGTGTAGAAATATGTGAATAAATGAAAAATGTGGGCTGTTATGAGTTTGAAAAAGGTTTGGCTAGGCTTGGGTAATGAAGAAATTGAAAGAAATTCATTTTACGAGCCTTTGAACTAAAGTGTAAAAGTTCAAAGTTAGGGGCAAAAATGTAATTTTGCCATAATATGATTTTTGGGCTAAATTGAATAATGTGATGATTAAATAAGTTAAATATGTTATTATAGATCAAGAGAAACGAGGTTCAGACATAGATCAAGAGAAACGAGGTTCTGACCTAGATCAAGGGAAAAACAAAGTATTTAATGATTAGGTTCATTTCACTATTTTTGTACCGAGGTAAGTTCGTATGTAAATAATGCATTGTTATATTTTTTTACATGCTTTAATATTGCATGAATTGTGTGATTGACTCTTTGGACATATTCGACCAAGTTTCGACAAGTGAGAAATCCCGATTGAACTTTAATAATAAAATAGGATACGAGTGACATGTCACTAGAAACCCGTGTATATATATGTTCATGTGATCCGGGTGCTGGTCTTGTACATCCTACCAGTGGCTGAGTATTCCGGCATATGTTGTGGATACCTGACAGCTTGTGTGAGCAGCACTGTGTAGCTCCGTCCTAACTGACAGCTTGTGTGAGCAAGCACGTGAATAGCTCGAGAGCGAGATTATAAGTATTATGAGATATAAGGTAGCTTTGGCTACAAATATGGCATTCATGTGCAAGATTTCTGAGTATCCGTTAATATTCCAAGTGTTCAACAGGAATGTCAAAGATGTGAAAGTATGTGGTTATGTTACGAGTTGGTACAGGTATGTACGCAAAACTCATAAGTGATAAACTCAAAGGTGACGAATTCTTGGTAAGGTTGTGATTGAGCAAGTTATGACTATGAGATTTTTATAACATTTATGTTATCTTCCAGTATATAAATTGCATGATAAAGGTGTGTTTAAGATCTTATTATTTGCATATGAACTTACTAAGCTATATAGCTTACTCCCATTTTCTTTCCCTTGTTTTATAGTGTCGCCAAGCTAGCTCGGATCAGAGATCGTTGGAGGTTTGAATCACACTATCAAACTCTCATTTTGGGTATTGATGGTCTTAGTATTTTTGAAAGTATGGCATGTTTAGGGACTTGGTCTTTTTGTTATATGTGTCATAATTGATTTGCCCAAATGTGTTAGCTTATAATGGTTAGATATTCATTTTATATAAGGCTATTAGAAATGGGCCAATAATGGTTATAAGTATATTTATATGATGATGCCTTTCATGAATGATGTGTTGATGTCTTGGTTGTGGATGTTTGGTTGTATGTATATGCTTGGATTGGTACTATGTTATGTTGTGTAGGTGTGTGCATTAAAGGGTGACAAAATGGCTGGGTAAATAGCCTTTATTTTGTCCATACGGGTAAACGCACGAGCGTTAGAACTATTAGAAAAGCTTGTTAGATTGAGGCTTGGTTGGCCTGATCATGAATATATGGCAACATAAGTTATTTTTAGTAAATATGGGAATCATATCTTGTAGACTTGATTTGATATGATGTAATCTTGTAAATCCCTAAAATCAAGGGATAGGCTAATCTCGTTTGTTGATGTAATTTGATCTTGACCGTTAGTTTTGGGGGAGCTCAACTATAAATAGAAAGCCTCCCCCCTCATTTGTATCTGATCCATTGTATGTTGAATTTTTAAGAGTAATAGAATTCTTTCAGCATTTACTCAAACATTTTGTGTGCATTCTTTCTTTGGCTTCATGTTTTTCATTTGTAGCTTCTTTTGGCACAATCACTTCCGTTAAAGGAATCCTCACTTTTGGGAGTAAAGGCTGACTTAGGCGAGTTTAGAGCAAATGGATCGCCTAAGGCTACAAGGAGTGCGAGACGAAAGATCTAACCCTGTGACAAATGGTATCTAAGTATTGGTTCAAAGGTACTATTGGGATTTTGGAAGAACTTGTTTATTAGAATGAGCCAATTCAGACCCATGGGAGGGCCAAAAAAGTAAGTCGTTCGAGGGACATGCTAACAGCTTTAAAAAATCAAGTGGGTAATCTCGATAAGTTCGTAGAAAACATGAAAGAGACGCTTGAGTTGGTTGAGGGACGCACAAATGGGTTTGACTCAATGGAAGAGCAACTCAGATAATTTGCGTTGGATTCTTTCGGCGCCAATACGGAAAAGATGATGGATTAGTCAATTCTACTGTGAAAAAGCTGGCAGAGATAGATGATACTTTCGACGATATGGTGCTAGCCATGAAGAAGGAAATCGAAGATCTTAAGAGGGAGCTCACGATTTACAAAGCTGCTTTGAGTAATGGGATGTTGTCTTCAAGGCCGAAGCAACAAGCGAAAAATTTTAAGGGTACAATGTCCATAAAGGATGTGGACAACTTCTTGAAGAAAATGGAGTAATACTTCCGAGTAATGGAAATTGAGGTTGATGCCATTAAGGTAAACACTGCTTCAATCTATTTTACTGATATGGCTCTCTTATAGTGGTGTCGTAGATCCACAGATGAAAAATGTGGTGGGAACGCAATTGGGACTTGGGAGGAGTTCAAAATAGAGTTAAAGAAGCAATTTTATCCATAGCATGCCAAGAAGGAGGCTTGAGCTAAGTTGCGTCGTCTCACGCAACAATGCACTGTTCAAGAGTATGTTCAGGCATTTAGTGAGTTAATGCTTCAAATCTTTGACTTGAGCGATAAAGAAGTGTTCTATTGGTTTGAGGATGGGTTAAAGCTTTAGGCAAAGCATAAGTTGTGTTGGCAAGGAATCACCAAACGTACTATAGCCATGGTAGAAGCGGAGTCTTTTGTTGAGCTTAGTCTAATGAAAGGCAAGTTCGAGTTGTCTAAGCCCAATGGAAAGGGCAATGGTGAGAGAAACCATGAGAAAGATGAAGAGTGACATAGCAATGATGGCAACAGTAATAGCACCAGTGGTAATGGGAAACCACGAGATGCAAAGCGAGGATCCAACAACCCAAGAGACAATGGGAGGAGATTAAAATGCTTCCTTTGTTAAGGACCACACATGGTGCGAAAATGTCTGAAGAAATCGATGATTTCAGCTATCGAGAAGAAAAATGTACTGAAAGAAGCGAAGCCTATTGAGAAAAAGGCATCAAGGGTCAATTTGATGGTGCTCTTTCATAAGAACAAGGATGGTGAAGAAAGGTTGATGTTTGTGGACATCAACATTGCGGATCAGAAGCAGAATGCTCTTGTTGATATGAGAGCATCAGACTTGTTCATATCGGAAAAGGTCACGAAGAAGCTTGGTTTGGTTAGGAAATCGAATAAGAAGATCAAGATAGTAAATTCTGAGAAGGCCCCAACTGTGAAAGTAGTTCGAAATGTGGAATTACAAATCGACAAATGAAAAGGCAAGGAAGAATTTTAGGTAATCCATTTAGATGATTACGATTATGTGTTTGGCTTAAATTTCCTTGACAAGATTCAGGCAGTTCTGTATCCATGGGCCGATCAAATTCATATTGTCACTAGTTCGTTATCAAAAATTTTTGTGCCAGTGCATTGGGATATGAAGGTTGGGACCAATGTATTGTCGTCAATCCAACTAGTCAAAGATGTTCTGTATGAAGAAAACATTAACTCGATAAAATAGAATGTTACGAAAGCCCCTTCGAAAAAGTTAGTGGAGTATGAGATAGACATAAGGCCTGTGAAGTCGAATGTAGAGCCGTCACCTTTGAGAAAGGTGGGTTGTGTATCTGACTTCGAGGGGAAAGAATCGATGCAAAAGTAGTTGAAACGAGTAAATGCTGCGAGTAAGTTACATTGCGAACACCTTGATAGTGTTTTGAATTCTGACTTATTGGCTTGGCAAAGTCGTAAGAGGCCCTTTTAAAGTTCTTAAGCAAGAAGGCTGAGGGGCTATAGGTGGTACGAAGCCAAGATGCAAGAATCAAGAGGATTCCAATAGGAACAAGTCAAAATTGGGGCAAGTTAGAGCGGGACTTATTGCCAACGAGTGCAATAGTTCAAGTTAAGAGGCGATGAAAGCCGAGGCAAAGGTTCCGAAGGAAGGGACAACCTGATTGCAAGACAAGTTGGGAAGAAGCCAAGGCAACGAGAGAGTTCCAAGGTGAATCAAATCAATGTCATTCGAAAGTCGCAACAAGGGCATTGCGAGAATGGGTAGGGGAGAATGTCACGAGCCAAAGTGTAAAGCCTGTGACCATGGCACAGGATGCGCCTTATGGAGGTCTATCGATTAGATGGGGATCATTTTGCCTACAAGAACTGGCCCGATTCCAAGAACTGTTAGAAAAGCCTGTTAGATTGGAGCTTGGTTGGCCCGATAATGAAGATATGGCAACATAGGCTATTTTTAGTAAATATGGGAATCATATCTTGTATATTTTATTTGATATGATGTAATCTTGTAAATCCCTAAAATTAAGGAATAGGCTAATCTTGTCCGTCGATGTAATTTGATCTTGACCATCGATTTTGGAGGAGCTCAACTATAAATAGAGAGCCTCCCCTCATTTGTATTCGATCCATTGTATGTTGAATTCTTAAAAGGAATAGAATTCTTTGAGCATTTACTCAAACACTTTGTGTGCATTCTTTCTTTGGCTTTCTATTGTTCATTTGTAGCTTTTTTTTGGCACAATCGCTTCC
Organism: Gossypium stocksii; assembly: GCA_020496765.1. Taxonomy (NCBI): domain Eukaryota; kingdom Viridiplantae; phylum Streptophyta; class Magnoliopsida; order Malvales; family Malvaceae; genus Gossypium; species Gossypium stocksii. The sequence goes on from CM035620.1 coordinate 86,481,244, forward strand.
GCTATACAAATTGTTGCCTTAGAGGAATTTTAAAGGAATCTTCACTTTTGGGAGTAAAGGCTAACTTAGGTGAGTTTGGAGCGAACGGATTGCCTAAGGCCGCACGGATCGCGAGACGAAAGATCTAGCCCTGTGACACTAGTCCTTGCCCACATATGTAACACAATTTTAGTAACAAAAGTTTAAAAACTTTGAATTATTAAAAAAATTTAAAACTAAACCATAAACAAATAAGTACACCAATGAGTATACTTTTTGTTTGTCAGGCATGAATGAGATATTATACGAATTATTGATCTCCTAATCCTTTCCTGGCAATTTAAAGAACTAGAGCCAGGAATCTTGAAATTACATCTACCCTAATTGCTCCAAGCATGTATCCACTATAATAGCCCTTCAGCCAACAACCATCAAGACTAATTATCCACCTGCATCTAGGTTCGAGACCTTCTTTGCAAGCCTGAAGGCAGATATAAAATCTCCAAAATAACCTAGAGCCTAGGTGACAAATTGTTGTAATCTAGGGTAGATGACAGAAATATGTTATAAGTAAAGGATCGCGTTGCAAGTATCCTTGAAAGACTTCAACATGGATTGTTAACCTTACCATTACCGTCCATTTCAATAACAATAAAACCAACTTAAACTGTCCTATCAACTACTGTGGAAATTCCCTAAGAAACATATATATCCCTTTATCTCCCTTCACCTCCTCTCATTTCGTTTCCACCACTGCTAATACCTTTGCTGCCGGCCACCTCTCTCTCCGGCGCCGGCCAAAGGAAGGCAAAAGCAACTTAAATTCCCTGCCGAATACGATAAAAATGATCTCACTTACTCCCTATGTTTCTCTCCCCACCACAAGCGCCTTCACTTCGAAAGCCAAGAAGCTCTCGATCTCTCCCAAACCGGCGACGTCGCCAGTTTGTTGTTCTTATTCGAGATATGGATTGAAGCTGAGTGGGAGGAAGGGTTACTGTGAAATTACTAAAAGTTCTAGAGGAGGGTTGTTTGTATTTTCCTGTTCGACGACGCCGTATGTCCGGAGAGTTGGGTCGCGGAGGCTTTCATTTGGGAGTAACGCAGATGGTGGCGCTACCCAAGTATCTAAGAAGGTTGATTTGTCTCAGGTTTTGTCAGCAATGCTTCCTTTTGTTGTCGCTATTACTGCTGTTGCTGCTCTTGTTCAACCTGCCACTTTCACCTGGTAAATTTCTTTGTTTGGTTATTCCTTTTATTTTTTTGCTTCTTAATCAGTTTTTGAATAATCAAATTCTTAATTCTTTCTGGGTTTTCTTTTTTTTTTTGTGTGTGTGTGTGTGTGTGTGTGGAAATTCAGTTTTTACTTTGCTCTGTAGATTTTAGTCGTATTTCTTTGATCCCATAGTTTTTTTTTTTAAGTTCTTAAATTGATTCCTTTTGGAAATCTATTATAAATAGTTGAAGCTGATTACTTTAATTATAAGTTCTACGAGAAAATGATATTTCGTTATTTATTTATATATGGTGGTCACTTATATCCGTTTCTGGCTTTTTGTGAGTTTTAAATGTTCACCCATGTTGGCTTTTAGTTGACTGGTTTTTCTGTTTCCTTCAAGCTTTGTAGTTTACTGTTTCTGATATCTTTTCCTTTCCCCTTTTTATATTCTATTTGTTTTTGTCTTCATAGCTCTGTTTCTCTTTTGGAACCAGAAATGTCAATGGTTTGTTACACAATTGAGAAAGATTCTGGAAATAACAAATGAAAATTGATTCCCCTTGGACATTTTTTAATTTAATATATTAGGAGAGAGAACAGTTCTTAGATTGTTATATTTGCTCCTTTTGTATGACTACAACGGTTTTCTTTTCCATTAGTTTTGTTCAAGGAAGAAAAACACTTATAAAACACGATTTTTCATGTAGGGTATCTAAGGACTTGTATGCTCCTGCACTTGGGGGGATCATGTTGTCCATTGGAATTAGACTTTCATTTGATGATTTCACACTTGCATTCAAAAGGTAAAAGTATCTCATTTCTCTTTATATCATGTGCAGTTTCATATGGTTGCTAATTATGTTATTTTGTTTGCCCAATTTGAAAGGTGCTCCTTTGTATGATTTTGTTTCATTGCAGACCTTTACCGCTATCTGTTGGATTTATTGCACAGTATTTGCTCAAACCAGCACTTGGGGTTTTAGTTGCAAAGGCATTTTGTTTGTCTCCGACATTCTATGCAGGCTTTATCCTCACGTCTTGTGTTGCAGGGGCTCAACTGTCTAGCTATGCTAGCTTTTTGAGCAAAGGAGATGTGGCAGTGAGTATACTTCTCACTAGCTTTACCACCATTGCATCAGTGATAGTCACCCCTCTTTTAACCGGCCTTCTCATAGGGTCTGTCGTTCCAGTTGATGCTGTTGCTATGTCGAAGTCGATTTTACAGGTAATGTGGTGATTCAACATATATAAAATTCTCAAGTAAGCATTCTTGTTTCTTGGTGAAATGTAAAATGTTTTGCTTGGTTTTTCTTGTTAGGTTGTTCTTGTTCCTATCACTATTGGGCTTGTGCTCAATACCTATGCAAAACCAGTCGTCACTATCCTTCAACCTGTGATGCCCTTTGTTGCTATGATCTGTACTTCCTTGTGCATTGGTAGCCCTCTTGCATTGAATAGGAGTCAAATTTTATCTAAAGAGGGTGTTCAGTTGGTTCTTCCTGTTTTGACATTTCATGCTGTGGCATTTGCTGTGGGATATTGGATCTCAAAAGTTCCTGCTTTCAGGTAATTTAGAACTTGTGTACTACGTCTGATGTATGTTAGAAATTGTCCTACTTGGTCTTATGCTTTAAGTATTTATATCACCTGGTTTACTTGACAGAAGACTAGGGTCTTAACACTTACTAGAACTTGAGATAAGTCCTCTGTAAGGACGGTGATATTATTTTTCTATATCAGATTGTGGTCTTTCGCAACTTTGGCCTCTATAGATAACGTGCTTCTTTTTCCTTTGCCAAATCAAGCCTTTATTTTTCCTGAGAAATAACAGGCTGCATATCCTTAGAACAGAATCAGAATTTAACAGTTGCAGGTCATTTGTTATACAAGGTTTGGGAGAAAATTAGAATTCTGTATGCTAATCTATCCATCCTTGTGGTTATGATACCATGATCATAAAATATAGACTGACAAGAGTGTTAGGATAGAAAATATCACCTTTAAAACCAAAATATGAGCTGTGACCACAATCCACAATATTTTTTCCCATCCAATTATCATCTATGATATCTATTCCCTCATAAGAGTTTAAATTTTCCGACTTTGCGGAAGCATAAGAAATTCATAAACTTCTAGTGGAGGAATGGCTTTGATCAAGCATAGTAGAACATTTAGTACATCACCACATCATGATTATTGGAGCATGGTAAATAATACCTTTTTTGGTACCCCTGGAATCTTTTCTTATCTGCCTGCTGTATGCCTTTTCAAATTTTCTTTTGACCTCTGAGGTACTTTGTTTTTAACCTAAATAAGAAATGTGTACTAATCAGGCAGAGGAGTTGCCATTTCAAGTATTCAATGTTCCCCAGTTTTCTTGAACCTTCCTCTAATTGTTTGTCTCCTGAATCTCGTTGCAATTTTAAGCATTTTGTTATTCCACTTATAAGTACTGTCTGTAGGGGAATGCTTGAAATGAAGAGTGATTTGCAAAAGATTTTTCATATGCTGATTACAATTTATATACAGGATGATCTGACTAGTATTTTTGGCTTTTACTGGCTGATTTAATTTGGATATTCTGATAGACTGATACCGTGCTATTAATGTGCAGACAAAGAGAAGAAGTTAGTCGGACAGTTTCATTGTGCACTGGAATGCAAAGCTCCACCATGGCAGGTCTCCTTGCAACCCAGTTTCTCGGGAGCAGTAGTCAAGCAGTTCCACCCGCATGCTCTGTCGTCGCCATGGCTATTATGGGCCTTTCTCTTGCCTCTTTCTGGGGCAATGGTTTCCGTATTAGAGACCTACCATCTCAACTCATCCCTCGCACTGGCTCTGCTTTCCAGGCTCAATGAAATAAAAACATTGGACATCTTTGAGGGATGAATCAAGTTGGCTTTAATATTCAGAGAGAGAGAGAGAGATGGTCATGTTTTTTAACAGACCCTCACATGAACCTGTTCCTCCTCACAATAAAATAGCAGTGGCAGTCGAGCGCAAGCTTGTCAAAAGTCAAGATGCTGTACAGTACCGAAATCAGAGCAGGGAAAAATGACTACCTAGGGGGTTCAGTTACTATAGTTTGAAAAAGTACTTTCTCGAGCTTAACCTGAAAGTCCTAACATATGTATACTGTAGATAAAGATGCATATATATAACAAAATATAGTTAAGATGTGCATTCTGTTGCTCTTAGGTTTTATTTAGTAAGGTGGGAGAAAAATTAGAAAGATGAAAAAATAGAAAGAAAGATGCATAATAACAAAATATAGTTAGATATGCGATCTTTCATTTTTCTTATCTATGAAGTACATTCAAAATTTATTTCCTTTTACTATTTTTTTGATCTTTCTTTCCATCCTTGAACTTTTCCATTCAATCAATCCACAGCCCCAAAGATCAAAGTGCGGGTTATGATGTTTGAAAAGAAGTTTTTTACCAAGCTACGTATGTCCAACACCTGGTTAAGGCCTTAGCCTTTCGAGGAGTTCAGTTAAGCAGAAGGGAATGTGTATATATGGTGGACCCTAGCATGGAAAAATATTCCAATTTCGTACCGCAATTATGGGCTACGAGATTGCGGTTTCATTCTACCGACCTTCAACCCATGTTTTCATGGAAAAAGACGAGTTGATTTGGTCATGAGTTTGACATATATCCTTGCCTTTGTTTACTTGATATATATGCGCATCGCATGGACATGATTGTTTTGTTAAGCTGTTCAAAATATTCCTTCCGATTTGTTGATCTAGAAAGATCAATCCCTGTACCCATCTTCTCTTTTATTCTTCCATGAATTTTATTTTTGGTCATATCACATTCCATAATAAGGAATATGCACCGGACAAATCCAGTTTTCAGTGATTTTTGCCACCAATTCCGCCACGGGGTTGCTGGTAATGAAAAGACACGACGATTCCAAGACATATATACACATATATTCCTTCTCTTTACCAAAAAACCTGTTTAGATGATTAGATATTATGAGTGGCATGCATTTTCTTCATTGGTGTTATCTTAGGGTAAATGTCAGATCGGAAACTAAGGTATGGCGCTTGCAGAGGTGGCAATCTTGCAGTCTGGTAAGTATTTGCTTCTTCCTTTGATCATTACAAAGCTTTCATCATATTTCTATCTTCCCAAATAAAACGGGACAAAGGGTCCAGCAAACAATTGTTGTATAAAAATGGGTAAACAATCAAAATAGTCACTTATGTTTAAAATGTTACGTGCTAGTCATTTATGTTATTGTGTTGTAATATTTTAGTCACTGAGTGTTAATTACTGTTAATGGTGTAACGGTAAGTTAACATGATACATTAAATCATCATTTCAAATGCAAAAAATGTGAATCATCCTTGTAAAATTAAAATATTCTACCCTATACATAGAGATCACGAAATCTACGGAAAAGCTAGCGAATAATATACATACATCACTCACTTTTATCAATAAAGGACTCTGTTAAATGGTAGAAAAATAATTGTTGTTGATTAAGGTTTCTAAGTTCTTCCATGTCAAACGTATTAAATTATTTGTCACCATCACAAGTACAGTATGAGAATTTACATTTAATTTCTAGTAATCCACTCTCTACTCTCAATTATATAAAAATGTATTAAATTAATTAGTTAATTTCTCATATTAATTTATAGTTTTTAGTACTTACAGTCAGTCATCTCTATAATAACTATATTTTGTAGTAACATTTTTTAATAATAGTGTAGTACTGATTTCTTTTATGTTTTATTTTTGTATTTTATAACAACAACAATCGTAATGTATGAACGCTGCTCTACTAATTTAATTTTCTACATTAGTCTTTTGTTTTATATTTTACTAAAATTAATTTCTTCCTAAGTGAAATAAAAATAATAAATTTTAGTCAAGATATTATTTCAATAAAATGTTTAAATTTTATATAAAAATATATTAATCAAATTTTGTAAAATGAAAACAATCTTTAATAAAAATTTTATTAAAGTTTCAATATAAATATCAAATATTGTTATAGATATACAATAATCATTTAAATTTTATTAAAGTTTCAATATCAAAATTTAAATTTATACATTAATAATGAATTAAATCATTTTCATTAAATATAAACCCTTATATATTTTTAAAAGAAATGTGAGTAATATGTGTTTAGACCTTCATATGATTTTTGAGTAATATTGCTTTATAAGTCATAGTTTTTAGAAATCCATTTATTTTTGGCTAATACATTAAAAATCCCTTAAACTAGCATAATTTGTTCAAGTAAGTCCTTATGCTTCCCCTCTCCCCTTTTTAATAAAATAAACCCTTATTCTTTGTTTTTTATGCATGAAACCTTTTTTTTTTTTTTTAAACTAAAAGTAAGAATACTTTTCTTTATGGAAAAGGAACAAATTCATTCCTTAAGTAAATTAAGGCACATCTACAATATTAAAGAAAAAATATGTAAGAAATAAATGAAGTTTTAATTGAAACGGTAAAGTTGACTTTTTGAGGATCATAATGTCTTAAGTTAAAGTCTTACCTTGTGTGGTGTTTTTCTAGATTTATTTTGTGTAAAAGGCAAAACACACATATAATAACGTTTATCAATTTAGTATTCAGTTGACCTATGATATCAATTCAATTGACCACTTAAATATAATATAAATAGATGATATCACATTAATGATATGAAAAGATTTGTATGATAAATTTTAGATAAAAAACATTCATTCACATTTACTTATTTACATTTTTTTTGATAAAATTGATAAAATAAAATCAACATCTTTTAAAACGGTAAACTATAGTCTATAAAATTAGTTGCCTAATTTTCATAAGTTTTCATTTTCGGTATCAAAAATAAAATAAAAATTGCAAATTGAGCATTGTTGTTAACGACCATTTTTATTTTCGTTACTTTCATTAATTCAATGTTATTGTATACTCATTTTAGTCACCGAATTTTAATAAGTTTTATTTTGGCCACTCATTTGCTTTTAAAAATATTAATTTTATTTTGGTTAAAATGTGCCAGAAATCCCTATAGTTTTCAAAAAGTAGGAATTTAGTCCCTGTACTTTTATTTCATGGAATTTAGTCTCTTTACTTTTTAGATTTCAAAATCTAGGTCCAACTGTTAACATAACTAAATTCCTTTTGTTAAATTTGTTGTTGTGACATTTCTTAAATAAAAGAAATACTCACTTGGTAGCCTTATAATTAAAAAAATGACTTTGTAATTAACTTGAATTTAACAAAACAGATATAACAGTATTAACAATTTGACCTAAATTTTGAAATATGAAAAGTAGAGGGACTAAATTCCATGAAATAAAAGTATAGGGACTAAATCCCTAATTTTTGAAAAGTATAAGGACTTCTGGTACATTTTAACCTTTTATATTTTTTTCTAAAAAAACCTTTTTTTATAAGAAATTAAGCTATTTGGCCATGAAGATGAACCCAAGTTTTTCTTTGTAACTCAATTTTTAGTAAAATTATTATTATTATTATTATTATTATTATTATTATTATTATTTGTAAAAACCTATGTTTTTCGTTGAAGAAACCCAAGTTCTTTTTTCCTTTTTACGTGAAAAATCTATACATTAGTTCTAAAAAAGGAAATCAAATAAAGGAAATTAAAAAACAAAATGGTTTTTTTTCTAAAAAAATCTAACTAATTTTCTATAAAACCCTAGATTTTTTTTCCTTTTTACTAGGAAAAAATAAAATTAATTCTAAAAAACAAAGGAAATTAAAAAGATAAATTGGTTTTCCCTATAAAAAAATCTAGATAAATCCTTGTAAAATACCATGTTTTTCCCTTTTACTGGGAATAAAATTAAAATTAATTCTAAAAAATAATTAAGGAAATTAAAAAGATAAAATGGTTTTTCCAATCAAAATTCAGGTTTTTCCTGCAAAATTCAAGTTTTTCCTATAAAAACCTAAGTAATTCCCTATAAAACATCAAAATTTCCCTTTTACTAAAAAATTTAAAATTATTTTTTAAAAATTAAAATAAGAAAATAAACTTCTAGAAAGAGAAAATGAGTGACCAAAATAAAAATGTTTAGAGTTGGGTGACTAAATGAAAACGATTGTTAATGGTAGTGTCCAATTTACAAATTTTTTTATTTTCAATGCCCAAAATAAAAATTTATGGAAGTTGTATGACCAATTGTGTAGTTTACCCTTTAAGAACCATGAATGAAAATGAAAAATACATTAAAATCATGCATACATGGAGTAATTTATTAAAGAAAAAACTATAAATTTGTTAAAAAAAATAAAACAGAAATTAAATCAAAGAAATATTCTTTTAATGTATTTCATAAATAACTAATGGATCCCCTTCTCATGTAAACATAAACTACCTAATTTGCTTGAGAAACCACTAACTTTTACAATACTTTGAAAGAATGTTATGTTGCCCACATCAAAACCCACCCGTCATTGATGTGCTAGTTGGCAAAAACCTTATAGTAATCCCTAAGAAATATTCAATCAATGCTAATTAAATTTGGGTTAATTTAAATACCCGCTTCAAGCTGGGTATTATATCAAAGTTTGGTATGTCATCAATACTTGGAGAGATGTTGATGTTCAACATCTCTCCTAGTCTAATGCTACTCCTTATTTTTAATTAAAAGTATTTTTACTTATGAATGTTAAGGTTGAGTAAAAGGAATAAAAAAAAAATTCAGGCCATAGACTCGATTCAATTCATGAAAAAATTTATACATTTTTTACGTAAGGATATAGAAATGGGTTGTCTAGATTTAAACTTGAGATTCAATGATAACAAATATTTAAGTAACACAAATAATTTATCATTGCATTAGTAGCTAATTAACCAAACAAGTCCTTACTTAATCTGATAATCAATAAATTTTTTTTTGAATAATAATCAATAGAGTTGGGTTTTCAAATAAAACCATTAATAATTTCCTTATTCCTTCATCCTTTAAATTCTTTATTGACATTGTGATAAGTTATCTTTATTCAAGAAGATTAATCCACAAGAGAAAGGATTTTATGAAACTATGATTCCATATCATCCTCATTTCTTTCCAATAGGAGAAAAAAGCTGAGAATGAGGAGGAAAAATCTGATTTATCATTCTCCTATTGAAAAAGAATAAGTATGACGTGGAATCAGAGTTTTATACAATTCCTTCTCTATTCAACAAAGCACCAAAACCAATGCAATAGGTTATTTTTTCTACTCACATAGCATTCAAAGGTGTTTGTATATTACATGACAATGCATACACTCAAAAAATAAAATAAAAAGAAAAATAATAATATATACTCAAAATAAATGACTTAATTAATTTCTATATGCTAGCTATAAATTCAAACTTAAATAGGAAGGGAGTAATTAAGCTAATGCTAAGATTTGAGTGAATTATTTTAATAGATTATAGTAAATAATTTATATGATTTTAGAGATAAACTTCAAATTTTGCTAGTAGTTCATCAAAAGAGTTTTAAACTAGCAACGCAATTAGCACGACTCAAACTCAGACCACACCTAAGACAATCATCAGACCAACACACAAACTTCTATATTGTACAACCTGTGTACTTAAAAATCAGATTTTCTATATGCAAAAACAGTATCATAATTTGGCTCAAATATTCTATATAATAATTTATACCCTGTATCACTTGGATTATCAATTTAGCTTTCATTTTACAAGTTTTTTTACAGACCATTATTTTAGCATAAATATAATCTGAATTTCTTTTGTGAAAAGGAAAAAAAAAATAAAAGCTATACCATCTTACAGTTCTTTAAAGCAATAGATCCTTAATAATATTTCAATATACATCTAGCCAGCCATTGATGGGTTATAGATTTAATATTTTTTATAAAAAAAAATTTAGCTTTAAAATCTAGTTAACCCTACAATGTGTGTATTATACACGACCTTGAAGTTTGAACAAGTTTTGGTTAATACTGAAGGTGGGAAATGGAGGATCTGAGCATGAAAGCTTCTTCTATAAAGGTAATTACTTTATTAATTGAAAAATAATTAAAGAAAGAAAAGAAAAATATGGTTGACAAGCATTAGGGTTTAAACTTTAAAGTGTCAAAATTTACAACTCACACAGCAACTAAAATATACTATATATAAGATTCGATAGTTAAGTGGAAATGAGAGGCTGCTATTTTGTAATAATAATAATATGCATGCTATTAAGATTGATAAGGCATTAGCTGAATAGTTAATCAGTGTTAAAGCAAAGGAATACACAAATATATATATATATATATATATATATATTCTTGACAAAAATTAAGAATTATTGATTATGATTGATTTTTTTGGCATTATTGGGAAGAAAAAACATTCTGCTTTGGGGTGTGTTTATTTATTGAGTCTTGGCATTGTTTAATGGATAATAATCCTTGTTTAATTTTGTGTGGTTGATAATTTTATATATAAAATTACCCTACTACAATTTTCTCACCTTGATATAATTATCTTGATGCATACTTCTTCCAATATAATAATATAACTAAAAACAATTAAAATTAGAGAGAGAGAGAGAGAGAGAGAGAGAGGTGGAAAATGATAATTGATCAACCAAAAGCTTTAGACACCCAAGAACAAGAAAGGGTAATAAAAGAATAACTCAGTTAACAGGAAATGACTCCAAATTGTATGTAAAATAGATGCATATATATAGGAATAGAAATCACCAACATTAACTATACAAATACTTTATAATACCATGACACAGATTTTGCAAGTTTCTTCACTTAGTACTACTGATCATCACTTTCTGTTTAGGAACTGTTTCAGCTGGCTATATATCTATATATGCTTTCTACAGAAATAAAATACTCACCCATATCTGTATAGCCAAATTTCCTTTTTTTTTTTTAAATTATGTTCCTTGGATTTATTTTATATATATTGAAGTGATAAGAGTATATTTATATATAATTACTCAGAAAGAGTAGAAATCTGCAATTTTTTTCATCACCTGTACCTGGGTGGTAAGACACTTTATGTAATGTGCAGTCTCATCCAACAAGTTGCATAAATTCATGGCTTCACCACCTGGAACAAGCTGTCTTAGTTCATCTGCCTCTTCAACAAACCCAACCCCATCTTCCCTTCTTGTTGTAGTATTCTCGTTACTTGATTTTTTCATGATGGCTTGATTAATCTTCCCAGATCTTCTGCCTGAACAAGGGTCTTGACGACGATAAGATCGGCTTCGAAGCTTCCAAAGCATTGCCCTACTCCAAATTCTCCTCGACCTAACGGAGTAAGCCATGGACTTGTCAGCTGCAACCTTGATCCTTCGATAACGTCGGAAGATCTCTGTGGGAGAAGATGAGGAGATAGATTTTTGAGCATGGATTTTAGTCAGGGCCCGGAGGAACCTCGTGGTGAACCTGGATTTTAGAGAAGTAGGGTTCAGATGGTGAGGGTTATTCATGGGGAGGGGGGATATACTATATGATTTATTGAGATATGAAAGTTGATAACAAATTAGGGTTTTTTTTTTGGGGGGGGGGGGGGGGGGGGGGGTGTTGGGTTATGAGATCAAGCAAATATCTAATAAGGGTATTGCCCTTTTAAGGGATGGAAGAGAAGTGGTTCAGACACGGTTGGTTCACAGGGACAAAAGCTGACTAAGTCTCTGACACAGTATCTAAATAGACCAACCAGACAGGAAGAAAGAAAGACAAAGATGTGGTTAGGGGGACTTATAAGAACAAAAACATGTGACCAGAATTAAGAAAAAGCAAGGGATTGGAAATGGGAGGTGTAGTAAAGAGGAAGGAGACTTGGGAATCAACCTTTGATTTGGATATATACCAATTTATTATTCTTTTTTAAATATATATATTTTAAAGGAAAAATAAAAACGTAAGTTTTTAAGTGGGAAATTAATTATTATTATTTTTTGTATTTAAGTTTTTATCGAATTAATAATATTAGTTATGAGATAATAAACTAAATTATAAAAAATAGTAATAGAATTGAAGCGTTTGCTTTCGTTATCAGATTGGGTAATAGAGGTGAAAAAAGCGAGTGAAGTGGGGGCTGAAATAGCCAACCACCATATGAGCGCACATGGTTCCATTTTCCCACTTGGATTGTGGGGGCCTCTCTTGTTTCCTTTCCTCTTCCCTCTCTCCTCCATTTATTTTGTGTAATATTTAATGTTCTCTCTTCTCCCTATTTATTTTTCATTTCACAAGTTAATTTTGTTTTATGTTAAATTTAAATTTAATTGCAAATTTTGTTTAGTAGAGTGAAAAAAAAAAGTGGAAGAACGGAAAATTGAAGAGATAAAATGGTTGGAGGGACATAAAAAAGGGTAGAGGATATGTATTCTTCATTCTTCCACTTTTTTATTCAACTAAACACACCATGAGTCTCATTCTATATTTTATCTTTTTCTAGAAACACACAAGACAGTTCGTTTGAATTTTGTTAGTTATTTCATTCAATCCTTGTAATAATTAATTTTGATCGCTATTAAAACTTAATATAATTGTTTTTACCTTACATTTGATTACGGTTAAGTAGCAAAAACACATATGTTCAAGTCTTCAATTCACACCAATCTCAAATTTGATCATTGGATAGTATTTTAATTCCACCTTATTAGTTAATCTATACCTATATACTTATATTTAAGTACTTTATTCAGTTGGTGTCACTTTTAATCGAGTCACCAACTCAGTTATGAAATTCTTTTAAATTATAATTAATATTATTATAATAACACTTTCATCTTTTCTTATTTTTTATATCATCTTCAAATAAAACAATTAAAAATTACAAACTCAAGGATTGAACACGTTCAATAGTATTAAGATACAAATTTGTTACCCCTCCATCTATATTTATTATTAAATAAATTTTTAAGAAATTATTTTTAATACTATATTATAATGTGTTTGACTGAGTTGGTGTCATTCATTAACTAGATCTCAACTCAGTTATAAAATTACCCAAAACTCTTACTTTTACAAAGCAACAAATATTATTTTGGAGAGTATTTATGTTGAGAAGTCTAGAAAATACGAGAATCATGATATTGAAATCCAAAACATCATCACATTCATTATTTCAACTTTACTATTTCAACCAAAATCACGAAATAACTTTTTACCCGTAACCTACCATTTTTTGTTTAACTCTGGTAATTATAAGTTTTAATGCCTTAATTTTGCTTTTACGTTGGATTGTTGGTGGGCTATGGACATGAAGTGATATTTTGTCGGTAGCAGCAACAAGACTCAAATAAAACACAAAGAGATAAATTATCATAATGATCAATCAGTTTCTTCACTATATATTTCTCAATATTCCATTCATCGATTGAAGGAAATGAAAACTCAAATTTGTCCTCATTAACTATAAAGCTTCTTTTTTCTTCCATAAAGATGTTTGACCATTCAATCAAAATTATTATTTTTGTTGTTAATTATAGTTGTTATGGTGCTCTTGTTGTTTTTCAATTGGGAAAATACCCTATTCATTCAAAAAGGATGTAATTTTCTTTTCTTCATAAATCATTTTGATTTGATTTTAATTTTATTCATTTATATTATCTATGGGATTTTTTAAGATATGGGATTTATATATTTTTTATTTAATTAGGATTTAAGTTATCAATTAAGTTTTAGTTTGATTGGCATGAACATTATTATTAATGCAAGAGGATGTGAGTTCGAATGCACTTACGCTACAACACGTTATCCTCTTATTTATGGATTTCGCATCTAATATACCAACAATATATATATATATATATTTATATATATAGATACTATCAAATATAACTTTCTTATTCAACAAGGATCCGTGGCTAAACTTTTTGTTTGGCACCCCAATAACTAGCTTTCAAGCTTTGTTAATGTAATCTTCTCCCTCAAATTGTAATGTATCAATATATATGAATGAGTGTGAAGATGAAAACGATATTTTTTTTTATTTTTTCTTAAATACCACCTTAGGATGATTATGATATATCAATTATAATAGTTTTTAAGTAATGATATTGAAAATTCTGAAGAGCATGAGAGAGGATCAAACTCTAAGCTAGCTATAGTGTATGGTCCCCTCCCACCTTTCTCCACTACTGTATGTTATATTTTCTTCCTTTCTCTTCTTCTTCTTTGATTAATGCAACCAACCCTAACAAAAGTTATACTTGAAACAACAATTTAATAAGATTTACAGCAGATAAATTGTCATGAAAAAAAAAAAGACAGTTTTGTACTTGAAACAAGCATATACATACACACACATAGAGGATAAAGATGAAGAGAAAGAAGGAAGGAAGAAAAAAGGGGCAACTTTGTTTATCACTAGGAAGAATGTAGAGATTTTAATATATATGAAATCTACTTTCATTAAATAAGAGAGAAGGTAGGGCTTTTATCATCTTATAAAGTAATGAAAACTCAACCATTAAGGGAATTGGAATTCTCACATTCTCATCAATATCTAAAAATGTGTGTGTGTATCCATTGATGATGAGGGGTAAAGGATGATGGTTCTACCTGGACCACAATCAAGTGGGTGCATACATGTGTGAGGAAAGTGACAACTTGCAAGCTTGATTTCTGTTCATGACAACTTGGAACTCATTGTAACTTTCAATTTAATTTCATGAAGTTTTTTTTCTTTTCTTCTTGTATTATATCATTGTCTCGTTTTAATTTAATATATATCATTAGCCTCACTCAATCCTTCAAATAAATTAAGGTGCGTACGTGTGAGAAGGATGGATAACTCAACAACACGGCCTACATTCGCCCCCACATAAAACTATGGTTTCAGCAAAAGCTAAGGGGGAGGAAGAGGATGATGGCTAGGGTTTTTTTTTTTGGGGGGGGGGGGTGTCTAGGGTTTGGTTCACGTTCACTTCCCTAACCAAGAAGAGGGTTGGTTCGAGTAGGTACTTGGACCATCTAACTACTAGCTAGGACTTCAAGTTACGAGAGATGATCAATTAAAATATTTGTCAGGAAAGAGGAAGCAAATTAACGACTTTGATTTGATTTGCTTTAATGTGATGTGATTTTCTTATATAGTTAATATATGTTTTATATAAAACTATTGAACTAATTAAAAATTAAAATTTTTAGACTAATGTTTTAAGACTAATATATGTGAACTAAAGACTAATGTTTTATTTATTTATTTATCAATTATTGTTTAAAAATTTTAATATAATATAAATCTAAATACAATAAAATATTTAATTATGAGTTAATATAAAAATAAAATACAATAACATACAACGATATTAAAAAGTTAAATGAAAAAACAATTATTTACTTTAGAAAACATTAATAATGAAAATATGTTGGGATAATTGTTTTTGATATGGCTGTCAAAGTGTCAATGGTATTGACTATTATAGCTAACATTACGATAAACCCTGTTGCTTATGATATTTATAATTCGCAATTTATGAAAGAAAATTTTTGGGTTTTGAATGATGTTTATATTGTTGAAGTATGAAAATTTCTTTATGAAGATCAAATCTTTTGAAGTAATTTATATTGAAGATTGGATTAGATTAGATTAAGTAATTGGATCCATTAGATTGGCATAGCATTGATGACATATCACCAACAATCCACTTTATATTGGCCTTTATTTAACTGCTGCAATAATTTGGATTGTAATTGATCTCTAGTATGTTAATAAATCTCAAAACTTTTATATATTTGAAAAACTTGTATAGGTTTTGTAAGTTAGTTTTGAGAGCACTTAGCTTGTAACACATCTCTCCCATCTCTGTTGTCAGATTAGAGTTACGCGATGCTACAATATTTAACAAGATAAGAATATGCAATTTCAATTCAAAATTTATTTTAAAACAATCATTAATAAATAACCATTCAATAATCATGTTATTCATACAAAAACGAGGCTTAAATCGAGCCTACGAAGCTCTAGAATCAATTCAGAAACAAACAAGAACAAATTTGAAACATAACATAAAAGTAAGGTAAAAACATAAAACATGAGTCACACAGCCATGTGGGCATGCTATGTGATAGGTTGAGGCCGTGGGAGCCAAATAACACAGTCGTGTACTCAAACCGTGTGGAAGGCTGATGCCGTGTATAAAAGGGTCACACGACTGTGTCGTTTGGTCATGTAATAGACTGAAGCCGTGTGGACCTAAATGCCAATTTTCTAACATAAGCCACAAAGTCGTGTCCTAGACCGTGTAACAAACTGAGGTCATGCAAGCTGGAGGTACATGGTCGTGTAACTCACTGATGTCGTGTGCAACAATTACTCCCAAAAATCTAATAACCATACGACTATGCCACATGCCCACGTGTGGCACACGTCCATGTGTCAAACCATGTGACAGCCCGTGTGTGCCATATAGTACCTTCAAGTGCAAGTCATACATGTATATGCTATTGGAAAATTGGGTTTGAAAACGCAATGGAAAATAGATTTGAGGAAAAATCAGAGTTTTAATTTTTTTTTCCAAAACTAGAACTTAGTTGTGTTATTTAAAGTAATAAACACTTAGTACCATTTTGATTCGCTTAGAATGAACACTTCGGCCGAGTAGTCTTCTCCGCTATTCTCAAGCTCACGTTTACTGAGTATGGGTTTGCTTCAAATAAAAAAGATTTCCAAAAAATTACTAGTGGGTAAGTTCTCTAAATTTTTGTACCAAGTTATAAATAAGAAAAATATCTTTAAAAATCTTCTAAAATAATTTCTTTAGATAATTTTCTCTCTATAACTTTCTCTTTAATTCAAGTGTGTGTAAAATATACTCATGACTCTCTTTAAATAGGGAGAGTTTAGAGAATTCAACTATGATTAAACTTAATCACTTTAATATAAAATTAATATGATACTTATCAAGATAAATATTAAATTAAATCTATTGAATTAAATTTAATATTTTGATAATCACTTTAATATTAAATTAATAAAATACTATCAAGATAAGTATTAAATTAAACTTAATATTAAATTTATTAAAATAATATTATTTTTTGAATAGTTAATATGAAATCAAATTATTTGATGGTGCCATCGCAGGTGCGACAACCTCACAACACCCTGAGTCGATTCGGTTGTTGCCGATTCAATCTGAGCCTATTGACGGCCCAACTGGCTTGGTCCAGCTACCAGTTGGACCTTCAGGCCAATTTCAACTACCAGGCCCAATTCAACCAATTTTTGGGTCTTGATCTCGATTTTGGGTTCTCGGGCCCAATTTGCAATCTTAGGTCCAATTTTTAAATTCAATTACCCATTGAGCCAATTGTCTGATTTGAAAATTAATTTTCAAAAACATCATACCATTAACCATTCATTCAACCCATTCAAAACATACAAAAAACATACTAAAACATGTTATTTTCCTAGTTCTAACCAATATGCCATAGGGCACCATCACAAACAACATTCAAACCTAACATTTAACTTCATTTCCTATGTTATTCAAGTTTAGCTAAACAATGTCATGTAAAGCATCAAAGCACCATAACTTCTATCATCAAGTAATAGTCAGATGTCAATGCATATATTCATCCATACATTTGACACTAAAAGAACTAATGCACATATCATTTTCATGAAATCCAAATCAAATATCCAACCAAGGTTTCACCTATCCCATATTGTAGTAAACATGTAAAAGTTTTCTATTTATTTGAACGATGAATAAATAAATAAAGTTTATTTCACTTTTCACTATTATGTCTTTTGTATTTTATGTTTTTTATATTTTGCATGCATAGTGAAATTGTGACAAGTAAATATTAGCTTATTGATTGTCTAAACTTCAAACTAAAGATAAGTGACATTGTAAAGAACGTTTACATTGCGAAGAACGTTTACATTGCAAGAAAGACAACTTACTTCAGTAGATAATCTAAATGAGTCTGTAATCTCATAGAAAAAATCAAAGTGAGCATTTGATTCAAAAACTAAGAAGGATTATTATGTCATCTACAATTTCAATTGGGGAGATGGCTAGTTTTGGCTATCGGAATAGTTGACTCCACAAGTAGAGACACTGATGTATTCATTGGTAGAATGATACATTAGACTGGACCCAAGATGAATTAATTTTGAATCCGTTTGTGAATTAATTCACTTGTGACGTTCATGGTGTGACCTACCTAAATCCAGAGTTAGTCACTGACCAGGATTATGCAATTCATGTATTTTGATATAAGTGGAGGTTTATGCTCTAAAGATGATCGAGTCCTTAGCTGGTATGTTGGGTACAAGACTTGTGTATGGCATGGCTTTACTAGCAATAGTGGAATTCATAGCTCAATTAAAGAGTTAATGATATCTTCTCATTGGCATTGTGCGGATAGATAAATATAGAACGTGACTGTAATAGGGCATTTTTGCCCAAGGCCCATTACAACCACTAAAACCCAAAACTAAACCCCTAAAAAACAAACCCAATACCCGGATCAGCCACCAGACCCACTACAGTACCAACCCAAACCCGAAAGCCCAAACCCGGACGGCCCAACACCAACCCTATGGTTGGACTAGGGTTTCGAAAATTGAAACCCTCTGCCTCAGGCACACCTAACCCTCCTCTATATGCCGCGGCTCCTTCTCCGAGTCTGCCATCACCCACGTGCTTCGCCCACCTGCCCGTCACCTCCTCCACCTGCTCCCATCGCCATTGACCTGCAAAGAAAGCAGTAAAACAGCAACAGAGAAGCCGAAATACGCAAGAAACAGTAGCATAAGGCATCCGACTATAAAGGGCCATTTTTTTTATTGTAAAAGGGGTTTTTTTTTGGGGGGCATTTTCAAAAATCAGAAAGTGTAAAACAAAAACAAAGAAATAACAGTTGTAACAGAAACAAAGATCAATCAAAAAGCAACGATTTTTAGGTGATTTCATTTTCCTTTTGCTATTCGTTTCCTATTTTCTCCCTTTTATTAATCATTGTATACAAACAAAAAAGAAAAGGGAAGAGTCTACCGGTGTGGGGGTGGCCTTTGAATCCTCTCCCTTCGCCGCGATCGAAGTCGGAGGAAGGTTTTTGAAGGCCTAAAATCCTAAGCCTTCTGAGTATCTTCGCGAATAGGGTCGCGTGTCACCCTCGCTCGACACCGCTGGCGTTTTCCGTGGTAGAACGGTGGTTCGCTGGCCGCCACGATTTCAGCTGATTAGGGAAGAATAGGAGTGCTCCTTTTCGTTTCTTTCCATTTGATTTAGGAGTGGCTGAAGGTTTTAATTTTAGGGTTTGTTTAGACCCTTATGAAGCTCACAAAACGGCACCGTTTAGGGCCTGTTCAGTGGCTCTAAAACGGTGCCGTGTAGCCCCCTACCTGGTTCATGCCCGATGACCCGACCTAGGTACTGCATGACCCGCGTGCCTTCGGTCCTTGAGGGTTTATTTCGTGATTCGGTCCCTTTAGTACATACCGGCTTTCAATTAAGGCCTTTCACACGATTCACTCATTTCTTTAAATTGCATCTGGAATTTTATTGTTGTTGCAACGCGGTCCATGCTTAAACGCAGCAGTATAGGAGACCTGGACTATTGTCCCTTTTGGTCCTTAAGAGTTTAAGTGTGTTCTATTTTAGCCCCTGGTCACCTTATTCTTTTATTTTTCAACTTTTTATGCTAAATTTCATTTAATCTCAGTTTAATCCTTAATGGTTATTATGTTTATTTATTCACATGGTTTTCTAATACTTAATTATATTATTATTATTACTAATATATTATATATTTTTTATATATTATTTTCTCTACTACACATTGAATATATTATATTTATATATATATATATATATATATATTTTTAATACTATAGTTATATATAGGCTTTTACGTTATTTTATGTATTATATGTTGTATATATTGTGTCTATGTATTGTAAAATTATATTTCATACACTATATTCTTATATATATATTATATATGTATCTTACATATTTTTTCTTATATATATATATATATTTATATACTGTTTTAACAACTATTTTTTATATGTCATTATTACTTTTAATATATATGTATATACTTTTATATTATATTACTCATTTTTGTCGTCTCATTTACATACTTTAAGTCTATTATGTAAGTATTTTCGTGCATTACATACGTATATTTAAATATTATTTTCTCATATATTAAATATATTATATTCTTGTACTATATATTTATCCTTATTTTACCTACTTTTTATGTTCATACTTCACATATTATATGTATATACATATTTTATAGGCATATAATTTCTTTACTTTAAAAAAAAAAAACTCCTTTTTTGATTAAATAATATACTATTTATTTAAAATTTTCTTTTGAATTCTTGTAGCTCTAAACTTTTAATGATTATTCATTCATATTTGTTAAAAGCTTGTCAAATTTTATTTGTTCTAATTTGCTTTAAATTTCTTCTAAGTTTGTTTTTAGTCTTTGAATGTTAATATTCTCGTTTGCATATGATGATATTGTATAATTGTTGTTATTGTGTATTATTTGGTATTTATTCGTTATTATGGTTCATTGATGAAATATATATTGTGTATGAATTATTTCTTTGCTTTGTGTTTTATAATTCCATGCTCGTATTTTATAAAAGTTGTGCTTAATACCACTTCGTTTAAAATTTCATTCAAAGGCTTTCAAAAGCGTAACTCATGTTTGGATACTTTGAGGAAGTCGAGCCTTAACTCACTAGGTTCTGATTTCTCTCATTAAACACGAGCTATCAAGTATCGCTTTCAAAATCAAAACGTACGAGTTTTCAAATAAAACCTATTCTCGAAACCTCGAAATGCTACATCCTAACTTACTGAATGTGGCGTTCAGTGTCTCGAGATAGGAATTTCAAAATTAAGGTAATATTTTATATTTTGGAACTTCGATAAATCGAGCCCTAACTTACTGGGTTTAGATTTTTCGTTCGAACCAAAATAATTAAATATTCCTTTTCGATTTAAATATATGAATCTTCTTAATAAAAAGGACGAGCTTAATTTCAAGAAATTGATATATTGCACCCTAACTTACTGGATGCGACATTCTTATTTCATTGAGATGAGCGAGTCTTGATTTTTATTTCGACATATTCAAATGTTTTTAATAAAAGGGATCGTATTTTAAATTCTTTCAAATTTTCAAAACATTCGACACTAAGACATTAATTAATCAACAAGGTACCAATTTTTGGGCGTATCGAGGGTGCTAATCCTTCCTCATGCGTAACCGACTCCCGAACCCTTTTCTGATTTCGTAGGCCAAAATCGTTGTTTTGATAAATCAAAATATTTATTAAAAGCAACCACTTTTCGAGGTGATCCGATCACACCTCAGTAAAAAGGGATCGGTGGCGACTCCTGTTCATTTTCAAAAACTCAAAGTCGATTCCCCATTTTCAAAAAAAATGGTTTCGACAGTGACCATGAGTTGCTTGGTATCAAACGAGCAATTTATCATAGTCATTTGTTGATAGTGATCATATTAATCATTAAGAAGACAAAATGGTGACAATGAGATAAAATAAGATTGTATTGAGTGAACGGATTTAACTCAAAGAAATCAAGAATATCATATAAGGGTAACACACACATAACGAGGTCATTAGACAAAGCAGTTGGATGAATTATTTTTGTAAAGAGTATACAATAAGGAGTTTTCAATGATGGTACTTCTTGTGGACTAAATGGTACTTCTTGTGGACTAACTCCATGATTAATTAATTGTGAATTATCGGAACGATGCTTCTGGATATAATTACAATCACTAGAGCCTAATTGTATATGTCTGATTGGTCCTTCCGCTAGCTTAACAAAAGTTCGACCGGACTGCATTTGAATCAGAAGAAAATTCTATGACTTTGGGAATAATTTAATTGAGTCGATTTATTCAATGTGGAAGTAAATTAAGTGGTTGTGAGAATTGTTCAACTAAAGAATTTGAATAAATTTTTTTCTTGAGAAATTAATTTGGAAATTTTAAGTGATTTTTGGAAAAATTAATTTTGATTAAGTAAAATTAAATTAATCAAATCAATTAAAATTAATATGATATTTTTGGACGTTAATTTTCAAGTCAGACAATTGGTCCAATGGGTAATTAAACTTGAAAATTAGACCTGAGATCGTAAATTTGGCCTGGGAGTCCAAAACCGAGACTAAGACCCAAAAACTAGTCGAACTAAGCCCAGTATGTGAAACCGGACGATGGTCCAATTAGTGGCTAGATCAGACTAGTAGGGTCATCATTGACCCGAATCGAATCGGCAACAATTGAACTGGCTCAAAATGCTATAAGGGTGTCACACCTGTACCACCAGACATGGCGGTGCTAGTGGCTTCGACAATAGCGTCTCAATGGCCGGTGGCAGTCAGTCATCAGTGGTTGACCAGCGAAAGAGTTACATTCCTACTGAAATTATACCAGAGAATTTAATTTCAGATTAATTATTCCAAAAATAATATTATTTTAATAATTTAATATTAAATTGAATTTAATATTTATCTTTATAGTATTTTATTAATTTAATATTAAATTGATTATCTTAATATTAAATTTAATCTAATATTTATCTTGATAAATATATATTAATTTAATATTAAAGTGATTAAGTTTAATCATAGTTGAACTCTAAACTCTCCCTATATAAAAAGAGTCCTGGGTCATTATTTATACACACTTGAATTTAAGATAAAGTTGTAAAGAGAAAATTCTTTGAAAAGATAAATCTAGAAAATTTCTAGAGATATTTTTCTGATTTACAACTTGGCCCAAAAGGATAGAGAAATTGTAAAATTACCCACTAGTAATTTTTGTGAAAATTTTTTTTATTCGAAGCAAACCCAAACTCGACAGACATGAGCTTAAGGATAGTGGAAAAGACTACTCAATCGAAGCACTCATCCTAGACTAATAAAAAAAAGTACAATTTTGATTAAATGTTTATTAGTTTAGATATCACAACCAATATCTTGTTTTGGAAAATTTTTAAAACTTTGGTTTTTCTGTAAATTTATTTTTCGCTATGTTTTTCAAACTCGTTTTTCCAACAAAAAGGTGCTGAAAAAGTCTATATAATTTAGAGTTATCAATATGTCATTTTGGCACCATCACAACCAAAACCAAGACATAAAACTCAATCACACATACAAAGCATATATCATCATTATGCATTATACCAATTATACTTTCCAAAGCTTACCTTTTAACAAGCTTGAAAACATGCTTTTAACTCTTACCAAAGTTGATCATACATATATCTCAATCATACAATAACCTTGGTACATATTCAAAACTTACCATATCAATGAAACAACTTAATACCATAAACGCATATACCACAGTTGTCAACTAACACATATACCAATAATCTCATCCAAGTTTTATCATTTTCCAACCATTTCATGATCTAAGATTAAGCACACCATCTCAAAACATGCTTTCATCATTTACCAAATGCATACCATAGGAATCATTAAATTCAACCTTATACATGACAACCATTATAACATATTACAACTTCAACTTATAACTTTAAACTAACAACCCAAAATAACCTATATACATGCCACAAAACCAGAATAAAATGAGTCAACTACCGAGATGAAGCTTAATAGTGTAAGCCGTGAAGTTGATCCGACTACCTAGTTCCGCCAAACATCAACTACAAGAAACATGAAACGAAACAGAGTAAGCTTATATAGCTTAGTAAGTTCGTAGTTAAATCTTAAATCAACTTAACTCAATCATGTAATTCAAATTTAAAAAAGTAATATAAAGATATCAACCTGACATTTAATATACGAGAAACATGTAAGATTTACACGAGTTCAAATCACAAGACAATTTTATGTGTTTCATGAATTTGATCCAAATTGTTCATATGCATTCATATATATTAACAAGTCATTTGATGATTGGTCACAAGTTTTACTAGCCCAATGAACTATAGCAATTTAATTCAGATACTCTAGTAACTATACCACACAAGGGAGCATCATAATATTATACAGAGGCACCGTAGTGCCAATGTAGGCATAATTGTGCAATCAGAGGCATCAAAGTGCAAATAGAGACACCAAAGTGTGAACAAAAGCACCAAAGTGCAAACCCGTACAAGCGCGCATTCTAACCCTATTGGCATGTCAACTGTATCTTAATCGTTTACTACATTCAGTCGGGCATTTAAACAAGATTCGTAACTTTCATAAATATGAGGCACTTCCATGATATCTGTACATGTGCTGTAAACAAGTTATGTTCATTCTGAAATCATATAAATCGTGTTTCACAAATATTCAATAATTTCCAAATAAGTACTTTCTCAACTTGTACTTAATTGTAAACAATTTATAACTTCAATCTAGTATCAAAGATTCATTCACAATTCAATTAAAACCAATTCATGATGGCACAAGTTATATATATCCATCTATACTATGAACTTACCTATTATATTCGGTTAACGAGTTGATTCGTAGGGATTATTCTATAATTTTTCCTTTTCCCTAATTTTCCTCCGTACTGTTCAACCCTTGACCTATATAATAGTTAAATTTAATTTATCAATCTCATTTGTAATTCCATGCATATTTTCATGCATATGACCCATTAATTTCATTTTATAACATTTCCTTAAACTTTTACATTTTGTTCAATTTAGCCCTTAAAACCTAAACTATTATAACTTTCACATTTAAACCCCCAAACTTAAAACCGATCACATTTCCATTCCTAATCCATCTTCAAATACAAAAATTTTCAGAAATTTCATGTTAAAATTAACATATTTACTTATTAGTCCTTAAGCTCAAAACTAACAAAAATTCCTTTATAAAATAGTCTTATTTAACAACTGAACTCATAAATCAATCATTTAACCTTGTGAACAACTAAAAATCATTAATGGCAAGTTCCAAAACCTTTAACAGTTTTATAAATAGTCCCTAAGCTAGTTAGATTAAGCTATAATGATCTAAAAAACATAAAAATCACGAAAAACAGGATTGATTTGGACTTACATACAAGATAATTAACCTTGGTCGATCCTCAACCCTTCAAAAATGATGGTTTCGATTGTAGGAAGCAAAATGAGGAAGAAGATGTTTATGTTTCTTATGTTTTAACTATGGTTTAATATTTAATTAATTAATTTACATCAAATTTTATCTAAAATAATGACATAAACCGTCCACCAAGATTAAAAAGGGTCTAATTACCACTTAGATCCTTAAAAAACATTAATCATGCATCTTAACTAATAAAAATCAATAGTGACTACGTTTGACATCTTTTATGATTTAGTCCTTTTTTCCTTAATTAACTAATCCATTACTAAAATTATTGGACCAAGACTTAATATAATTCTATAATAGACTTGTAAATATTGTAAAATAATATTTACTAACATGATCATCGAAAATTAGGGTTCTGAAACCACCACTTCTGGTACCACTGAAAAATGAGATGTTACATGCCGCCCTTTCATATACATTCATTGTAGGAATCGTGTTTGCCTTTTGTTTCCAAGCCTTGAAAGTTTCAATATAGTTTTCATTGATTTGCAAATAGAATCCACACTCTAGCAAATTGAGGTCGAGATTAGCAGTGAAGATCGAGTGGTTGAAAGCTAGGAAAGACAAAGTCCGCCTAATCCAAAAACACAAGTTTAATTCGTGTAATAGGTTTATTTCTATAAACATAACAATTATAGGTTTTAAAGAAAACATTTTAAACTCTTGTTGTGCATAGTTTTATTATTTTCAAACTAATTTTTGCATCAATTTTGTCGAAACCATTTTTTTGAAAAATAGGGGAATCGACTTTAAAATTCGAAAAAAAAGGGAGTCGCCACCAATCTTTTTTGTTTAGGTGTGATCGGGTCACCTCGAAAAAGAGATTATTTTTAATAAACAATTTGATTTATCAAAACAACGATTTTGGCCTACGAAATCAGAAAAGGGTTCGGGAGTCGATTACGCACGAGGAAGGATTAGCACCCTCGATACGCCCAAAATTGGTACCTAGTTGATTAATTAGTGTCTTAGTGTCGAATGTTTGAAAATTTAAAAGAATTTAAAATACGATCTCTCATTCTAATTAAAAAAACTTGAATGAAATGAAATGAAATGTCGGAAGCCATTCTCGTCTCGAAGAAAAACGTCGAGTCCAGTAAGTTAGGATACGATATTTGAGACCTTTGAGAACGAGCATGCTTTTTATTTAGAAGTCTAAAAGGATATTTGGCTATTTAGATCAAACGAGAAAAATCGAAACCCAGTAAGTTAGGGCACGATTTTCTCGAATTTCTAACTACCGAACATTGCCTTGATTTAAAATTGTTTAAATCGACATATTTGAAAATGGTTTAATGCATTTAATGTGAAACGAAACAAACTTGAGTTAAAAATAATAAAATTTCAATAAAATAAAAATCATGGAACAAATACATGTAATAATATTACTTTGAACAATGCACCAAGATATAATATTACAAAAATACGTAATATATTAGAAATGATAAAAACAACTATTAACATAAATACGCACACAATACGCACATATAGAATTAACGATTTAAATATATTCAATATGTAAGATTAGAAATATATACATACAATGGTAAGAAATATGATACTATAATGTTAAGGAAAGTACATAAGTATACAAATACAATATATACATAATAGAGTAAAAATGATAATACATATAAAAGTATGGGTAGTTTATATGTATATAGTAGAAAATGATATACATATGAGAAATATTGGTAATATAAAGTTTGAAAATAACGAATAAAAGAAACCTATATGTAATATACATACTAGCATATATCTAATAATATTAGAATATATATAATAAATGAAAATATATGTATAATATACAAGAATATAGGATATACATAATATACAAAATATAACCTCAAGACCTATAGATGTAATAAACAAAACATATATTACAATATTGAAGATAAAAGATAACACACACAAAAAAATGTACACATATATATATGTACATATATATAACTATAATGCATATATAAACGATATATACTCAATATATAATACCAAAATACACATATATATAATATATAATATATATTAATAATAACAAAAATAAGGTTTGGTTGTAAATAAAACGAAATTTCAGGGGTCTAATTCTGAAATAAAAAAAAAGCAGGGATGGAAAAGGGACTAAATTAAAATCTAGATAAATTTAAAGGAAAGTTCGAGTAAAAAATGAAGCAGGGGACCTATACGAAATGCGTCGAAACATTAAGGGGTCAAACTGAATAATATCCCGAATCCCTGAATGAACGCACCGTTTCGTTTTTTGATATAGGGACCAAATTAAAAGATTTACAAAATTAACAGATCGAATTTAAAAGAAAGTAACTAAAAGGAAATGGGCTGATCTGAAGCGCATTCCAAAAGTGGGAGGACTACGGGCATAAATAGCCCACAAACTAAGAACACGCGGACCCCCTGATTAAAAGGTCGGGTTTCAATCGGGTCAGACGGGTGGAGCCCTTATACGGCACCGTTTTAGACCATGAGAAAGGGTTCTAAACGGTGCCGTTTAGCCCTTTACAAATCTAAAAAAAATAAAACCCAAATCGGGTTTCATCAAAGACCGAAAGGTCTTTTTCTTTCAGCCTCCTCTACGGCGCTCTTCTGCTAGGGTCTGTGAACCCTCGTCGCAGATATCTAGTGGGGTCGCCAAGGGGAGGGTTCCCGATCCCATTTGCTTGCATGATCGGAGGAGAGTCTTACCCGTTGAAAACTCCCTCCTATCTTCGACCACCGTGAAGGAGAGAGGACCCGAAGACCGCTCTCAAAGGTAAGATCCGAGACCTTCTTTCTATTTTAATGTATATACACAAAACAAAGGATTCAAAAAAAAAAATGCAAATCACCTAAAAAATTTCGATTGATTTCTGTTTTTCTTACAAGCGTTTTCTCGTTTCTGTTTTTTCTCTTTTTTTTTTGTATTCGAATTCCCCCGGTTACACTGTTTTTTTGAATATTGAAAATCCCCCCCTTTTCCTTGGTTCGATTTTGGCTCTTTAAAGCCGATTTTGGTACCCTTTTTTTTTATTCTATTATTTTTCTGTCCTATTTCTATGCTCTGTTGTGCTGCTCTCTGTTGCGTGTTCTCCTTGCTGCTTTCGTCATGTTTGCAGGTCTATGGAGGTCTGGAGGTCAATAGGGTGATGGGACCAGGCTCGGAGGAGCAGGTGGAGGGCAGTGGTGAAATGACTGGTGGCCAGAAGGTTGGTGGCTAGGTATGCGGCGCAGTGGGTTAAGAGTAGCTGCTAGGGTTGCTGTTACACATTAGGTTTTGGGCTAGGGATGTTGAATTTGGGCCACCGGGTTGGGTTAGGCTTTAGGTTACTTGGGTTGTGATAAATGGGCTCCGGGTATTGGGTATTGAAACGGGTATGAGGTTTGTTTTTAGGGGTTTTAGGTAGTTTAATTTGGTTTTGTAAATTGGGCTTGGGATTGTTGTAAATGGACAATTTGGTTTTATTTGGTTTGCATGGGCCCGGGCAAAATTGCCCTATTACAGCTGCCCCTCTTTGCTCATTGTCGTGTAACGAGAATAGAGCAAAGACTTAAAGAGGGCCAATTTTGCCCGGTCTTGTCGAGTCTTGGTTTCTTGGCGCTTCTTCTTTTCAATTTAGCCTCGGATCTTCGATCTGCTCCCGCATTCTCAGGAAGGTCAAATCTTGTAGTTTTGGTTCAATCTACTGCAACTTCAAAGACATGCATCGTAGCTTCACTCTAGTTACATCTTCAGCAATATGAGACTCATCGTTTTTGATCTTCAGGAAAATGAATCTTGTGTCTTCAATTTGCTACACTGTAACTCCAGGGAGGCAAAATCTGCATCTTCAGTCAGCTCCATCCTTTATCCTTTATTGAAAAACAAACACCTAAACTAGCCCAACCTGCGAATTCTCGTAACATGGGTTAATTCTTTTGGAACACAAATTAAGAGTGTCCCGGTGTGTGACTTGAGACTCAACTCACCTCTCGCAATATGAGTTGGTCCTTTCGAAAATCAAAATTGAAAGCAGAAATTGAAAAAGATCAGCTCATCTCTCGCAATATGAGTTGAATGAACATAAATTTAAAAGCAAAAATTGAAAATACCTCAGCGTGTAATTTGAGACCTCAACTCACCTCTTGCAATATGAGTTGGATAAATAGAAATTGAAAAGCAGAAATTGAAAAAGATCAACTCACCTTTCGCAATATGAGTTGAATTTTGAAAATATAAATTGCAAATACCTCAGCGTGTGACCTGAGGCGCAACTCGTTTCTCGCAATACGAGTTGACTTTTGAAAACGTAAATTGCAAATACCTCAGCGTGTGACCTGAGGCGCAACTCGTTTCTCGCAATACGAGTTGACTTTTGAAAACATAAATTGCAAATACCTCAGCGTGTGACCTGAGGCGCAACTCGTTTCTCGCAATACGAGTTGACTTTTGAAAACGTAAATTGCAAATACCTCAGCGTGTGACCTGAGGCGCAACTCGTTTCTCGCAATACGAGTTGACTTTTGAAAACATAAATTGCAAATACCTCAGCATGTGACCTGAGGCGCAACTCGTTTCGAGTTGACTTTTGAAAACATAAATTGCAAATACCTCAGCGTGTGACCTGAGGCGCAACTCGTTTCGAGTTGACTTTTGAAAACATAAATTGCAAATACCTCAGCGTGTGACCTGAGGCGCAACTCGTTTCTCGCAATACGAGTTGACTTTTGAAAACGTAAATTGCAAATAGTACCAAAACATATTATCTGGTGTCCTTTGCAATTGTCATCGCAACTTCTTGCTCTGTTGGAGCACCTGAAAATGTCGTGAATGATGTTATCATGATATGCATGTGATTGTCTTAAACGTATGTATGCCTACATGATTATGCTATGCGCCCTAGACATGTTTGTCATATGTTACTTCTCGTCGAGATTTCTTGTGACGATTTGCATTTATTGCTTCAATTCTTGACTTTCTTTCAGGCTTCGTACTCGTCTTCCATCTTTGCGAGTAATCTGTATTTTTCGGACATTGCTCTTTTGCCCCTCGTTGAACTTTGTTCTTGCTTTGAGGCTCTTGTGTTCATCAAATTCTCATCCAAGTGATACTCTGGATACTCAGCGCATGAACTCTTCCATGTTTCTCGATCAAGAATCTTTTTGAGCGTGGCTTCTTGCATAGAAAATCTCAGGCTTCTGAAAATGTTTCGAATACTGTAGTCTTGCCGTTTGACTCATTGCTCGAATTGTCTTACTTTTTGGGCCCAGATCCATTTTATTAGGATGCCCTTTCGGGTTTTTATCCTAATCCTTTTCGTGTTAATTAGGACACCCTTTTCGAGTTTTCATTTTGATCTTCTTCTTTTTTCAACTTGGGACGCCCTATTATTTGACTGGTAAGTCAACCCAAAACTCAAGGAAATGTTTTGCTCAACTAGCTTGCCCCACTGCGACTTAAGGGTCCCTTCCATTGTATCTCAAAGGTACATGATCTGTAACTTGTTTCATCAAGATTATATCACTAACGCGATATCTAGTTTCTGTTCAGCTAATACCTTTGATTCAAAAATCTTGAAAAGATAAACTCAATTAAGCTCAAATATTTCCAACTCCTACGCATGGTGAGCTCTTTAAACAACAGTCCTGTTTTAGATTCCATTACTATTTAGAAACTTCCAAGGTAATACACAAAACTCCTTTCATAAAAGTGTTGTTAGTCCACTAATCATTATTTCAATACAAAATGCTTGAAAACGGATCATGACAATGGACAAGAAGGAAATTGAATGCAAGCATAACTCGAAACAAGCAAGTTAAGCAAAAGCGATTAAGAAAGACTTTATTAGGAGTAGAGCTCGACACAAATTAATCAATAAGAAGGAAATTGATCGGGAGCACAACCCGTCATGATTCAAAGATAGCAAACATGCCAAGAAAGACGAAAGCTAGGTGTCCCAGATATCGCAACCTAAGCTTCTCTGTCCCAATTCTTAAGAACTCCTTTAAGCTCGATGTGTGCCTAGGGGATTTGGAGTACTCTGTCGATGCCCCAAGACGTATCATACTTCCTCATTGTCAATTCGGGTCATGATAATGCTACCGCGTGCCCCACTTTTGATTAGAATTTGAGCCGCCCTTTTTGGGTTTTCAACTCAAATGCCCTTTGGACTCAAAGCGCCCTTTGCGGGTTTTCACTTTGGCCTCTCCTTTTTCTTTTTTCTTTTCTTTTCTTTTCTTTTCTTTTTTTCCTTCTTCTTTTTTCTTTTTTTCTTCTTTCTTCTTTTTTCTTTTTTCTTGATCAACTTTTTAGAAGGTCTCAAGACGCCCTTTGCGAGTTTTCCCCTTGATTTCCTTGAGAAATTCTTGTGGACGAATTCTTCTCGACATAAGTTTGTATCACCCATTTTGACACGTTTGATCAGGATGGATACTCTCAACAAATCTTGATTCTATCGAGGCTTGAAGGGAGAGATATCGATCCATAAACCCATGAGGAAGGGGTTGCCCCAGCAGCAATCCTAGTTGTCGTTTGACTCGCCCTATACAGAAAGATGGTTCAATGATTCCTAACAGATAAGAATGAAGTTGCTACCATTATCTTTCAACTTGGAAAGCTGAGGTACATAAGTTGCTCCCAGAGCAGTCGTCCCACCATGGATCGATGATGTCTCTTAAGCGTCCTCAGACCTTAAAAATTTCTCCAACTGTGAGGCTGCCAGAGCAAATAGGAACAACTACAGGTGTGGCAGTGTTGCTCATTTGATATTCATATACTAGAGAATGAACTATCTCTTGTAGATCATTAGCCAAAACCCGATCTGATCCAAGAGAACAAGATAGTGAATATGCCTCTTGGTTCCAATCATTCCAGCATGGGCTCAAAGATAGAAGTCATTGTTCTTAGGATGATAGACTTCGTTGTCTATAACAGTTCCAGGCGGGACATTGTCAAGAAATCTCTGCTGGCAAAACTTAGTATGATGGTTTTTCTGTGCCATAATGACCATGAACTTGGGGTTCCCATTTTGTCAAGGAACTTGATCACATTCTTTGTTCAAAACTTGATTGAGCTGAGACTTGCTAACTCGATCCTTAGAAATAATGAGCTGATCAGGCTTCCTCTTCCCTGAATTTGTACAGAAGTCTTCCCTCATGATACCTTTATCCACTGGTTTGACACTGGTTTGAAGGAAAAATCTATCATCTCAAGCTTCAAAGACTGTGTACGGACTGATGCTCTATAGCGAAAAATCAATGGCCATTGCCTGAAGCTAACTACCGTAGCTATTGATGGCACATCAGACTGCTTAGGGGAGTCATGTAATACATTCATTCCAAGGATAATAGTTGGAACCCTTGAAATCATAGGGGTTTGAGGGCGTTTGCTCCAGTGTAAACATAGAGAATAAGTGGTACCAATCTTCACCAGTTTCGGTCATCTCCTGTAATTTATTTCTTCTTCTTTTTCTTTTCTTTTGGCAACATTTGTTGTGTGGTGCCTTATCTCTGAGTAGACTGCAAACTTTTGACATTGTGCAGTTGGATATGATCTCTCTCTTTTTTCTTTTTTCTCTTTTTTTGATTTTTTAATTTTTGTTTTTTTTTTCGTTATCTTTTTTTTTCTTCTTTTCTTTTTTTTTTTTTGAATTCAAACTCGAATTTAGATGCGGCTTAGAATTTGGACCGTTTACTTTGACCCAAGAAGTGACCTTACTCTCTTGGTGAAGTAATTGATCATCAGGAAGGTGACTTAAAGTTGGTGAAACTGGCCTAGTGATGTCCGTGCCCCTCATGGAGAGTCTTCAAAGGAACATGAGTCTTATCTCCCTCAATTTGACCTTTACGACACATTAATGTAGTCTTTTTTCATGGTGGGCTAGCAATATCTTAACCTTCTGATCGGCCTGGCTATTGTAAAACCACTGGCCTGTGTCCTACGACTATCCTTGCGGACTTCTTTTGAAATTTTAGTGTACCCGCGTCTCGGTAGCCTAGGCCCGTCTTGATATGGTTGTGCGAGGACACGTTTGAAATGTTTCAAAGATATCTCACCTTTTTGGTAGTGAGCTAGGCTTCAATCCTTGTTTGCTCGCGATATCCACTGATCTTGTGGGATTCATTTTCATTTTGTTCTACCATCCTTGATAAATCGGAAGATAGGTCATAATCCTTGTTATCTTCAGAGTTCTGAGACTCCCCTAAGCACACATTTCGCTCTAAAGGAGATTCCAGTTTAGTAACAGTGTCACTCGCGTTATTGATATCTGGAGACCCTTTTTTCAGGTACAGATGAAGGTTTCAAAGAATAAAATGAATTTAAGAATGGTTATTTATGTATCATGATCATGAAGAAAGAATATTTAAAAGAGTTCAAAGATCACCAGAATCTAAGAATAATTGTGCAGTGGTTATGAATAAAAGAATAAGAAAATCTAAGAATAATCGTTGTATAGTATGAAGTGAAACTTTACTCAAAATGATGCATTTTTATTGAAATAAAGATTTTAGACAAAAGCCTATTTTCACAAAAGGATTCTTACTGCCTCTAGGCTTAAAGCAGTAAGCGTGTTCTGGGTATTACCCTAAGTTAGCTCTAAAAGACAGAGACTTCTTCCACAGTCCTATTGTTCAAAATACTCCCATACATGCAAGGGCAAATGCTTGGTAAATTTCATTCCTTCATTACTGCGTTAACATTCCCTTTAGCATGGTCAGGGAATGGATTCTTGGTCGCATTGCTAGCCTTATCAAATTGCAGAATACCCGTATCAATGAGTCCTTGGACCTGTTTTTTAAAGGCGAGGCAGTTCTCGATTGAATGTCCTGTATTTCCCGCATGGTATTCGCATCGAACTTTCGAATCGTACCACTTGGGATATGGAGGCTGCAACGGTTTTATATAAACTGCGGATACCACTTGCGCATCATATAGCCTTTGATGTAGCTCCTTATACGACATTGGAATTGGCGTAAAAGAGAGTTTTTCAGTTCTTGATCTAGCATTGGATCCTTGCTTTCGAGGACCCTGATGGCTAGGGGTTGTCATTCTTGGCTGGCCTATAGTAACCGGCCTCACCTTACTTTCCTTTCCTTTTATTGCCCACGAAGTATTGTCCTGGGAGCTCCACTCTTGTTTCGCTAGGGTTTCGCACTGTTTCGGATGCTCCATACTGGCCTGATACTGTTGAAGTCCAGTGGTAACGGGCATCCCTCGCGAAGGCGTATCTGGTTGAGTCTGGCTGCTTATTGGGGTGAACCTTGGGGCATAAACGATATCTTCGTTATCATCTTCGCTATGGCCCACTGGGACTTTTCCTTTTCCGAGCCCTTCGGATAATAACTGTTTAAACTGGCTAATCATATGTCTCTGGAGCTCTAACATTTGGCTCTGGATATCCAGCGGAATTCTGGATAACTGCTCTTGCATCTGTATTTGCCTTTGCTCTATTCTCTCCAGCCTTTGCTCCATGTCTCTTAGGTCAACTGAAATAACTTTATCTAATTAGGGTCGTTTTGTAAAAATCTAATGCAAATGATGCGATGTAAGTAATGCAATGTAAATGATGCAATGCAAATGCGTGAGATGCAAATGAATGCAAGAAAAGAAGCATCGACCTTATATTCAGTTCCATTAGGAGAATTATTTCTAGAAGACAGATTTTTTCACATAAAATGGATCACATATGCGGTCTTGCCCTCATAGTCCAAGCGAAGATGCCAATCTTTCTCTTCATGTCTGAATACTATGGTCGACTCTCGTAAACTTGCCAAAGGTGTCTTCATCCGCGCCTTTTTGTTTGGTCCGGGCCGCGACTCTTTGCTCACTATTCCTCGCGATACTTGCTAGCTCCTTTAAGAAAGTCGAGACGTGACAGCTCTTGCATAATCTTCAACAATTTAAGTCTTTTGGGTAAAATCTTGTATTCCTTTGTGAGCTCATCCTTCTTCCGTGGTGCTCACTTGGACCATTTATGGGCGACCGCATTATAATCCACTTTATCAAGAAATTCGTCCCCTTATGACAAACTCCCCTATTTAGGAATCGAATATGAATCAACACCTCTTTTCTATAACGATGCGATGTAATGTAATGCAATGCATGAATGCAAAAAGGCATCGATCTCGATTCAGTTTCTTTTAGAGAACTTTATTTTGGAAAACAAGGTTCTTTACACAAAACGGGCTACCAATATGCGTTTGCCCTTAGGTTCAAAGTCTTAACAACAAAGCAAACTCTTGACCAAAATCGGATTGTAGTTCACGTTGGTGCTTAATGTGCTCAATTTAAGCTATGTCTTCATCCGTGAGGTAATCCCTACAACCAAGGATACTTCCTCTAATATTTGTGAAGTTATCTTGCTTATCTTTTTGAAAAGATTGGTGAACAAGTAAGCGTCCTTACTTCGCAGCACACTGCCTTTAAAAGGTATCCAACACTTTTAGTGCTACCTTTGAGCCTTCAAATTCTTGCTCACTCAGAATATTTTGAAATGCTCATATCTTTGCAGCATAGCTAATCTCCATCTTGAAGGTCCTTGAACAGTACGATCTTCTTTGATCTCTTTCTTCCATGGCCATTTGGGCTGTCCAGGCCATCAGGGTTTGCATTTCCATAGGTATACCATCCTAAAGTGCCACGGTAGACTCAAATTTGTCGTTTGGTAGCGATCCTATAAGCTTTTTTCACCATTTTAGGTAAAATTCCTTCCAACCAACTCATTTTCACGGGCCTCCTGCACTCTGTCAATTACTTTCCTTCCAATACCCTTACCGTCCGTAGGGTAACCATCCTCATATGAAAAGGAAATGTTGTGATGGTGTAAGTGTCCATCAGTACTTCCCTTTTCAATCATCTTTGTGTTTATAGAACCAATGCTTGGCTACGTTACTCTATTGATCCTATATTGCCTTTAACTTCCGAAGGTTATTTTGTGCCGCGTTAGCGCAAGTATAATTCCCTAATTCTGATGTATATCCTTCAATTAGACAATCTCTTTTTCCTAGTTGTGTTTCCTTTGACCGTTTACGGACAGTCGCATTGTTTCCCACTTTATCAAGGATCGCGTTTTTCAAAACAAAGCTCTCTAAATTAGAAATTGAACATGATTCGATACCTTTTAAATGCGACATGATGTGCAAATTATAGAAAGAACACGAAAAACACAGAATGTCAGTACAATGTGTAAAATGAAATTTCAAAACACGTATGGAAACAGAGAAACAATCAAGGACCTATCAGGGTAATCACTAAGGTTCGACGTGGCTCTACCTAGGGTGGGCTCCTGGGGGTTCTTTATATGCAGTTCGGATCTAAAGTAAGGGTACCTGAACCAGCGGATTCCTCGATCTTCACCCATTGTAGGCTCATTTAGATCGAGTTCGGTTCAGGGGAACACATTTCCCTAAGGCTGCACGGAGATGAAAATCTCACGAGGCACATAGGTACGGATGTGTTCCGGAAGCGTTTCACTATCCTACACGGAGGTGAAAACCTCACGAAGGAGTAGCTTCTTGCTCCTACTTAAAAGGTGTGACCCGGCGGTCATGCAATGCAATGCACAAGTATATAAAAAACTTGAAACATAGAAAGGAAATAACGAAAACCGCAATTCAAAACAGATGAAATGCAAGAGAGGGATCGTATATAGAAATCAAAATTTCAATTTTCGACAAAAAGACAAAAGTTAATCAACTCGTGGCTTGACTCACAAACTTGGGTCCCCAGTGGAGTCGCCAAGCTGTCGAAACCATTTTTTTGAAAAATAGGGGAATCGACTTTAAAATTCGAAAAAAAAGGGAGTCGCCACCAATCTTTTTTGTTTAGGTGTGATCGGGTCACCTCGAAAAAGAGATTATTTTTAATAAACAATTTGATTTATCAAAACAACGATTTTGGCCTACGAAATCAGAAAAGGGTTCGGGAGTCGATTACGCACGAGGAAGGATTAGCACCCTCGATACGCCCAAAATTGGTACCTAGTTGATTAATTAGTGTCTTAGTGTCGAATGTTTGAAAATTTAAAAGAATTTAAAATACGATCTCTCATTCTAATTAAAAAAACTTGAATGAAATGAAATGAAATGTCGGAAGCCATTCTCGTCTCGAAGAAAAACGTTGAGTCCAGTAAGTTAGGATACGATATTTGAGACCTTTGAGAACGAGCATGCTTTTTATTTAGAAGTCTAAAAGGATATTTGGCTATTTAGATCAAACGAGAAAAATCGAAACCCAGTAAGTTAGGGCACGATTTTCTCGAATTTCTAACTACCGAACATTGCCTTGATTTAAAATTGTTTAAATCGACATATTTGAAAATGGTTTAATGCATTTAATGTGAAACGAAACAAACTTGAGTTAAAAATAATAAAATTTCAATAAAATAAAAATCATGGAACAAATACATGTAATAATATTACTTTGAACAATGCACCAAGATATAATATTACAAAAATACGTAATATATTAGAAATGATAAAAACAACTATTAACATAAATACGCACACAATACGCACATATAGAATTAACGATTTAAATATATTCAATATGTAAGATTAGAAATATATACATACAATGGTAAGAAATATGATACTATAATGTTAAGGAAAGTACATAAGTATACAAATACAATATATACATAATAGAGTAAAAATGATAATACATATAAAAGTATGGGTAGTTTATATGTATATAGTAGAAAATGATATACATATGAGAAATATTGGTAATATAAAGTTTGAAAATAACGAATAAAAGAAACCTATATGTAATATACATACTAGCATATATCTAATAATATTAGAATATATATAATAAATGAAAATATATGTATAATATACAAGAATATAGGATATACATAATATACAAAATATAACCTCAAGACCTATAGATGTAATAAACAAAACATATATTACAATATTGAAGATAAAAGATAACACACACAAAAAAATGTACACATATATATATGTACATATATATAACTATAATGCATATATAAACGATATATACTCAATATATAATACCAAAATACACATATATATAATATATAATATATATTAATAATAACAAAAATAAGGTTTGGTTGTAAATAAAACGAAATTTCAGGGGTCTAATTCTGAAATAAAAAAAAAGCAGGGATGGAAAAGGGACTAAATTAAAATCTAGATAAATTTAAAGGAAAGTTCGAGTAAAAAATGAAGCAGGGGACCTATACGAAATGCGTCGAAACATTAAGGGGTCAAACTGAATAATATCCCGAATCCCTGAATGAACGCACCGTTTCGTTTTTTGATATAGGGACCAAATTAAAAGATTTACAAAATTAACAGATCGAATTTAAAAGAAAGTAACTAAAAGGAAATGGGCTGATCTGAAGCGCATTCCAAAAGTGGGAGGACTACGGGCATAAATAGCCCACAAACTAAGAACACGCGGACCCCCTGATTAAAAGGTCGGGTTTCAATCGGGTCAGACGGGTGGAGCCCTTATACGGCACCGTTTTAGACCATGAGAAAGGGTTCTAAACGGTGCCGTTTAGCCCTTTACAAATCTAAAAAAAATAAAACCCAAATCGGGTTTCATCAAAGACCGAAAGGTCTTTTTCTTTCAGCCTCCTCTACGGCGCTCTTCTGCTAGGGTCTGTGAACCCTCGTCGCAGATATCTAGTGGGGTCGCCAAGGGGAGGGTTCCCGATCCCATTTGCTTGCATGATCGGAGGAGAGTCTTACCCGTTGAAAACTCCCTCCTATCTTCGACCACCGTGAAGGAGAGAGGACCCGAAGACCGCTCTCAAAGGTAAGATCCGAGACCTTCTTTCTATTTTAATGTATATACACAAAACAAAGGATTCAAAAAAAAAAATGCAAATCACCTAAAAAATTTCGATTGATTTCTGTTTTTCTTACAAGCGTTTTCTCGTTTCTGTTTTTTCTCTTTTTTTTTTGTATTCGAATTCCCCCGGTTACACTGTTTTTTTGAATATTGAAAATCCCCCCTTTTCCTTGGTTCGATTTTGGCTCTTTAAAGCCGATTTTGGTACCCTTTTTTTTATTCTATTATTTTTCTGTCCTATTTCTATGCTCTGTTGTGCTGCTCTCTGTTGCGTGTTCTCCTTGCTGCTTTCGTCATGTTTGCAGGTCTATGGAGGTCTGGAGGTCAATAGGGTGATGGGACCAGGCTCGGAGGAGCAGGTGGAGGGCAGTGGTGAAATGACTGGTGGCCAGAAGGTTGGTGGCTAGGTATGCGGCGCAGTGGGTTAAGAGTAGCTGCTAGGGTTGCTGTTACACATTAGGTTTTGGGCTAGGGATGTTGAATTTGGGCCACCGGGTTGGGTTAGGCTTTAGGTTACTTGGGTTGTGATAAATGGGCTCCGGGTATTGGGTATTGAAACGGGTATGAGGTTTGTTTTTAGGGGTTTTAGGTAGTTTAATTTGGTTTTGTAAATTGGGCTTGGGATTGTTGTAAATGGACAATTTGGTTTTATTTGGTTTGCATGGGCCCGGGCAAAATTGCCCTATTACAAATTTGGTATTTTGATAATGGTTGCTCTCATCACATAACAGGTAACCAATCATTCTTGCTTGATTTTGAAGAACATCGTGCTGGTCAAGTCACTTTTGGTGATGAGAAAAAAGGTCATATCCTTGGGAAAGGAACTTTCAATGTTCTTAGATTGCCAAATTTAAAGAATGTGTTTCTTGTTGATGCCCTGAAAACAAATTCAGTTGGTATAAGTTAATTATGTGATCAAGGCATGTTTGTTAACTTCAACAAATACAAACGCCTGGTTTCATCAAAGTCAAAAGAGAATATCATGATAGGTGCTCACACTTTTGGCAACTACTATAAAGTAGTTCAATCCATCACATGTAACAAAGCTTCTGTATCTAAATTGGAGCTCTGGCATGAGAAACTTGGTCATATTCTTTACAAAGGATTTCAACGACTGGTTGAATATGACGCTACTAAGGTAATTGCAAAGCTGAATGGTGTCATTCCTAAAGCTTGTAGTGGATGCTTAAAAGGGAAACGACACAAGGAGAGTCATCAACAGTCACCGATCCAAACCATTGCACCTCTTGTGCTACTCCACACGGAATTCATTAGACCTATGCAATTCAAGAGTATTGGTAGAAAACTAATATCTTTGAAGAGAAAACTATTGAAATTTAATTTTTATTATTTTAAAATCTATCGAATGAAGAGAAAACTATTGAAATTTAATTTTTATTATTTTAAAATCTATCGAATTATACTTACTTTTTTTTTTTTTTACGTTAAATACATTTAACAATTTTGTGTATTTAAAATTTTAATAATTAATAAAAAAATAAAATATTTGAAAAGGATGTAAAATTTATATGATAAAAAATATTAACTGTGGATTTGTCACTTTTCTTTTCCTCGACAACAATCAAATTTTTTAAAAAGAAAAGCAAAAATTTAACTGCCAATTTGTCGCTTATAGCTTTTGATGGAAATGAATTGCTATATCATATTAAAAAAATATTATAATTATTATCAAAAATAAAATTATAAATTTAAATTATTCAAATACATTGTAATATACAACATTATGAATTATGAGGAAAGGTTAAAGAGTTCATAAAAAAAACTATTAATTTTCAAATTTAAAATGAAAACATTATCATTTAATAAAATTTAAACAATTATAGATAAAAAAATCAATATTAAGATAAAATTTAAATTAAATTAATGTAACAAATTAAATAATTGTGGAGGTATGCCTCGTATTTTTTGATTTTTTTTCTCCTGGTTAAACTCTGTTTTTAGTTTCAGACTTAAAATCTGATTAGTGTAGGCTATTTTATTATTATTTGACCTATGAATTTAGCCTATAAATAGGCTATTTTTCACCCTAGAAAAATAACCCATTACACATTTAGGTATTAACTTTTATAAGATTCCAAATAATTTTATGCTTATATTTTGAGAGTTCTTATTTCAGATTTCGAGGTTTAGTTTTATCTCCATATTTTGTACTATTCGTTTTGGCCGTTTTAGTGAAATTATCTTTACCCATAATTTTTTTATCCTCTTCAGAAGGTTTTTTCACGTAAAATATTTATGTTCGATCTTTTCAATTTATTCATTATTTTATTTGTTCGTTACTTAATCGAGTTTATTCACAACAATAACAAATAAAAATTCATCTTACTAAAAGCAATTGAAATAAAATTATATTAAGATAAAGTAAAACATTCAATTTCCTCAAAACAATAAAAAAACAAATTTTAATTTAAAAAATGTTAATAATATTAAAAAAAATCTTGATCTTCTTCTTCACTCTAACATTTTTTTTTAATAATATTACAAAAATTAATTGTATTTTTATTTTCTTCCTTCATTCAACTTCATAAGAAAGAAATAATACTAACTATTACTAAATATAAAATAATAATATAATCAAATTTGAACATTTTTGGTGAAAACAAAACCTATTAAAAGACTCAAAGTTATTTTTCTTAATTCTTTAAATGCTACTTGAATAAAAATATTATGCTACTATTATCAATATTATAGCTATAATGGTAATAAATTTAAAATAATAAATATAATTTAATATAAATTTAAAGTCTAATCAAGTGATAATAATTGTTATACAAAAAATGAGTTTTTAATAAAATAAATATAAATAAAATTAGTTGATGTTTTTTATATAAAAACACTAATAATAAAATAAAATAATATTTATTGTTATTTTATATTAATAAAATATATTATATCATCATAGATGTTGTTGGTTATTGATTATTGATATATAAAGGTATATTAGTTTTAGAGCTCAATCTTTTTTTCCTGTAGTTTAGTTTAGTATCTATTTTCATCATTATGTTTTTATTAAAAAGATATTACAAATAATTATATCATAATATTTAAGTATTTATGTCATTAAAAATAATTCTAGTAATTCACAAATGGTTATGATTGTGTTGAGTAATTTTATATACGTATCATTAAAGGGAACATTAGGGTATTTATACATATTATTACTGTTTATGATTTGATTTTACTGTTCATAGACTTGACTCTACTATTTATAGGACTGACATTCTGAGCAGGCCTCCAACATGTTGAACACGTGTACTGCTTTGGGTTGCCTGCTAGACCTCGCGCCCCCCTATACACAAACTCCTTGGGTATATGCAAGCTGGGATCACAAACTCCCCTCGACTCATGCGAGCTAATATCGCGAGCTCTCCTAGCTATCCTTTCACTGTACGCCTCGCGCATATGCATCTGATGGGACTTGATCGGGTTGTAGGTAAGCGACCTTCATCTGAGTTTCGGGTTGGTGATCATTGGTGTATAACATATTACAATATAAACAATAAATATATGGTAAGATTGTTGTAATTTTTTTTTTTTACAAAAGAAATTGTAATTTATGAATAAAAGTTAAAAGTTATCATAATTTAATTAATTAAAAAGGTGGAAATAAAGAACAAAAAGTGGCAGACATGTAAGCATTTGAAAATGCATGAGGAGGCTGAATGAGAGGTTTTATTATATTTTATGTGAGGGGAAGAAGAACATGGTGGGGCAAGGCTTGCTTATGGTTTGATAAACATCAAAGCTTTAGAATTAGACTCTTTAACCACCTAATAATTATGCTTGGTTTGAGATAAGCAGCATCCACATGCATGGTTTGCTTTTCTTAATTTTTTATTTTAGGACCACTTTGTTTTGGTTTATCACTCCAAAATAGGTGTCCTTTTAATATTGAATCTTTTTCTTCTCTCTCTTTGTACACTTAAGCAGATTAGTGTATATAAATATATATATATTCCAAATACTAAAAGGCAACATAAGCACCTAACTTGCATGAATCCTTGACTGGATTCAGCTTTTCAAAATTCTAATGACTACATGAAAAAAGCAATACGAATGGAACTCAAGATTCATTATAACTAGTTTATAAAATTTGGGGTTTGAAACTCTAATATTTGCAAGTTGTTTATCCATCATACACTAATATAATTCTCAACGAGAGACTATTGTATAGCTTTTGTCAACTGCCATTGAAATTTACATTGTCCAATTTTCCATGTTGGCATGTTTAGATGAATGCACTCTTTAACTTGCATCGAATATAGAAGATTACCGCCCTAAACGATACACTAAATTCGTCATAGGCTGTGGCCTACTTTGTGTATATATACATACCATATAGCTTTGAAAATTTCTGCATAAATGCCAAATTGCCAATAAACCAATAGGTTCTGAAAATAATTGTGATAAAAACAGAAGAATTGGGAGCATAAAAATATCAGGAAGGTTTTGTAGTTGAAAAAGTAGGGAAAACATCACTACTCTGCCATATGAATTGAAAAAACGCCGTCTGTGGGAATCGAACCCACGACCACATGGTTAAAAGCCATGCGCTCTACCGGCTGAGCTAAGACGGCATTGCTGGTAAGTTTGCGCTTGTTACCAATTAATGCAAAGTAAATTAGGTGTTTTGATATGATATGTTTATGTCTACTTAAAGCCGGGGGCTGGCGGTGGATCACTCTCAAATAAACCTTTTTTTTTTTTATCTATTTATAATTTATAAAATTTTAAATTAGTAATTATAAAATTGTGCTTTAATATCTTAAAAATGATAAAATTTTAATTTAATCGTTTAAAAATTATAAATATATAAGTTATTAAAATGATGAAATTACATTTTTACTATCATAAAAATATACAATTGATTTAAAAAAAATTATATAATTAATGTATTGTTTCTATTAAAAAGTTAAAATAATTTCATAAAGAAATTGATGGGAAAAAAATTGAAAAGCTCTTCCTAATATTTTTTAATAATAATTATTTTTTATATAAAAATAAATAGATCTCCCTTTATTCACTGAAACCTCAAAATCCCTAATTCTTTCATTTCCTTTCCACACTTATCTTCTTCTTTTTGTTCAAATTTCTTTTATTCTCTCTCAGTCTCTCTTGAATTTTTACAAGATAGATGTTAAAAGTTTCAATATTTTCAAACGGGTCTTCTTAATTTGGTAACAACTTTTTTTCAATTCTTATTAATTAATCATTAGAAAATTAGGCATTTATCTTTTCTTGTGATAGATTAAGGTTTCTATGCAAAATTTAGTTATTATTTATTGAATGATTCGGGGATGTTAATTTTGTATGAGATTTCTGTAAGGCCAAAATTTTGCCCAAGCCCATAAATCATACAAAAACAAAAAAATAATAATAACCAAAAGAGTCCAATGTCCTTTTACAAATATCGGGGCCCAA
Source organism: Gossypium stocksii (assembly GCA_020496765.1). NCBI lineage: Eukaryota > Viridiplantae > Streptophyta > Magnoliopsida > Malvales > Malvaceae > Gossypium > Gossypium stocksii. The sequence goes on from CM035620.1 coordinate 86,525,752, forward strand.
ACCATAAACTAAAAAATCCAACCAAAATAATAAGCCCAAAATAAAATTAAAAGCCCAATTATACAAACCCAAAACTGAATGATTTAAAGCCCAAACTAATTAAAACAAAAAAACAACCCTAACCCAAACTCCTACAGGCCCGAGTGGCCCAAAATCGATTGAAGCCTTCAGAAACCCTAGGCGCCGCAATAGTTTCCCTCGGGCCTCCAGTCACTCCGCAACCCACGCCTCCGTACGACGTTCGTACCTGCGAAAGATGACAAAAATGACAGCAACAATACAACGCATACAACAAACAAAGAGAAAAACTTTTTTTGGCTATAAAAGAGAAAAGAAACAGTCGATGTGTTTTGGGACGATACACAATCAATAAAAAAAGATATCAGATTTCGAATACAAAGAAATATATTAAAAAGAAACAAGATTAGGGTTTAAAGGTGATTTCCTTTTTTTTATATCTTTACTTTTAAGTTCTTTTTTATTTTATTATATATGAAATAAAAAGGGACCTCACCGAAATCTCCTCGCGGACTCGTCGTCGGAGATCTCTTCTCCTTCGCCGAAGTCGAACCAAAAGGGGAGGGGAGGGACCTTTCTTTTGGCCTTTCAGTTTTTTAAGGCTAGGCCTTCGAACTCATCTTGAAACCGGGTTGAAGGACCTATTTTCGCCCGTCGCTAGCCACCGAATATGGTGGTGGTTCAGTAGTGTGGTGGATGGTGGCCCTTCTCGGCCGGAGTCAAAGGGGGTGAGAGGGATTTGGAGTGTTTCTCTGATTTTTTTAAGGGAGGATAAGAATGAGTTTTAAAAAAAAATTTGGGCCTTAAGTAACTGCATTAAAACGGCAACGTTTCGGGTGTCCTCCTCAGATACAAAACGACGTCGTTTTGGGGTGGCCGATCTGACCAGACTCAAGGGAGACCATGACCTGCGTGTTTTCACGCCTTTGGGGATATTTATAGAATCGGCCCTTCCACTTATTGAGCCCGTTTCGATTGAGTCCTTTTATGCTTTCTTCTTATTTTAATTTTAGCCTAAAATTTTGTTTTATTTCTTTTCAGTCCCCAATATAACGCTGCGTTTTGGGAGTAGGGATTAATTTCCCAATTGGTCCCCACGCTTTTACACGTGTTTAATTTTAGTCCTTATTTGCTTTTTCCTTCACATTTTTACCCCTAATTTCATTTTTTGTTCTGATTTAGTCCTTAATCATTTGGAATTTAACCCTTTTTTTTTTAATTTGTTATTTATTTATTCATTTTTATATTTTATATATTATTTATTTTAAACTATTTTATACATTGGATTGTTTTATTATTTATTATTATTTATTATTATTTTATTTTATTTTATTTATTATATATTATCTATTACATATATTATTTAGTTTAAACCATGTCATATGTTATTTTAAAATTTGTTATATTGTTTTTTAATTTGTTTATTATTTGTCTAAAGTTTTTTCATATATTATTTATTTTAGATATTTCCTTTATTTTATTTTTATTATTCGATCTCTTTTATACTTTCCTTTATTATGTCCTCATTTATTTATTCATTATTTCAAAATTTGAATTTTGTTATAATTATCACTTTTATTATTATTTTTGTGTTAGCATTATCATTGTTGTTGGATTATTCGTGTTATTAGTTATTTCATGTTATCATTCTTTCTTTTGATTGTCTATATTAGCATTAAAAGTTAGTACGTCATGGGATTATCGTGAATTTTTTTAGTGTATTTATTTTTTTCAGTTATTTATTAGCGCGACAATTTTATCCAAATCATCATTTTGAATAAGAAATTACGTTTTGTTTAATTACTCCACTTGTCATTATCTAAAAATTTTTAAAAAATAAGGCAATGCTTCGGATTTTAAAGACACGAGAAAATTGTGCCCTAACTTACGGAGTTTCGATCTTTCTCATTGAGTTTAAACAGCTAAATATCCTTTCAAATTAAAATACATGATTTTAAAATAAAAATAAAGGCAATATTCCGTGTTTGGAAATTCGAGAGATTGTGCCTTAACGTACTGGGTTTCGATTTTTCTCGTTTGACCCAAATTACCGAATACCCTTCTAAAATTAAAATGCATAAGTTTTGAAAATCAAAAGGCGAGCTTATTCTCGAGGGTTTAAAATGTTGTGTCCTAACATATTGGATGTGACATTTTATTACATCGGGACAAGAAGGTCTTTAGCATCCACTTCGATTTATCCAAGCATTTTTGTAAAATTAACATTAATAAAAAATGAGGATCGTATTTTTTAAATTCTTTACGGATTTTCAACTTTCGACATTAAGACATTAATTAATTAATTAATTAATTAATTAATTAATTAATTATGTACCAATTTTGGGCATTACGAGGGTGCTAATCCTTCTTCGTACGTAACCGACTCCCGAACCCGTTTTCCCGAATTTTGTAAACCAAAATCGTTGTTTTAGTAAAACAAAACATTTTATTAAAACCATCAAATTACGAGGTGATCTGATCACACCTAAACAAAAAATATTGGTGGCGACTCCATTCTCATTTTTAAACGTCGACTTCTGTTTTTCAAAAAAATGGTTTCAACAATTCCTAATACCATGATCGAGTAATAATTTTTAGATATTGATTAATACAAATCATTGAAGAAATTAGGTTTGATTGTACTTATAATCTTGAATTTCTGAATATCGATTAGAAATTTAACTTTTTTTTTTTAGAAATTGTTTTTACAAGTGTGATTATTATGAATCTTGTGTTTAAAAAATAGATATATTGTATTCTCATGGCACAAAAAAGAATGTAAGTGATTTTTATTTTTGTGAAAGAAAATTACTAATTATTTGTTAACTTTATGAACACTTTTTTACGTGCTTAAAAATTGAATTTATTTATTCTAAATGTATAAAAAATAAATATTTTAATAGAAAATTTTCACTAATGAAGCAAAGAAAAAACTATAAGAAAACATATATTATACATTAGTTAATAGGAACTATATAAATATTTTAATTTTTTAAAAAAAATTAATCACTCAATTTAAAAATTCTAGGTACGCCTCTTTGTTCTTGAGCCGACAACCACCAACCAACTTTTTTATAATACGGTGGATTAAGTATTAGATCGATTGACATAGATATTGTTATGAATGTAGGAGGATGTAGGTATTTAAAAAGGGTACTTTTCTTGGTTTCAATCTTAAATTTAGTATTTATATTTGGCAAGAGTTATATATTTTGGTATTTAAAGATAACGATGTAAATTTTTTAGTGTTTAATTCGAGTTTTACGATTTATTTAATGAAAGTTAATTACTGATATTATTATATTTGAATGTTCTTTTATTTTATTAATAGGGTGAATTTTGTGTTAATTGTGAATTTGTTTAATTTTACATTTAATTTTTTAAATACAATCTGATAGATGTGATTTAGTTTGTTATTGATTTGATGAAAGTTAATTATTAATATTATTTGCTAGTTATGAATTTTCATCAAATCAACTCCAAAACTCAAATTAAATACAAAAAAGTTAACACTGTTACCTTTAGGTACCAAAATGTTTAAATTTTGTCAAATATATGTATTACGTTGGATTAAAAAATAACACAAATACCATATTAGATGAAAGTGTTGAACTCAAGTACCAAATTATGTGTTGAAGGAAGTTAGGTTTCAGACCTCCAACAGAAGGTATTGTCTCACTCGAGAGTTGTCTCTCGTACTTCAAGAATAGGCTAAAAAGTTCACAGAATTTAGAGAACACCTTAATTGATGTTGATAAGATCTACACCTACAAAGAATCGAACCATCAACCAAAACTTAATGCCTTACCTTAGCATATTTAGTCCACTTGTATTGTAACATTGAATTGTCGATAAGATTTATATTGATACCTCAATCAGTTTTCAGGTCAACCAATCTGACTAATAACATTGAATTGTAATATCATATTTTAATTATATTAATAAAAAATAAATTAAATTTTAAAAGAAAAAATCTTATCTAAAAATTAAGTTTTAAAATTTATAAATTAAAATAAAAATATAATCCAAGTATTATAAATATAAGGTGCAAATTATTCATTAGCTTAATCTTAAGTAGTTAGTCAATGGTTCTACAAATAGGCCCAATGGGTCTAAATGAAACAGATTAACCCAAGCAAAGACAACTTGGTGGTTGGGAAGTTCATTTTCCGCAAACTTTTGTCTTTTTTATAGTAGATACTTTTATCCCTACTCATGAATTGGGTTATTCGCACAAGCTCGAACACTTATCTAAAAAGAAAAATATTTGTACAAAAATATGAGTCCCAAAATGGGATTAGATAAAATTTAAGACCCATTTTTTATATAGGCCATGTCTTGAGCAAAAATTTTTTGCCTGAGCTTGACCCAAATATATTATGTTATAAAAATAATTTTATTAACTATATATGTTAAATAATTATTATATATATTTATCTTTATATCCATATTAAATCACTAACTCAATAATAATTAAATTCATTATCTAAAACTTAAAAAAAAAAATCTACCCAACTAAATAACCCAACTCAAAATATAAAATTTTAAAAATTTTATTTAATACAATAAAATATTTATTACATTTATTTGTATTTTTTAATATAAATAATTTTTAATGTGTTTTAAAAAATTTATTTTAATATTTTTAGTACATTTGGTGTATTATATTTTTTAAAAATAATTTTTTAAATAAAAATTAATTAAAAAAGATAAATATACCTGAAAATACTTTTCTTAAATTGAGCAGAATTTAGATAAAAAAAATAAAGCTATTTTTGCCAGACTCAATCTGAATTTAAAAAAATTAGTGTAACTACCTTACATGCATCCTAAGTGCAAGCTAGGGCCACCCAAGCATGAGCACCTCTAAGATCGTTTCGAATCTCTTGTATGCATCGTTTGGAGGAACATAAAACAAGACGAAACAACGCTCGTTGGAAACCGAAAAAAGAAAAAGACTTAATTCAAGTCACGTCCTCATGATGTCATCATTGCTTGGGTGATATTATAAAAAGTACTAAATGAGTTCAACGTCCCATCTATGGAATTTGAAACCAAAATTAAAGCTTAAATTACCAAATAAATCTTTTTTTTAATTATGAAAATAGATTAGTTTTTCTAAAAAAATAGAAAGGAGTTGGTTTTGCTAAAACGTATCTAATTGGTGTTGTTTTTAAGGGAAAATTAGAAATATGTTTATAATTGGAAGTGACCGTTGGAGGAGAGAAAGAATGCGCTGATCTGGATGCGTTTTTACTTAGTGCGCTGAGCTGGAAGCACTTTATTGGTCAAAGGAGAAAAATGCTTCCAACTGGAAGCGTTTTTCTAATTTTCTCCTGAAAATAACTCTAATTTAACGCATTTTAGCAAAATTGACTTATTTCTATAGTTTTTTAAAAAAATTGAAGACTTATTTCTGTCGTTTTTTAAAAAAATTGACTTATTTCTGTAATTAGAAAAAGGCTTTATTTCATAATTTAGTCAAAATTAAAGCTCACGCATTCTTTTTTATTGAATTGGCCAAATTAAAATTCTACCTCAAAATTCTTTTTGATTCATGAATGCAATCACCAATCAAAAAGTGATCACCCGGCTAGGTTCTTTGATTCATGAATAAATAGTAGACAAAATGGTTAAATTATTATATAGAGACTTTTATATTATGAGTCAAATTGTATTTTATCTTTTTTACTTAAAAAATTTTAAGTAAATGAGTTCTTATATGTTAGATCAAAGAGTAAATTAATCATTTCTATTAAAAACAGTGGCACACAGTGTGCTACATGTACTTTATATTAACATACAACAATTAATTTTTAATAATAACAAATGAATTTTTAACAGACTTTACTCTTTAAGTTAATATACAAAAATTAATTTCCTCAAACTTTGAGTAAAAGATGAGCATAATACTTTTATTTAGAAAAAATATAGAGTTAAAATCATGAAAATGGGGGGAGTGCCTTCACATATTTTTTGATTTCCTCCATTTGTTGGGGTGAAAAAATGATATTGGGACAAACGGCACGGCTAGAATCTCCACGAAAATTGACAACTAACTACTCCACCTCGTACCATGCTTTTCTCTTTTCTGTTTTTCACCAAGTAATAACAACTTGTTGATATAAAGAGGTGGCTTCTGTGGTTCTCATATGGTGGAAGTGTGAAGAGCTATAGGTTAGTTGTGGCGGAAGCGAATGACAGCATGTGTGAAAGAAAACGGTGCGGTATCTCAATACACAACCGAGGGTCTAAACCACCAAAGCAGATGCAACACCAATTATACAATTTTTGGGCATTAATGTAATCCCTATATATAAACTCATTTAAAACCTAAAAGTTTTTAAATTCTAAATAAAATTTTTTATTATGCTTTTACATATTTTACAATTAAATAAAAAATTAAACTCTAGATGTAATTTTGTTGTCACTCCCTCGTGAATTCATGGCTTATTATTGTTAAAACTTCAATTCAAGTATTCATTTATTTTGCACTTATTATGTGTTGTATTTTTTTTTATTGTTGTTAAAACTTTTAAAATTTTTGTTATCATTGTTAACATCTTTAAGTTGGGTGTTTTTTGTTGTTATTAAACCTTAAGAGTTATAAAATATAAATAATTTAACATTTGATTATGTTAAGTGATAATTAAAAGTGAGTTTAATTAGATTTTTAATATGCATTTATAATTATAAATTTAACAAATTATTTTTTAGATGAATATATTAATTGAAATTTTATATATAATTGAAAAAATATTGAACTTGTCAAATAGTACTATTTAAGAAACATAAAACAAAGACAATTTTATCTAGTTAAAGTTCAAAAATCCAAATCCAAATCCAATTTTGTCTAAATAAACTTCAAAAGCTCAAAGCATAAAAACAATATGAAAACCCGAAACTCGAACCGAACCAAACCGATTTTAGTACGGTACGGTTATAATTGATTTCTTATGTCCGTCAATTCAGTTTCAGTTCAAAAAATGAAAAAAAAAAAACTAAATACCTCGATTCAGTTAAAAAATCGAACTGAACCAATATCACCTCCCACCATGTTACCACTAGACCTGCCAATGGATCAGATGGCATTCGGTTCCAAAAAAATTCAAGCCCAAACCCGTTTTTATCTGGTCACACCCTAAAAGTTAATTTCACACTTCAAAAAGTAGTAAAATATTAAAAATATAATTTTACATTAATATTTTATATATTTTATAATTTAATTTAATTTTAAAAAATATTTTTATTATTTAAATTAAATTTGAGAAGTTAAGGTCAGCTTGAGGGATAAAAATTTGATCCAAACCTAACCCAAATCGAGTCAAGTAAGTTGCCCAGCCTATGGACATATTTAGTTGCCATTAGTAATCTTGATGTGGCACGTAATAAAAACAGGAAAAAAAGTAATGGAAAAATGAATTTAGGAAATGAAGAATAGTGCTAGCATCTTCCCTAAATTAAAACACAATCGTCAATTACGCAATGCGACATAAGTTAAATTTTGCGACTCCAACCCAGTGCTTATCGCCAGCATCTTCCCCCTTTCCACCTCTTCCCCAAGACAATGGTCCTAACCATGTTGTCCCCATAGCCTACAAGAAAGAATTCTGTGAAACAATGGATTACTTTCGAGCCATCTACAATGTCGATGAACGCTCCTCTCATGCCCTCCGCCTTACTCGACGAGCCATCCATCTCAATCCTGGCAATTACACTGTAAATATTTATATATACGTTTGTTTTTGTTGTTTCTTTTTTTAATGGCCTCTTTTTTTACGCCCGTGTGACTACCCGTGTAACTCTCTGACTTCTGTTACACGGTCAAGTCACACGCCCGTGTACTAGGCCGTGTGGAAGTGTAGAGGTCACATGGCCAAGCGACACACCTGTGTGCCAGGCCGTGTGATCAATTCTGAGCATTCTGTTTTAAATTTTTAAGGTGCAGGGGACACATGGCCATATCACACACGGCTGAGACACACGCCCGTGTCTCTACCCGTGTGGACAAAATAAGACCATTTCCAAGCCTTATTTTTCACCTAAATTTGCCTTACACCTACATTAACATTTTAACACATTTCTAAATCAATTCAAAACTTTAAATCAAGCTAAACTCAATTCTTATGCATGACATATCATCACATATTTTCAAATGACCAACTTACTAAATTGATCAAATATTCATCTAAGCATATTTATACCTAATATGTATATCAATTCAAGCACACAACACATATTAACATAATATGGTCTCATACACAGATACATCAAAACATACCATCACTAGCCATTCCAATAGCTAATTACAGCCAAATATTAATATGCCATCATTTGATCAATTTAGCCTATACATGCCATTATACTAAGGGAAATTTTACTAATTATACCCAAAATAAGTTGTAGGATAGTGTGATCTTGCTCCGACCCATGTCCAACCTTTACGAGTTTCCGAATACTATAAAATAGAAGAAATAAAATAGAGTAAGCATATTATGCTTAGTAAGTTCGTATAACGGAAATTTTGCTTACTATTCATTTTCACTAAAATAAACATGTACCAAGCAATTTGGATAAAAGCCTAAAACACACAACTTCATTAATCATGTAAGTCAAGTAATTCTCATAATTATCAAGAACATGAATGAGCTCATCATGTAATAACTTCCTTAACATATATGCCTTCCATATCATATTCCATATAACTTGTACTTTTCTATGCCAAATCATCTCAAGTTCATATTATCCCTTGTCAGAACTTTGCCCGTTGAATTTATTTGAAATATCGATGGATACATCGGTAGTACACTTGAAGTGTACAAAACTATAAATTCGTCAATTCATATCCGAGGGTACCCATTAGGGCTCATAATCAGGAAGCACTCTCTCGAGCCATATAACAGGATGCTTATGTGAGCCATGTAACAGGAAGCTTATCCGGACTATAACACGAAACTCATAAGAATTTAAAAACAGGAAGCTCATTGAGCTTTACAGGTAACTCCAAAGAGTTATTATCAATGAGCTCCAGATAGCTATAAACAAGAAGCTCAAGCAAGCCATATCAAGAAGCTCACAAAGAGCCTATATCAAGATGCTCATAAAGAGCTGCGGTATATCCGCATTATATGTAGGATCCATACCGATCATATAACAGGATGCTCACAAAGAGCTACGGTATGACAGCAACATATGCAGGGTCAATATTGATCGGAATGCTCGTAGGAACCATGTAACAGGAAGCTCAAGAGGCTTATATTAGGATGCTCATAAGAGCTATGGTGTGTCTGCAACATATGTAAGATCACAACCAATACGGGAAATCCTATATCCATCTAATTTCATTTATTCAAACGGGACTTATTACTTATCGAGTATTTCTAAGCATGTGATCAAATTTCATATACATGAAAATTATATAATTCTCTTACACAACATGTAATTCAAACATATAAATATACAAATTTAGTTACACGAACTTACCTCGACAATGTTCGTGTTTGTAGGGTACTAATCCAAAACTTTTTGTTTTCCTCGATCCAATTCCGAACTAGGTTTATCCGAATCTATATAAGTAAGTTTAACTCATAAATACAATTCACATTCAATTTCATCCTATTCACATTCTAGGAAAAATTACCATTTTGCCCCTATACTTTTAATAAATGACGATTTCATCCCTAGGCTCGGAAAATGAAATTCATGAAATTTAATCCTTATTCCAAGCCTAGCCGAATTTTTCATACAACAATAATAGTACATGTATTACATAAAAATTAGAAATTTTCCATGAATTTTACATCTTTTCAATTTAGTCCCTAAATCACAATTTCATGAAAATTTCCTTTACAAAAGTTGTATATCTATTAAAAAAACCTTTCATTTTCTACCATAAATCTCAAAATTTCAGCATACTCATTCATGGCAAAAATTTTATACTTTGATAACTTTACAAATTAATCCCCAAAATAGATAGATCAGGTATAACATCCCTAACCCGTATCCGTCGCCGGAATAGGGTTAAGAGGCATTACCAATCGAAACACAACATTATACAATCATTTCAAATACATTGCTCATACATTAACATAACATAGTCATTCATAAACACAAAGTCCCTTTAGGAGGTCTATGAGACCTTAAACATGCTTTAGAGAGGGTCCGGGACTAAACTGATCTCGTATAAAAATTTCTGAAATTTTAAAATTTTTCTAAGAAACAGAGGTCACAAGTCCGTGTGAATAGGCTGTGTACCTTACACGGCTTTAGACACGCCTGTGAGTCTAGGTCATGGGAAAATAATACATACATACTGACTTATCCACACGGCCATCAGACACGCCCGTGTGCCAGGCCATGTGAAAGTTAGGGAGCTTACTGACTTGGTCACACGGTCGGTCACACGCCCGTTTGTCTAGCCCGTGTGCCTATTCGAAATGGCCTCTCATGCCCGTGTCCAGGCCATGTGCTAGGTCGTGCCAAACCTGTAGGGTATACTGACTTGGTCACACAACCTACCACACACCCGTGTGTGAGGCCGTGTGGAGTGCCTAGGCTCAATTCGAATTGAACCTTCGAGCAACACAGTAGAGACACACGCCTGTGTCCCTGCCTGTGTGGGCAAAAATAGGCCATTTACAAGGCCAATATGCCACCCTAAAAGGGTCATCCGTACAAGCTCACATCTAACATCAAATGACATATAATTTCTAGCCAAATCATTACCAATTCATGCACATTTTATGCTATAACATCATCAACCATTTCCATACACAATTCCAACTCAAAGCATACCAATTCCTTACCATTTCAACAACCAAATCAACAATAAAACATAACATTACTCATTCACCAAGACAACATCATATCTATACCAAAATGACCATTTCATTAAGCATATCATATGCTAAATTCACATTAACATTGTCATTCTTTACAAGCCAGTTCACATGGCTATAATTACCATTCAAAACATACCAATAAAGACATTAGTCTATACATGCCATATACCATATATACAACTTCCAAAAATGTACCAAAATAGATGTCCGATAGTGTGATTAAGTCGCTGACGATCCCTGGATCCGAGCTAGCTTTATAACATTGTAAAACAGTGAAGATTTCACACAGTAAGCTTTAAAGCTTAGTAAGCTCGTAAAATAACATATTTAACTCAACAATTAAATATAATTCAACCAATTAACCAACACTTAGTACAGCATATATCAATACTCATTCTTATTCAAGACTATTTCTCACTATCATACCACTTCTTTAAGCTCATAAACAAGCATTCATAATGCTACTCAATCCAACTCAATTATCAATATTCATTATCTTATTCTTCCATCTATCTCATACATAATTTCATCAACCACATAAGTTCCGTACATACCTGTACCATCACGTATTTATCTATCACATTTACCACATCTTTGCTTGATACACCAAATCATTAAATCGTCTTTAAACGTTCAATGAACTCGCACACTTAATGCCAAATAACTAGTTGAAGCTATAATGGTGTCGCACACTTAGTGCCATAATATTAAACCGAACTTATCTCGGTATCGCAAACTTAGTGCCAATTATTCAGTCGAAGCTATCTTGATCTCGCACACTTAGTGCCATTTATCACTGTTGCCATTTAATTTACGCACACTTAATACCTCATATCCTCGAATCACATTCACACATAATCATGCTTCACAATTATATTTTCATTCATCTCATCACATATAAATATGATTAAAAAATATGTATTACATACGAACTTACCTCGGACGTAGAAACGAGGAAATTGGCTGATCAATCGAGTACTTTATTCTTGCATCGATCTAAGTCCGGGTTCCTCCTTTCTTGATCTATATAATATCAAATTCATCTCATTCAATCAACAATTCACTCAATTTAATTCAAGAACACATATTTGGGAATTTTTCACATTAGCCCCTAAACTTTCACATTTTTATCAATTTAGTCCTTTTTGCATAAAATCACAAATTACACCAAATTTTTATATACACATGCCTAACCAAATTTTTCATAAGTTCCTAGTAGCTCATTATTTCCATTTATTTTACATTTCAACACAAATTTTTCACATTTCTCAATTAAATCCCTAAATTGAATTTTTTACTCAAAGTCACATTACAAAACATTTGAATCTAACATCAATCTTCCATATTTCCTCATCAACCATCACAAAACACAAATATTCAACAATAGCATCTCATGAATTCACCAACAATTTCAGAAATTTGGGCATGGGCTAGCTAGATTACAAAGCAACGATCTCAAAAACATAAAAACCATCAAAAACCGAGCTCAAAACATACCTAAATCAAGCTTCAAGATTGTTGAACCCTAAAAGCTTCAAAATGGTTTCTTTTTTTCTTGGTATATTCGGCCAAGAAGATGATAATGGCCTAAATTTTGTTTTGGTTTTAATTTAATTAACCTTGTTACCAAATTACAAAATTAACCTTAATTAATAACCATCAAGTTTCATGATATCACCCCCATAAATGTCCATTAACAATTACAATGGTCTAATTCCATTATAAGAACCTTACCTTTAATGAATCAAAGTAATTAAGCACTTAAACAAATAGCATGCCACTTTTACATTTTACGCAATTTGGTCCTTTTTCTAAATTAAGCATCCAAATGATCAAATTAAAACACGAAACTTTCGCACATGCATAATCTCATGCCGTAGACACTAAAAATAATATTAAAATATCTTTTTGACCTTAAATTTGTGGTTTCAAAACCATTATTCTGATTAAGCTAAAACCGAGCTGTTACATTAGGTTATTACGATCTCAGAAATATAAAAATTACTAAAAACAAGACAAGAATTCATACCTAATTGAGCCAAAACAACTTTTTTGGACTCACTTTCTCTTTCCTAAGGTTTCCATGTATTTTAATTTTGGGGAAGATGATGAAATAAGATGATATTAGATTATTATCATCTTTAATTATTTTAATTTTCAATTTAGTCCTTTTCTTTTCTTAAATTTCCATGGATGAATCATCATAAATATCTACTAACTCCATTTAATGGTCTAATTGCCATATAGGACCTCAAATTTTGAATTCTATAGTAATTTAATACTTATAGCTACTAGAATTCAACTTTTGCATTTTATGCAATTTGGTCCTTTTTATCAGATTAGACATAAAAACAGTAAAATTTCTTTATGAAATTTTTATATGATATTCCTATCATAATTTAGACCATAAAATAATATTAAAATAATTTCTTACGGATTTGGATTTGTGATCCCGAAAACACTATTACGATTTTACTGAAAACGAGTTGTTAAAGTTAATAATTGTAAGTGCAATTCTAAACTCTTGTTTGTGTTGTTTCTCAGTAAAAAAGGATGCCAAATTTATGTAATCCTACATAAATCTGCTCATAAACATATTTTCAAAGGCTAAATCATTTCAATACATTTAATAAGTCTCATAACTTTCATTCCATTCCAAAGTCAATAAACAATGCAAAAGCATTACAAATAATTATTCTACTCTCTAGACCATAAACTTAAGGACAACAAAAACTATCCATGATGCAATCAAAGCAACCTTATAAAAGTACATATCATTCTTAGTTTTTGTCACCAACAATTTATACCATCTTAATTTCTCTTTTTGTTTTGTAACCTTCCTCACTAACTTCTCTATTTCATCCACTTTCACCATTTTCTTCAATTCAGTCTTCTCAATGCTAATTTTTCTATTCTCAATCAATAGCATTTGAATTTCGCCTTCAATTCATCAAGATTCCTATTATTATCCTGCTTTTCAACCCATTCAAAGAAATCACAACAACCCTACACCATTCCATTATCCAAATCAATTTAATTTCGAAATCAAATCTCTCATTTTAACTAAATAACATCATCAAACTAAACTTCATATCAAAAAAATCTCATTTAAAAAATAAACCCTATAATATTGTCAGTAAACAGTAATTAGCCAATTTTTAGTACATCTCAAATTCAAAACAAAACTAAATTTCTGACAATTAAGCCTTCAACATAAAAATCATAGATATATACAACTATCCAATAATTATTTACACCAACTATGGTGTGAAACAAAAACAAAACAAATGAAAATACCTCTTTATATTTTGAAAAACCATAGAATTTTTTCCTTTTGCTCTAAGGGGTATTTGAAGTACAAATCGGTGCTCTTAATCCACAATAAAAATGAATAACCCTTAACCCACCATGAGTTTTTGAGCTTGCAGTCGACATCTACTACAGCCAGCCAAGTAAGAAAGAGAAAACCTTAAGTTTTTGCTCTACACTAAACGAATTCTTCAATTAAACAAGGGTTTTAATAAAAAAAAATTTGTTTTTCAAACTTACCCTCCTATCAATTCTACAAGGGATTGGAGGTTCTAAGAAGATGATTGAAAGGGTTGATGAACTTTTTGAAACAAAAAAGAGTTGCTAATTTTTTTTAATGAAATAAGATTCTTGAAATTTTTTTAGGAAAATATTCAAAGAATAACATTTTACTTACCCTTTAAATTTAAGAATTTTTTAACTATTTTTAAATGCATTTATGAATTTTACTAATATTTTGAAAAAAATAAATAAATGTCTACGTGACAAGTTATGATTGGTTGAATTTTTTCTAAGGGGACTAACAGTTGGGGTAAAATGGGTAACAGTTTAATAGTTTAAGTACCAGTTCTGACCAAAAAATATTTAGATACCAATTTGGGAAAACTAGTATAGTTTAGGTACCATTTTGTTGTTTAAGCCTTTTAAAAAGCCTTAGTGCTCTCAACATTTCTCTCTTTAGCACCACCATTGTCATTCAGTATCCCAGTATCAATGTCGACACTATCACCAGTTGGGAAGGCCACCAATCGGTTGGCCTTCTCTTCATCTTCCTAAAGATAGACGTTGTTTCTCTTGAACTCACATTGAATGATCGTCATCGCCTATGTCACCAGTTGTTACCACTATTGATCGCTCAATGGGGCGACAACTTAGACTATAACCTCTCTTTATCGTAATCTTCTTCCTCGTTGATTTTGATTCTCGAATGAAGGCTTGGTTTTGAGGAACTCAAAAAACCCTTGTGGTTGTCTTCTTTTCTTTTCTCTTTTATTTCTTTTTTGGGTTTTTAACTCTTTTCTATCTTTTGTTTTGGGGTTTTGGAGACTAGAGTGCTCACAAACTGGGAGTTGAGCAAGTGAGTTTTGATTATTCACAGGTGTCAACAATTTCAGATGACGGGTTCAATGAAAGCGGTGGGTTTAAAGGCTCCGGTGATAGGAATTTTAATGGCAAAGGTGAAAGCGGTGGTGACAATTGTAGAAAAGGTTCGAATATTTTTAATTTTTTTAGAACTAGAACAAATTGAGGTCATCGATAAGATTGAGGGTTAATTTTTTAAATAATATTACAAATTGATAGAATATGTAAAATTTTAGGATGAAAGTTGTTATTATACCAATTTTTGAACTACCACTTCACCTTTTCGTTAAGCACTTACAAAAGGACAAAAAGACCCTATCAATTGGGTGACAAATTTAAAACATCTGATAGTTGGGTGACCAAAAAAGAAATTGGACTATAGTTAAGTGACCTACAGTGCAGTTTTATCCATTTTTTTTATCTCAAAAGTAAAATTTTATAGGGTAAACTACATTACTAATCACCCAATTATTATTATTTTTTGTCAACCAACTATGAAAAGTTACAAAATGGTCACTCAACTATTAGTAAATTTTTTTAGTCACTCAACTACGAAAAGTTACAAAATAGTTACCCAACTATTCAATTTTGTCTTCTTTGGTTACCCGTTGGCTAACTTATAAATGGAAACACTGAAGAATTTAAGATAGTTAGGTGACCAAAAAAGACAAAATCAGTGTTTTTTAAACCAGACCGATGATCGAACCAATTAGGCCATTGATTCACCAGCCCGGCCAATCGGATTAAAAAATTATTAAAAATTCAAAAAAATTAAAAGAAAACTTCGGTTCAACTATTGGGTTCAATCGATTTTTTAGTTAAGTGACTTTAACAAATAAAGAAATAAAAAGAAAACAAATTATAGGGACTAGTTTTAACAAATGGAAAACATTTAAAAACTACGTTAAAAAAATAGAGAAGGGAGGAAAATAGAGGGAGTAGCAGAAGAAAATGTTTAAAAAAGAAAAAAAATATTAAAAGAACATAAAAATGAAGGAATTAAATTGCTCAAAACGAAAAAAATATAGAGAGCAATTGTATAATTTAACCTAAAATTTTTATTTGAAATAATGATTTAACGTGCCACGTCAGCTTACCATTACACTGTTAACGACAATTAATGGCTTAGTAACTAAAATGTTACAACACGATAACGCAAGTATCTAAAACATAACATTTCAAACACAAGTGACTAACATGTAACTTGAGGCAAACAAAAGTAACTATTTTGATAGTTTACCCTTAATAATATATATTACAATTTCATTTATAAAATACTACAAGAGTAAATTGTCCCTAATTTACATCTCAATTATGATGTTTAAAGTTTTTTTTCTTCAAAAAAATACTAAATTATTAAATTTACAATATAATTAAATAGGTTTTTTGTCGAGTATTTTACAAAAAAAGGCCCATTTCCTAAATTATTTACAGACATGGGCACAAAAAAATTATTTACTGGAATGGTCCAAAAATGTAAAACACTCCGACGTGGACGCGTTTTCAGGGGAAAACACAAAAAAGCACACTAACAGGGACGCACTTTACCCTATTTTAGCAAAAGTGCGCTGACATGGACACGTTTTACCCGTGCTTTCCCTCAACGGTCATTTAAAAATTTGACCGTTGGGCCTAATGGTCAGGAAAAAAATTTATAAAACCGCCCCCCCTTTTTTCACACAAAATTTCTTCCAAATTGTAATTCTTCCAAATTTCTCTCTAAATTTCTCAAAAAAGCTCTCAAAGCTCTCTAAATTTTTAATTTTTTGTCTAAATGTAACACCCCCTAGCCCCAAACCGTCACCGAAACAGGGTTACAGAGCATTACCGGAACTATCGAACAATTTTACAATTAATACACAATTATTATCAAATATAATATAAAATAACCTTATAGTCCCTTATATGGATCTTCGAGGTCTAAAAATACGAGTTAAAAGTAGTTCGAGACTAATTCGAGTACTTATAAATTTTTTTTCAAACATTTTAAAATGTTTCTAAAGAGTAGGGCTCATACGCCCGTGTTAATGAACCGTGTGGTTCAACACGGCCGTGGTGGTTTGGGACACACCCGTGTCCCTTACCCGTGGAGCATTCTGATTTTCTCACACGACCAAGCCACAGGCCCATGTGCAAGATCGTGTGGACTCAATATGAGTCTTTCTAAACTAACCTAGCCAACCCTGCAAAATTTCAAACCAAAACAAATTGGCAACCATTATAACAATCAATATATTCACACAGACAAACATATCTAACCATTCATAAACAATTTATTATCTATTTGTTCAATAAACATACATATACCAATTAAATTCATACTAATAAACTTTAGTTAATTCCATTTCATTCTTGTATCTAATATGTCATATTAGTTCCATTTCATACCTATAACCAATTTAACCATCATGTTACTTCTATAAACTCAAGACTCGTATACTTAACTTATAAATCACCTAGGAACATGCCACAATTACTAAAGATAAAATACATTACTAGCAATTCTCTGAGGTCGAGGTTGATTTGGATGCTGGACCGAACACTAGCTTTCATTTAACCTGCACATAGAAACAACCGTACGCTGAGCATGGTATACTCAGTGGTATTACCATAATTCAAATTTACAACATTATACAATGATTTATATACATTAAATTTAGGTCTACAATTATTCTTACATTTTCTCATTCTTTAAATTAAATTATTCAATAATAACTATAAGTAATATCTCAAATCTTATCCAAATTGAATTCATATCTTATTTCTCTCTCTAAATTTTATTAGATTTATCAATCTCATTTCAATAGATCATTCTAATTCATATACAATTCATCCCATTTATCTCTTATCTAATGTCAATTCTATTACAATTTATATTTACTAAAATCATATAACTAAAATAACAATTTCATCAATTAACTTCCTATATTATCACTTCAATCAATTCACGCACCTTTGGTTTATATTTTAAATCTCATATTTTAGTTTCTTATTCACATATCAAATTCGCACTCAAATCAACTAAATTCAATTATATTATTCTTTTAAATTAACTTCTCATCTTATTTATATAATTTCAAACGATTTGTGAACTTTAGCTTCATTTCTCAATCTTATATAATATTTCAATTCACATTTCAAATTTGAACATTTCATGAACCTTTGGTTCATGCATTCAATCCCATATCACAAATCTCATTTCATACTTTATTTCACAAATACACTTTCTTATGTCTTTCAATAGCTCAATCACATTTATTCGGAATTTATTATTTAATTTATTTACCCCTATTAACTTGACTTGGATCTTGGCGGATACACGGATCCAACCAAACACACTAGAATGGCGACCAACGCCTCATTGGCCTAGCCGAAGTAAAATGGCGACCAACGCCTCATCGGATAGTTCGAAGTACATCTATGACACACCAAGTATCTCATCGGCTGAGCCGAAGCAAGTGGCGACCAACGCCTCATCGAAACTATCCGAAGCAAATCTATGAAACACCAAGTGTCCCATCGACTCGAGGTCGAAGAATCCCTGAACTCTTCCAATCCTATGGCATGCCAACTATATCCACCCTAGCCCGACTAGTTAATAGGGTATTGGAATCACATATCCATATCACTTTCACTTTCAATTGATCATAATCATTTGGATTCAATTCAATCACAATAACAATTCAATCACAAATTTCAAATTCACAAAATCACATAATTTCACTTCAAGTCACATTTCAACTCAATCACTTAATCATACTTTCAATCCATATTCATTTCAAATAATCACATTCAATTCAATTTGATTTAATTTCAATCACTTTTCACATTTCCATTCTATACATTTTAATACATATCATGAATTCAAAGACATTGCAATAATAATTCTTCATATATTCAATTCAATGCATTTTCCACTTTCCAATCAATATATCATCAAATGCTCATACATATTCAAACTTCATTTCAATTTCATTCAATTCACAATTTAATTCAATTTTATTTAATTTAATATCAATATTAACCTTATTTTTATTTACTAAACATATTATTCAAAATTCAACAATTACTAATAATAAATTCAATTCCAATACATATTTATCACTTAATTCATTCTTGATACTTACCTCAATTTGCTTATCATATATATATATATATATATATATATATATATTATATATATATATATATATAAATTTAAAATTTAACAGATAATTAAATTTGAATTATAGTAATACTAATATGAATTTCTCGTTTTTACTCCTCGTTTATTTCTCTTTCCCTTCCCTACTCGATGTCTTGAGTTCTTTACTTGCTACGAAAATTAAAATCATTTTCACTATTAATATAATACTAATTTACAATAATAATTGAATTTCTATTTAACTTCTATTTTATTTTCAATTTACTCTTATTAAGTTCACTCACTTTTCTAACTTAATTCATATTTCTTTTCTACTTAATTTCCTTCCATATTCTTCTTAACTCTCCAATGTTCATAATAAAACCCTAATTTAAAACTTCTTTCAATTTAATCCCTACAACACAAAAATTATAACTTACTTTACAATTTAATCTTTTTATCATTTCTATCTTAAAAATCGTTCAATTAAATCCCTAATTCAACTTTTTGTTCAACATGAACTATACATAAAAACCTATAAACTCTTAAAACATCAACTTGATTTCATCAAAACTTTGTTCTAAAACTTCTAAAACATCAAAAATTAAGTAATAAGGACTTAAATGACTTACCTTTTTTAAATTTAAAGCTTCAAATATCAAATTTTCTCTTTTCTTTTCTTTCCCCTTTCTTTCCTTCCTTTTCGTGAGCTTCTCTGTTTCTCTTTAATGGTTCTGCTTCTTTTCATTCCTTTTTATATTCTATTTCTTTTATTCTTTGTTTTACTATAATAATAATTACTATAATAAATGAATTTGGAAAAAAATATAAATATTACATTTCTCTCCAATCAATTTCTTCTCCTCATAAAAAATCTCATAATTAAATTAATTATTTAATAATTATCTTTTACTTAAATAATAAATATCTACTTAATTACTAGTATTTGTATTACAAATGTATTTATTTTAATTTATACACATGACTTTATCACAATCATACATTTGTCATATATCTAATTTATTCATCAATAAAAAAATTCTCATAATATAATTATTTAATTAATAATTATCTTTCACTTAATTTTTAAATAAATAAATACAATTGTATATATATTCACATTATTACAAGTGTCACTATTTAATTTGTTTATTAAAAAAATATCTCAATTTAATTATTTATATAATAAATATCTTTTACTAAAATTTTAAATAAATCAATTATAATTATACCTTTATACATTTTTCATATTATTACACATGTACTAATTTGTAGCTTACATTTGTCATTATCATATTTATTTATAAAATTATATAATAATATAGTTTAATATTTAACCAACATAAAAATCTAAGATTTTTATGCACATTGCCGGCTCATCTTATACAAAATGGATTAATTTCCATTTTGGTCCTTTTGACATTCTATTAATCTACAATTAAACTTTTACTCCTTATTCAATCTAGTCCTTTTCACTAGTTTCTTTAAATTTAACTAGGTTCACCTAATTAAAACCTAGTTAACCACACAATTATTTTCATAAATATTTTTAATAAATATTTAAGGGCTCAATTTACTAAGATAGAGACCATACAACTCACATTTTCCGATGCACATAAGTTTTAGGTCATTACACTAAATTAGTAATATTTTTTTTTATAATTTTTAAGAAATTTGATCGTGTTAGTAATGACCCGACAATTAATTCGTCTCGATGATAAACATATCTCTGTCGACTAAATGAAAATGGTAAGGGTTAATTTCAAATTTTTAATATCATTTAATATTTTTATTTTATTTTTTTGTAATTTAATTAATATTTTTTATATTTTTTATAACAGTCAGTAGATCGAGTGTTACAAAGTTTTATTTGTAATATACTTGGTCCTCCATCACCGTTGATTGAAAATTATTTGAGGGAAGTAGGTTTTTGGCATGTGGCCAATATAGGCTAGGGGTGCAAGTTGGATCTGAAACCATCAGCGCGTTTGAGGAGAAGTGGAGACCCAAGACGCACACATTTTATCTTCCATGTGGGGAGAGTACATCGCTTTGAAGGACGTGCAGTTATATTTAGGGTTACCAATGGATGGGTCTATATACACCAGGTCCACTCAATCTGTTGATTGAGGAGCCATATGCTATGATTTTTTGGGTGCGATTCTGAATATTATTTACGGAGGTTGGAATGATATGAGCTAGTTACGAGACACATTCTCGAAGCCAGGGGATGATTTGACTGAAGTAGAACGAGTACGATATGCTCGGGCATACATCTTTCAGATCCTTGAACGTTATCTGATACCGGACAAGTCACGAAACCTCGTACATCTGAGGTGCCTGCTGAAACTCATCAGTTTTAGAGCAACTAGCGAACTCAGTTGGGGGTCTGTTGTGTTGTCGACATTGTACCAGTAGATGTATAAGGCGATGCAACCAAATAAAATCAAAACTGAAAGTTGTCTCTCACTGCTACAATCATAGGCTCGATTTCGCTTTCTATTTTTTCGTCATCGAGTGAACCACCCGTATACATTCTCACTCTTAACAAGGTAAATTTTATATTAGATTTTACAATTATTAAATAAATTTAAAATATAATTTCATATTAAAATTTTGTTTAAATAGGTCAAACCATTCGATAAGTTACGAGGGAATACCCATCACACTTTCATATGCGGCTTTTATTATACCAACGGTCAAAAGCGAATCTAAGTATTTATTTCATTTTGAACTATATATACATAACATAGTCAATTTCTTATTTAGTATTTAGTATTATGTATATAACTAATATTTTTTAGCGCATTCATATAGTTTCAATAGACACCATACGAAGATCCAGTAATTTGGATAGTAATTCCGGTTGAATTCCTACATAATCCGAATATCTGACATGCTAAATTCACATTGGTCAACTACGTTATCGTCGAGATGCACCAGACAAATAGAGTGTTATGGCAACTTAGATTCTAACAACCGATTTCTGTAACATCTGAGGTGCTCAATGATGAGCACAAAATTGACTTACAGTGACTGAATATTCATGGCTGATCTTCCACTCGAAATATATCGAAATGTGAAAAAATTGGTATGATATTATACCTACTCACTAACAGATTAACATTCTAGAGTTAGCGTGCAATTTGGATTACATGCCATGATTTAGGATCCATGCCATATTTGCTATCGGGAGAGTAGAGGCGTCAGCAATTTCGTGTCGAAAGGGAATGACTAGGCCCTTTAAATACTAGGACAAGGGCTAGCGGAGCGGGCCCATGAATAGTGCCTACGCAATCACCGGCCCCAATGGAGTAAGCAACGATGCCCACAACACAGCCCCTTTAGATTTTGCCAGATGCGTATCCTAACCGTTATATATTTCCTTTTTCCACTCCTATGCAAGGTTGGAATGCATGCTCTGATGTATCTCATTTCTCGATAACTCTAACTCAACCAATGATATATAGCTCACCATCATAGGAGGGACCGCACGAGGTACCGTCGGGGAGCTCATCTTATTTCCAATCTTCATTGCCTTATAGTATTCAAACACCTCCGCCGTGGGTGATGTAAACACCTCTGCAATCTTTTTTTTATCAAGATGGGTTATCCTCCTAACACCCACAACCAGAAGTCTCTCCTGAACAACCACAACCCGGGTCGGAAGCTGAACCAAGAAGGAATTTAACATGTAATCGTCGACCGCCCCCATGTGACACTGATTCTGACCTGCACATGCATTTATTTATTTTTGAATATATTTGCACAAATTGTTTTTATATTGTTTCATTTAATAAAACAAAAGTTCTTTTAAATATTTTTGTATAAATTATTTTTATATTGTTTCATTTAATAAAACAGAAGTTCTTTGAATATATTTGTAACTTATTTTTGTATTATATCATTTAATAAAACAGAAAGTCTTTTGAATATTTTTGTACAAATTATTTTTTCATTGTTTCATTTAATAAATTAGGAGTTATTTCGATTTGGACATGTTGGCACTGTATGACCCGAGTTCTTACAACATGCGCATAACTTTTGTGGGTTTGTTCTTTCTCGGATATTCATATTATCACATATTCTAGTTGAGCACGGTCGACCTTTTGGTTTGTGACACAATTCTCTATCTGATAACAACTTAAACGGAGCAAGCGATACAGATGACCACTTACATTCCTTTGGTACTGATGGGAATACATGTCTCCACACGTTGTACATGTATTCTAATTTGTACACTTTGTCGACGTAGCTCATAGGATCTAAATGGAAATTCTGACAAGCTGCAATTACATGAGCGCATAGATAATGAAGTGCGTCAAACTTCTCACAGTCACAAGTCTTATTTCTCAAGTGTACACAATATTATCCGCCAAGAATACCTTGATTTGGTCTGTCAGAATCCATTACATGAAATCATAGGTTGTCACGATCGTGACACACTGTATGCATGGAGTTAGCCTACACTTTGGCCTTATTAATTTCTTGCACTACCTTCCAGCACTATACATGGCCTCCCTGTATTTGGCCTTTTAACTCGTTACTCGCTTTAGAAACAATACTGCCAAACAGAAGTATGTCTCTTGCATAACTGAGGTTATTGGAACACATTCTTTTTAAAATAAAATCGATGCATTTAGCTAGGTTTGAGGTCATCTAACCATATCGTAGGTCGCAGTCATATGATTGTATCCACTGATCGAAAGGTATGTTAAAGAGGTAATTTACTCCTTGATCGTTAATTAACCGTAAAATAGCCAACATCTTATGAAAACGGTTCTTATTGATCTCATACCTTGTTAATATAAGTGGATAGTGATAATTACATACCATTTTTCCATTAAGAACAAATTGAATATTACAAACCAAATAATATTGGTGGCGCTTAAATACCCATGTTGGTTACTTGTTGTCGTTCTGTGGTAGACTGATATTACTTGTAGTAGTTGGACGCAACGTGTTTTATAAAATACCGATGGTGTGTGTGATCGTAGAGGCTTCATTGTCGCTCAATTATGACTAGTATTTCAGTGCCTTGATCCGATATAACGCATATAAAGTTCGGGGCAGACATGCCTCCTCAACCTAGAAATAAATAAATCCCAATCGTCACTTGACTCATCCAATGTTATTGTAAACATAATTGGAAAGATTCTTCCATCACTATCTTGTGCCACAACTAACAATAGCCGATGGGTATATCTACCATGCATAAAGGTACTGTCAAATTGTACTAATGGTTTGCAGTATTGAAATACGTCTCGGCATTGCTTAAAGCTTTAAAATAAACGCTTGAATGCTTGGCATCCACAAAGTAAGTGATCGTTGTATGAAGCGTCCCACCCACTGTGTATCTTCTCTAACACTTCTATTTACCTATCTAGACCTTGCGGTAAGAAGGCGTGTACTGTAATTAGCTACGAATATTGGCAATTAAAATTGGCGCAAGAGTTCTAGAATCCGCTTTCACCATCGATAGTATTAAGCCCGCTATCATCTCTGAATCCAACTTGAGATGATCTTGTGAAACAACTATCAACCCATGAGTACGTTAAATTATGCAACATTAAATGATAACAATAACATTTAAAAACTCTAAACACCTAGTGATATTTTACCGACAACACATATATGCAGACCTTTAAACTTCTTTATCTCCTACAACCCTATTATCTTTTTAACCGAAGCCATGATTTTCCATTAACATGTACCATCTTGCATTTCACACTTGGCCTCGAACTTCTTGTATTTAGATTTAACCATATGGTAGTTAACCTCATTCATGATGCTATTTTTGTTTCAATACACCGAGAAAACCATCCTTACTGGAAAACTTCTTACCAACTTCCAATTCACCTGAATCTAACGATGAACTTGTGTGGCCACACCTTTTCTGTGCTAGATTTGAAAACTCCAACGCATCATCTGTTGATAGATCGATATTATACATGTGGGTTAGATGTGAGTATGACATGAATCACAGATCTTTTTCTTCATTTGAACCCCTTTCATTGTCTTCAGGTTCGGTTGGAATAGGCTCTAATTCAAAAATAATGCAACTTCTACACCATCGAGACTGGGCTCTTGGGGTGGATCCACTTAGGACTTATCATCTGACCCATCAACATCTGTAATGTAGGAGGTCCCCTCGTCGGAGGATGTCATAGAGAGTACATCATCCATTATCATGTACGTTTCATAACGTCCTCAATTAGATGTGGATTGCCAACCACTAGAAATTGATGTCATTCCCTAGCAAGTAATTCTAGCATTGAACATCGACCCACCAAGGTGTATGTCATATTCATTAATGGAGTGTCGTGCAAGGGTTGTGTATTCCGTTCTGCCACAAAAAACGGACTGTTTCGTGTACTGCCTCTCACAACAGTGTGTTGGGCAGGGGTCGTGTATTCCTCTCGAACAGTAGTAGATATTGAAGTCGCAAGTACTTTATTTGGTGTTAAAAATTCCACATATAACTCAAGATAGGGTGATTCACTACCGAGGTGAGCCTGCACCATTGCCTCCAAGCCACAAACACCTTTAATATCAAATGAGTCATATATCATGGAATCAACCGAATCACAAAATCAATACTTAATAGACGAAACTCTCATTGGCGTCGTTTCGAAGATTTTGTGCCTAATTCTTTTACGAAGTTCTGTCAATTCTATGTTTTGGTCAAAAACCAGTCGCGCTGTGTTCTCCGATAAAAAATCAATGCTGTTCTTGGTATAATAGACATCACTGTCGTAGTAAATAACAGCACTAATACGTTCACTTATGTTCAACCAAATTATCTCTCAAAAGAAATTCAAAACAAAAAACATTATGCAAGAATATAATGATTTGTATAAATATTATACGATAAATCAACTTATACCTTGTCAACTTCTTCAATTTATATTCTTTTAAACTTCTTCAATTTCTCTTGCTGTAACTTATGTAACACGAGAATAAAACTTAGCTCATTTATAGCCTAAGGGATAGTGGGATGCACTGTCAGCAGCACTGCTGAAAAGAGCGTCTAGCTGGGAGCTTTTTCAGTACTTTTGCTGACAGTGCATCTTGCTTGAATTGTTTTTCAACCCCAACTATTAGATTTCCCAGGAATTTCGAGATTTTTTTCAGAATCATCTTCTCAAAATTATTTTTTCAGAATCAACAGTATAAAAAAAGCATCCAGCTGGAAACTTTTTCTGTACAATTACTTACTGTACAAAAAAATCCATCTCATCAAAATAATTTTTTCAGAACACATCATATCTGATTTATTTTTTCATATACTCTATTGTCAAATTTATTTATTCTAGAACAATACTTACCAATTAAAAAAATTAAACCCTAAAACAATAGACCCTAAACCTTAATTTATTTTTTAAGCACTAAACCCTAATTTATTTTTCTTAAAATCGTAACCCTAAACCCTAAATTCTAATATGCAAATAATCTAAAAACCCTAATCAAACATGGGTAAAGGGTGCCCACATTAGCGCGTTTTTACTGACACAGCGTAAAGCACGTTCCCGTCAGTGCGCTTTTTTGTATTTTTCCCTGAAAACGCGTTCACGTCAGAGCGTTTTACTATTTTCAGACCATTCCAATAAATAATTTTTTTAGTGGCCCATTTCCATAAATAATTTAGGAAATGAGCCTTTTCTTGTACAATGCTTTTTTGTCAATAATATTAATTAAAAAAATATTCATTGATTTTTGAATAAATTAAAATAAAATTGGTTGTTTAAATATTATTTCTATAAAAATAGATCCAAAAATTAGACTACAGTTTGGAAACCATTTTTTCTAATATATCGAATATAAACAAAGAAAATAAAAATATCAAAAGTTAGTATAGGTGGTTAACAAATTTAAAAGCAAAAGGAGCAAAGGGAAGAGATTGTGTGCACAGTCGCACATGTCCTTTTCTATTGAACTGCTACCTGCAAACTAAAATTAAAAAGATACTAATTTATTCCATATCACTGCAACTTTCAACTTTAAAACACTGTTCCATTTCAGATCCCATTAGACCCTTTGTAAACTGTTGAGTGTTGACCTCTTACTGACTGCATCGTCATTAACCCCATTTCATAATAAAATAAAAATCTCTTTCTTTCTTTGGTTTAATTTTCTACCTTCTCCAATCTTAAGTTCAGCCACTTTCTTCTGCAATGACCACCAGGCCCTACGCGTGTGGGAGAGTTAAAAAGCCGTAACAAAGGCCAATCCATAGCCTTTGCTTGAAACCAAAGTGTGAAGCACTGGAATATACATTTGATCAAAGGCAACCATTAACTTTGTTTACTAATCTCTCTCTCTCTGCCTTTTACCTTTTTCTCACCTTTACTTTGCCTCTTTGTCCAAGTGTCTGCTACTGTGAAACTTCGTTATCTGTGGTTACTTTTGTTCATTTTACCCAACAGAAGTTTTATTGCTTTGGATCCCCCCCGCCTTCTCCCCTCCTCTCTTTAAATTGCCACACTTTCCCACGCCCAACCAAGCAAAGAAACAAGTGAAAGACGACACCAAAACTTCGATATCTCTCTTCCAACGACCCAATTCCTCGTCTCTTTGATAAAGTCAGGTCATTAGCCCGACATATTCAAACACTTGTTTGTCTCTCTCTTTCACTCCTGTCTCTCACAATATGGATGTAAGTAAAGCGTACCCATTTTCCCTGTATACCTTATATATGTTCCAAATTGAGTTTCATGTGTGTTCTATATTTGGTTTTGTTTTTGGTACTTGGCTTTGTTGTTGGTGAAGTGATGAACTGATGATACCTTTTTGTGTTCAGGATTATTACAGGAGGAGCCATGTTCCAGCTTTTGGTAGCTGGGATTGGAACAATGACCTTCCGTTTACTCAGTGTTTTGAAACGGCTAGGCAAACTGGATTGCTTCGTTACAGCTACGCCGAGGATCGTGATTTATATGTTGCCGGCGACCTCTATGAGAACGATGTTGTTACCCCTGCCATGATTGTTGTTCCTCGTAAAAAGGTATGTTAACTAAGAGCTAAACAACTAATATAAACAACCACCTTATATTCTTCTTCTTCATAAAAATCTTTACTTCCTTTGATGCCTATGAAAGGTACTTAATTTATTCTAAACGCGTTGAATTGTTCATGCGTCATGGATACAGGAAAGGTTTTAAAATATCAAGAAAGGAAAAGAAAAAAAAATTACAAAATGAAGCTTACTTTGTGCAATTATCGATAAACAATTATTAAACATGCATTCATATGGAAAATTTGCAGAAAAAAGTAGGAGAGTCGCATGTTAAAGAAGGCAAAAAGCAAAGGTGGGAGGTGAGCGAGGAGAAAGCAGCAGCAGCAACAAGCCCCATGATTATGGCCAAGCCAACTCCAAAACCCGTTGATGAAGACCTTTACAAAATCTCCCCTGACCTCCTTTACGCAAAACCCAAAAAGGTAGGCTCCACTCTTCCATTAATTTTTAAACATAAAAAAAGCTTTACAATTCTCCCCCACTATCCCTCCCATGCTAGTGATAATTGTGTTTTTAACTTTTTTATGCAATTATTAATAACCCCATTAAAGTTGTGGTTTATGCAGAAAAAAGGGTTGAGGTTACTTTCAAGCTGCTTGGTACCAAGTTGTTTATTGTGAAGCTGCAAAAAGGCTATATAATTAGGAGGATTACGTAAATATTGCTTTTGAAGAAGTTGGCATGGGGTCTGTTTTGATCTTTCCCCCTTCCCTTTGTATACTAGAGGGGATCACTGGGGCTAAGATTTCTAATTATTATGTGAGGTTACTGCTTAGGACCAAAATATTCTTCTTTGTAAGACAATCTTTTGATGGCTCGTTACAACATGATGATTTGAATTATTATATAGAAATTAAAATTGCAAAAGGATTCTGCTGCACTTTTTTAAGAAAAACAAAATCAAAAGCCGTTGGAGAAACATGATGAGAGATCACGTGATTCATTTGTTTTGATTATGTATGTATGTATGTATTTATACTTTAAGGTATGAAAGATGATTACACAATTCATGGATTATATTTAAATTTGGAACTCTGAAAGATTACTTTTGGAGGAATGGGGCAAACTCTTTCAACAGTTTTGCAGATTCAGGGATAAAAGAACAGTGTTTTAGATTTGGAACTTGAAATAAATTCCACAGCTTTTCTTTGCTTTTTTTCCCTTCTGATTTTTGCTAACATCACGGGCTACGCATGGAGTCCTTGAAATTTATTATTTATATAATTCTTTTTTTGGATAAATTTAACTAACAGTCTCTCAACTTTGATCTTAATTATAAAGCAGTCACTAAATTTAAAAAAATAATAAATCAATCACCACTAATCATTTTTCATTACAAATTTAACGGAGTTGCCCTTCTCTCCCCCTCCTCTCTCTTCTCCCTCTCACTACCACTGTTCTTCACTATTTTTTTTAGTGCAATACCAACACTTGTCTGTAATATGTTTTTTAATATATTTATCATGATCTTTATTATTTACCCACTCTTTTCTTTAAAATTTTATTTTCCTCCTCTTTAATTGGAGTTTTGAGTTACTAATTGAATCCATATTTAGTGTAACTAGTTTAATATATAATTAATCTTTAAGGAGTGATATATAGCTTAGATTTGTTTGTGATTGAATTTAATTTTCTACTTTTTCACTTAACTCTATGGATTTATATTGGTTAAAATGGTTAAATGGGCCATATATGTAAAAAAAATTTATTAAATTGTTAAATAGGTCATTTTTTTTAATTTAGAGAAATAAGTCATTTTTGGAGAAAGTGTCTAAAGCTCATCCAGCTGGGCGAGCTTTTTGTTGATGCGTTGGGAAAACGCGCCCAGCTGAATGTGTTTTTTGAAAATTTCAAAGAAAACGTGTCTAACTGGGCACACTTTCCTTAACATGTTAGCATATTGTTCGTCTAACTAGACGAGCTTTCCTACCAATTGTGCAGAACTCTCTCCAAAAATGATCTATTTCCCTAAATTTTCGAAAAACCAACTTATTAGACCAATTAACTTTTTTTCCTCAACATATATGGCTAATTTAGTTGGTTAAAATATGTTTTAAGTTTTTATACTCTGCATGAATTTATAATTTAATCTTTTTACGTTTTATATTTTAAAATTTGGGTTCTAGGGTTAACATTATTAAAATTATTCTATTAAATTTATTGGTGTAATATTTTGAAATAAAAAGAATACTCACTTGATAATTATATAATAAATAAAAAAACTCTACCAAAAATTTTAACTATATTCACAATTAAACCTATAAATTTAAATGAAAATTAGGACTAAATTTCTTAAAATTAAAATAAGACAAATTTCCAAATATACTAAAAGTAAAAGAAAATTGAAGCATATCCTAACTATTTAGATTTACAAAATAATAAATAGAATATTACTAAATTATGAAAATTAATATTTACATATTTTTATAGTTAAATTATTATTTTTTTGCGCAAATCCAAAATTTTTACGCAAAACTTGGGATCTAATAAATTTGAAAGAAAAAGCACTGTTTTTCTTTTTTCTTTTCTTGAAAAAAAAAGACTTTGATTACTTTATAATGTAAACTTTTAGCGAGAAAAAAACAGAGAAACGGTATATACCAAAAAAGTGAAACTCCAACAAAGAATCAAAGATAAACCTAATAAAAATATTGCCTTTATGCGTTGGACATGCACTTAATAAACAAAGCATTTGTTATATGGAAAATACTACAAGTTTATCTATGATATTCGAACTCCTTATAACAACATATCTTGAAGATTTGTTCTAATTGAATCATGGAAATTGACTTCTCAACTTTGAAGAAGTTGAATTGGATTGATTTGGATAAACTTGGAAGCTTATTTTCGACTCATTGAAGATATTTTCTTTATTGATTGTCTTGCTATTTAATTGGAAGATTAATTGTAATTGATTTAGTATGTTAGCAGGTCTTGGTTTCTTGTAAATTAAGGAGACTTGTAAAGGTGATGTATTGATTTAAGAACACTAATCCATATTAATTGAGGAACGTTTCTTGTGAGTGCGAAATCAAGTGTGTTACTTTGTTATTGTCCTAAGCTTTCATCGGAAAAATTTAGAAGAGAGTTGTCTAGATCTTAGGTGCAAAAGTGAGGAGTCTAATCTAGTGAGTGTTAGAGGTTGTATCACTTATTGTACAAGTTGCTTAGATAGTGAATTATCTCTCCGGGCAAGACCCACAAACGTGGAAAAATCAAATTGCACAAACACATCAAATGATTATTCAAAATTTATGGTGAACTAAAAAGTCAAGAGTGAAGAATAAAAAGTGTAAATATACTAAATGTCCATCTTTGAAACATTGTAGAAATATATTTTTTTTAATATTTTACAATTAATTAATTATTGTTATGAATATCTTATTAAGTGGATGTCCATCATGATCAATATAAAATTTTGATGTACTTTAAATTCTAATAATTATTAGAATTAGATCTCTACTTCTTTTTATACTTCTTATGCCTATAAATAGAGATGTTGGTGAAGCATTGTAATCACCCCTTTTGATCAATAAAGTACATTCTCTATTGCTTTCATATTTCTTTGTTCTTTATTCTCTCCATCTCTCTTTATTTTATAACACGTTATCACAGCACGATATTGCTCAAAGTGGTAGTTCCTTTTTTCGACGATCAAATTTATCCTCCATAATTTTTAATTTCTTTTACGGTAAGATACAGAGTTTTTACAGGAAGTTTTTTTTATTTAATGTTTCATATTTGATTATTATTTTTCATTCTTCTTTCATTATATGTTATCATTGTTTTGATTAACTTATTTTAATTTTTGTTCTTAAGGATGATGAAAGATTTGATACTATTATCTATATGAAATCAAGAATATTTTTGAACTGTCTCATACCTTCTAGTGATGACGATGATGTTAAAGATCTTTAGGTATATTTTACTATGTTTTATTCATTGTTTATTATAATTGGAGACTAATCATAACAATATACATAAATAGATCTTGATTTGAAATCTCATGCATGTTTGCAAGGGTGATTATGAAATAAAGAATCTATTGGGGTGTTTATAAGTCCGTCCTACTAGATTTGTTGCATTCCCCAAAGTGAATGTAAATATAAAGAAAATAAAAAGATATACTCATGGACCACTAAAAGTGGGAACATAGTAATAAATAATAGAACAATAAGAGTTCTCAAGATAACTCTTCAAATGGTAAAGATAACTTATGTTATCAATGTGATATGAAAGATTATTGGCCACATATGTGGCACATGCCCAAATATTTTGTTTCTATTATTATAAATAGAAAATATTTATCTTATTTGGTACTGAAACAAACAAATATTATTCCAATATTTGATAATACAAAATTAGTTGAAAGCTCCAGAAGAGCTAATATATCACTATCTAAAAAGCACAAAATTTGTATTGGTTAATGCATTACTTTTAAAAGTTATTTGCAATGGATCTCATATTGAGATTACGAATGAGGAAAATATTATATTTCATATGAATAAAAAAGGGGATTGAGTTATTAATTTATATTTATTTTACAATCTTTGTGATATTATTTTATTATCATCCTCGCTAAGGGGTGGAAAGCAAAATATTTGGCTATGAAAGATCTACTTAAATTTTGGAATAATTTAAAAGAAAAATGTGAGCAGTAGAATATGGTAATTCTATCTAAAGCTCGTTATGGTTGGATACACCTGAAGTTGCAAGTTTTTAAAAACTGTGAGTATAACTCTACATTATTAAGAATAAGTTCTTAATTAAAATTACGTGGTAGAATATTACTGATGAGAACTTGCAAGAGAGAAAACTTATGTATGAAAAGTCATTGGTTATGTACCTGTCGTACACCTGGAAAGTAAGATCCACTCTCAAAGTTTCCTATTAATAGATTTTTGGGTATTTGAAGATTTTGGCATACTCCCTGAAGTGAATACTGCATATAATTATTTAGAAATTATATTTATTGACTTGGTGGCATTATAGACTTTACATTGATTTAAATATTTCCAGTAGTAAATGTCACAATAGTATTTATATGTGGATACGAAATAAAAAGAATGACAATAAAATTATCAATTTATTACAAGTTAGTAAAATTAAAACACATGTTAAAGTATACCAGAAGTTTACTAATACAAATGCGTTTACTACTTGGAGTGACCAGTTAGGCCATCCCGGATCAAATATGATGCAAAAAATAATTGAGAATTCATATGGACATCCATTAAAGAACCAGAAGATTCTTTAATTTAAATAATTCTCATTTGTTGTTTGTTCTCAATAAAAATTGGTTCTTAGAAACTCACTGGCTAAAGTTGAGATTTAATGTCTTGTATTTCTGAAATAAATATGGGCCCATTCATCCACCATGTGGATGGTTTTGATATTATATGATTTTGGTAGAAACATCTGCAAAATAATCATATGCGTTATCAACTCGCAACCTGTTGTTTGCGAGATTGCTTGTTTAAATTATTAATTTCAGATTATGCAATTAAAACAATTCATCTTGCTAATGTTGGTGAGTTTACATCCCAAGGTTTCAATGATTATTACATGTCAATTGTGATAAAAGTTGAACATCCTGTAGCTCATGTTCACACACAAAATGACTTAGCTGAATTGTTTATCAAATGCCTCCAACTAATAGTTAAATCATTACTTATAAGAACAAAGCTTTCTATTTCAGCATGAGATTCTATTGACTTATATATTGTACGCATCAAGCCAATAAATTATAAATACTCCCCATTACAATTGATTTTTGGTCAAGAGCCAAATATTTCCTATCTTATAATTTTTGGATGTACGGTATATGTTCCAATTGCTCCACCACAATGCACAAAGATGGGTGATCATAAAAGATTGGGACTCTATATTTATATGAGTCTCCTTGTAATATTTTTGAGCAATTAATTCGAGATTTAATTGTGACATGAGTTGTCAGTTTTCCCAACATTAGGGGGAGAGAAACAATAACTTGTAATGAGTTAGGGGGGAGTAATTGAACCAGAAGTTCAATAAGGATAGCTCATTATTACAAGTTAACTGTTAGATGTATTTACAACATTAATGAGAATAACCAAGTGTTATTTACCATCTAATATTTTAATTTGAATCAAAGTCCCAGTAGGACAATCAATTAGAATAAATAATAGATTGATCGGTTCCAAAAATGAAAATTATTCTAGATGGTCATATAGTGGAGGCGGGTGCTCCATAATAGACCCAAGTCATAACTAATAAGTAAAACTTCATAAGAGATTCATGTACCTGAAATTGAATTTTAAAATAATGAAAATAAGAGATTTCGATAAGTTATGTCAATTTGAGAAAATGTGGAACCGAATAATAAAAGTGGTAGACAATGATTTTGCATGCAATATTATTATTGAAATAATGAAATAAAAGGAGAATCTTGAATAAATCCATTGAGAAGATATGGAATAAATTGATCAAAATAGAAAGACACAACTCAAGTACAATTAAATTCGTGGAGTTTTTAGACCAGTAGTCTAAATATCTAAAGGTATAAAGCCAATGAGGGTGCAAATGAAGTAGTTTTGCAAAAGCGGAATAAATATATAAAGTTTCTCGCTAAGTACTGGTATTGATTATGAAAAGATATAATATTCTTTTGTTGTGGATGCAATAATCTTTAGATATATTATTAAATTGACAATTCATAAAATATTTAACTTGCGTCTAATGGTTGTTGTTATAACCTTTATAAATCACTATATAGTAAAGTTTATATTAAAATCCTTGAAGGATTTAGAATGCTAAAAGCATATTGAAATTCTCGAGAAATTATTCATTTATATGAATTGAAATAATTTGAACATATGTGGTAAATTTGAGTAGTTGAAGGAGGATTATAAAATGATCCAAAATATCTATTTGTGTTTTTATATAAGAATGATGATTAAAGTTTGCTATGCTTATTGTTGAATCTCTTGAAGAGATCAAAATATATTTCCCCAAATTTCCCTCACCTATGACTTTTAAAAGAATGGTAATATAAATGCTTAGTAAGTACATTCAAATAGTCATTTGGAAAACTAGTATTTAAGATTGAAAACATAGAATATAAGAAAGTATGTGATGTTTTCATGAGGGGGAGTAAATACGTGTTGTACTCTTTTTCCCTTAACCGAGATTTTGTCTCATTGGGTTTTCCTGGTAATGTTTTTAATGAGGCAATATATTATGCGTATTATAGATTGTGTACTCTTTTCCCATCGTTAGGTTTTTATCCCACAGGGTTTTTCCTAATAAGGTTTTAATGAGGCACATTATTTATCAATAGAATCCAAGGGAGAGTGTTATGAATATCTTATTAAGTGAATGTCCATCATGATCAAAATAAAATTTTAATGTACTTTAAATTCTAATAATTATTAGAATTAGATCTCTACTTCTTTTATACTTCTTATGCCTATAAATAGAAAAGCTGATAAAGCATTGTAATCACCCCTTTTGATTAATAAAGTACATTCTATATTACTTTCATATTTTCTTTGTTCTTTATTCTCTCCATCTCTCTTTATTTATAACAATTATAATTTTAAAATTTTCTATTTTTAAAATATTGTTTATATGATTTATTTTAATAATTAATACGAAATAAAAAATATTTTATTGAATAATAAAAATATAAATGCACATATTCAAGTGCCATCTTTCGGAATTATAGTTTAAAGATTTATTAGAATATTTTAAAGTTTAAAAATTAATTTAAAATTATATTATTATTTAAGGATAAATCTCAAAATTATGCATGAACTTTGATTTAATGTGCAATTTGATACATGAGCTTTAATTTGGTACAATTATACATATGAAACTTTGATTGTGGTTCAAATATATACATAAAACTTTAATTTTGATTCAATCATACATATTTAAAGAAATAAATACATCAATTTATTTTTATATTTGATAAATATAATTATTATTGTTTTATGCAATATATAAACATAAAATTATGTTATATCAATAATTGCGTTAATAATTTATGATAATTGAATTAAATCAAAATTTGATGTATATAATTATATATTAAACCAAAATTAATGTATAATTTTAAGATTTATCTGTATTATTTATGGTTAAAGCAAGTAGAGTTTGCATGCATGCCCTCATCTTGCCTCTCCCTAGATAAGTGCTACGGGATGACTCACAACTCCGAATTATATACTGATTTTATCCCTTAATTTTCTCGTAGATAAAGGAAACAAAATTTTGTTGATAATTTGAACGTTTCTTACGCTAATAAACGTGTATATATGTATATCCTCTTTACTCATCTCTATCTCCATTTCTTCAATACCCTCACTCTTCGGCCAGCCCTTATTTATATTCTTGTGCTCATCTTCCTCACTTCTTTTATTGATCCAAACAGTGGAGTCACTCAAGTCAAAGCCCTGCGGCTGCACCTTGGTAAGCTTTTCAGCTTTCTATTTTGTATCTGCAGATCAGGATGAAACTTTCATATTATTTTTCCTAATCTAATTAACAAAAGATTTATGGGAATATGGTAATAATTACAAGATTCAATTTTATGTACCTTACAAGTTTTTATGAAAAACAGTTGTATTTGAAGTAAATTTGTGAGCAACAATGTCACGTGAATGCTTAATCACGCATTGAATTGTTTGTGTTATTGTTGTAGTATTTAATGCAAATTAAGTGGATAGCAGCCTGACAAATGCCATTGTACAAAGAGTATCATGTTGTGGAAGCATTTTTATAAAAACCAAAAACATGTTGTTTGATAGGCACTCTTTAATGAGGAGTCCAGTAAGTGAGGGAGATGAATCGATGAAGGCAAAGAAGAATGTGATGGAATCTAAGAAATCCTGCATATGTTCTCCAACAAGCCACGCTGGTTCCTTCAGGTGCCACCTTCATCGAGCCACTGCTGCTCCTACTTTGAGTCAAAACTCACCCAGTTGCTGCATCGGCACACTGGCCAATGCTGCTTTCAAGAAGTTAAATTCCAAGCCACAGGGTGGTCAGGAGGAGCCTATTATGTCCAGGTTTGGTAGGGCTTCTTCGTCTTTAAAACTGAAACCCATTTCAGAAGCCACTCTGCCACCTTAATAAACAATGCCTCCTCTCTCTCTCTCTCTCTCTCCATCAGTCTATTCCAGGTTGTAAATAGCAAAAGAACAAGGTCCCTTTCTTTTTTAAATTAATTTTTTTAATGTTTATAAAGAAGTGGGGACGTATTTGTAAGATAATAAACTAATCTAACTCTTTTTTTAAGAAAAAAAAAAAGGCTTTTATCATCAATGTCCTTTGGGATTGTATCTGAAAGAAGGGGCAAAAACTGAGACTTACAAGGCCGTATTCAAATTCCATCATGGTTTAGTACATTACTACAAACCTTGAGTAAGCCCTTTGAATTTAACAATAAAGAATGACGAACCTGATGTGGTTGTACAAGTTGTTTGGACTCTAATTACACGTATCTACAGTACCATCAAATCAAATCACTGATCTTTAATAAAGGTTAAATTCTGCTATTAGTCCCTGTACTTTTCGAATCAATCCATTTTAATCCTTTTATTTTTTTTAATTTTGAAATTTTAGCTTTTACCTAAACAATAGCATTTGGTTTTCATATAAATCACATCATATGCTTCCCTTTGTCTGGCCTTTGTGTTGTGTGTTTTTCTTTGGGAGAAAATTTTGATTTCCTGGAAGGACATCGATTTTCCACTGTTTTTATAGAACTTATACAAAATGCCAAATCCATTAAGTAAAAGATTCGATACGGGGGTGGGCCTAAGAAAGGCCCAAAAAAAAATAAGAAACTACAAAGGGGTTAACAAGAGTACATGTAGCAGGCTGCAACCCAGCATCGAATGAAGTTCCGCCGAGAGTCGTCATGTAAAAAAGTTCACTTTTCATCCATTTCAGTACATTATTATTATTATTATTATTATAATATTAAGGGTATTGGGTGTATTTGTTAGAAGCCGGATACTTGATAGCATTAAGTTGAAGTCTGCGCAGAGCAGCTTTCCCAAGATCAATGCCACACATATCAGCCAGCCTGACTAGGTAGAGTAGAACATCGGACAACTCTTCGCCTAGATGTATTTTTTCTTCTTCTTTCCAATCAGGCAATCCTTTTGGGACCTCCCCTTTCCATTGAAATATCTCCGAAACTTCTCCCACTTCGCCAACCTTTTTTTATTCATCACAAACAAGGTTAAATATACACAGGTTACACTTACTGATTGTGTGTATATAAAAAAAGAAAATTTAGAAATAAGATGCAAGTATGTATGCATACCAGGGCCAAAAGGAGATTTCTAGGGGTGTGAAAGTGATCCCAGTCCCTTTCCTTGGCAAACTTAGCCATTTTGTGCTTAAGAAGATCAAGACTCACTCTTTCATCAACTTCCTCAACCCCACTCATGACTGTGACTAGAGAGCTAATTAGCAGCAGTTTTTTTCAGAAAAGGATCTTCAAGGTAGATAGATATAAAGGGAGAATTGGGGGGTGGGGGGGAGGAGATACTGTTGTTAATAGTAGTAGTAGTCATAGGCTGCCTTTCGTCTTGAATCTTAGTAGGGTCAAATATAGGGTTTCTATATAGGTATCTTAACTGTTATTCATTCAATGTACAATTTTCAAACGTGTATGGGTAGAACCCACGTTGATCCTGGGAAGCCTCGTGTCTTTGTAGAAACACATGTTCTTTATTATTATTTTTTCTTCCATACCTTCTCGGCTTGTTTTGTTTTGGCAATAAAAGAGGCCTTCCTTTCCCTTCCGTAGCGGGGCACTGCCAAATGCTGGCCCTTTTTAGGTTCCATAATCCATCCCATCGGGAACAGTACCCAACTTATTGAAGCTTCATAATCCTCAATCAGCCTTGTTCTAGCTTCCAAAACCCAATTAATACTTAGCTCTTTGTTTTATTAGTTAATAAAATAGATTTAGTAAACCGCAAGTTCCAAACTAAAAGACATGAAGAGTTAGAAACACAAAGATCCTGGGATTGTGTTTGATCTTGTTTCCACTTAAACTGATTTTATCTGAATTTCAGAGTCAATAAGAATCAAATATAGGGCTTATATATATATGGATCTGGGATTGTGCTTTGTGCTTCATGACCGACACCTTATGCTTAAAAAGCGCACAAAATTTTCTTCCAACTCACTCATCATTGCATATGAAGCAAAATTGGGTAAAAATTCAATAAATAAAAATTATACAATAGAGGAGAATGAACCTCGGGTTTCAAGGACTAATTGTCAAGCTCTTTACCATTAGACCAATAACCCATTCTTGTTATAACTTCAAAACATTATCAATTAGAAATTCGGGAATTGACAAGCTTGATTTAGTTAGCCCATGTCAATTAAGTGTGAAATTGATAGAAATTAAGCTTAGTTTTAGAAATGGACTAAATTGTAAAACTTAATTGATTGTTTCCTACATTAGGGATCAAATTGAATAAAATTTATAATTGCTATGAAATTTCGATGGGAATAAGAAATAAAAGGTCACTAATGAAAATGTGTGAAACCAGATTTTAATCCAAAGGTTTAGATCAGAAGTTATTCTCGTTCCAAGTTTAGGAACTAAATGAATAAATTGCAAAATACGTGTCGCTTTGTAATTGAAAGTGATTTGATATGAAATTTGGTATTGTGTATAGTTGGATTATTATTCGTAGCTAAAGACGATGCAAGGCCTTCGAGAGGGAAAAGAAATGCGAGAGTCGATGACGAATAACTCGAGTCTTTAATTTGTATTTCTATGGTTCGAATCATTATAATTGTTGCATATTTATATTGCTTTTCATAGTATGATATTGAGGTGATTTGAAAATGATTATTTGAATTGAATTTTTATGATTGAGATTGGTTATCGAAATAGAGGACTAAACTGAATTGAATTGAAAATAATGTAACTTGATGAAAATATGAAATTGGCCTTGAATTGGGTTAAATCATGTTATGTAATGAAATGATGAATTGGTTAGTGAATTGAAAATGATGAGATGTAAATTGAATTATATGATGAATTGGATAATTAGTTATCCTAATAACTGTTCAGGTAGAGTTAGATATAGTTGGCATGGCATAGGATAGATTGAGTACAGGTTATTTCGGCTATATGTCGATGAGTGTTAGATGCATTTTCCCGCGGACATTCCGATGAGTGCAATGTACAACTTTATTTCGATTATACCGATGAGTGTTAGATGCTATCTATTTACTTTGGACGTTTCGACGAGACATTAGATGTCAAATTAGCATGTTGGTTAGAATCTGTGTATCCGTTCGAGTTCGAACCATATTAATAGAGAATACAAATTACAAATTAGTTAATTGATATTTAAAAATGAATTTAACATTATGAAATTATATTACAAATACGTATTTACAATATATAATTATCGATAGTATGTGAAAGATCATGCGTAACAATTAAACTAGCTTGAGGGTCGATATAGAATGATAATGTAATAAAGTGAAACGTAACGTGAATGCTAATTGAAATAATAGGTTAAATACATTGGTAAGACCCAAATCGTGGGGAAGTGGTGGAGTTGGACGTTGGACGTTGCTGCTGGGGAATTGGACTAATAATTAGCCTAGTCTACATGGGTTTTGGAGGATCTCTGCTGATGGGTTATATATAGTTTTGGTGCATATTCTAATCTCATTTGGGATTAAAAATATGCCTTTAATTAATATTTGAAAAATAAATAAATAAGAGTATGGTGATTTCTTTGGTATATATTAATATTTCATAAATTTTTAGAATTAAATCTTAATTTCATAAATAGGGTATGACAATTAATATATCATTTATTTATTTATTTTTTATTACACCCTAACGAGGGTATATGTGATCCATTTTTCACTAAAAATATATCAAATAATTCTCCTAAATACAATGGTAAATTAGAAATTTATGATCTATTAAGTTTTTTAAAATTTTTTATTTTTTATTTTTTGTAAATTAGAAATCAAATAAAATTTATTTACAATAGAAAAAATGAAAGCTTATGTAATACCTATTTTCCTATAATAGAAACACTAGAATAAAATAAAATAAAATTCCTACATTTATATGGATTTAATTCAAGGTAATAAATTTGATATTTAAAACTTCTTCGAAATAAATAAATAAATAAAAAGAATATTTTAACTTTTATATAAGTTTGAGTCCAGGAAAATTGATTTAAAATGGGTTCGTTTGTTTACATATAAAAGGTTTTACTGAAAATGTTTTATGCATTTTCCTGTGTTTGTTTCACAGAAAACAACTTGGTCAACGTAAAATAAACCATTTTTTCTGTAAAATGACTTACCTTTTTGAAAATCGTAAGTCATTTTCTGAAAAAGAGCTCCTCTATAAGTAATTTTATTTTAATAATAAATTTTAAAATAATAATTTTAAATAATATTCTTCACATATATTGAAAATATTCAATATTACTATTTTAATAATAAATATTTATTACAATTATATATATATATATATTAATAATAAATGTTTTTGTAGTATAAAGCTTAAAATATGTCATAAGTCTATGTACTCATCACAAATTTGTAATTTAGTCTTTGTACTTTTACTTCTAAGAATTTAGTCCCTCTGCTCTTCAGATTTTCAAATCAAGTCCAATTGTTGACATTATTTTTTTCAATTTTGTTGATGTCACATTTTTAAATAAAAAAATACTCACTTTCTAGTCATGTAACTAAAAAATGACGTTGTAATGAACCTAAATTTAACAAAATATTTTTAATATATGCAAAAATAATATAAAATATTAATTTATAGATATAAAATAAACTCAATTAAACAATGAAAAAAATAAGAAAATATCAAATGTATGTATGTTTCATTGAAAACAACTTTTTGTGAAATATTTTTAAGAAATCTGTCCAAACACCAGAAAATATTAATTTTTTCAAGAAAATAAGTTATTTTCCAAAAATTATTTTTCGAAAATCATTTTCAATGAAACAAACAAACCTTTAAAAAAATTTATTTTCAACCTTCTCCATTTACAATTCATCTTTTGTTTTCTATTTTTCATATATTTTCATATATGTTTTAAAAAATTATTTTTAAATTTTCAACCAAAATGTTTCCATTCAATATTTTCCATTTTACAAGAAAATTACAATTGTAATGATTTCTATTTCTTGAAACCAAAGACAAACTTGGTTTTCTTGAGTTAGTTTTGGGAATTTGGATTTCAAATTTGGGTAAACTATAAATATATTCATTTTTGTTTGCTTGAAATTATATTTCAATTATTTATGTTTGAAATGTTACATTATAGTCACTTACATAATCATTTTGTTACGAAGTGGTCGCTTTACAGTTAAACTCTGTTACCTCCCTAAAGACAGTCCTACGTGGCAGTCTAAATGGATTTTAAATGTCAACTTGGATGTCCAGTTACTAGGATGAAAATATGTTTTTAATTAAACAAATTTAATTTGGATTGCCACTGTAACGCCCCAAATTTTTGTAATTTCAGCTTTTGTGAATTTTGGCATGAGAAATATCTGGAAAAGTTTCTGCAATAATTCAATATAAATAATTATCTGCTTAAGTGGTTATGTGCTTTAGAGTGTGTTAGGGAGGTCCCAAGTTCAAGTCTAGACTTGGGCTAAATTTTGGTTTTTATTTAAGTAAGGCTTTAGCCTTGGCTAAGAGGCTTATAAGAGTTGATTTGTGAGAATATGTCAGAATGAGCTTATTGGTTTGGTGATTAAGTAAAGAGGGATTATGTTTGAGGTCCTGTGTTCGAATCCTAGTGTGGGCACTATTTTTGCTGAAATTTTCAGCTAAGTGTTTGTGTTTTACTAAAAGTTTGAGTTGAGGAGTTGGTAAATCACCAAAAATCTGAACATATCTTGTTGTTTCAGAAAAATATTCGGTTTCCTCCCTCTTCTTTCCAAAAAAACTTTTTGCCGTTTTCCCCCCAAAAAATTCCCCTTCTGCTGTCGAAATTTCACCATTCATTAATGTCGTTCTTCCCTTCTTTCCCTTTTCGTTTTTATTCTTCTCATTCCTGTAACAACGGTCGTTCTACGCTTTCGGTAAGCTTTTACTTAACGGTCTTGAACACTGTTTCTATTAAGAGATTAAGTGGGGTTTTATTGCTGATTAGGAGTTGGTTAAGAAACTGGAAATCATGCTTTGCTGGTTTGAATCGGAGTCGTGCTCAATTTGGTAGTAGTAAGTCAATTTTGCGATTTCAGGATTTATCAGTCCATAATGGTTCGATTTAGATTACTAGAAAATGGACTTACAATTGTCGATTTTAGGTTTTAGAAGTGCTCATGAGTGCTTAAACATTGAAAACAAATCAGGTGTGTACTCCGATTGTACAGAAAACGGGTTTCGACGAAACGAAACTATCGACGCCACATGGGCGTGTGGACTGTTCGTGTGAAGGTC
This sequence comes from Gossypium stocksii, assembly GCA_020496765.1. NCBI lineage: Eukaryota > Viridiplantae > Streptophyta > Magnoliopsida > Malvales > Malvaceae > Gossypium > Gossypium stocksii. Next base: position 86,569,605 of record CM035620.1, read on the forward strand.
GTGTGGCAAGACACGGCCATGTGATCGACGAACCAAGCCGTGTTCGCTTGACACGGGCGCGACAGACACGACCGTGTGAGGCTGGCGAGGTCGTGTGCGAGACACAGGCTCGACCAATTGGGCCGTGATGAACCACATGGGCGTATGAAAATTTAGGTCAGGTCGTGTGGGCCGTGTGGGCCCACACGAGTAGGCCACATGGGCGTGTGAGCCTATTTTTCTATATTGAGCTATAAGGTTGCACGGGTTGCCCAAGTCAACTGTGACCTAATGTAGGGTCGGTAAGGATATATTAGACCTCTATTTTTCTAATCTGATGTTATGATGTATGCCTTAACATGATATAACTAGCATGTTTATCTTATCTGTTTTGTATACTGGTTTATGATATGTTTATCTACATTATAGCATACCATGATATCATTCTAAATTGCATTGGGGTGGGATTGTTGTTGAAGTGAATGAAGTCTGAAAGGCTATTAGCCAGTTATCTGGCATCTATGTTGCATATATCTAATATGTGTCGATTTACGGTACCTTGTGGTGTGTAGGGTTGGATGGGTTGATTTTATCCCCATACTTGGTGTGTAGGGCTGGGTGAGTCGATTTTATCCCCACATGGTGTGTAGGGTTGGACAGAGACGGTGTGCAGGGTTGGTGGGCATGTTCTGATCTGATATGCATATCTATGATGGGCTAAAGCTCTAAGACTGTATTTGATTCTATTCTGAGTGGACTGTAGTCCACATCGATTCTGTAATGGGATTAAGCCCAAATTGTAACTGTTATCTGTTACTGTTATCTGTATATATACATGCTGCTCTGTGGGGATGTACACACTGAGTTTGCGAAAACTCACCCCTTTAATGTTTTAAATGTCAGGTAATCCCCAGCAGTAGATGGATCGATGCAGTGGAAGGCTCGATGGTGACCACCTCTAGATACATCCTGATTTTCATGGTTTTATTGGTTATTCACTGCATTACTGTTTTTAATTATTTTGGGGTTATTTATGTAATTTTGGACTGTTTTGGTTTTATCTGGGTTTTTAATTGTTATTTATGGATTATGTTTAAACTGCAAACGCCACAAAAGCATCGTTTTTCTAAAAAAATTAACTAAGAGCTTCCGCGTAAAAGAAATGAGTTTAAACAAGTAAGTTAATTCACGATTTTCTAACTTAAGTAAAGATAATAACCGAAACGATTCTTAACTTGTCAAGATATTTTTTTTCAAAACACTATCATCGGACGCCGCCAGGTTCGGCCATAACGTCTAGGCCGGGTTTGGGGTGTTACAGCCACATAGGACATCCAAATTGGTTTTTAAAACCTATTAAAACTACCACGTAGGACTGCTGTTAGGGAGGTAACAGAGCTTCACGGTAGAGTGACCACTTCATAATAAAATGATAACGTAAATGACTAAAACGTAACATTTCAAACATAAGTGGCTAAAATATAATCTAAAACAAACAAAAATGATTATTTTTTTTAATTTACCCATCAAATTTTGAATTGAATGATAAAATGTATCAATAATTATTGTTTCTTAAACCTATAAATCTGTTGGATGCCTATTTATTGGTGGATTTGAAATTGCTAATTAAGCATTGTTTTTTGAAGGTACAGCCACAATACTCAATTGCAAGTTGTATATCTACCATCATAATCAATTATTACAATGCTAAAATGGAATTATAATTATAATCAATATATTTGTATAACAACTACTAGAATGAAACTATTATAAGGATCAATTGTACCAATAACCATAATAAATTTTGACTTATTAAAAGTAAAATAATTTTGATTAGAATTTACGCATGATAAGATTTGAATTCAAAATAAAATCTAGACTAAGAACCCACACATGCATAAACATGATGGAAATTAAACCTAGACATTCAAGTTCCAAAGATTTCAACTTCTAAAGCCACAATGGCAATTTTTAAAGAAATAAATTCGTAGTTTTTGTACTTTTTAAATATATATTATATTGAAACTCCACTAATTTATTCACAATGCATGCATATCATTCATATTAATTAAGGTTCCATTTGTTTTATTGAAAATAGCTTTAAAATTTTTTTTTTTTGCATTTTTCGGTGTTTGTTTTATGGAAAACAACTCAGTCAATAGAAAATGGTTTATAGGTCAACAAAAAATAAGTTATTTTTTCTATAAAATAATTTATCATTTTAAAAAACGTAAGTTATTTGTTAAAAAAGAGCTCATTTATGGATGATTTTATTTTTATATAAAATTAACTTAAGTCAAGTTTAATATTATTATATTAATAATAATTTTTTATTTTTATTTTTAAAATATTTAAAATTAATAAAATATTAATAAAATATTATAATTTTCAATATTATTAAACATAAATATTTAATTATCTTATCTAATCATATAATAAATCATTAATATAATTTATTGTTTTAAAAATAAATTTTTAAAATAATAATATTAAATAATATTTGTAACGGTCCAAATTTGACCGGGCAGGCCCAAAATTACACACCAAACAATTTCAAAATGTCCAGTCCAATTACAATTAAAACAAAATTAAAAACCCCAAAAAAAATACAAAGGCCCAAACGGCCCAAAATTTTAGAAACTTTGGAACCCTAGGGTTCCTCTCCCGCTTCCGTGCGCCGCAACCCCTCCCATGTGCGCCCTTGGCACGCACCACGATCGAGGAAGGCACCTTCGGCGAGGATTACACCGAAATAGGCCCTTTTTATGCCCGTTGACTCCTTCCACAGACCTGCAAAACAAGCGAAGACAGAAACAAAAGCAGCAAATAGACCAAACGCAAGCAGAAAGCAGATAAACAATAACAAGCAGAGAATAGTGACATTGCAAATGTATCACTCGGCTATAAAGCCCGAAAACAAAACATTGTAATAGATCCAACTTTTGATTTATTAAGAAATCATTCAAAGGTAAAATTTTTACCTCAAATCCTCATCTATTTATCTGTTCAATATTTTAAATAAAAAAGGCAAAAAAAAAACTTACTTTTAAATCGTTCTTCATCATGCCGATGAAACTCCGGTGACCTAGACATCATAAAACCCGTTCGGGTTCTGACGAGGGTAGGAGAAATAACGGGAACAAAAGCCATTTCGTTTGGGACCTTTCCCTTTTTGTGTCGAATGTTTCGTTTTTTAAAAATAGGGATTTGAAGAGGGATCTTGAAACCTTACCCGAATCTTCGCGAGAGTCGTATGCTTGGCCTTGGACGTGGGAGGCCTGAACGAGGCTGAAAGCCCCGTGCTTCGCCTGTCCAAGCATTCGTCGGCTACTGGAGAGTCGGTTGAGCGGCGGTGAAAGCAAAGGGGTTTTGAAACCCTAGCTAAAAGAGGGGAAAATGAAAAGAAGAAGTCTCTGCTTCTATTTCTTTTTTGGGTGTGGCTGAAGGGAATTAAAACCCTAGCCTTCTAAAGAGAAGTAAAATAGCGCCGTACCATGCTTACGTACTCAGACCCGATTTTGACCCGCTTCGTTGGCCCCAGGATCCGCGCAATCCCAACAAATGGGATATTTGCACGAGAGGGTCTCATCTATTTGCAATGCCATTTAATCGGGCCCTTTTTCCTTTTTGTAATTTGGCCAGTATGTTTTACATGGCTTTCAAATCGGTCCTTCGACCTGTGAGGCTTAACACGCAGTGTTTAAGATCGGGGATAATAACCCTTTTGGTCCCTTCGAATCTAGGAACGTTTCATTTATCCCCAAAATTTCATTTCTGCTTTGAATTCAGTCCTTTTTCTAGATTTGATCTGATTTTATTTTTATTATTTTTATTTTTAACATTATTTCTCATTATATTTACTAATATTTTTATCATATTTGTATAAGTATTAGTATTTTCATTGTATGCATGTGTATGCTTCTCAAATGATATTATTTCTAAAGTGTTATCACTATATCATTATATATATTTTATGTAATATATTAATAGCTATGATGTATTATTATTTCTAATATATAATGTATCATTGCGTATATACTTTAAATATTATTATGTGTTTTGAACGTACATAAACGTATATGTGTATTTATGTAGCATTATCAATATTTGTATATATTATACATTATTTCTAATATGTATTATGTATATTTCTTCATATTATTTTATATATGTATTTTTAGTACTATTATATTTTATATGTTACACCTATTTTAAAATTATATTTTATCTATTACATATACTATATTCTCATATATTATATATGTTTTTTTTTATTCTAATATGTACATATATTTTTGTACTATTTCATGTATATATCTTAATATTATTATGTATAAGTATTTTCGTATATTATATAAATTTATATATATACAAATATTTTTATATATCACATTTCGTACTTGACACTCTTTCATATACTTTTGTATTATACTATGCACATATTTTAAATACTATATTATATATGTACATACATACTTTCTATAGATATATAACTTCTTTACTTGTTTTTCTTAAATTTAAAGGCCTTACTTTTTAATATTATTTAAATTTTTATAACCTTGAACATTCTTTCATAATCATTAATTATTATCTGTAAGTTTTTTATTTCATTTTGTCTTATATTTCTTTTAAATTTACTCTTAGTCTTTGGAAGGAAGTTAATATTATTATTTGCATAAAATGATATATTATAATTATTACTATTACATGCGCATCATTTTGTATTAATTCACTGATATGGTATGATGTTTATGAATCATTTCTCTATTTTGCATGTTCTTATCCTATGCTTGTATTTCATAAATAGCAATCGTATATCATTTTGTTAAATTCGTTTTTTACTCAAAGGCTTCCAAAAGCATAACTCGTGTTTGGATACATCGAGGAGATCGAGCCTTAACTTACTAGGTTCCGATTTTTCTCATTAAATCCTAATTATCGAGCATCGATTTCAAAACTAAAACACGTAAGTTTTCAAATAAAACCTATCTCCGAGACCTCGAAATGCTATATACTAACTTACAGAATGTGGCGTTCAGTGTCTCGAGATAGGAATTTCAAAACCAAGGTAATATTTTATGTTTTGGAACCTCAATAAATTGGGCCCTAACTTACTGGGTTTCGGTTTCTTCGTGCGATCCAAAATAACTAAATATTCCTTCTTGATTTAAACACACAAGCCTTAGAAATGAGGCGAACTTAATTTCGAGAAATTAATATGCTGCACCTTAACTTACTAGGTACGGCATCCTTATTCTTTGAAATAAGCGAACCTCGATTCTCACTTCAATACCCAAAAACCCTTTTAAAAAAGGATCGTATTTTTAGAATCTTTTCAATCATTCGATAATAGGACATTAAGTAATCAATTAGGTACCAATTTTGGGCGTTACGAGGGTGCTAACCCTTCCTCGTGCGTAAGCGACTCCCGAGCCCTTTTTTTATTTTCGTAGACCAAAACTAATTATTTTGATAACCCAAAATGTTTTATTAAAATAATTTAAGGTGACCCGATCGCACCTCGAAAAAGGTCGGTGGCGACTCCATTTCCAAATTTTAAAGTCGATCTCATTTTTCAAAACAATTAGAAAAAAAATGGTTTCGACAGCTTGGCGACTCCACTGGGGACCTAAAAAGAGAGTCAAGCCACGAGTTGATTAATTTTTGTCTTTTTGTCGAAAATTGAATTGCTAATTTTAATATATGATCCCTCTTTTGCACTTCATTCATTTTGAGTTGCGATCTTCATTATTCTGTTCCTATTTTTCTTATATGTTTCGAGTTTTCTTTGTATATCCTGTCGCATTGCATTGCATGACCGCCGAGTCACACCTTTTAAGTGGAAGTGAGAAGCTACTCCTTCGTGAGGTTTACCTCCGTGCAGGATAGTGAACCGCTTCCGGAATACATCCGTACCTATGTGTTTCGTGAGATTTTCATCTCCGTGCAGCCATGGGGAAATGTATTCCCCTGGACTGAACTCGATCCATATGAGCCTATAATGGGTAAAGATCGAGGAATCTGCTGGTTCAGGTACCCCAACTCTAGAACCAAACCTCATATAGCGAACCTTAGGAGCTCACCCTAGGCAGAGCCACGCCGATCCCTAGTGGTCACCCAATTATGTGCTTTGTTTTGTTATTTATCTCTCCTGTGCTAACATGTTTTCTTTTGTTTTGATTGCATTGCATTGCATCGCATCGTTATAGAAAAAAGAGGTGTCGATTCATATTCGATTGCTAAATAGGGGAGTTTTTCATAAGGGAACGAATTTCTTGATAAAATAGATTATGATGCGGTCGTCTGAATACGGTCCGAATGAACATAACGCGAAAAGGCTGATAGCTCATGGAAGAATATACGAATTTGCTTCGTCGCTAGAGGACTTAAGTGGATAAGGATTTATTCAAGAGCCACTATATCTAAATTTTCTTAAAGAAGCCAATGAGTCGCAAGGAAGTGTGCAATGAGTCGTGGCCCGAGTCAAGCAAAAAGGAGCTGATAAAAGACATCTTTGAAAGTTTACAAGGGTCGACCTTAGCATCTGAACATGAAGGAAAAGATTGATGTCTTCGCTCAGACTATGAGGGTAAGACCGCATATGTAATCTGTTTTATGTAAAGAAATCTGTTTTCTAGAAAAATTCTTCTAATGGAATTGAATTCAAGGTCGACGCCTCTTTCTTGCATTCATTTCATGTATCTGCATTTCATGCATTGCATCACCTTAGAAAGGAGGTGTTGATTCATATACGATTCCTAAATAGGAGAGTTCGTCATAAGAGGACGAATTTCTTGATAAAGTGGATTACAATGCGGTCGTCCTGATATGGCCCAAGTAAGCACAACGGAAGAAGGTTGATAGTTCACGGAGGAATATAAAACTTTGCCCGACAATTCAAACCAACAAGGAGTAGTCGAGAGCTGTTATGTCAAAGGAGCTGTGAGCATCATGAGGATAAGAGAACCATGGGTCGTGATCAAACAAAAGAGAGTTAGTGGAGGTATCTATTGAAAGCTCGCAAGATTCGACCATAACATCCAGACATGAAGAGAATGATTGATGTCTTCGCTTGGACTATGAGGGCAAGACTGCATATGTGATCCGTTTTATGTAAAGAAATCTGTTCTCTAGAAAAGTTCTCTTAATGGAACTGAATATAAGGTCGACGTCTCTCTTTCTTGCATTCATTTGCATTTCATGCATTTGCATTGCATTATTTGCATTGTATTATTCACATCGCATCATTTGCACCAGATTTTTACAAAACGACCTTAATTAGATAAAATTATTTCAGTTAACCTAAAAGCTATAGAAAGAAGGTTAGAGAGAATAGAGCACAGGCAAATACAGATGTAAGAGCAGTTATCCAGAATTCAGCAGGATATGCAAAGCCAAATGTTAGAGCTCCAGAAAAATATGATTAGCCAGATAAGACAGTTACTAGTCGAAGGGCTCGAAAAGAGAAAAGACTCAGTGGAAAACAACAAGGATGATAATGAAGATATCATTTATTCCTCAAGTTCCACTCTAATAAGCGTCCAGACTCAACCAGACGCACCTTCGCGAGGGGTACCCGTTACTATCAAACCCCAACAACATTAGGCCAGTATGTCAGCACCAGTAAACTCTTCAGTAGGCTCAGGTCCTCATCTGGAAAGTAATCTAACCATCATTGAAGAAACAAAGAAGGCCAGTACGGAGCGTCCGAGACAATGTGAAGCTTTCAAAAAGTGAGAGAGGAGCTCCCGATATAATATTTCGAGGGCAATAAAGGGAAAGGAAAGTAAGGTGAATCCGATTACCCTAGGTCAACCAAGGACGATAACTACTAGCCATCAGGTTCTTCAAAAGCAAGAATCCAATCCAAAATCGAATTCAGAAAAACCTCAATTCTCGCCCATCCCAATCTCGTATGGGGAATTGTACCAGATTTTGTTTAACGCACTATTGTAGCCCCTTTTTACATGGAACCAATCATCCTCCATACCCTAAATGGTAGGATGTGAACCCCCAATGCCAATTCTATGCGGGAATCACGGGGCATTCGATCGAGAACTGTATCACTTTTAAAAATTTAATCGAAAAATTGATCAAAATTAGAGTTACAACATTCGATGGTCCCATTAAGGAAGAAAATCCATTACCCAATTATTCTGTTCAAGGGGTAAAAGTGATAAGTACCATGATGAATAAGGGCACGAGATCCAAGAATGCATCAAGTTTACGGCTCTAGCACAAGACGGGATACGGGGAATCTGAACATCAATGACGCATTTGAAAAGGGGAACCGATGACTCAAAGTTTCCAAGCCCTTGCATATTTGGACTATTTTGGACAACGGGACTGTGGAGGAGTTCCCTGTGTTTTTAGAGGACAACGAGATTGTAGAGGAATTCCCTGTGTTTTTAGAGCTAACTTAGAGTAATATCCAGAACACGCTTATTGCTTTAAGCCTAGAGGCGGTAAGAATCCTTTTGTGAAAATAGGCTTGTGTCTAAAATCTTTATTTCAATAAGAATGCATCTTTTTGAGTAAATTTTCATTTATTTCTCATTTTATACTATACAACGATTATTCTTAGATTTCCTTATTCTTTTATTCATGACCATGCCGCACAATTGTTCTTAGGTTCTTTTGTTCTTTGGACTTTTTTTCAAATATTCTTTTACTCATTCTTCATGATCATAAATAATCATTTACTCTTTGAAACCTTTCTCTGTACCTGCAAAAGGGTCTCCAGATATCAATAACATGAGCGACACTGTTACTAAACTTGAATCTCATTTGGAGCGAAATGTGTGCTTAGGGGAGTCTCAGGACTTTGAAGACAACAAAGATTGTGACCTATCTTCTGATTTGTCAAACAAGATGAAAATGAATCCCACACGATCAGAGGATATCGCGGGCAAACAAAGATTGAAGCCTAACTCCCTACCAAAAAGACGAGACATCATTGAGTGATTTTAAAAAAAAAAATTTCAAATATGTCTTCGCACAGCCATACCAAGACATGCCTGGGCTATCGAGACACGGGCACACCGAAATTTTAAAAGAGGCCCACAAGAATATCTGTAGGACATATGCTAGTGGTTTTACAATAGTCAGGCTGATCATGAGACTAAGATATTGCTAGCTCGCCATGAAAGAGGACTACATTAGTGTGTCGTAAAGGTCAAATTGAGGAAGAGAAGATTTATGTTTCTTTAAAGACTCCATGTGGGGGCACGGATGTCACGGGGCCAGCTTCACCGACTTCAGTTCACATTCACCATGGTCAATTACTTCACCAAGAGAGTAAAGTCGCTTCATGTGCCAAAGTTACCAAGTAAACGGTCATTAAATTCAAATTCAAATTCAAAGCCGAATCCAAATTCGAGTTTGAATCTAAAAAAAAAGATCATATCCAACTGCACAATGTCAAAAGTTTGCAGTCTATTCAAAGATAAGGCACCACACAACAAAGGTTGCCAAAAGAAAAGAAAAAGAAGAAGAAATAAATTACAGAAGATGACCGAGACCGGTAAAGATTGGTATAAGAAACTACCATTTATTCTCTATGCTTACACTGGAGCAAACACTTTCGAATCCTTATGATTTTAAGGGTTCCAACATTTCAAGGGTTCCAACTATTACCCTTGGAATGAATGTATTACATGACTCCCCTAGACAGTCTGATGTACCATTAATAGCTGCGGTGGTTAGCTTTAGGTAATGGCCAATGATTTTCCGCTATAGGGCATCAGTCCGTACACAGTCTCTGAAGCTTGAAATGATAGATGTTCCCTTCAAACTAGTTTCTGACAAAGTAGATGAAGGCATCATGAGGGAAGACTTCTATACAAATTCAGGGAAGAAAAAGCCTGATCAGCTCATTATCGAGTTAGGGAGTCTCAATTCAATCAAGTTTTGAACGAAGAACTTAATCGAGTTCCTTGACGAGAATGAGAACCCTAAGCTCATGGTCATTATGGTACAGAAAAACCATCATACTAAGTTTCTCCAGCAGAGATTTCCTGACAATGTCCTGCTTGGAATCATTATAGACAACAAAGTCTGTCATCCTAAGAACAATGACTTCTATCTTTGAGCCCATGCTGGAATGATTGGAACTATGAGGCATATTCATCATGAGGGAAGACTTCTATACAAATTCAGGGAAGAAAAAGCCTGATCAGCTCATTATCGAGTTAGCGAGTCTCAATTCAATCAAGTTTTAAACGAAGAAATTAATTGAGTTCCTTGACGAGAATGAGAACCCTAAGCTCATGGTCATTATGGTATAGAAAAACCATCATACTAAGTTTCTCCAGCAGAGATTTCCTGACAATGTCCCGCTTGGAATCATTATAGACAACAAAGTCTATCATCCTAAGAACAATTACTTCTATCTTTGAGCCCATGCTGGAATGATTGGAACTATGAGGCATATTCATTATTGCGTTCTCTCATATCAGATTAGGTTTTTGGCTAATGATCTGCAGGAGATAGTCCAGTCTCTGGTGTATGTATATCAAAGGAGCACCACTGCCATACCTGTAGTTGTTCCTATTTTCTTTGGCAGCTTCATAGTTGAGGAATTTATGAAGTTCGAAGAGGCTTCAGAGACATCATCGAGCCAAGGTAGAGTGACTGCTCCGGGAGCAATTTATGTACCTCAACTTTTCAGGTTGAAGGATAATGTCAGCAACTTCATTCTTAACTACTGGGAATCATTGAATCTTTTTTTGTAAGGCTTGTCAAACGACGACTAGGACATTTGCCGGGGCAAAACATTTTTCATTGGTCTCGCCCCTTAGAGTTGAGATTATTTCTTCCTAGTTTTACCAGAGCCAGGGCAACATATTAAAATCGAGATTCTTTCCTCTGAGTTTTACCAAAGCTGAAGCTGGACAGAACAGGATGGATCTAATCCCAGCATAATCAATCAAGGTTAATCCGTCACAGTCTAATGATGTGGGTTGGTGACAAAGAGGGTCATCTTAGATAATTTCAAAAGGGTGACCTCATATTGAAGAAGATCTTTCATGTATGAAAGGACTTCAAAGGAAAACGTCAAATTGAGAGAGATCTTACACAATGAAGAAGGCTCGCACTAATCAAGATAAACGGCAATGACATGCCCAATCTGGTGAATTCAGTCAAGATGGTATTTCACCAACACGCCCAATCTGGTGAATTCAGTCAAGAGTTATTACACCAAAAAGGAGAGGCCAAGGTGAAAACCCACAAAGGGTGCCTTGAGACCTTCTAAGAAAGTCGATCAAAAAGGAAAAAAGAAATGAAAAAGAAAAAAAATAAAATCAATCAAAAAGAAGAAAGAAAAAATGAGAGGCCAAAGTGAAAACCCGCAAAGGGCGCTTTGAGTCCAAAGGGGATTTGAGTTGAAAACCTGAAAAGGGCGGCTCAAATTTTGATCAAAAGTGGGGCACACGGTAGTCTTGCCATGCTTGAATTGACAGTGAAGAAGTATGCTACGTCTTAGGGCATCGACAAAGTACTCCGGATCCCCTAGACACATGTTGAACTCAAAATGGTCACTAAGAAGTTTGTACAGACAAGCTTAGGTTGCGATATCTGGGGCACCTAGTTTTCATCTTTCTTCTTATCACATTTGTTATCTTCGATTCATGTCGGGCTACACTCCCGATCAATTCCTTCTTATTGATTAATTCGTGTCGAGTTATGCTCCCAATAAAATTCCTTCTAAAATTGCATGTGCTATCCTTGATTAACTTATTTGTTTTAAGTTATGATTCATTCTTGTCCATTGTCATGATCTTTTTCAAGCATTTTGTATTAAAATAATGATTAGTAGACTAATAACACTTTCATAAAAGGAGTTTTGCATATTACTCTAGAAGCTTCTAAATAATACAGGAACCTGAGACAGGGCTGTTGTTTAAAAGGCTCACCAAGTTGGAAATATTTGAGTTTATCTCTTTAGATCTTCTATCAAAGATACTAGATATCATGTCAGTGATATAATCTCGGTAAAAACGAGCAATGTCAAAGCACAAAAGGGGGGTCATTCTCGAGAAAAGTGATATTTAGCATCCGCATACATCTGGTCAGATCACCCGATGAGTGGTCAGTTGATGGAAAAAGTTATGAATCCTATACCTTCAAGTTACAATGGATAGACCCTGAAGTTACAGTGGGGCAAGCTAGTTGAGCAAAATGCGATTATTTTTTTGGGTTTCTGGTTAAAATACCAACAGAGCAAGGGGGCCGCATATTATATCTGTAATGACGCCCTAAGCATTAAAAAAGATCATGCTCATGACATTTTTGCATTCATACATACATCATTATTAACACATTCAGTTAGGAACATTGATTTATTCCGATCATATCCTAATCATTTTGCATAAGCATACGCATAAAATTGATTCTACGAGATGGGTCCCCCAGATGACGGTGTAGCAACATTGACAAAAACACCAGATCTTGCCTTCCTAAGCGAAGCAGATTGAAGATATCAGCATGGCGTCCTTGAGTTTGCAAGGAGAATATTGAAAAAAAAGCAGATCTTGCCTCCCTGAACGAAGCAGATCGAAGATTTGAGTCTGGCATCCCTAAGGTTATAGGGAACACATTGGAAATATCAAATTTTGCCTTCCTGAAGTTGCAGTGAAGCTAATCAAAAACCTTAGATTTTACCTTCCTGAAGTTGCAGTGAAGCTAGTCAAAAACCTCAGATCTTGCCTTCCTGAAGTTGCAGTGAAGCAGATCAAAACATCAGATTTTGCCTTCCTGAAGTTGCAGTGAAGCTAATCGAAAGATAGATTTTGCCTCCCTGAAGTTGCAGTGGAGCTAATCAAAAGACCAGATCTTACCTTCCTGAAGTTGCAGTGAAGCAGATCGAATACACTAGATCTTGCCTCCCTGAAGTTGCAGTAGAGCTTATCGAAAGACACAGATTCTACCTTCCTGAAGTTGCAGTGAAGCAGATCAAAACATCAGATTTTACATTCCTGAAGTTACAGTGAAGCTAATTGAAAGATAGATTTTTGCCTCCCTGAAGTTGTAGTTGAGCTAATCAAAAGACACAGATTCTGCCTTCCTGAAGTTGCAGTGAAGCAAATCAAAGACACCATATCTTACCTCATTGAAGTTACATTGGAGCAAATCAAGAATAGTAGATCTTGCCTCCCTGAAGTTGCAATGAAGCTAAGAAAATGCCAAGAAAATTTGGCCCTTTTTAAGTCTTTACTCTATTCCCGTTACACGACAATGAGCAAAGAGAGGCAGCTGTAACGATCCAAATTTGACCGGGCAGGCCCAAAATTACACACCAAACAATTTCAAAATGTCCAGTCCAATTACAATTAAAACAAAATTAAAAACCCAAAAAAAAAAATACAAAGGCCCAAACGGCCCAAAATTTTAGAAATTTTGGAACCCTAGGGTTCCTCTCCCGCTTCCGTGCGCCGCAACCCCTCCCATGTGCGCCCTCGGCACGCACCAAGATCGAGGAAGGCACCTTCGGCGAGGATTACACTGAAATAGGCCCTTTTCTGCCCGTTGACTCCTTCCACAGACCTGCAAAACAAGCGAAGACAGAAACAAAAGTAGCAAATAGACCAAACGCAAGCAGAAAGCAGATAAACAGTAATAAGCAGAGAATAGTGACATTGCAAATGTATCACTCGACTATAAAGCCTGAAAACGAAACATTGTAATAGATCTGACTTTTGATTTATTAAGAAATCATTCAAAGGTAAAATTTTTACCTCAAATCTTCATCTATTTATCTGTTCATTATTTTAAATAAAAAAGGCAAAAAAAAAAAAACTTACTTTTAAATCGTTCTTCATCATGCCGATGAAACTCCGGTGACCTAGACGTCATAAAACACGTTTAGGTTCTGACGAGGGTAGGAGAAATAACGGGAACAAAAGCCATTTCGTTTGGGATCTTTCCTTTTTTGTGTCGAATGTTTCGTTTTTTAAAAATAGGGATTTGATTATGAAAGTAAAAGAGGGATCTTGAAACCTTACCCGAATCTTCGCGAGAGTCGTATGCTTAGCCTTCGACGTGGGAGGCCTGAACAAGGCTGAAAGCCCTGTGCTTCGCCTGTCTAAGCATTCGTCAGCTACTGGAGAGTCGGTCGAGCGGCGGTGAAAGCAAAAGGGTTTTGAAACCCTAGCTGAAAGAGGGGAAAATGAAAAGAAGAAGCCTCTGCTTCTATTTCTTTTTCAGGTGTGGCTGAAGGGAATTAAAACCCTAGCCTTCTAAAGAGAAGTAAAACGGCGCCGTACCGTGCTTCTGTACTCAGACCCGATTTTGACCCGCTTCGTTGGCCCCAGGATCCGCATAATCCCAACAAATGGGATATTTGTGCGAGAGGGTCTCATCTATTTGCAATGCCATTCAATCGGGCCCCTTTTCCGTTTTGTAATTTGGCCAGTATATTTTACATGGCTTTCAAATCGGTCCTTCGACCTGTGAGGCTTAACGCGCAGCGTTTAAGATCGGGGATAATAACCCTTTTGGTCCCTTCGAATCTAGGAACGTTTCATTGGGCCCCAAAATTTCATTTCTGCTTTGAATTCAGTCCTTTTTCTAGATTTGATCTAATTTTATTTTTATTATTTTTATTTTTAACATTATTTCTCATTATATTTACTAATATTTTTATCATATTTGTATAAGTATTAGTATTTTCATTGTTTGCATATGTATGCTTCTCAAATGATATTATTTCTAAAGTGTTATCACTATATCTTTATATATATTTTATGTAATATATTAATAGCTATGCTGTATTATTATTTCTAATATATAATGTATCATTGCGTATATACTTTAAATATTATTATGTGTTTTGAACGTACATAAACGTATATGTGTATTTATGTAGCATTATCAATATTTGTATATATTATACATTATTTCTAATATGTATTTTGTATATTTCTTCAAATTATTTTATATATGTATTTTTAGTACTATTATATTTTATATGTTACACCTATTTTAAACTTATATTTTATCTATTACATATACTATATTCTCATATATTATATATGTTTTTTTTATTTTTATTCTAATATGTACATATATTTTTGTACTATTTCATGTATATATCTTAATATTATTATGTATAAGTATTTTCGTATATTATATAAATTTATATATATACAAATATTTTTATATATCACATTTCATACTTGACACTCTTTCATATACTTTTGTATTATACTATGCACATATTTTAAATACTATATTATATATGTACATACATACTTTCTATAGATATATGACTTCTTTACTTGTTTTTCTTAAATTTAAAGGCCTTACTTTTTAATATTATTTAAATTTTTATAACATTGAACATTCTTTCATAATCATTAATTATTATCTGTAAGTTTTTTATTTCATTTGTCTTATATTTCTTTTAAATTTACTCTTAGTCTTTGGAAGGAAGTTAATATTATTATTTGCATAAAATGATATGTTATAATTATTACTATTACATGCGCATCATTTTGTATTAATTCATTGATATGGTATGATGTTTATGAATCATTTCTCTATTTTGCATGTTCTTATCCTATGCTTGTATTTCATAAAAGCAATCGTATATCATTTTGTTAAATTCGTTTTTTACTCAAAGGCTTCCAAAAGCATAACTCGTGTTTGGATACATTGAGGAGATCGAGCCTTAACTTACTAGGTTCCAATTTTTCTCATTAAATCCTAATTATCGAGCATCGATTTCAAAACTAAAACACGTAAGTTTTCAAATAAAACCTATCTCCGAGACCTCGAAATGCTATATACTAACTTACTGAATGTGGCGTTCAGTGTCTCGAGATAGGAATTTCAAAACCAAGGTAATATTTTATGTTTTGGAACCTCAATAAATTGGGCCCTAACTTACTGGGTTTCGGTTTCTTCGTGCGATCCAAAATAACTAAATATTCCTTCTTGATTTAAACACACAAGCCTTAGAAATGAGGCGAACTTAATTTCGAGAAATTAATATGCTGCACCTTAACTTACTAGGTACGGCATCCTTATTCTTTGAAATAAGCGAACCTCGATTCTCACTTCAATACCCAAAAACCCTTTTAAAAAAGGATCGTATTTTTAGAATCTTTTCAATCATTCGATAATAGGACATTAAGTAATCAATTAGGTACCAATTTTGGGCGTTACGAGGGTGCTAACCCTTCCTCGTGCGTAAGCGACTCCCGAGCCCGTTTTTTGATTTTCGTAGACCAAAACTAATTATTTTGATAACCCAAAATGTTTTATTAAAATAATTTAAGGTGACCCGATCGCACCTCGAAAAAGGTCGGTGGCGACTCCATTTCCAAATTTTAAAGTCGATCTCATTTTTCAAAACAATTAGAAAAAAAATGGTTTCGACAATATTCTTCATATATTATTGAAAAATTCAATATTAATATTTTAATAATAAATATTTATTAAAATTATAATTATATAAACAATAAATGTTTTGTAGTATAAAGGTTAAAATTTGCCATATTAAACCATAACTATGTAAACCTATTCCTAATAGATTGACCCCAAAATAGCATATCCAAATTATAAGAAATCCCATAGAAGCCACAAGTGCGGAATTTACACCTTCCAAATTTGTATTTGTTCGGGTATGGAAATAAATCGCGAATACGGTCCAAGTAATAAACGCCCAAGTTTCCTTTGGGTCCCAATTCCAATATGATCCCCACGCCTCATTAGCCCATACGGCTCCCGAAAGAATTCCTATGGTTAAAAAGATAAACCCGAGACTAATAATACGATAACTCCAACGATCCAATTGTTGAGTCAATTGATATCTGTAATAATTTTTAGAAGAAAGAAAATAAGTGTTTAGTAAAACATTGCTTCTTTCATTCATGTATTGGATTTTCCCAAACGAAAATGAAAAATTATTGTTTTCACCAATAATCTTTATGGCCTTTCGAAATGTAATGACTAGAAGAGCTACTGATAATAATGATCCACATAAAAGAGCTGCATAGCCTAATACCATCATACTTACGTGCATCATTAACCACTGAAAAAATCCAGGATTTGAATTAATGTCCTTTCATTTATTCCTCATAAATTGCATTGATTTATCCTAAAGATTTCATTTCAATTGGAATTTGGTTATTCACTATGTATGAGGATCCCCACTAAGTATCCATGGCTGAATGGTTAAAGCGCCCAACTCATAATTGGCGAATTCATAAGTTCAATTCCTACTGGATGCACGCTAATGGGACCCTCCAATAAGTCTATTGGAGTTGGCTCTGTATCAATAGAATCTCATCATCTATATATAACGAATTGGTGTGGTATATTCATATCATAACATATGAACAGTAAGAACTAGCATTCTTATTGAGACTCGAACTCATAGGGAAGAAAATAGATTTATAGATGGAATCAAATATGTAGTAGTTACAGACAAAAGTATTCGGTTATTGGTGAAAAATCAATATACTTCTAATGTCGAATCAAGATCAACTAGGACAAAAATAAAGCATTGGGTCGAACTCTTCTTTAGTGTTAATGTAATAACTATGAATAGTCATCGGCTCCCTAGAAAGGGTAGAAGAATGGGACCTATTATGGGACATACAATGCATTACAGGCGTATGATCATTACACTTCAACAGGGTTATTCTATTCCACTTCTTAGAACGAAAAGAACTTAAATCAAAATACTTAATAGCATGGCGATACATTTATACAAAACTTCTACCCCGAGCATACGTAATGAAGTCGTAGACAATCAACTACAATTCAATCTACGAAATAATTTAATCTATGGACAACATCATTGTGTAAAGGTCGTAATGCCAAAAGAATGATTATCGCAAGGCATAAAGGGGGAGGTCAAAAGCGTCTATACCGTAAAATTGATTTTCGACGAAATGAAAAAGACATATATGGTAGAATCGTAACCATAGAATACAACCCTAATCAAAATGTAAACATTTGTCTCATACACTATAGGGATGGTGAGAAGATATATATTTTACATCCGAGAAGGGCTATTGTAACACCCCTTTCCCGTATCTGACATCGAGATAGAGAACAAGGCATTACCTTACTAAATCACACACAACTCTTCAACTTACACTCATTGAAATGTGTCCCAATTTGAAACTTTTTCAAACAATATCCTACGGACCTTCATATGGGCCTACGAGGCCTAAAACATGATTTAGAAACAGTCCGAGACCATTTCGGGCATTTGGGAAACTTTCAAGTAAATCCATTAAAAACAGGGCACACGCCCCTATAGAAGGGCAACATACCCTTGTGGCCCCTAGACATGGCGTTGCTGATGACTCGTGTGCTCCACACGGCCTAAGCACCTAGGGAACACGCTCGTGCCCTTTGACCGTGTGGATTTAATTTCTAACATTGAACCTACATGGGTTTTCACATGGCCTGGCACACGCCCGTTTGCTCAGCCTGTAACACTCCTTACACGTATCCAACGCTGGGACAGGGTTCGAGGGGTTTTGGTGCTTGAACATTCTTAAACTTCTTAAACCGGATCATAAAATTTCTTTCAAAATCAAAACTTTTCAATTTCCATCTTAAAGTCCCTTACACGGGCCTATGAAGCCCAAAACGTGTACCAATAATAGTTTGGGACTAAACCGCAAGCTTTTAAAACTTTTGAGTCATAATTAAAATTTCACTATTTTGAAGAGTCACACGCCCGTGTGGGTAGGCCGTGTTGTCTCATACGCCCTTGTGGTTCCGGATACGCCCGTGTCCTCCACCCGTGTAACTCTTTGTTTATGACATCATCAAACATTTAGGGGCACACGGCCAAGTCACATGCCCGTGTGCTAGACCATGTCCTCCACATGGTTGAGATACATTACCGTGTCTCTGCCCGTGTAGCCAACACCTAGGCTATTTTTCAAGCTCTTTGTGTTGCCATTAATTATTTACACACTTATACATTCAAATACATGTAATATATTACTAAACATTCATGAAAAATAAACATAATCTACCCATATCACACACGGTCTTAACACGTGAATTTATAAATAAGTTTACATAATCATAACCAATATGAGCCATATCTCATTGCCACTTACAATGAAGCAATATAAGCTAATACCTTTAGCCAACTCTTAAGAATACATATTATCTATATCTAAGTGTTTATACATGTCACTCACTCGAAAACACCTACGGTTTGTCATTACCCAGACTTACAATTTGATAGTGTGATGCTGTCTCCGACGATCTCCAACCCCGAGCCAACCTGACAACACTATGAGGAATGGGAAGAAATGAGTAAGCTTTATAGCTTAGTAAGTTGGTGCATAAAAAGAAACAATTAATTTATATGACTTTACCAATCCTCACGTTGTATTTTTAAAACAATACAAACATTAATTTATAAGTTTGTAGTTTAACTCATGTTCATTTTAGACTATTTTCTTGAGTCACAGTCACTAAATTATTTATATCTTAAGCTACGAAATTCAAAATTAAGTTCCGTAAATTTTTCTTGAAACTAGACTCACATATATTTCTACCATAAAATTTCCAGAATTTTTGGTTTAACCAATAAGTACAGTTTATTCTTTAAAGTCTCCCCTGTTTTGCTCTCTGATAGTTTTGACCTCTTTTCACTAAAAATCAATTATCTCATAATATTAAATTCAGATAACATTTCCATTTATTTCTATTGAAAGTACATCATTTATAAATTTAAGCATATAAATTATGCACCATAAACATTTTTATACAATTTTTGGTGATTTTCCAAAGTCGGAATAGAGGATTCTAAAATTGTTCTAACCCTGTCTCATAAAACTTTAAATATCTCATAATATAAAACTCTTTTCTTACTCTGTTTCTTTTATAAGAAAATAGACTCAATAAGATTTCATTTTATATATTATTAAGTCTCTAATTCAATTCACACTATTTTTGGTAATTTTTCAAAATCACGTAACTGCTGCTGACTATTGACAGCTAACTATTGACAGCTAATTTCACTCATTCATGATTTCATTGTTTCAAACTTTTTTTTTTGAACATACATATTATCAATAAAATTTATCACATTCTCATACATCATGGGTTTTGACTTATAATCACATAGTCATCATAGGATCATATTCATATGCATTACTTACTCGTTTGTATTCTCGCTAGAATTCATTCACATACCAAACACATTACTCATTCTCCACTTTACCGATGGTCTATCATGTATTTATCTCATTACAAAGCTTTTTCTTTTCTCGTTAAATTCATCAACTTGAATAATCTTCCCGTTAACTTACTTAGAATATCGAAGGATACCCGAAATGTCATTCTCATGATAAGATGCCAAAGCTATATCCCAGATATGGTCTTACATAAGATCTCAAGTCGATGCCGAAGCCATATCCTAGATATGGTCTTACACGGGATCTCATATCGATGTCGATGCCATGTCCTAGACATGGTCTTACATGAGATCGTAGTCTGATGCTGATGCTATGTCCCAGACATGGTCTTATATGGGATCACTCTTTAGATGCCAACGTCATGTCCCAGACATGGTCTTATAGGGGACTAAGTCTCATCGCGGTGCCGAAGCCATGTCCCAGACATGGTCTTATACGTGACCTCATGTCGATGCCAATGCCATGTCCCAGACATGGTCTTACATGGAATCTCTGTTCGGTGCCGAAGCCATGTCCCAAACATGGTCTGACACGGGACCTACATAACTTATGTCATGACTTCGGCATCCCTCATATTCTTTAACATTCAACCAGGATTTCTCTTATATTTCTTCCTTGTTTCTGTGTAAAAATTCATGTCAATACATTTCATGGAAATATCATGAATATCATTTCATTCTTATGTCAAGATGTATCATAGACCTATTTTTCAATCAATTCTTACACATAGCACCTTAAATATATAATTCAACATCATCAAATTAATATGCCAATTTAGACTTTACACATGAAATACAACAATATGGCATTATTATTATTATTATTATTATTATTATTATCATCATCATCATCATCATCATTATACCAATTTAGATTTCAAGCAAAATCAATAAAAAAAATTACTTTATTTTTACACAAACTTACCTCGGACGCGAAAATAGCTAATTTCCTCAACTTGGTCCATAGCCTCGATCTTTCCCGATCTAAGCCCGAATATCATTTTCCATGATTATTGAACTTGAAAGCTTCAACAAAACCCTAGCCATGGCTTCCATGTAACATTCAGCTAACATGAAGAAGGTGGATACTTTTTTTTCTTTTATTTTGTCTTTTAGTTCATTTAAAAGCCAAATGACCAAAATGCTCTTCACTTAAAACTTTGATATTTTACCTTTCAATGTCCATTTTTGTCCAAAATTTTAGAATTTGGTCAAATTGTTATTTAAGGACCTCTAATTAAAAATCCAATTCAATTTCATGCTAAAAGCTTCTAGAACTCAATTTTACAACTTATTCAATTTGCTCATTAAAATCAAATTGGACATTTTTCTCACAAAATTTCTTCATGAAATTTTTACACAAGCACAATCACATATCATAAACCTTATAACGATCATAAAATAATTATTTATACTTTGGATTTGTGGTCTCAAACTACTATTCCGACTAGGCCCTAATTCGAGATGTTACAACTATAATTGGAGATACCATTGTTTCTGGTACAGAAGTTCCTATAAAAATGGGAAATGCCTTACCTTTGAGTGCGGTTTGAGCTACTGATTTAAGTAATTGGAAGGAACCAATTAGGTTTACGACGAAACCTGAAAATCGATCACTGATCTAGTTGGAGTACCTCTATAGGATAGACCTCAATAGAAAACTGAAGAGTAACGGCAACAAGTGATTGAGTTTAGTAGTTCTTCATATAAAATTATTGATTCTAGAGATATAGCAATATGGAGAAGACAAAATTACATTGGCGCGCTCTACCACTGAGCTAATAGCTCGTCGTGCAGGCCTCCCGCTGGGGGTCTGTTATGCCAAAAGCGAGAGAAACCCCATCCCTTTCTGTCTTTTTTACGCCCCCATCTCCAAGTTTAATTCAGACATAGCTTACTTCTTTTTGGGTGTAAAGTAATTTCAAACCAAAATACCCAACAAGCATTAGCTCTCCCTAAAAATGAGGTGATCCAGCCGCACCTTCTAATACGGCTACCTTGTTACAACTTCACTCCAGTCACTAGCCCTGGCTTCAGCATCCCCCTCATTGCAGTTAAGGTAATGACTTCGGGTATGGCCAACTCGCATAGTGTGACAGGCAATGTGTACAAGGCCCGGGAACAAATTCACCGATGTATGGCTAATAGGCGATTACTAGCAATTCCAGCTTCATGCAGGCGAGTTGCAGCTTGCAATCCGAACTGAGGACGGGTTTATGGAGTTAGCTCACCCTCGCAGGATCGCGACCCTTTGTCCCGTCCATTGTAGTACGTGTGTCGCCCAGGGCATAAGGGGCATGATGAAAGTCTTCGTACTCTTCATAAATTTGGAATTTATTCCTTGTACTTTTATTTTCAAGAATTCAGTCCCTCTACTTTTCAGATTTGAAAATCAAGTCCAATTGTTAACATTGTTAAATTTTTTGTCAATTTTGTTGATGTCAAAATTTTAAATAAAAATACTTGGTATTCATGTAACTAAAAAATGATGTTATAATGAACATGAATTTAAAAATATTTTTAATAATGCTAACAGCTAAACCTAAATTTTGATATCTTAAAAATAGGACTAACCCAAAAATAAAAGTACATGAACTAAATTTCAAATTTACGAATAGTACAAGGACTTATGACATATTTTAACTTAGTATAAAAATATGATTATTTTAATTATATAAATATGAGTATTTGTTTAAATAATGCTTAGCTCAATTTATCCCTTACAACGCTAATATGTCAATATGTACTCTCATATTTAATTATATAAATATGAGTATTTGTTTAAATTGCACTATAATATTTAATAACAAATATATTTATGTCATGTTTGTTTTACAAAGAACAATGAAAAATATAAATTTATAGACATAAAATAATCTCAATTAAACAATGAAAAGATAAGAATATCTTAAATGTATGTTTTTTTTATTGAAAACAATTTTTATGAAATATTTTCAGGAAATCTGCCCAACAATAGAAAATATTTTATACAGATTCATCCAAACACCAGAAAATATTAGCTTTTCCAGAAATCATTTTTCATTTTTAGGGAAACAAACGGAACCAAAAAAGCAAATGACATCCAAATTCTCAATTTTTTGTTCTCAAAATATATGCATAAATAATTTTACTAAGATTAACATATGCTCTAAGTCATTATACTTTTCGTACATTTGGAATGTAGTCCCTTTAATCCCTCTATTTTTTAGACTTACGAATATAACTCTGTTTGTTAACATTGTTAAAGTTCTTTTTTTAAATTTAAAATGTACGAATTATTTTAATTGTAAAGATTAATATATATATATATATATATTTTAAACAAATACTAAATATGTAGTAAATAAAATCTAAAATTCTCAAATATATTATAAATACTTTTACTAAAGTTAACATATGCTCTAAATCCTTGTACTCTTCGTACATTTAGAATGTAATTTTCCTATTTTTATTTCAAAGATTTTAGTCCATATACTTTTTAGACTTAAAAATGCAACTCTATTTCTTTTATTAAATTTATAAATTATGTTACAATCTAAGTTGAAACTCACTGTTCACACATGCACACACTAGAATACCATAAAGGTTAACTTCTTTATATATGGGTTAAAGTAATTGCATTGCATTTTAGTGATGCTGGTTTGGACTTTTTGTAGGTCTAAACCGTACAAAACGTGAGGCATAGCATAGCCCCACAAAAGCTCTAGAGTATTGTTTACTGGGAACTCTTTTAGAGTGTGAAAATGGTGATCACCAGAATATTCTCAAAACTGCAAGAAAGCCAAATGCAATCAAGCATATATAAATGTTGGTGGGTCTTGCTTGTTTCTGTATATTACTCAGTTTCTGCCATTGTTGGTTTAAATTGAAATTGAATAGATTCAAAAGAAGGTGCCCATGTGAATTTTTTGTTAGCTTATGTTTTAATATTAGGGACCACTGCCACATGCCAACTTGCAGACCTATTGACCCTCCCTCACTTCAAAAACTCTTAAACCCCCTCTCTTCTCCAAAACCCTAACACCATATCTCATATTTTTGCTAAGTGTCTCCTACACAGTCTGCTTCTTTTTTGTTCCCAATACAAAGATATTGCAGATAATGCTTCTCATTTGGAATCTACATTTGGTATGTGATTTCAGTTTTTTTGTGGTGTAGTATGTGTTTATGGGTTAAATCGGGTTATTTAAGTTGATTCTTATTAAATTATGAGACTCAATTTTTACTTAAATTATATTTTTTATTATATTATAAGCTTTTCCTAATAAAGGAAAGGGATAAGTTTATCTAGTGTTAATTGAATAGTTGAGATGGAATATTTTGGTATTACACCCATGGTCAAAGGTGGAGTCGAGTCCTAAAGGGGTGAATATTAAGGCAGTTGCTCTCAAATCAACTTTATAGACCTTTACATAACAAGAAGCCAAGAAAAGGAATTAATGATACACAGTCCAGCTTTCTTTCATGATAGCAGGAAATTCTTGATGTGCCAAAAAAGTAAACCAGAAAACTACTGAGACGAAATAGTAGTATTTGAATGTAGAAGGGAATCTAGTTTCTAATACGCTGTTTGATTCTAAACCAGTAAACTTAGAACCTTATCTGGTTTCATGACCTATGGCAAACACATTTGTAGTGGTAAGCACTATTGATTGGATCGTTTCCTTCAACTGGAACTTGCTCAGCTCTGCATTTGTATTTGCATCCTCTACATTCGTTAAAAGTGCAAGTAGGGGCTGTGGATCCAATCATCAATCTCCTTGAATTCCTATCCATTTTTGCTTCATTGCTGCCTTGTGTTGTCTGAAAGAAGTAAAGCAAATAAATACAGGCATTTTAGATATACACGAAATGAAGCTAATAAGCCTAATACCCGTACTTGCATATGCAATGGAGGAGATTGATAGACCCCTTGTTGGAATGGAAGTATTAGTTGAGTTCTAGATCCTGCAAAATTGGAACCATCCATAAGCATATAATAACAAATAACCAAAATATGACATGAAAACAAAACAAAAGCTACTTTTTTAGCAAGAAAATGGAAGGAAATCCCTGATTTATGCATTTCCTACATTAAAGGCCTGGTAAAGAAAGATGGCTACAAGGCAAGGAAAAGAATATGACCTTGTGCTGCAAGGAAGAAGGTGAAGAGTAGCAAAGGTAAGTAGCTCAGTTTAATGTTGGCCATTTCTCCACTTTGTATTGGAAGTACAAATAAGAAGGTGATATATATGAAGGTTTAGGGCAGCATATATGAAGGAAGGAGTGAGAGAGAGTTGTGGTCAAGTAATGACCATAAGAGATAGACTGTCAAATCATTCAGTGACTCAGAGGGGCACACTACAATACCTAAAAGGGGTCCCCAAAACACCCAAATAGACAGATTGTTTGTTGGAGCTAAAAGGGGGAATTTGATATCTTGGGGGGTGTGGGGTGGAACCATTGACGTTTGGTCCACATTCTACATTTTGGAAAGCATTTGTTCACATAAGATGAATGAAGGTAGGTCTCATCCACCAAAATGAACCACCCTGGACTTCCAACTTTGGTTACTGGGAAATAGCCATAGAAATGATCATATGACTGAATAGCTTATTTGGTATGCTCCAAACACTTCTTAACTACATAACAACACATTTATATATGGGTTCAAATAATAATAATAATAATAATAATAATACAGATTTGGTTAACTCAGTTGAAAATATGTGGCAGCTATAACTTTCATAAAAAATATTGACACATGGGGAATGATGAAACTTGTTGTCCCCCACCCCATCCTAAAGAAAGAAACTCATTTACCTAAAGAATGAAAGCGTAGGATCTTGGTTCCACAAATCCCAAGCAGCTGATGAACATATTTTTTCAGGCTATAAATGAGATGGGTTTTTGAAGTTGGTGCAATAGTCAAAACCGTTGCCTAACAATGTAGAGGGGTTGCCAAGCGTGGTGAAGTATGGGTGGGGATTGGAGGCTGGCAGCCATGTGTTGTGACTGCACTTTACCCTCTCATGCTACATCCTCTCCCACATCTGACACGTGTTCATATTCTTCCTACCTTTGCTCATCATCTCAGATTCTCTTTCCTTTGTCTTGTCTGGGCATCGCTGTTAGTTCAATGTATATTAAAATGTTAAAATAATATTTCAATGTAAAAATGGGTATATATTTGTTCTTGACTTCTTGTGTATATATAACTTTTTTTTATAATAAAATGAAAAGAAATGAGAGCATATATATGCATTACAGATGTAATAAAAATTTCCAAAACAGTAGCACTACCATTGTAAGAGTACATTTCTAAAAACATTGGGCCAACATGGGTCTAAACTCTGGACTATGGACGTTGGAGGTAGGCTGTAAGCACTCAGGGCTTGGACCAAATTAATAATAAATTTAATCTTTGAAGTTTATATTTTTTATTAAATTGATTTTTAATTTTTTAGTTAAATTTAATTATTAATTTTTTAATAAGAGTTAAGTCAATTTTTTTAATGAAAATATTTATTAAAATATTAATTTTTAAAAAAAATTACATCTATGTCCAACGGATCACACCTACCAAGAAAAAGTATTTTGTTTTGGTTCGACCTATAACCCATATGAAATTCCAAACGGTCTAAATTTAGAAACACTCTTCTTCCAGGATCCATTTCGGGAAAAAATTAATATGCAACTTTGAGCTGTCAATTATATCCTTCATGGAAATGGCAAATTGACTCGGAGAAATTTTGACACAAGTATTCAACTAGTTCGGACTTGTTTAGTGTTGAGTTGGGACCAAAACAAAAAAAGTTCTTTCGTCGAAGAGGTTTGTGCTTCCTTTGTTGAAGTAAGGACAAATAGTCTGATTCGAGATTTCTTAAGAATCGACTTAGTGAAATCTCATATTTTTTATATCAAAAAAAGAAATAATCTGTCAAGTTCAGAATTGATTTATGATAATAGTTCAGATCGTACTAATAAAAATCTATTTTATTCCATTAATTCCAATGTAAAGATTCAACAATTTTTTAGCTAAAATTTAATATTGACATGTAACTACTTATTTTGTATGTCACGTTAATATATTATTTAAAAATTATAAAAAATAAAAAATAAATCAAAATTCAAAAAAATTACAAAAAAATTCTTGAAAATTGAAAAAAAAACACATGAATTATTATAAACACTGTGACATTTAAAAATTTAATATTTTAATTTATATTTAACCATTCATAATTGAAATCCGAAAAGTTGGGGGAATGGAAGTTCCCGCGGATATCCAACACAACAAGAATGCCTAACTTTGCCGCCAACTCTTTCCCTTCTTCCTCTTTCATTACGTACCGAGAAAAACATGTCAATCAACCCAAACAATCCCTTTCCTTTCCTTCCCTTCCCTTTCCTTCCTTCTCAAGGAAAAATGAACCCCTTCTCTTTTCTCTCTCTCTATTCATACATATATATCATCACCGGGCAAGTCTCACCATCCATCATTGCGAACTCTACAAACCTTCCTTTCATTTCTTTCCGGTTTCATCTCCTTTTTTTTTTTTTTTTTAATAACAAAAGATGGAGTCTCAAGAACCAAAGGTTACCGGCTCCCCTTTGATGTACTCCAACCGGGTGACGTTGAAAACCATATTGGAAAGTAGTGATGGCGAGATGGTGTTGGTTGGTGAGACCGTGGTGGTTGGTGGGTGGGTCAAATCTTCCAAGGAGGTGAAGAAGCACCCTGTTACACTGCCGCCGTGTGCTTCCGACACTGACCATGCCTCTCCGGGGCGTCAAGGCTTAACCTGTTTGGAAATTCTTGAATCTCGAATCCCATGTTTCAGGACTATTATCAGGATTTTGTGTGGTCCTGCTAGTTCCCCAGCTGTTCGAGAAAAGCTCGAGTCTTTGGTTCCTAAACCAACACCTCCTTCCACTTTCTTTCTACAAATTAATGATGGCTCTTGCGCTTCATGTCTTCAGGTATTGTTGTTTCTTTTTCTTTGCTAAAAAGATTGATTACTTAGATTGCTAAGCTTGTCCTAATTAGTGTGAAAATTTCTCGATCAGGTCGTGATTGATTCAACGATAGCTCCAGTATCTGCAGGCCAGATTCTACCGACTGGAACATGTATATTAGCCCAGGGTGTCTTGGAAAAACTTTCAGCTAATGAGAAACAAATAATTCAGCTTAAAGCAGAAAAGATTCTTCATGTTGGAACTGTTGAGCAAGATAAGTATCCTTTGTCAAGGAAAAGATTACCTCTTGATTCTTTAAGGGAGTATCCCCATATTCGTCCCAGGACAACTATGGTATTCTCAGCATCCATTGCTAGTTTTGGACTTTCTGTCTTAAGAAAACTAGCTTCAAATTGAACCTAATATGCTCCTTATATCATATGCTATGCATTGCAGGTGTCATCTATTACACGAATTCGAAGCACCCTAGATTTTGCAACCCACACATTCTTCCAGAAATATGGTTTCCTAAATGTGCAAGTGCCAATCATCACAGCTACAGACACTGAAGGGTTTAGTGAAAAGTTTCAGGTTACAACTCTTTTGGGAAAAACAAGCAAGGAAGAGGAGCCGGTCGGTGTTAGTGATGCTGATGTTGTTAGCCTTGAAACTGTTAAGGCAGCTATTAAGGAGAAATCAGGGGTAGTTGAACAACTCAAGAGAAGTGACAGCAATAAAGAGTCACTTATTGTAGCAGTTCAGGATCTGCAGAAAACAAATGAATTAGCACGGCAGATCGAAGCAAGAGAAAAATCCAAACCAGTAACTGCAGTGAAGCCTGACTCACTGAACTTCAATGATGATTTCTTTGGTCGCCCTAGTTATTTAACTGTCTCTGGTCGCTTTCATTTGGAGAGCTATGCATGTGCTATTGGAAATGTCTACTCATTCGGACCCAGATTTCAAGCTGATAAAACAGTGTCCTCCAAACATGTGGCTGAAATGTGGACTGTTGAGGTAGAAATGGCTTTCTCACAGTTAGGGGTAAGACTTTGCATACTGAAGGCTCACGTATGTTATATAAATTAGATCTTTGATGATGAAAATGCAGTGATTTTCATGTTTACATGTTAAAATATCTAAACAAAAACATATTTATTACATATTCAACTTGAATGAATTTTCATATATTAAGGTCTCATTAATATCCTCCATTGGAGTTTCCAGGACGCTATGAAATGTGCAGAGGACTATTTCAAATTTCTCTGCAAATGGATATTGGATAACTGTCCAGAAGACATGAAGTTTGTCTCAAAAAGAATCGACAAAACTATTACTCATCGTCTTGAATACATGACGACAAGTTCTTATGACAAGATTTCCTATAGAGAGGCAGTAGAAATTTTGAGAAAGGTAAACTTGGACACCATGTACTTCCTATATTTTAGCCCCCATATGTTGCTCATACTATCTATTTTCTTAAAATACTCATGTCTGTCATTCGTTGCATAGGGATATATCCCTCCAATGATTGGTCAAGTAGATAAGAAAACTTTTAAAAATTTAAGCATTCCGAATAACATTAGATTAGACCATTAAACATTCCAATCACATCTATGGCAACTTCGATCTGACTGAATTAGTTTTAATTTAATTTATTCTTCAACATCAGGTCCCAGATAAGGCTTTTGAAACACAACTACAGTGGGGCGTCCCTTTGACAGCCGAACATCTAAGGTATGTATAATGTGGCTATTGATCTATATATGCCAAATGCAAGATCATAATTGGACGAAGACATTTCCTATGAGTTTGGTTCTTACTATCCATTTACTCAATGGCAGCTACTTGGCCGATGATCACTATAAGAGGCCTGTAATTATTTATGATTATCCAAAAGCAGTTAAGCCATTTTATGTACGCTTGAATGAAGATGGAAAAACAGTTGCAGCCTTTGAGCTGGTTGTACCCAAGGTAAGTCTAAATTTTATTAAGAGGTGAAGAACATCTGAAAAGCCAAAACAAATATCTTCAAGCACCAAAAAGTTATGTGCTGGTTCAGAAAGATAATAACAGTGAGCCAAAATTGTATGTGCAGATTGGAACAGTGATAACAGGGAGCCAAAATGAAGAGAGCTTTAACGTGCTAAATACAAGGTAATGTCATCCTCGTTAGTCTACTACAAATGTTGGGAACTTGTGGATTCAAATGAAATTGGCAAAACTGCAAAACACTATTTGCAGAATTATTAGCAAACTGGCTATTCTCGACATTTTCTCATTGATGCAAAAACAATATCTTATTTTCAGCTATGGTTTTGTGATTTCAGGATCACGGAATTTGACTTGTCAAGAGATCAATATGAATGGTACCTAGATCTTCGCCGGCATGGAACCGTCAAGCACTCTGGATTTAGCCTACGGTTTGACCGGATGGTTCTCCTTACCACCGGCCTCATTGATGTCAGAGATGTAATTCCTTTTCCTAGAAGTCACGGCAAAGCCAACGGCTAAGGTCCTTTAATGTAGTATGATTAGGGGCTAAAACTTAAAAGCTGAATTTACAAAATTTAATATTATGTAAGATTCTTATCTTGTCGATTAGGTCTTTAACTCGATTGGCATCAGCATTATTATCAGTGTAAGTGAACGTGGGTTTAAGGTAATGAAGCATATTATCCTTTTATATAAGAGTTAAGAAAAATTATTGATAATTATATACATTATATCAAATATATATGGAAAAATTACAATATTATATCATACTAATAATATATAGAAGGGCATACCAGATTGAGCCAAATTTCATGATCTGCAAGCGGTCCCATCTGATTAATTAACGAGGCACCCCACCATGGACCAATGTATAAAAAATAGGAATTTTTTTTCTTAAGGATTATAATTGGCTAATATATTAGATAAGCCCTTGAACTTTGTTCCTTTATTACATCCAAATAAGCTCTTGTACCATTTTAAATCCAAATATGTCCTTAAACTTTATTGATATTTGAATAAGTCCTTAAACTTTCACATATATCCAACTATAACCCATTATTATGTAAATCTTTAACATTTGATATTGTCTAAAACTAAGTTGATGTTTCTTTCTCATATTTTTAATTACTATATACCTTTAATTGTGATCTTCATGAAACTCTAAATTTTAAATTTAACATTAAATACTTAATGAATAATTAAAAATCATTTGATTATAAACAATCCATTGAAGTGAAGAAGAAAATTAAAATAGATATGTATGGCAATTAAACGTCCAAGAGGGCGTGTGATATGGTTCAACTTGCTTGTATCCCACACACAGAAGTTGTGTAAACATCAGATATACTAAATGCAAAATGCATGAAACATCTTGATCTTACAGCTAAAGATCACTCTTATTGACACTGATTACACAGTTTATTAAATGAAAAGAAACTAATCCTTGAAACAAACTGATTTTAGCATAGCACAACACTAGTGATGAACTATCTTCACTGTTTTGCCAAATGAGGTGCCATTGTTGGAATCAAGTGGGAAGAAAAAGGGATAAAGCTCGTACCGGACATAACAACTACTGTATAGGACCCGACAGCCCTTCTTGCTGTCACAAAAGTTTGGGAAATTTCCAACAGCAATTGCAAGGCATTGAGCACAATCTATCTGAGATAAGTCCTTTGTACATTGCACCAATGCATAAAGGGTCAAAAATTGTGACAGTTTGGTCTTACCTTTTCCTAGCCCTTCATTCTTTGGCATGACAGCTTCTGATCTAATTCTGTCCATCAGAGCTCCAAGTTCTTTGTTGAAACTTTTAGGGTCCGTAACATTTTCAACATTATAGTAAAATATACCAAACGAGGTGTCAACTTTTCCAACAAAATTATCATTGCTGTACCGTAGAAAGCAATAGTCGTACCAAATCCTTGCATCAGCTTGATTCGAACAGCGTTGGCGTACTTGCTTCGCAGCGTCTTGTATGCAACTTGAACAATCTTTATTACTAACATCCCCTCTGCATTGAGCAAGACCGTAGACTTTATCAGGGTCTTTACCTGAGGAACTCACAATATAACCAGTTAAGGGAGTTTTAGAGACCAGTTCAGCCAACAACCGATCAATGTTTACAGATATTTGGCTACTGCTACTTATGTTGGTGTTTTCATTGCAAAAGTTCCCCAAAGGATCAGCCCTGCAACTACTTAGAAACAATGAAACAAGAAGCATATATAACAAATTCATGATGATTTTTTTTTCCTTGCAAACTTGATGCTACCTTTTGGTGTTCAGCTTTCTTATTAATGGCCCTTGGGATTGCAAATGCTGAGTATGTGGGAAAACAAGAGGCAGACATTCTTGACTACATGTGTGATCCAAATCACCACAAGAAGTGGAAACCATGGACCATTGTTTCTAGAAAGTCTTTCCGGTTGATTTTTTCTCAGTGACCAAACAGGTAAGCTTCATAAACTAATAATAATCTGGATAGGTGCTTCATGGGATAAAATTATTAATAATAATCATTTTCCTCCTACAACTTGCACAATGGTCAACGGGGAATCTAATCATGTTCCACTAAAACGGCATAAGATACGGAATGAAACTATTTTCATCAATATATAAAATTTATCAGCACCATCACCCAGTTGACAAGAGCCTAGTGACGGGGACATGATTGCACAGTTGCAGCCATTTTTGTTGATATTTAAGCCACAGTTTTGATTGGCTATAATGAAGAGAAAAAGAAAACAAAGGAAGGATCATAAGTTTCATGTAAACTATTCCTCGAAAGACCACAATTTATAGCTTCATTGACCTCCAAACTGGTAAAACTTCCAGGCTTTAGTCAACCCTGAATACATTTAAATGAAACTAGCTAGTGGAATTAATCATGGCGTAAGAAAGTCAATATTGGACTTCATTGAGGAACCGGAGACCCATTTTACTCATTTTTATTTTGTGAGCTTAATTGTTAATAACGTATGTAATGTGTATATATATACACCATACTAATTTAAAATTATAGTTATTGAATGTGATATCATTAAGAAATTATAGTAATACATGACTTGTATTGTTGGATGACCCTCTAAATTTGATAAGGATTGCCATAAATGAACCGACCTTAGCAAAATCTTGGACCAAACCTAGCGTTTGGTCTCAACAAAAGAAAGTAATATGTTTAAATTGAATGATTAAGAAAGGGAAATCACATTAAATATTTGCCAATCTCCATGCAATTACCTACCCAACCAAATCCCATAATGTTGAGTAAATCCACTTAACTAAAAGCCCACATAGCCCTCCCCCCCGCCCCCCCCCCCCACTGTTTCTACAAAAGCCCACAAATCCCAAAATCACCGCAAGTTCCATCAAAACCCCGCCAATTACGCACCTTGTCCGTCGCCTACCATTTTTATACACTCCCCCTGCTTTAAAGTTAAATCCCATTTCACACATCTCAGACAAGAAATACAAATACCCATTTTCACCATCATCAAACCACAGACATGGGTGCCGACGAAGAAGAAGCCGGAGGTGAAGAGTACTTGTTTAAGATCGTGCTGATCGGTGACTCAGCTGTGGGAAAATCGAACCTTTTGTCACGTTTTGCTAGGAACGAGTTCGACAATAACTCAAAGGCAACTATTGGAGTAGAGTTCCAAACCCAATGCGTGGAAATTGATGGGAAAGAAGTTAAAGCACAGATCTGGGACACTGCTGGTCAAGAAAGGTTTCGAGCTGTTACCTCTGCTTACTATAGAGGAGCTGTTGGTGCTCTTATTGTTTATGACATTACTAGGAGGAGTAGCTTTGACAGCATTAAACGTTGGCTTGATGAACTTACCAGTAAGTTTCAATCTTTATCTTCTTTTCCCTTTTTGTGTAATCTTTGTTGTTTTTTATTGAATCATTGTTTCTGCCATAGCAAGAATGTAGAATTGAATTATAGTAATCATAGAGAGGCTCTACTTCAGTCAATAAAATTCAGATCTTTTTTCTCTGGAATGGATGTTTGCAGTCATATAGGAAGGCTCCATTAGAGAAAATGTCTAAAATTGCAGATCCAAGTGGGGATGGATGACAAAACCCAATTTTCCATAATGTGTTCAGAATGGCATAAAGTTCTTAGGGTTGTCAGTGTTTTCAAGTTCTGACTGTTACAAACTTTTTCTTAATGTCTAGCTTACTTTTCTTTTGGTTGGGAAAATGCGTAATAGTCACCATTGTTTCTTTTTTGAGTGATTGTGCCTTCGCATTTTGGTGGGGTCTGTTTGTGTAAATGCCCCTTTTCTCAGTTTACAACTTTTAATTCAGTTGGTTAGTGCAATCATCCCTAAAATGTAAAATTTTAGCATTTACATTTTCTTTATCTATTCTTAGACTTAAGATCTTTATACCAAAAAGCTCTTTTTTTAGATTCTATGCAAAAAGTTAGTACCTGCCCATGGTTCTTCTTGGTCTGGGAAAAAGAGGAATTGTTTAAGCTATGAGAAAAAAAATTTATTCCCAGAAAAGTTCACTTTCTAGGAAACTAAACTAAACGGCATTTATTTGTTTAATTCAAGTAAAAAAAATTGAACCTTATTGTAATTAATCCTTGCAGCTCATTGTGATACTACATTGACAAGAATGCTGGTGGGGAACAAATGTGATTTGGAGAACATAAGAGATGTAAGTGTGGAGGAAGGCAAAAGCCTCGCAGAGGAAGAAGGCTTGTTCTTCCTGGAGACGTCTGCCCTCGAATCTACTAACGTTCAGACTGCTTTCGAGATCGTTATCCGGGAAATCTACAACAATGTAAGCCGAAAAGCCCTAAACTCTGATTCATATAAAGGCGAGTTGTCTGGGAATAAAGTCACCCTAGTCAAGGATGGGGCAAATGGTTCCAAGACGGGTTTCTCCTGCTGTGCCAGATGATCTTTGGTCCTCCATATTGCAGAGAAGCCACCTGTTTCCACTCTCCTAATCCTGGTGTGTCAATTTTGGAGCTTTCTCAATTTTATTTTTTTAAAGGTTTGTTATAGTTAAAAAATAAGACTGCATTTATGTTCTTATATATATACTCTTTTACAAGCCCAAAGATTTCCATAAAAGTAGACCCATGTTGCCCAGACATTGATGACATATATTTGAAGGATTATATTTTTATATCTGAATTTGAATGTGTTTAGACACAAATGTTCTAAAGAACACCAAAACTGCATACTAAAACAGAAGCAGGCTTGAAGCGTGCATCAGTCCTGAACACGGTCGAGTTCTTAAATTCACATCCATAACATTTCACAGTAGGAATTTATATAACATTTCTTAAATTCAGTTCTGGGCTGCCGCACTCTCAAACTATCCTATGCAGAGCTATTTATGACCTATCATTGTACCTCTAGGGAGACCAGTATATTCAAATTAAATAATATTTAAAGGATTAATTTTAGTTTTAATTAGGTCAAAAGAAAGATAATTTAAAATTTTAATTCCCATTGTAAAACAATAATAACAAATATTAATTAAAGAAAACAATGTTCTAAATGATCTTCATGGAGTTTTACTATGTAACCAATGATAAATTAAACACTCCAAATATCAACTTTAAAAAAAAAAAATTATTTACCGATTGTGTCTTAGGGTCCGTTTGTTTGTATGTAAAATGTATTCTGTGAAATGTTTTTATTGTTTTACGGTGTTTGTTTGATGGAAAATGAATTACAAAAGGAAATCATTCTCCAAGAGGAAAAAAAGGAGTAAAATCCAAACTTTTTTAAGGAAAATGTCTTATCAATTTTGTTTCGTAAGACCTTTTTCAAATTGACAAAACTTTGTTCACTGTCTTCATTGTTGAATAAACAAAAAGGGGAAATTTTTAGAGTAATAAAGGGGAAGTTCTTTTCACTGTCAAATAAAACAGTCCATTATATTATAATTTTTATATTATTTGTGATTTAGTCCCTGAAATTCAAATTTTTACTATTCTACAATTTAATTCCTCAAAAATAGATTTTCTTATCCTACAGTTCAGTCTTAAATCTCGTTTTGTATAGTTTTGTAAAACAACTCATTTTCTAAAGTTTTCAGATTTTATAATTTAGTCCTTACAACTAAAATTGTCAAAATTTCTAAAATCTAGTCCTTGATTTTTGAACAGTTAAACTTTCATATTCTATTTTTCAGAATTGTAAATTCTTAGATAATGTAAATTAGTCCTAAAACTCAAGTTTCCAAATCTTTACAATTTAACCGCTATAGTTTCAAGCTTTACTATTTTATGCTCAACTTTCCAAATTTTCATATTTCATAATCATATAATTTAGTTACTACATCAATGTTTCATATTTTACTACTCAAACCGTTAGAATTCAAAAATTTATAAATTTTACAATTTGGTCCTTATTTCAATTTTTATTAAATTAAATCATTTTTCAACTTACTCATCCAAATAATATTCAAAATAAATATTTACCACTTTCAACTTAATTAAACATAATTTATATTCCCTAATATACGAAATTAATAATTAAGCTTAATTAAGTAAATTAAGATTTATTAAAACTAAAACATGATTAATTAAAATATAAATAAACTTTATGAAATAAACTCAATTAAACAATGAAAAGATAATAAAATCTCAAATGTATGTTTATTTCATTGAAAACAATTTTTATGAAATAGTTTAAGGAAATCTGCCAAAGAATAGAAAATATTTTACACAGATTTATCTAAACACTAGAAAATATTAATTTTTCTAAAAATTATTTTCCGGAAGTCATTATCAATAAAACAAATGGAGCCTAAGCTCAATTGGCATGGGCATTGTTGTCAATGCAGGAAGACTTGAGTTTGACTATGTTAAAACGCATTATCCTTCTATTTATGGGTTGAGAAGGAGCTATGGATAGTTCTAGGCATGTTAAAAGAGCAAATATGATCAGAATCTATAATGAATTCTCAATTCGTATGATTTTTTTTAAATAAAAATATAAACACAGTTAATATAAGAGTAAATTGTATTTTAAAATTTTTTTTCTTTAAAGTGTTTATTATTATTTATTGTTAGTGGTCACTTTCATATGGAGTGCAAAAAATTGTTTTCAGTTTCAATATAAATTGGTCCACTGACCACAAGCGTGGATTCATGACTGGATAGGAAAGCAACATCATTTTGGCAAAATGGGGAAAACAGAGTATGATTCTTTTAGAGCTCATCCGCCTGGCGTGCCCCCAAAACACATGATCTTAAATTGAAACTTGAGTGCTTCTTCGGGTTGGCTCCCCACTATGCCTCTGCCCAGTTCCCATGTTTTGCAGTACCTAATCGCAAACCCTATGTTCAATGGTTGCCTTGAATTCTGCAATGGGCATCGATGAATGCTTTTGTAGTTTTTCTCCTTTTCCTTTTTGTTTGTTTTCATTAAGAAAATGAAAGAAAGAATAAATTGTCAATTTCTTGAATTAAATTATAAAATACCCTAAAAATTATTATGAATCTTGTAGACCTTTCATTGGACTAGTTTGCAAACAATCCGCAGCTCACATCTTGTGATGCACCCCTCGAGGGACCAGCAAAGTTTTATTGTTTATATGATCTCAAGGACAAAGATGTCAAAGAAGGATAATTTACGACACAGACAGGAACACACAATGCATACCATGGTGATAATTGATTTATAGCAATAGTGCTCGTCGGGCACTTGATCATTGACACTTGGTCAACCCGCACAAACATATAGAGATCTGTCACACAGCACTATGAGATAGGAAGCAACTCAATATTTAAGCTTGGGTATAGCTTATTATCATATCTACTATTTTTAATACAATGCTTATAATTATTGATAACCTTTTCTCAACTCTTAAATAGGAGGATAATGCACTCCAACGCACTCAAACCTAATTTTTTTACACTGGCAACAATACCGATACTAGTCAAGTTAAAACTCAATCGACAAACATAATAGTAATAGTAGAAAGTAAAAAAAAATTAGTGTTTTTCGTTGTTGCAAAAATATTGTAGTTGAAAATTAAAATGTCCTTTCTAGACATAATAGTGACAATAGAAGGTAAAAAAATTAGTTAAATTATACAATATTTAAATAATTTAACATAATAGTACATTTAATATAAAATTTAAATACTTTTTAAGTAATTAATATAAATTTTTTGTAAAATTGATGATATATAATATATTTTAAAAAATTAAATATAATAATAAATAAAATATAAATCAATCTAATTTTTCGTATACCTTTTAAATAGTTAGAATAAATAAAGGTATTTTTTTTTATAATTTTCACTTAAAAAATTTAAGCTTTTACATTTGAATAAAAAAACACTTTTTAAACGCATTTCTAATCGTAAAAACCAAAATGTTCTACGTTACTTTTGTGGCAGAAAAACACTTTCAGGTAAAAAATGATTTTCGACCACAACAAACAACGCTTCCTAAGAGATGTTTGCCAAGAATTTTCTATTGTTATGACTTATGATGTGGTGCCAATTTTTTTAAAAAGAAATTATGAACAAATTACAAACTAACTAAATAACTCAATTAATAATTGACATAATAATAAAATGAACACATTTTCATCAGTAAATAAATCTAGATTCGGCCCATTTATAAAAAAAAAACCCTTTTTAAATCAAAATTACGGAAATAGTTCAACTTTTTGATTATTTACCGGAATGGGCCAAATACCATAAAAACGCGTTCATTTCAGCGCGATGTCAGGGTAGAAGTCAGCAAAACGCTTCCTTGAGAAAGCGTTTTGTCCACGTCAGCACAAAGTGCTTCATTGAGGACGCGATTTGTGCTGACGTAGACAAAACGCTTCCTCAAGAAAGCGTTTTGCCCTTGTTTTTTAAACCCCCAATGGTCCCTCCCCTTTCATTTTTTTCACACACAAATCCTCTCCAAATCATCTCCAAATTCTCTCAAATTTCTCTCAAATTTCTCTAAAATTTCTCTCAAATTCATAATTAAACCCTAAACACAAAACTACTTAAAAAATTAATCCATAATTAAATCTTTAAACCCTGAAACCAGAAACACTAATTTAAAATATATACTTTTTGATTACTAATTAATTTAATTAATTAATCATAATCCCTACTTTATTTGATTTAAAAAAAAACTAAAAAACCTAAAAACCATAAACCCTAAAACCATAAACCCTAAACCCTAAACCCTAAACCCTAACTCAAACAAAAAAATACAGCCTTAACCCTAACCCTAACCCTAAAAAAACACGGGCAAAATGCTTCCTTGATGAAGCGTTTTGTCTACGTCAGCAAAAAACGCGTCCTCAAAGAAGTGCTTTGTGCTGACGTGAACAAAACGCTTCCTCAATGAAGAGTTTTGCTGACTTGTACCCTGACATCGCATTGACGTGAATGCGTTTTTGCGATATTTGGCCCATTCCGATAAATAATAAAAAAGTCAGGTCATTTCAGTAAATTTTGTTTCAAAAGGGTTTTTAATGATAAATTGGCCTCTATATTCCGCCCAAATTATTTCAATGTACTTTCACCCCACCACCAATAGCTTCAACAGGCCGAACCAATAAAACAAACAAGAAGTTGGGTGGGGGGAAATCAGCATACGAATGTTGGCTTTGTGAAGAGTAAATTGGATCTTGGGGTTTGGGCAATGATGAGGCCTTAGCTTTAGCCTTATCTATCTGATTATATTACAAAAATGTGACTACGAAGTTAGAGAATTCGTTGAAAGATGGGAAGTTGTGAGGAGCTCTCACGAAGTTTAATTGAGACAAGGGTCAAAAGTTTTGCCTTTTTTCATGTCTTTCAAAGTGTATATAAAAGGGTTCTCGGTAGAATCATGTGAATGTAATAGAGGGATATTTTTTTCAAATATTTTATTTAAGGGTAAATTGTTAAAATTATTTGTCTCAGGTTATGTTTAATCACTTATATTGTCGTTTTATTATAAAATGGTCAATTTGCCGTTAAGATTTGTTACTTCTCAAATGACAATCCGACGTAACAGTTAAAATGAGTTTTATAATCATGTGAATGTAACAGGAATAAATATTTATGTGCAACGATACCAATCAAATATTTTATTTGATCCAATGTGTTCACAAGTAGAAGAAAAAATAATATAGGAAGTGGGTCAAAAGAATGTAATGCCAACCATCATGTGTTTTTGGTGGATCAGATAGAAAGAAAGAAGTGATTGAATGGTAAGTGTAAAACACACTTACATTATAGTAGTCGCCATTGACATTGACTCATAGTTCAAGGCAAACTCAAATTAGAACATGGGAAGTTTCATGTTTGGTTCTAGATGTACACTCGCACTCCCACCAACCTCCAGCAAATTACTTCTAATGACTTTAAAGTCTGCATTCTTTTTCCTTTTTCCTTTTGCTTTTTTGCGAGGTTGCTAAGACTTTAACCTGCTTTTTTGCGAGGTTGCTAAGACTTTAACCTTTAGAAGGGACAAAGTCAAGTATCATGTAATGGGGAGATTGAGATAAAATCAAAAATAGTTTAAAACAAAGAGTGGTAAAATTAGATTTTTTATTTTATTTTTTGGTCAAACAACAATTCATTCAAGGCAAATAACAGAAACAGATAGTAGATATTTTAAATAAAATAAGTTGAAAATTTTTAGTAGATATTTTAGCTGAAAAAGATAGGAAATTTAAAATATTACATTACTTTAATTAAATAAAAATACTGTATGTTCGTCTCCCATCCCACACAGTAAGTTGTCCACTGTCCAATTCATTGTTTAGTAAAGTGGCACAATTTTGTCCCCTTCGTTGCCATTCTATGACTAAAAGGAAAAAGCTGTACATCAAAAGAATTAATTAATTATTATTTTATTCATCCCAAATAAATCTCATGCATGGTCTGGCTGGTAGCTTTTAAAATTTTCCCATATTTTAAAACATGTTAAATTCACTTTAATTATATACAAAACTATAATTTTCTCGTGAATCCAACTCATCAACCCTAAACTTATACTTACCCTATTTAAAGAAATTTTATATCTTTGTTTCGAAGAGACAATTAAAGATGTAATACTACAGAGCTTTTCTTTTAAGGGTGATAAGACGTAGTCGTAGATGAGTTTTGGTGAGAGTTTTCATGATAATTATGGAGAGAATTTTGTACTCCTTTTGAGAGAACTCTATGAGAGTTCAGGCTTTGTTTTCGAAATTTAGATTTGTACATTTAGTACATTTAAGTTTATTTTTTTCCATATTATACCCTCGTTCGTTTGTATCCAATTTTTTCTATTTATTTTTTCTCGTTGCTTAATTCGAATTTATCTCCAACAGTATATCTTAAAATATATTACAATTAATTATTTAATGAATTAAAAATATATTTTTATCAATTAAACAATAATTCGAATAAAATATGCAATTTCACGTCAAATCCATCCTAAATTTAGCTGCATGGATACTTTTGAATAATCTCTTACATGCACTATTTAATAAAACATGCTCTTAATGTTAACCATACATTATTATTATTATTAGCAATTTTCTTAATTTCATGGCCAGTAAGTGGTCCATATGATTAATTAATGAGGCACCCCACCATGGACCCAATGTATCAAAAATAGGATTTTTTTTTTCTTTAATGATTATTATTGGCAAATATATAGATAAGCCCTTGAACTTTGTTCCTTTATTTAAATAAACCCTTTCATATTTTTATTACATCCAAATAAGCTCTTGTACCTTTTTTAAATCCAAAATATCTCCTTAAACTTTAATTGATATTCAAATTAGTCCTTAATCTTTCACCTATATTTTCATTGTCTAAAACTGAAATTGATGTTTCTTTCTCATATTTTTATTTATTATATACCTTTAATTTTGATCTTCATGAAACTTATATGAAACAATCATCAATTAGTAGCTCTATGAGTGATTAAAAATAGATATGAATATAATTAATAAATATTTTATAAAATTTTAATTATTCATTAATACAATTTATTTATATATAAATTTAATTTAATATCTTTAATAATCATTTTTAATTATCATCTCATCGCTACCTTTATGATTGAATCCAAACATATAAAAGATCGAATAACCTACTTAAATATAGTGGCTTAGTAAAGTGTAAGTGAAATATTAAGGGTTTTCTTTTTAAGAGAGAAATGTATTGTCAAAGTTGTGTGACTTGAATCCTTATTAAAGAAAGAAAATAAGTGGCAAAACAAGGGGATCTGTGTAGGGCTTAAGGTCGAGGGCCGAAACTCCTCTTGTATCATTCGTATAGATGTAGAATCTGTATAAAACTATACTTCTTCTGTTTGACATTGATTAGAATAGGGTTTTTTTCAACCTTTTAAATAGATGTAGTCGAAACTCATCTTGTATCATTCATTTTTCAACATTAATAAATTTCTTTTCCTCTGCTTGTGGTTTTTACCAAAAGGATTTCCACGTAAAATCTATAAGTTCTTATTTTTCTTTATTTTTACGACCATTCTATTGTCATTACCAACATCTATATAACATGTACTTTATCATTACACCCGATACTTGTTAATAATTTTAATTATTAAATCAATAGAATAGAATGACTAAATTTCTGGATTTAAAAAGAAGAGATTAAATTTCAAACATTTGTAGAAGACAGGGACTAAAAGCAGAATTAAACCTTAACAAATCAAGTAAAATATATACAATTTGAAAAAAAAAATAAGAAAAGAAAATAAAGTATAAAAAGTAGATTAATGATTATGAAAATAAAGTGACGCTGCTATGATGTAATATTAAAATATTTTTGAAGTAGAAAAAAGTAATAATTTATGTAGTCATCCTGGCATCATTATGACATATGGCCCCATTCTCTTTTCCTTTATTGGGTAAACTACACAACGAGTCACCCAACTATAAAAAAGTTTCAAGTTAGGCACCCAAAATAAAAAAAATTGTAATTTAAGAATTCACTGTACATAGCTCATCCATTTTGGTCAATCCCTATTTTTTTAACTGCTTTATCATCTTGTCATTTATGATTTTAACAGGAGTGACTAAAATTACGGAACTATATAACGTAACTGCTTAAATTGCAAACTTTTATTTTAAGTACCTAAAATGAAAATTTTTGATAATTTGATGACTATCTGTAGAATTTACCCTATTTTATTTTGCTTTTCTTGTTGGGAGTACAGATAATGATTTCACTTTCATTTAAGACTACAAACAGTAACGCTTTGGTTTTGAATTACCGTCGCGGTTCCTCCTCTCTCTTCAATCAATCAATACGCAACGCCTAGGTTAGGTCTTACCTCTTTCTATATTTTATTCCCTCTTTTTTTTTTGTTTTCATTTCGCACTTGAGTTGTTTTTCAAGTTTCCGGTTTACTTGAATTTTTATTCTCAACTTGATAATTAGGTTTATTGTAATTTTTTTATATTTTTTTTCTTTATACTTTTAAACTTAGAAATTATAAAAGTTTAATAATATAAGATAAGCTCAAATCGATAAATCATCAACTTTTAATGGAATCTAAATTTAGAGATCGAGATTAATATAATTGCTAAGTTCAAATATTAAAGTGGATCTAATTATCAGGTTCAATCAAATATTAAAGTGGATCTAATTATCAGGTTCAATGACTAAAAATTATATTAACCTTTAATCTCTAAACTTAACTCTTTTTGCAATCCACTAACACTAAACAAATATGTGAAAGTGTCAAATAAAATTTATACAAATAAATTTTTTTAAAACATATATCAAACAAGTTTGAAATTAGATTTCTAGATTGTAATCTTTTAAGAAAATAATTACATTGTGAGAAAATTTTTGGTTTACAAAAAAGAAATTATTGTTATTATAAAATTCAACGATGAAAACAAAGTATTCGTCGCTAAAAATAGAAAAACAATATGAAAGATGGGTTCGTTTCAATAGATACAGCTTGTACCATGTGACTGAGTTGACTAGAGATAGCTAAGCAAGATTCACGTTTACACACCTTTCCCTAACTCTCTAACTCAGACCCTTTAGTGACAAATTTAATTTTTGTTTCTTAGCCTTGGCTTAGTTGTACACGGCAAACATTTTCTAAATAACTTCAAAGAAGAGTTGTGCATTGTCAATTCGGTTCACATGCACGTCAACTCAGCTTTAGCGACGACGGCATATACTTAATTCTTAATACAATGAACTTTTTTTTTTTTTTTGCTTTTAATTTTTATGTGCAAAGGAGAAAAGACAGGCCAAGTGTGGGTCAATAGTCATAATCAAGACCATCGTTAGGGGGTTTATTTTGTCGGTTTAGCTAATCTTCCACTTTTAGCGTCGTCAATGATCCAAGCAATATCCTACCAACTCTTTTCAATTTCCCCACCGTGACCATTGCATTAAGTGTTTTATAGATTTGAATGCAATCTTTGATTCTTGGCGTCAAAATCACGTTGATTTTAGTTTTATTTTGGGTTATTATATCATATGAAAATATGTGGTTGAATAGTAAAGATTAAGGTTTTGAAAATATCGACATCTTAAGTTGTTCGAGTCTTATTTAGGTCAGTTAGATAGATGGTAATGGTTGTATATTAAGGTTGTAAAGGAATGAAATTAAAACTTGGTCACTCCCATCCCATGGGTATCTCACAAAGCAAGCTACCAAATGACCAAAAAGCGAAAGCAGTAGGGTCCTATAATCATGGAATAAGGGGGGGTCCCCCGTCTAAAACTACTTTAAGTCAAAACAATCTTTCAATTCCAATTACAATAGGGTTTGGTGACTCGTA
Organism: Gossypium stocksii; assembly: GCA_020496765.1. Lineage (NCBI taxonomy): Eukaryota > Viridiplantae > Streptophyta > Magnoliopsida > Malvales > Malvaceae > Gossypium > Gossypium stocksii. The sequence goes on from CM035620.1 coordinate 86,614,443, forward strand.
ATTTGGTTAGGTGAACATGGTGCGTATGGGTGTCTATGAGGATACTAGAAACACACAAAATGATGGCAGAAATATTCAGTGGTATACTACAACTATATAACATGTACTAAGGATCGAGTGCTAAAAAAAACCAACATTTGGAGCCAAGCAATTATACAAGAGACTGAAAATTGGAAATAGAACATCCCAACAAGGATGAGAAAGGACAATGGTGTTACAAAATCTGCAATTGGAGGCTTGCTGATGCCATCAACTTTGGCCATTGTTGTATCCGTCGTAAGGTTTGGTGGACTTTCTAGATTTTCTCTTCAAAACGACAATCCAGGTAATGGCTTCCAACAGCAATGAAATACCACCCAAGGCAATAATCACAACCATATAAGCTGTTTTCCATTTGTCTTCAGGTTTCAAGATATTGATACCCTTGAATACATTGAATATGCCAAGGACAAGGATGGCGTATCCAAAGCTGTGGTGGTAAACGTTCCAGTAGAATCTATACTTGTGATCTTTCTTGGGCCTTATAAACAAGGCAAAAATCTAGCAAGTAAAGACACAATCAGTTCCCAGTTTCAGTGTCACACCACCATAATTAAACTTGATTCACACAATTCTAAGAATGACCCAAAATGTTAAAAGGGGCATGAAAGATTTAGTAATTGAAGAAATACCTGCACAGTAGCAAGAACGAAAAGGGCAATTCCAATATTTCTGTGAGTGGAATATGTGATGCCTGGGGATTCACTTCCGAGCTTAAGACCAGTTCCCCAGCCAGCAACTCCTATGGCATAAGCTGATACTTGACAGAAGGCGTGGAGATAAAACCAGGCTGGATCTGCAGATTCAAAGGTTCTTATGTAGCGTGCAATCATGGCCCCAAGTGGAAACAATATTCCCCAACTCACAGCATTCAAAATCCCATGAATCTAGAACCAGTGAAGTTTTTTTGTCAAATTCATCAAAAACCCAAATCAATCTAAACAAAAATTTCTGTGATTTTTTTTTTTTTGTAAAGCTTTAAAAAGATGGTGATAATTTATAGAAAAAGGAAACTCACATTTTTCTTCTTGAGCCTGTCGTCTCCTCCAGAACTAGTGCTACTCTGTCCACTTTTCAAATCCAAGGTTCCTTTAGATTGCAAACTAGCGCCGGCGGTGGTATGTATCCCCAACCTGCCATGGGTTTCGACGCTGGGACCCACTTGCCAAACCTGATTAATCTTCCCACTCGCCGCTAAATCCTTCGGAACCTTAATTTTAGCGAAAATCGCCAAACTCCCGTCGCTTCTACTCTCGGCCATCTTATCCCAGACCTCGAAGGACAGATCCTTGGCAACAATTGAATTGTAGGAGCTGACGTCATAGGTATGAGCCTGGGCGGTGCCGGTGGTGGAGTTCTTGTAGCCAACGAGGGATTGTGAACCCACCATGCCGGCGGCCTTTGGATTTATGGCCCATGCGATCCAACCACCCGATTTGGAAGGTGTGGCGATGAAGGCGATGGAGAGAGTGGTGTTGGAAGAATCGTAAGAGAAGTGAAGGTAAGAGGAAAGATAAGGGAGGTCCAGGCAGTTGGAATATACTTGGTTTTGGGTAAACTTCTGGGAACTGCAAGTGAGAGCAGCCGACGGTGAAATTATCAGTGCCAAAAAGCTTATACAAATAAAAACAGCCGACGACAACCGCGGCGGCGACGACGGAGCCATTTTCTTCCTTTCTTATTTTTCTCAGACAAAACACAAAAGGCAAAAGAATAAATAACGGCTAACTGGCAAAGTTAGTGAGGAGAGGGTTGAAAGTTGGCGGAATAAATAGAAGCCATAAAGGCCTTAACTAATCATTGTTTGACACGTGTTGCCTCTTTTTAAGGGGGACCACGCGCTAAAGTAGAGGAAATTTACCAGAAATTAATGAAAAGAATAAGTTTGGTGATTAGTGGATTATCGGATCTTATCTCTCTTGTTTTAGGGTTTGTTTTACTCTAAACCCTCAACTGAACATAACTAATTTACTGTCTTAAACCATTTTTATTAAAAATAATATAATTATTTTTTAATTTGTATTTTTATATATAAAATTTTGATTTAATTAAATTATCAACATAATTATTGATTTAACATCATTTTATGTTTATATATTACATATATAAATAATTATATTTATCTGATATAAACATAAATTGAAGTATTTATTGCTTTAAATGTGTATAATTGAATCAAAATGAAAGTTTCATGTATATATTTGAACACAATCAAAGTTTCATATGTATAATTACACCAAATCAAAGTTTATGTATTAAATTGCATATTGAATCAAAATTTATGTATAAATTTGATATTTGTCACTTTTAACTAAAGTCACATTTAATTTTTATATCAATTTTATCATTGTTTATAAACTATTGGGTTAATGGCAGAAATTGCCCCTCTACTTTATTAAAATTTTCAATGTGGTACTTGTACTTTTAATGTGTCCGTGTCCAATGTGATGCCTATATTTTTCTTCTGTTTATCGCTTTGGTACTTTGATCTAAAAGTGTTAATTTTTTATACAAATTACCATGTGGCCCACTAATAGAGTGTCACATGGTAGAGTGGGCTAAATTGAAAAAGTTAAACCAATAAACCATAGGGACTTGCTAAAAAGTTTGCCCTTTTTCTTTTTGAAAATCATAATGATAGCAAGACAATTAAAAATGATAATACAATTACTTTTCTCTTTTCCTTGTTGAAAATTGTTTGCTTCTTCTCCCTTGTTTTGCCCAACAATGGTGGTGATGCTGGTCTGAGATTTGCCATTACCTCCCTCCCTCTAACCTTTTTTTCATTTTTTTTTGCTGTTCATTCAATCTATGTGTATTTTCTCTTTTTAATTTGTTGGTATGTTTTATGGGTATATTTATTGTTTTTGCAAGTAGTGATGTACAGACGACAATACTAATCATTATTGAACCTTTATCGACCTCAAGCAGTTTCTTTTAGAAAGCGAACTGGATGTAGATATTCAAATGGCTCTTCATCAGTTTCTAGATTTGTTTTTGTTTTAAGAATATTTTGGAATAATAAATGATTTCATAAGATGGTTTAAATTCCTGTTGTTTTAAGTTTAATGTTTTTACATTGTTTCATAAGTCTTTTCTTTTAGAAATTTTTGTCTTGTCTTATATAGATTTTAAGTCTTGCTTTTGCAAGTGCTTTCCTATCCAGTTTGATTGATACTCGGTTCTTTTATTGATTTTGTCCATCACTTTAGACCATTCGGGGTTGGTTCCCTCCTAGCGTGATAGGTGCTTGCAATCTCCCCAAATATATCATGCTTGAGTTGTGAAAAAATCGATTGTCAACGTGTTATAATCTTTTATCTTTGTTAGAGTTGACGCTTTTATCATGTTAATGAAGTTTATTCTTTACTGCCAACAAGGAGTATTTATTGTTTCTTTCTTTTCCTCAAATTGTATGTAACCATTCATGTAATAAATTCATGGAATTAATTAATTTTTTTTAAAAAATGATAATACAATTTAATTTTTTTGGATTTCTTAGGAAATCTAGTAGATTAAAGACAATCGTGTTAATCGTGTTACTATTAGGGCTTCATCCTCCTCTTGTAATTCACTATAAAAAAAATTTTAATGAATATTGAGAGAAAAATATATTATAAAAATTCAAAAAAAAATTTGCCAGAAAAGAAGTAAGAAGTTGTAATAAATGATGAACCTAACAATAATTTATGTATGTTTATCATATTTCATATTTTTTTTTCAAAAGTTATTAAATATTAAAAAAAACTTTGAACAGTTACATCTGTTAATTCCATCATGCTTTTTTTACATTATTTTTATATTGATTAAACATATCATATTAAAAAAATTTTAAGTGATTATTTAGAAGAACTATAAAATTAAGGAAATGAGTTTAATTAGGTTTATAATTTACTCAAATCAAGTTTTAGAAATAATATAAAATTCAACTTCCTTCATAATTTGAGTTGTATTTGAAAAGAATTAAAGTAAAATCAGCTCAATAGCAAAATTGAGCACTCGAGAATTTTGAAATCTCAAGTTTGAGTTTCATTATATATAAATGTGTGAATTCTTTCGGAATAAATTATTCTAGTTAGTTAGAGTTAAATTAGTCATTAAATTAATTATTTAGTTTAATACTTGTAGTGGAGAAATTATTTTATGAACGCTTCTCACCATATCATCCATGGTCCCTTTCCAATCATTTAATGACATTTCAACAATTTTTTCCATGTTATTAACATATAATTTTGGTATTTTTCTACTTTGAACCTTATATCTCAAACCTCAAACCTCAAACATCCAACCCGAACCTCGAATTCCAAGTTTAAGGTTTAGGGTTCAAGTTCGGGGTTTAAAGTTTAATGGTCAAGATTCGAGGTTTAGGGTTCAGGGTTCAAAGTAAAAAATTTACTAAAATTATGTGTTACATAAAAAAAATTATTGAAATATCATTAAATAATGGAAAAGGGACTATAGATGATGTGGTTGGAAGGGTCCAAAAAATAACCTCACTTGTAATGGGCATGGACATTATTGCTAATGCAGGAAAACGTGGGTTAAAGTGCATTATCCTCCTATTTATGAGTTGAAAAAGAACTATGGGTAGTTTTAGGCATTGTGTCAAAAAGAAGAACAAATATGATAAGAACCTAAAATGAGATCATTCAAAAAAAAAAATATATCAGAATTATTGTAAGTAAAAATAAAAATTAGTTTTACACCTTAGTTTTCACTTACCCAATATGTACAAATTAAACCCAAAACAAAATTAACCTAAGGAGGACATATTTCTTTTGTTTTAGGCAAGGAGTCATCTAATTAGGTGAAATCAGGTGGAGGATGATGACTGTAATTAAACAAAAATTTACCGTGAGTGAACCGGCCTCGGTAGCCAGAGTTGTTGAATAGCCCAAGGATTAAGGAATTTTATGTTAATTTCAAAAAAGGAATTACTGATAGTAATAGTAAATATTCTTACATAAATGGAATTGGAAGGTAAATAGTCAAAAAGTGGACACATTAGATTTACCTTGCCTTTGCATTCAAGTTAAATATATATATTACTAAGATAAGGAAAATGTATTTTGCAAATGGAATTAATTTAAACTTTAGTGGCCTTGCTAGAAAAAGGTACAATGAACTTAGACCTCAAACTCCACTATTTTCAATCCATTCTATTTACAAGTCCCTATATTTTTTAAAAAGTTGGTCAATTAATATTTATAATAGGGTGTGGTGTTAAGGATGATTTATTAAGTTATGTTACTTTCAAAATCTGATACGCTAAACATATTACCATATGTGTAATGTTCTCTCAGTTTGTTATTTTTTACATATTTCTTGCTAAAAATTCAATTAATAGGTTAATGACTATCATTTGCATTGAGACTTGAAATTTCAAAATTTGAAAAGTATAGGCACTTAGAATGATCCAATTGAAGAATATAGATCAAATCTATAACTGTATGCATAGTATAATCCTAAAAATTGAATATAATCAAATGGATTTAACTACTATTGTATGTGCCAATATTAGAATTTCAAAAATCTAAAAATACAGTAACTAAAATTGACCAATTTAAAAAGTACATAGAATAAAATTGATCAGATTAAAGAAAAGAACTAAATCTATAACTTTAACAAAATATAGGGATTAATAACAAAATTTAGCCTCCTATTTAACATATTACTTTTATCAAATCCAATATATATATATATATATTGGTAATTACTTTTTTCAAAAAAAAAAAATACTATCTTAATTAATGTCTTAGGGTATTTTGTTAACATCTTCCTTTAAAGTAATAACAATTTTAGTGAAAAATTTAATGGTTTAAATAGATATATTAATAAGTAAATATATATATTTTTTAACAAAAGAAGCAAATGGTTACATCAAACTAATATAAAACAAAAGCATTCCTATCATTATCAAATTTCAAGAGATGTGAGAGTTTCTCGAACCTCCTCAAAAACTCAAATGTCTTCCTTCTTGTCATAGGCCATTTTAGCTAACGAATCCGCAACTCTAATCTTTTCCATTGGAACATGCCTTATTCTCCAATATTCAACCAGCTTTAACAGTTGAAGAATCTTCCTTACCAATGTTGAATTCGCACTTGCCGGCTGACTTTCTTAAATGATTTTAACCACATTTAAATTATCAATTTAGATCAATACTCTATCAAAACTCCATCTTTGCAAAAGAACCAAACCATTCAAAATCTCCAAAGCTCAGCATCTAACATTGAATATACCCCAAATAATGATTATATTCAATGATAAAACTGGATCAAAAATTGGTTAGCAAAATCTTTCTTTCTTTCTTTCTTTTTCTTTTTGTTCAAAGTTAGCCAGATCTTTCTTTGATTATAAGAAGTAATCTAATACTATAAAAATCCTTGTGATGAACACTTGGAAAAAGTACCATTGAATATGGTAAGGATCTCAGCAACTTATTTCCAATTAAATCTCATTTATATATATATATATATATATATTTGTTGTGAATATCGAGGCATATCCCTTTTTTTTCCATAACTTAAGCACTCCTAGCAAGCAAAGTATAGAAAAGAAAAGATATCGCAACTAAAACTACAATATCCATAAACCCATAAATTTCTTCTTTCTATTAAAAAAATTGCATTAAAAGATGAGTCTCATTTTATATAAATTAATTATGAGTGTATTCCATTTTTTTTTTTATATATGTTTAGGTTTCTTTTAGATATAATATTTAAAACTATCAATATCTCCTCTTTAACCCTTAAACGTACTCTTGCACTGTTAATAATATTAATAACAATCGAATTAAGACTCAATCCCAATTTGCTATCTTAATCTAAAAAGAAAATAATATAATGAAAAGTGGAGTTAAACATGGGATTTGGTTCACAAGCGCCGTACTTAATTCCAAAGCAAGTCCCTTAAGTCATGGGACTACTTAGAGCCGAAAAAGCAACATCAATGGCGTTACCCCCCCCCCCAAAAAAAAAAAAAATTAATGCTTTTTTAAAGATGTTCAAAGTCAAAGAGTTATGCTTCAGTTATTGCTCCAATATTTTAATTAAACATTGAAAATCGTTGTTGGCAAATTGGCAATTCGGATTCTTTTGTTGTTGTTGTTGTTGGATAGACAAATTCTTAGTTTGGGGGCACACAAACCCCACAACCCATTCGTCCAGTGTCTGTGGTGTGTATGTGGCAACATGTTTACGGTAATTTGTAGTCAAGCTGGGCTTTTAGTTTTTGTTCATACTTGAATTAGTTCAGCAGATTGTATGGGTAAGACTATCTTCCATTGTTCATATTATTTCTTATATCCATGTCTATTTCCAGAAAGGAATATGAAAATTTAAAAAGGTGAATGAGTTGGAATATGAGAGCATCCATGTCAATTAACTTTTCTTTGTTCTGACCTCGAATCTTATTCATTGTAAAGTAGTAAATGGAAAGTGAACGTGGGGCTTGCGTTCTTGGGCTTAATGCTTCACGTAACCCTAAATGCCTACAGTTTTTACTTTTAGTAGTAAGATTTCATACAATAAGGCCATTTGTACCAAAAAAATCACATTATTTTCTTCAAAAATAACCTCAAATTTATGAAGTAGTAAAAGGAAACGACAATTATTTCATTATGTAAGACGCTAATTTCAGGGTCTACCTACCAGTACCAGTGCTTCGTACATAATAAAGGTGAAAATATTTTCATGAATATTTCATGATGTGCAACGTATTTTTAACTTCAATCGAGACAAGATACATGATTACAGTGGGAAAAAATGTCATAATACACGGGAAGATAAAAAAAGGCAATTGATATTTCGTGCTAAAATCATTCATTATGCCCCCTCCCCCCCCCCCCCCCCCCCCCCCCCCCCCCCCCCCCCCCTTTTATTACTGTACTCTGCTTAAAATCACATGAAAACTATGAAGTAAATCAAACCCAGGATCCAAAATCCTACATTTAATTGGGTAACCCTCAACCCATATCCTGAGTTAGCATTAGCAACCTGTGGAGATGGTGAAGGGGATGATGGAGTGAGTTTCTCCACCAGCTGCAACTCTCCTACGGAACCCAGATTGGCTTTATCAAACTCATGTTTCATCGGGTGACCATCAGCGATCCCTGGCCCAACTTGCCACACCTGGTTCAACTTCTCCGCACTTTCCTCCACTTTCAATGAACCATATAAAACCATCTTCCCATCGCTGCCGGCTTCGGCTTCCAAGTCCCAAACATCGAAAGAAAGCTTCCCTTCCACAATGGAACTGTAGGAGCTTATGTTGTAGGTTTTAACAACCATAGATCCATTGTTTTTGAAAGCCAGGAGGGCTTGTGAACCTGCCATGCCTGTCCCCGTGGGGTTGACGGCCCAAGCAATCCAACCGCCGGCTTTAGCCGGAGGTGCTGAGAAGGCTATGGAAAGGGAAGAATTGGTGGCATTGTAGGTGAAATGGAGGGTTGCGTTCAAGGTGGGGAGGTGGGTGCAATTGGAGTATTGTTTTTTGCCACCGGAGAGTTTGAGCGATGAACAATCGGTGGAATGTGTGGGTGAGATTAGAGTAAGGCAAAGACAAAAGAGTGGAAGGAGCAGAGGAGTAAAAAGAGACCCCATTTTCATTTTTGGTTTAGTGCTAAAATGGTCTCCAATGAAGGAAGATATAAAGAGAGCCAAAAGGGCTTTTCATAGATAATGGGTCCAATAGATTGGTGCCACGTTGGATTCGTAGTTTGAGTGTTGGACTTGGAGGGTTTATTGAGTGGTTAACAGTTTATCTTCACGGATTATCAGGGTTAGATCTCATCTCGTCGGGACAAATACTGAAACCAAAACAATAAATTATAGCAAGAGGGATGAAGGAGTGGGGAGTAAAGCACGTGGTGTTCAATGGATCAATGTTAGGATAAATAGGGGAAATGATAGAATGTGTAAGCTGTCACCGACGAGACTGCCACAAATTATGACATGTTTTGCATAGTAGGTAGATGATAAATGTCTTCATTTTTGTTCCTCTTCTTCATTCCCCTCCAACAATGCATCCTATATTCAATTCTTGCACTTTTTTGATATGCTTATGTAATTTTAAAATTATTTTGATTACGTTTAGTCTAAATTTAGTTAGTTATGAATTGTACCTATTGATATTGTTGTAACTTTTAAAAAAATGAAAATAATTAATTGTACTCGAGTTCAACTTTCGATTTAGGGTGAGTTTTGATAGATGGTGCATTTATCTGCGATTAGTGTAAAAATAACAATAACAGAGATATTAGATACTATAGCGATGCTGTAACATGTGACAAAAAGTAAGCTAAACGCATCACATTGTCCATCCAACCCATTCTTAGTCTAGTCTTAACTATTATTTATTAATTAAAAAAATATATATTTTTTTAAATTTAATTATAATATATAAATATTATAAAAATTAATGTTAAATGAGTATTATGTTCGAATTTTCAAATCATATCAAATCGAATCACAACACGACTTAATTCAACCCATAAATAAATTTAGTTAGATAACTTGTTTCCATAATCTTTTCTTTATTGTTAAGTCTAATTTGTGTGCTTATATGTAACAATTAAATGTTCAAACACAACTTAAATATAACTGAAATAGAATGTTGATAATGGCAATGTATCGCAAAAAAAGAAAGAAAAAATAGAACACATAGATTTTACGTAAAAATCCTTTCGAGAAAATCCATTCGAGAAAAAACCACGAGCAGAGGAGAATGAAATTTATTATGTCGAATTTAAATGTTTATAAGAAGTATAAAAAACGGTGTGTATTTATAAGTTTAGAAAACATTATTCTAATTAATATCTAATAGAAATAATGCAGTAAGGTTAATACACCTTATTGAAATTAATATCAAACGGAGGAAGTAAACTTCTATTCGGGCCTCTGGCCTTCGCCCTCATGGATCCCCCTATCTTGCCACTTGTATTTTATTTTAATAAGAATTTGGGTCACAACTCTAACAATAAAAAATAAGAATGTGGTATGGATTTTTAAATGTATTGAAACCCTAAAACTCTTTTTTGATAAAACAATGAATTACATCAAATTAACTGAAGTTAAAGGACCATTACCTTTAATGTGATGTAGGCTCCTAAGACTTTATTAGGGACATCATCAAACACCTGTAAACTTGTCTTCTAGCCTAAAATTAATTTAGCCAAACAATCAGTGACTTGGTTATCTTCCCTAGGAACAAACCTAACCAACTACTATCCTTCAGTTCACAAAATCTATTGAACCCACCTAAGCATAATAATACCTAAATTCATTGGCACACTATCGTGTAGAGCTTTAACCATCTCCTAGCAGTTACTATGGATCATAACTCTATTGAATCCTCTTCTAATTAGAAGAAACATGCTATTCGAAATGTTACATAATTTAACCTCAAAGCTGAGCAAAATCCTAAAACTTTTAACAATATATTTTTCACTTGTAATGTAACACCGCCAACATTACATTATATGTTTAAAGACTTAATTTAATCTTCAGTTATTACTTAGTTTTAAGTTTAAAGTTGGGATAATTTCTCTTTTTTTTTAACAAATCCATTAAATAGGAATGTAATGCGTTTTAACACATTCGACTGTACAATTTTTTGTATTGATAATAATATTTATGTCAATGGAGTTAAGACTCGATTGACTTTTTATTTTTTTAAAATTATATATAGTTGATTAGGCATTTGCTTAATTGCAAGGAGACCGAATATTTTATATTGAAATTATCTAATTCATATAATGCAATTATTTATGTATATATAATCTTCGTGTATTAGCTAGGAACAATCATAATAGATGGGAAGCATGTTCTATCAACAATATATTCAACGCAAGGTATTAAGCATTGTTTATCCAAAAAAAATAAAAGCATTAAATGTGTTGAAATTGCATGCCACATTTCAAGCATGATTGGTGATCTCCATGTCTAAATGTTGCTAGTCAACTATTTGTAAAGCTAAAACAATGAACTAACAAATTAGATCTAAATCAAAATTTTTAAATAACTTTCTAACAAGTCAAAGAATTTATTGATGATTTGTGGAGATATGATGCATGCACTTCCATCTTTTTATCAAGGACTTGCTGAAATTTAGGAATGATATAATAATAAATGTAATTTTTAGTTCACACAGTTTAAATTTTGTGTAAATGTTGAGATTAAATTTATTAAAATTTTTAGAATTAAGATTAAATAGATAAAATATGTCAACATTAATGGCTAATTTTTTTATTATATCAATCAAAATTATGTATAATGCAGGAAGACATTAATACCATAATTAATTTTTCTTAGTTGTTCGCTTTCAAAATTGACAATGATTAAATTATTCCAAATTTTTTAAGAGGGACAAATTTGTTTAATATTGAAATTGAGAAGGATTGAAAATGTTTTTTTTTTATACCACAACTTTTAAATTATACCCTTTTTCAAGTTAAGTACTTAAAAATTTTGGTCAAACTTGGTACGTAAACATTATGGGTCTCTACTATTATCTCTATTAAAAAACAACTTCAACCAATAAAAACCTGTCGTGCGTTATTTTTATCTACATCATCATTTACATGAAATAAAAAAAATATATTAAAAATAAATTAAATTAAATTATTTTTTATTTCCATTCTCTCTCTCCACCCTTCTTTTTCAAACCACCCATATTTTTTCCTTTCTTATTAAGTTCTTGTTCTTTTTCTTTTCTATACTCTTCCCCATAATTTTTCACATTCTTCTTTTTTTTCTTTTTCATTAAACCTAGGTTTTTCACGTTGATATTCCCACCCACAATTTTTATTTGGTAAAATAACTATTTAGAGCTTGAATTTGATAATTATTTCCACATTAGAACCTGGATTTTATGGTTTTTAAGGAAATATCAAGAATTAACTTGGACCAAGAAAAAATTTAGGTCCCAATATGAGAACAATTTCTAAGTTTAGGGATTAACTTGGACAAAAAAAACTTTAGACCCCAAGTGGGAACAATTACCAAGTTTAAAGGCTAATTTGGACAAAAAAATTTAGGTCCCAATATTGGACTAGTTGTCAAGTTTAGGCCCAAAAAGTGATTTAACTCTTTTTTTCTTTTTCCATTTACACTAAAACTGGGTTTTTAATATAAATAACTTAAAATATTAATTAATTACTAAAATAGCTTGAAGGAAAAATTATATAAAAAAATTACTTGTTTGCCACAGTATCAATAGGTGTCCACACCCCTTCCCCCCTAATCATTAGTGTTTAAAAAAAAAGAATTTTTTTTGGTGCCTCCACTGTGTCAAACAACACCCGTATGTATTTTCTGAAATATCTGTGAAAAACACAGGTATTCATGGTGGAGAAAAAAAGAGAAAATATATTTTTTAATGGGTGTCACCGGTTTGGCAAGAGGTACCGACTAGTTTTTTTTTTTTAATTTCTGTTAGTGAAAAAAAGGAAAAAAAATAATTTCTCTAATTGGTGTTGTCGATGTGTTCGGCATCACCTGTGAGGGAATTTTTTTTAATGGGGTGTCGCGGGTGTGTAACTTTACCTTTATTAATTTAAAATTTAAAAAATGAAAAAATTTTCATTTTAGGGGGCGGATCCCTACAAGCCCTCCCAGCTATGCCCTTGGTTGTCGGTATGTCAGGCGACATCGGTGGCAGGTGGGTAGGAAAAAAAATAATGGGTGTCGCCTATGTGTCAGGCGTTAGCAGTGTTTTTTTGGAAAAAAAATAACCGCGAAGGAAAAAATGAGATAAAAAATAATAAGTGATGTCGCAGACGTGTTATTATAATAATGTTGATCATTTAGTTAATGTCAAAGGCATTCGAAATTTCATTTTTGATGACATCTTTTTAATTAGAGATAGTAGTTAGGATCATTATTTCATATATTCTGATAGTGAAAATAAATTTTTTGAGCTTAACAACGATCATTCTTTTTTAAGTGAACTAGAAAGTTTTTTTTTTATAGTTATTGTAATTCTAGTTGCATAATTAATGAATCAAAATATGATGATCCCTACTGTCATTTTAACTTGTATGATAATGATACTAACTATAGTTGGAATAATCATATGAAACAATGACGGTTACGGGCTTCCCATATTTTCTTCTTTTTTTTTCAATGTTTTTTCAATTATTTTTTTTCCCACTCTATCCTTCCTTTCATTCTCCACTTTAATGGTAGTTTTAGCTTGTCACCTCCGGTCGCGTTTTAGCTTGTTTCCATCATCACTGTCACTTTTCCCGTTGCCAGTCTTCTTGCACATATGTTTTAGATAATGAGGTTAAGGATACTACTTTGATGGGAAAATATAATAAGTTGATTAACCCCCTTTTTCTTTTTTTCTTTTTTCCTATGTTTATGATCTCAAACTTATGTATGGAGTTTGTAAAACATTCTCTTCTGGTGGCATAAAACTACCGCATAACTACCGTCAATTAGTTAGGCTTTCCATGCACAAGTTTGAACACTATACTTGAACCTGTAACCATATATAACTACCATCAACTGGGAGCCAAAGTTGTAATGCGACATCATCTAATGTGATGGGGCACACCCCACATGACAAATGAAATGTGTGAGTCTCTGAGCGCCACCGCATCACCATAAACTTCAGCATGCCTTAAATCTATCACAATTTTTCCTTAAAACATCAACACAAATAAATCTTTCTCCCCAAATTTTCAACACCCAACATTTTAAAAAAAAATTCTTTTCTTCCTTTTTATTGAACGCTAAATTTTTTTTTCTTTTTTTCTGTTTTCTCTCTTTTCTTCTTTTTTTTTTCTCCTTTCCAATAAAAAATAAAAAAATTAAAAAAAAAGTAAAAACTTCAACAAATACAAATTTTGCACCAGGGATGGGGTATATGTAACGTCCCAAACCTAACTTGATTCGTTGGGTTCGAATTTCGAGTGTTACCACATAGTATACTTAACATTTTAATAATACAGTTTATAATTTTCCATTTCTATAAGTATTTTATTCGACATGTTAATTGAAAATTTTACTATCTAAAAACAAAGGTAGTATTTTAAAATAAGTTGTTACATCAAGTTGGGTACAATTATCTACAAAATGAAAGTTTATTTAAAATAGACACGAAAGACATATTCCAAGACTATGCCACATGTCCACTATATGCATAATAGCCTACTCCGTCACCACTTTGGTGAACTCCTAGCGTTGTCCCTTCAGGCAAGGTCTCATTTCAAATATCTAAAAAGTAATAACAAATCTTGTAAGTACATAAGTACTTAGTGAGCTTATCACAACAATACATTGATGGGTACTTTGTCTTAGAAGAACTTATTGTTGATGCCTAACACGTGGGCGACACCACTAGTACATTTATTTTTTTTTCATTTTTCTCTTCGTAGCTATTTTTTTAAATAGTGGCGGCACTTACGAAAATTACTTTTTTCGGTTATACTTTTAATTGAGAAAAACATTTTTTTTTAAAAAAAGTGACTTGTGCTGCTAGTCAGATTGATGACACCCATTAAAAAGATATTTTCCCTTTTTTTTTCTCCATCGTGAATACCCATATTTTTCATGGATATTTTGAAAAATACATACGGGTGCCGCTTCACATAGTAGTAGCACCAAAAAAAATTTCTAATTTTAAACACTAATGATTAGGTCATGATTACAGAAAAAAGAAGGGTAGTGTCGCTGGTTGGTCAAGCAGCATTAGATGATACTGTAGCAAATGAGTCATTTTCGTATACAATTTTTCCTCGAAACTATTTTTATTCTTAATTAATATTTTTGAATTATTTAGACAAAAAGGCCCACTAAAACCTCTCATTTTTTTATTTTTTCTACATTGAATAAAGAGAGAGATAGAGCGAAATAATATAAAATATAAAAATGTCAAATATGAACTCTTAATTGATTGAAATAATTTTTTTAAACAAAAAATAACGGTATTAGTCCATAATAGTTATAAAATTATAGTTTAGATATCTAGTTCAACCAAAAGAAATTTAGATACATAATTAAAAGATACTATATAATTTGAGGACCTCTTATTCAATTAAGCCAAATAATAATCATCATCCTAAAAAAAATCATCATCTATACTCCTATCTATTAGAATGATCCCATAAAGTTTGCCATGTTGGTAACTGCCTGAAGCTTTTACTTGGGTTATCTTATGAGCCTTGGCACAAGCTTTTACGAAGGGTTTGAGGCTTGAACTAGTGGTTAATAATGTTCATGAAAAAAAAGAAAATGAACTAAAAATTTTAAATATCTTTTTAAAAACTATTCTCATTTTTATTAAATTTTCATATATATGTTTTTTAATGAATTTTTTAATTTTTAAAAATATTTTTTTGAATTTTAATATATTTTTTTAAATGTGTCCTGAGGATTGGATGAAAGATGGAAACAAAATTTTGAATTTTAAACTTTTGAAAACTTAAATTTTTGAAAGTTGGAAAATTTTTTGGAGAAACTTTGCTCAAAGAATTTTTTAGTCGTATATTGAGTCTACCTTTCATTACAAAATTGAGAATATTTTATAGAGAGCTATTGCCTCTTTACAATGTCTTTCTTGGGGAATATGATCCCTTACATTATTACAAAGATTACATAATTGTTATTTTCAAGACTATTATTACAATTTGTAGAGAATATATTCTCTTATTACAAAACTTTTGCAAGGTAACTCTATAACAGCCTGTTTTCAGTGAAATCGGAACAGTGGTTTCGGGACCACAAATCCGAGTCTAGAAGAAAAATAATTTTAATATTATTGCATGGTATGCATAATGATAGAAATGTCGTATGAAAATTTCGTAAAGAAATTTTTACCGATTAGATGTATAATTAGATAAAAAGGACCAATTTGCATAAAATTACAAAAGTTGAGTTCTAGTAGCTATAGGTATCAAATAGCTATGAGATTCAAAATTTGAGGTCCTTATATGGCAAATAGACCATTAAGAGGAGTTAGTAGATAAGTATGATGAATCATCAATGGAAAATTAAATAAAGAAAATGACTAAATTGGAAAGATGAAATAATAAAAGATTATATTTTAATTAAATAACAAAATATCATCATTTTCATCATCTTTCGCAAAATTAAAACATGAAAACCCAAGCCATGGAAACCTAAGCTCAAACCAACTTATTTTGCTTAATTAGGTATGTTTCTTTGTCTCGTTTTTAGTGATTTTTATATTTCCAATTGTAGCAGGCCCAATTTGCTCGGGCCCAAAACCAAGAATAAAAACAATAAATTAAAGTCCACAATCCCAATTACAAACCAAATGGGCCCAAAACCATTAAAACAACTACATTAGCCCAATACTACCTACATACATGGCCCAACGCTACAAGCCCATAACCCCCAAAAAATTTAACAAAAACCCTAACCCTAGCTTCAGCCACCGCCGCCCGCACGCTTCCACGCGCGCCACCACGTGGGCCTCCATAAGCCCATGTTAGCTATCACCGTACCTGCAAGAAAACACAAAAGAATGACAACAAATACATAGAAATAACCGAAAAAGATTGTATTTTTTATTATTTATTTTCCCATTCTGCTATAAAAGTCACAATTGAATTTTGTATTTTTATAACATGAACACACGATACATGGAATTAATACAAAAAAAAAAGAAATTAGAAAAAAAAGTTTTAAAGCTGGTTTTTTTATTTTTTTCTCTGTTTTTATTTTGCTAAGTTTTTAAACGAAATAAACAAAAATAGTGTAAAAAGAAACTGAAATATTACCTTTTCCGTGTTCGCACCGCCATGAACGGCTGAGGTCTCCACTTCCGATGAAAAGTGGCCGGAAAACGAAAAGTCTTTTAACTTTTGGGCATTTTTAGGGAGGATTTCGGGGATTTTGGGGCTCAGATTTGGACTTAGGAAGGTCGAATTAGTAAAAATGAGTTTTTGTTTTTTTCAGCCACCTCGGACGACGACACTGTCGCCGGTGATCGACGGCCAGCACAGTGGTTGGTGATTGGAGCCCTTTTTTTTTTTAAATGAGGGTTGTTGTAGCCCAATTTTGTACCCGTTTTAAACCAAATAAACCAAAAAGATAAACCGAAAACAGAAATCAAAATTAAACCAAAGTGTCAAAAAACCAAAATAAATTAAGTGTCCAAAGTCCAAATTACAAAAAATGAAAACCCCAAACAAACCAACCTTAAACCCAATCCTATTACAAAGCCCGATTATCCCAACACATGACCCAAAACAAACCCATTTACATTTTACCAAACCCAATCCCATTACAGACCCAAACCCACTATACCAATAGGCCCAATGCCCAAATCAGGTTTCAGCTAGCCGAAACCCTAATGCCCATGTGTGCCATACACCTCCCTCGGTCAAGCCACCCGTGCCTCGTCCCAAGGTGCCTCGTTCCGAGGTCTGTCGTCGTTTCACCGAAAAGGAAAAGGAGCGGCCTTCCCTCGCTCGTTGACCTCCTCGTAGACCTGCAAACAGAAGAAAACAGAGAAAAAAGTAGCAAACGTAGAAAACAAATAGCAACAGAGAGTAGATGAACCACAAGCAGTAAGCAGAAAAGCAGAAGCAAAGAAAATAATAGAAAATATAGGTTTAAAATATTCATTGTAATCGGCTATATAAAGTCGAGCAAAAACTACTGTGTTTTTTTACGAACGATTTGAATAGACAAAAATAAAAAAAAAGAAAGGTATACCTCGGATTTTTTTATCTATTCTGTTTCTAATCTATTGCATATACATAGAAGTTAAATAAAAAAAACAAAAACTTTTTTTTTTACCTTTTGGGTGCGGTCCGGGTTCAAATCCAGGGACTTCGTTTTTGTTTACCCCGTTTCCAAAGAAATTTGCAGGTATCTAGGGTTTCGATTTAAGTTTAAAGAGAGTAAGGGTCAAGACAGAGAGATTTACCTTTACGAAGGCCACTGGAATTTGCTCATTCTTCGTCGACATCGGAGTTTTGAGGGGATTTCGAGGCCGAGATTAAGAAATCTCTACCATTCCGTCGAACCTCTATCATTTTGTCAAAACTGAAATCGAGATAGGAATTCAATAGTGCTCATATTTAGCCATGCACGGGACCAATCGCTGACTTCAATGGCGTTTTGGCCGATCGGAAGGCCTCATATCAGTCGGCCAAGCAAACTCTCATTTTCGACCGAACAAATGAGGGGAGGGGGAGTTTAGTTTATTAGGGTTTCCTTTTTTAAGTTTTTATTTTATTTTATTTGTTTAAATGTTGGAAACGACGTCGCACAAGCCACATAGGCTTACCCGATGACCCGACCCATATGCGGCTAGATCCGCGCGCTTTGATCTTCGAGGGTATATTTGCACAATGAATCCCTCTGTTTTGTGACGTGTTTCATTAAAGTCCTATTTTTTTATTATTTGGCCCGCTTATTTCGTTATTGTTTCAATTTAGTCCGGGCGCTGGTGATTGACCATTATGTGAACGACGTCGTTTGAACGAGTGAGGGTATTTGCCCTTTTTAATCCCTATTCTTCGCACGCATGTTCAAATAGGCCCTTGTTTTCTGTTTTATCTTAAATCGGCCCCAGAACTCTGACCTTTTATTCAATTTTAGTCCCTTTTTCGTTTATTTTTCGAATTTATTTTGAATTTTCTATTATTTTTGCTATTTCATTTAACTTTAAATATTATTCATGTTATATATATTATTGTTATCACTATTATTTTTATATTATATTTAGTTATATTTTTTAAATGTCTCGTTTTTACTATTATATGCATATATTTATTATTATTATTATTATATTTATTATTAATATTATTAGTACTAATATTGATTTTCACTTAATATTTATATATGTATATGCACGTACGTATTTATGTAGTGTATTAATAGTTTTTTCATATTATTATCATTTCTAATATATATATATATTGTATATATTTTTAGTAGATTTATGTATATATTTATGTAGTTTTTTAAATAGTTTGTCTTTTAATGCCATTATGACTTCTTCTATGTATATATTATGTTTTTTTAATATTATATTTTAGTACTATATCTATTATATATATTTTTGATACTATATTATGTATATATTTTCATACATATTATGTACATATTATTTGTATTATCATTATTATTGTATCTATTTTTACTACTGTCATATTTATTATTTTCAATATATTCATTATTATTATTTATCACTTTATCTTAATATTATTATTTCATCATACATGTTTTTTATTTTTATTATTATTATTATTAGTATTATTATTATCATCATTGACATTTATGTATATTTTTATGTACATATTATTATTTTATATTATTGTTACCAAATATATTATTTTTCTTATTTTATTATCAATACATGATTTGTTTTTATTTTCTTTTTTGTAAATATCATTGTTATTGTTATTCTAATATTCTAATATTCCATGTTAATATTTTTCATTAATGGTATCATTGTTTACACCGTTTATTTATTTTTAAATTCTTACTTTAGAAATACTTTTTTTCTCATATTTTAATTAATTTCAAAAATAAGGCAATGTACCAATTTCAACATTAAGTCCGTGATTTCATCGCTATGTTGGGTGAATCACGTTGGCTCGTGTAAAAAAAAACGGGACATCCTTCAAAAAAACCGAAAACTTGAAATTCTCGTGTTTTGATCGGTTCACGATTAAATGTTACATTGAACTTGTATTTTTGAAATTTAAGACAAAGCGTGTTTAATAAGATACCAATTTTGGGCGTCACGAGGGTGCTTATACCTTCCTCGTGCGTAACCGACTCCCGAACCCTATTCTTCTCTGAAGTTTAACGTAGACCCAAACCCGGCCTTCTTTTTATCCAAAAATAAATTTTTCTGTTAAAAAAAGGGGTTTTATTAGGTGTCCGATCACACCTAGGAAAAAGATCGGTGGCGACTCCCTTTTTAAACAAAATCAAATTTCGGTTTCGAAAATTTTTAAATAAATCGCCACAATTAGCGACCAAAGCTGAAATTTTTACGTCGCTACAGCTGGCGACTCCACTGGAGACCCTTTTTGAGAGTCGAGTCGAATTAAGCGCGCGTTGTCGAAATTTTCAAAATTCCTTGTTCAAGTAAATATTTAGTCGTGATCCGAAAATTTTGTTTTTGAAAAATCATGCATTTGCATCTGTTGTAAATATTTTGGCTAATTTGCTTTATCATTTTGTTTTTAAGCTCTAAGTTTGTACGATTTTAGTTTTGTAGTTTTTAAAATAAAACGAAAGGTTTGTGAGTTTCTCCCCACACACCGTGTACGTGTATTCTTGCATAACATGAGCTCTGTATCCGGGCTCCGTCCATTTTAAGTGAAAGTAAACGCTACGCCTTCGTGAGTTAACTCGTCCCTCCGCACAAGCTAGTGAATACTTTCGGGTTACATACGACTTATGCTTTCGTGAGTTAACTTGTCCCTCCACATAGGCATAAGTAAATGTAATCCCTCGAATTGGACTCGTAAGCCTATGATGGGCCATGACTGAGGCTTTGCACTAATCTTAGTAGATGACAATACGGACAATTCGAGTACCTATCTAGAACCAAAACCGCATATAGTGAACCATACGAGCCACCTAACTAGAGCCATGCCGAACCTCCGTCCGTTTAGCAGTTACCGAAATAAGTACACGGGAGAAACGCCTCCAACCTTTTGCATCTTCACTTTTTATGCAAGGGGATCGGGTCTGTTTAATCAACTAGATCGGGTAGCTTAATTTGTTAAATTTTTCATGTTTTTTTTAGCTATATTTAATTACTAACCAAGGGTTGTTTGTCGTTGTTTTATTTTTCATCATGCATTATAGGCATCATATTAGGAAGGTGTTGACTAGAGATCGGTTGCCAAAAAATAGGTTTCTGATGGAAAAGTCGATTATACAAACAACCGAGAAAAATGCCGTGGTTCGGGACTGGTCTCTGAAAGCCCAGAAAGAGAATGTGGACAGTCTAATGGAAGGATGTGTTGCTGATCTGCCCGAGCACGTAACTGTGAATGTTCGTCAGAATAATCTTGAAGATTTGACTCGGATTTAGAATCAGTGGGACTCGGACACTAGGGGAATCTTCATTGAAAGGTATGAGGATATAGCCAACCTAATCGCCGTCAATGTAGACGAAAGATTGATTCAAGCTATGGTCAAATTTTGGGATCCAGCTTATCAATGTTTCACTTTCAACAAAGAAGATATGACTCCGACTATAGAAGAGTACGCCGCTTTACTTCGTGTCGATAATGTACAACCCTATAAGATATATATGAAGGAGCCCAAGCCGATGACCTTCAAAAAGAAGCTAGTGAAATTAACAGATATGACTGACACATGGGCCAAAAAATAGATAAAGAAGAAGAATGAAGTCATTTGTGTCCTATGGTTTTCCCTGCGAGATTTGGTTCCTAACTATCCCGATGTGTTAAAGAGAGTGAATTTGTTTGCCTTGGCTATTTATGGATTGATCGTCTTCCCAAAAGTTTTCGGACATATAGAAGTTGCAGTAGTGGATTTCTTTGAAAGGCTAAAGCAAGGAATCAACCCTGTCCCGACTATCCTGGCCGAGACCTTCAGATCTCTAAGTAGTTGCAAGAGGAGGGAAGAAGGATATTTTATCGGATGCGCGCAGTTACTCAATGTCTGGATTTTGAACCATTTCTAGAAAGTAGAGCACACACCGTTCCACATGTTTTCAAAAACATTTGCCCCGTTGGAAGGTTATCTTAAGAAAGAATGGCCAAAGGAGGTCACTGAACAACATTGGGTTTCATTTTTTCAAAACCTTCGCGCTGAATATGTAACTTGGAGAGCACCGTGGATACGCCCGTCAGTTCTGTTATACAAGGTTGGAAGCCAGGATTGGGTGTCACTACTCGGGCTACGGGAAGGAGTTGGATATACCTCATTAATGGTCTAAAGGTAATTTTCTTCACGAAAATTCATACCCGCCACCGGAGGATTAGCACAATCCGAGTTTGCTTTCGCGGGTGAAGGTTATATGAAGAGAGTTCGAGACACTGCCAAGTCTTAGAAGAAAATTTATTTGATGGATTTGGCTCTATACGCTGATACTCTCACCCAAGATTACGATATATGAAGAAAACAACGGGTGAATAGTCAGCAAGTCTCGTTGATGAATCACACCTTCCAGAATCCTTTCTCGGAGGAAATACAATCCGATCTTAAAATGGCTAGACGGGAATTCGAACGCGAAAAAGCCAAAATGTTACGAGACCTTAGTGCTCTTTAAGAAGAAAACTACCAGCTAAAGATCGATGTTCAGATTGAAAGATCTAGAACCGAGAAGGTGCAAAAAGAAGCTGAAGTCGTGAGAAATGACTTAAGAGATCTTTATCTGGAAAATAAAAGGTTAAGGGGCATTATAAAGAATAGCGGACTAGGCAAGTCGTCAGCGGAATAGAAAGAAGAATTGAGCAACGTAAAAGGCGGAATGGAGTTTTAGAAAGGGAAAGCAAAGAAAGAGGAGGAAAAGGCTGCGTGAGTTATGATAGAATTAAGAAAGAAGAGCGCTGAATACGAGACCGTGTCTACCGAATTAATGACTAGTCGATCTGAACGTCAAGAGTTAAGAGAGAGAATACAAGCTTTAGAAGATGCGCTGCAAGTTCGACAGCAACAGCTAAATACTCTCTTAAAGGCCTTGGAAGAAAAGAATAGTCAGTATGACAGAGACACTCACGCTTATAAAATAGACCTCCAAGAAAAAGAAATGCAACTTGGCTTTTTAATCAACGAAATTTGTAAGGTAGCCATGCACATGGTACAACTATCAGATGAAGCCGAAGATCTCAGTTGTCAGTTCTCTCCAAGCCAAAGCTCGAGCATATCGGAGTTCCTGGAGCGAGTAAAGAAATATAGCGATATAGCTAGAAAGTTTGTGTAACAGTTGAATCAAAAGATATCAAAATGTTTTGTAATAGACTCTTTTGATAAATGAAATACCTAAATAGGGGCTATCTTGAAATCAACACCAAATTCTTGCATATTCATTCATGACTAACATTCATATGGCATTTATGCATTCATTCATTGCATGTACATATCCCATAATCATTCACTAATGTTAAAATCATACAATTCGCAGTTGCGACAACACAAGGCTAGAACCACATCATTCGTATAGGACGCGCTGACAAGCTAGAGTAATGGATGCTGAATTTAATGAAAGAATCGAAAGGATAGAGAGAGTCCAAAGGGAATTACAAGAGCAACTGGCTAAGTCACAGCAAGAAACGAGGGATCTGATGGTGAGATCTTGAGAGGAATCGCTAGAACAAAAGGATCAAATGGCTAGGATGATGGAAATGACGTCGGCTTTGGTCAAGGGAAAGGGACCTATGCAGAGCCCCGACGTTATGGAACCTCAGCCAAGGGTTAATCTCGATCAAGATCTGCTCTATCCCCCAGGATTCACTCCACCGTACGCTCACGCAACACAAAGAGGGTACGCGCAAGGGGATCCTATAGGTTTAGAGTAACGACCTGTGCCATCTGCCCATCTAGGGCAAGGGATATTTATATTAAACCCTGGAGTTAGTCCTACCAATCCAATCGTTCCAGATTTGGATGATCCAGCGGAAATAGCTAGGTTAAAAGTAGATGACCATAAAGCTCAAGAAAAGTACAGGAGCTTGGAGGAAAGACTCAAAGCGATAGAAGGCACAGAGGTCTTCTCTGCATTAAGCGCTAAAGAGCTTAGCTTGGTGCCCGATCTGGTTCTACCACCGAAGTTCAAGGTACCTGATTTTGAAAAGTACGATGGGATGAGATGTCCAAAAGCGCATCTTGTCATGTTTTGCCGGAAGATGACCGGTTATGTGAACGAAGACAAGCTGCTCATACACTACTTTCAAGACAGCCTGGTCGGATCAGCTCTTAGGTGGTATAATCAGCTTAGTAGAGAAAGGATCCGATCATGGAAGGACCTAGCATTGGCATTCTGTGAACAGTATAAACATGTGTCTGATATGGTACCCGACCGAATGACTTTGCAAATGATGGAGAAAAAGCCGTCAGAGACTTTTAGACAGTATACGTAGAGATGGAGGGACGTCTCGGCCCAAGTGGAACCCCCACTAACAAAAACTGAGATAACTGTCCTCTTTATCAACACCTTAAAGGCGCCGTTTTATGACAAACTAGTTGGAAGTACCACGAAGGACTTTGCGGATATTGTAATATCCGGCGAGCTTATAGAGAATGCCGTCAAGAGCGGTAGAATAGAAGGTCAAAAAAGTTCAAGAAGGGCAGCGCCCATGAAGAAGAAAGAACCAGAAGCTCATATGGTAGGAACGGGGAGTCGTTATACCCCTAGTTTGTATCCAAACCAACCCCGACCTCGAAATTACCCACCTCCAAATTTCTATTATCCTCCTCAAACCCCTTACTACCAAACACCACCTCCTTACCCTTCTTACCCCATTTACGCCACAAGTAACCTGAGACCAACCGCCACATTCCCACAAAATACAATGCCCGCCCAAGGCCAACCCAAAAACGAGCAAAGGCCAATAAGACCCAATTCCAAGAGACCACAATTTACCCTTATTTCTGTATCATATGGGGAACTGTACCCAAAACTTTTGGAGAAACAGTTGATATCCCCGCATTATATGGCACCCCTAAAGCCTCCATACCCGAAATGGTATGACCCAAACGCTAGTTGCGTGTACCATACTGGGAATCAAGGACACTCTACGGAAAAATGTCTTGCCTTCAAAAGGAGAGTTCAAGGACTCATCGATGTAGGCATTCTACGATTTAATGGTACTGCCGGTACGACCAGGAACCCATTCCTAAACCACACCGAAGGGAATGTGAGCGCAGTGGGAGAGGAGGACAAATGACCAATTAGAAGATGCGTTTCTGAAATAAGAACACCTCTGTAGAAAATCTGAGAGGTACTAGTGGAAAAGGGGTTGCTCTGTCATCCTAACAGAATACTCGAAAGAAGAAATGCAAAAGGTCAAAGTTTTTGTAATTCCCATATACAGAAGGACACAACATCCAGTCCTGTGAGGAATTTAAAAGATTTCTCTAAAGCACGATGGATAATAAGGAGATCGAGATTTTTAATGGAAAGGAAGAGGCAAATAAATGAGAGGTGTGCGCCTCTGACAATCAATCATCAAGTTTCCCTTATAGCGTTGATTGACCATTAGTGATTTACTATGATGCGAAGAAGGAACAGGTGAAACCGAAAGTGATAATCGAAGTACCATCTCCTTTTCCCTACAAGGACGATAAAGCAGTACCATGGAAGTATGATGTCAACATCGTCACACCTGAAAGTGAAAAGTCCAAAGCCGTGATCGAAAGTATTGGAGAAGTAGGTCATTTCACCCGCAGTGGGATGTGTTATTCTAAGGATGTTGAGCCAATAAAAAAGGTCAGTGATTTGAAGCAGAAAGGAAAGGCACCGATGCACGAGACCGAAGATGAGCATGAAACCGTACCCGAACAAGAAGCTAAAAAGCCTGTGAAAGAGGAGGAAGCACAGGAATTCTTAAAATTTATCAAGCACAGTGAGTACAATGTGGTGGAATAATTAAGCAAGCAGCCAGCACGAATCTCGGTATTATCTCTACTGTTGTATTCAGAACCCCACTGGAATACTTTGTTGAAGGTATTAAATCAAGCTTACGTGGCAAACAACATATCAGTTAAGAAGCTTGATAGGTGGGTGAATAACCTGAACGCGGATAATTTCATTTCTTTCAGCGATGATGAAATACCGCCCAATGGTAGAGGATCAGTGAAGGCATTGCACATCACAACTCGCTGTAAAGGTTACATAATACCCAACGTGCTCATCGATAACGGGTCGGCACTCAACGTCATGCCTTTGACCACGCTTTCCAGGATTCCTATGTATCTGTCCTATCTAAGGCCTTGTCATTCCACGGTAAGGGCATTTGATGGGATAAGATGAGAAGTCATGGGAAAGATTGAGATCCCTCTGGAAGTGGGCCCTTATATATACGATGTTGAGTTTCAAGTCATGAACATTACACCCTCATACAATTGCCTCTTGGGAAGACCTTGGATCCATTCCGCTGGAGCAGTCCCATCATCCCTCCATCAAAAGATGGAATTTATCATGGACGGCTGTTTGGTCACAGTCGAGGGCGAAGAAGATATTGTCGTATCTATCTCTACTGATGTACCGTACCTTGAAGTAAGCAAAGATGGAGTGGAATGTTCTTTCCGATCTCTTGAATTTGTCAATGCCATATTTTTTGCTGACGGAAACAGAATTCTCGTGCCTAAGCTGTCAAGAAATACCAGGATGGGAATCAAGCTGACTGTAGGAAGAGGAGCTCGAGCGAGAAAATGTTTAGGAAGATTTTAGCAATGGATAGACAGGGCTCTAAAGCCAGTACACCATAAGGCTCGATACGGTTTAGGGTTCCAGCCAAACGTACGACAAAGAAAGAAACAGTGGAAAAAAGACCAAGAAAGAAGGATCGCAAGAACCTTAGGTCGAGAATCGGAATGGGAGCCCATAGAGTACCCTCCTTTGTCAAGAACGTTTACATCGGTAGGAATGATATACCCAGGGCAAGATAATTCATGAAGCACGCTGGTATTAATCGAAAAGGGTTTTTAGAATATCAATATAAATGTTATTGACAAAGGAGCTGACACAATTAAAGATATTTCAATGATACGCCCTTGTCCTCCTGGTTTCGTGTTGAACAATTGGACTGCTGAGGACCTTCTTGTAGTTTCTAAGTCTTTAGAGTAATGCTCAGTATTAACTCTCTGTTGTGTCCCTAGATATAATAGGGTTCTTTTGTAAGAGCTTGTGGTCACTCTTTATCATTCAAATGAGTATCAATGAAGATGCATTTTGTCATGATCTTTTACATTCTCACTAATCTCATAATTATCCCTCATTTCATAGCCTGTCCTTACATTTACCTCATACCTCATCATAACATTTTGCTTGTTGATTCCAATATTCGGATGCCCCTCTATAACTTCCTCTTTATTTAGCTTTCAGGTGCTCGGATATCAACGACATGAGCAAACCCGTTTCGAATCTTGAAATCAATTTTGAGAAGGCTGTTTGCTTAGGAGAATTTGAGGCTGAGGAAAATGCTGAAGACTATGTCTCGTCTCCTGACTTGCTAAGAATGGTGGAACAAGAGGATAAACAGATCCTACCTCATCAAGAATCTGTTGAAATAATAAACTTGGGAACTGAAGAAAAGAGGCAAGAAGTGAAAATTGGGACCTCCATTTCAGAGGACACCAGGCGTAATTTGATTGCTTTGCTTCGTGAGTATAAATATATATTCGCATGGTCGTATCAGGACATGCCAGGATTGGATGAGGATATAGTGGTTCATAAGCTCCCACTGAAACCAGAATGCAAACCCGTCCAATAGAAATTAAGACGGATGAGACCTGAAATGCTGCTGAAGATAGAAGAAGTCAAGAAGCAGTTTGATGCAGGCTTCCTACATGCCTCAAAGTATCCAGAATGGGTGGCTAACATAGTCCCGGTACCAAAAAAAGATGGCAAAGTACGGATGTGTGTGGATTATCGTGACCTAAATCGAGCGAGCCCCAAAGATAATTTTCCCTTACTGCACATTGATACATTGGTGGATAACATAGCAAAACATTCATTATTTTCCTTCATGGACAGATTATCGGGGTATAATCAAATCAAGATGGCTCCTGAAGATATGGAGAAAACCACCTTCATAACGATGTAAGGGACATTCTGCTACAAGGTGATGCCGTTCGGATTAAAGAATGTTGGGGCAACATATCAGAGGGCAATGGTGGCATTGTTCCATGACATGATGCATAAAGAAATAGAAGTCTACGTCGATGATTTGATTACTAAATCCCGAGGGGAAGAAGAGTATGTTGTGAACCTTCAAAAGTTGTTCGAAGGTTGGGAAAGTTTCAGTTAAAGCTTAATCCAGCCAAATGTACATTTGGGGCTACATTGGGAAAGTTGCTAGGCTTCATTGTTAGCGAAAGAGGTATCGAGGTTGATTCAGATAAGATAAAAGCCATACAAGAATTACCACCTCCGCGTATGCAGAAAGAAGTCAGAGGATTTTTGGGAAGGTTAAACTACATCGCCCGATTCATTGCTCAACTTACCAACCAGTGCGACCCAATCTTTCGACTCCTTCGAAAACACAACTCGGGAGAATTGAACGAGGAATGTCAGGTGCCTTTTGACAAGATAAAATAGTATTTGTCTAGTCTTCCTGTGCTAGTACCGCCAACTCTAGGAAGGCCTTTAATTTTGTATCTGACCATGTTTAAAAATTCAATGGGTTGCGTACTGGGGCAACATGACAAGTCAGGAAAGAAAGAAAAGGCAATTTACTACCTCAGCAAAAAGTTCACAGAATATAAGGCAAAGTATCCGTCAATCAAAAATTCTATTGCGCTTTGGTTTGGGTAGTTCGGAGGCTCATGCAATATATGTTGTAATGGAATCACCCGCACTCTCAGGAAGAATGGCACGATGGCAGATCCTGCTATCGAAATACGACATCGCCTATGTGAGTCAAAAGTCGATAAAAGGAAGTGCAATAGCTGACTTCTTGGCAACTCGGACAATAGAGGAATATGAGCCTTTGAGATTTGATTTCCCAGATGAAGACTAAATGTGCATCACAGAAAAAGAATCTGAGTCATCAAAAGAGAAGCCATGGAATATGAGTTTTGATGGTGCGTCAAACGCCTTGGGTCATGGAATTGGAGTAATCCTAGTATTACCAAAGGGGAATCATTATCTGTTCACTGCAAGACTGAACTTCTTCTGTACCAACAATATAGCAGAATATGAGGCTTGTATCATGGGACTTCATGCAGCCATTGAATGAAACATCGAAACCCTAGAGGTGTACGGGGACTCAGCCTTAGCGATTTACCAAATCTGTGGAGAGTGGGAAGTGAGGGATCCAAAATTAATTAAGTACGTTGATCTAGTGGCTGAATTAATTAAAGAATTCAAAGAAGTAAGTTTTAATTACTTCCCACGAGAAGAAAACCAACTGGCTGATGCCTTGGCCACTTTGGCTTCAATGTTCAAAGCAAGTAGAGAAACAGAAATAATGCCCCTCAAAATGAGCATATACGAGGTCCCTGCACACTGTTGTAGCATTGAGAAAGAGGCAGACAGACGACTATGGTTCCACGATATCTTAGAATATGTCAAGAATCAAAAGTATCCCGAACAAGCAAATGAGAACGACAAAAGAACAATCAGAAGAATGTTAGTGGGATTTGTTCTTGATGGGGACATCTTGTACAAAAGAGGAAAAGATCAAGTGTTGCTGAGATGCGTTGATGCTATTGAAGCCAAGAAAATACTCGAAGATGTCCATGAAGGAATCTGTGCAACGCATGCCAGTGGCTTCACTATGGCTAAGAAAATTATAAGACTTGGATACTACTAGTCGACAATGGAAAGTGACTGCATCAGTTACGCCAGAAAATGCCATAAATGTCAAATTTACGGTGACAAGATTCATGTAGCCCCTTCGACCCTTCATGTCATGACTTCTCCGTGGCCTTTTTCTATGTGGGACATGGATGTTATAGGGCTGATTTCCCCAAAAGCTTCTAATAGACACCGATTTATTTTTGTAGTTATAGACTACTTCACGAAATGGATAGAAGCTGCCTCATTCGCTAATGTGACAAAGACTGCAGTCTGCAGATTCTTGAAAAAAGAAATCATTTGTCGATATGGTTTGCCTGAGAGAATCATTTTAGATAACGCCCTAAATTTGAACAACAAGATGATGAAAGAAGTGTGTGAGCAATTTCAAATAAAGCATCATAATTCCTCGCCCTAACACCCAAAGATGAACGGAGCTGTGGAAGCAGCCAACAAAAATATTAAGAAGATTATCAGGAAAATGACAGAGATATATAAAGATTGGCATGAGAAGCTACCATTCGCTTTGTATGCATATCGCACATCTGTACGAACATCTACGGGGGCAACTCTTTTCTCGCTGGTATATGGAATGGAAGCTGTGCTACTTATCGGAGTTGAGATCCCCTCTCTACGAGTCTTAATGGAGTCAAGACTAGAGGAAGCAGAATGGGTTCAAGCTCGATATGACCAGCTAAATCTTATCGAAGAAAAACGCTTGAAAGCAATCTGTCACGGACAGATGTACTAGAAGAGAATGATCGCGGCCCACAACAAGAAGGTACGGCCAAGAGAATTCTGCGAAGGGAACTCGTGCTGAGGAAGATTCTCCCAATCGTGAAAGACTTACGAGGAAAATGGGCACAAAATTAGGAATGACCATACGTCATAAAAAAAGCCTTCTCGGGTGGAGCTTTGATTCTCATTGAGATTGATGGGAAGGAGTTATAAAATCTAATAAACTTGGATGCTGTAAAGAAGTATTATGCTTAAAAAAAAAGATCAGGGTGAAAACCCGAAAAAGGTGTCTTGACAAACCAAAAGATTAGGATGAAAACCCAAAAGGGCCTCCTAATGGAGCAGATTTGAGTCCAATGAGTAAGACTATTCGAACAGTGAGTTAGACAGCGAGACTACAGTATTTGAAACATTTCTAAAAACTCGAAATCCTCTACGCAAAAAGCCATCCTCGAAAAGATTCTTGATTAAGAAACGTTGAAGAGTTCATGCGTTGAATATCTAGGACCTTTGTATCCGCTAAAAGCAATTCTTTTTCTTGCTTTATGACTCTTTTAACATTTTTGGTCAACTTTCTTTGTTTCTCACCTTTGAAATAAATATAAGTATGGGGCATCCTTTTTGTACCTATTTTGACCATTTTCATGCATCTCTTTGTATGGTTTTTTGAATGATAAATAGTGAAATGACATACTCCGAACAAAAGTAATCTTGAGTATTACCCGAATGAGAATTTGGTAAATACAAAAGTCTCCAAAGCAAGGACAAAATTCAATAGGGGCAAAAAGGGTGATATCTGAGAAACGCATATCACTCGTAAAGCTTAAAGACGAGAACAAATCATAGTTAAGAATCGAAACAAAGAATGCGGATCATCACAAAAATCATGACGAATAAGGTGCATAGCATAATCATATAGGCATAAAGACATTTAAGACAAGCATATGCATATCATGATAACATCATGCATGACATATACAGGTACTCCAGCAAAGCAAGAAGATGCGTTATTAGTTGTACTAAATTAGGGAAGAAAATACTTGAATTCTACCAGTAGGTATGTTTTGGTATTCTTTTTTTCAATTTATGTCTCAAAAATCAACTCGTATTGCGAGAAGCGAGTTGAGCCTCAGGTCACACGCTGAGGTATTTTCAAGTTATGTTTCAAAAAATTAACTCATATTACGAGAGGTGAGTTGAGCCTCAGGTCACGCTGAGGTATTTTCAATTTCTGTTTTTCAATTTATACTTCAAAAATCAACTCGTATTGCGAGAAGCGAGTTGAGCCTCAGGTCACACGCTGAGGTATTTTCAAGTTATGTTTGAAAAAATCAACTCATATTACGAGAGGTGAGTTGAGCCTCAGTTCACGCTGAGGTATTTTCAATTTCTGTTTTTCAATTTATGCTTCAAAAATCAACTCGTAGTGAGAGAAGCAAGTTGAGCCTCAGGCCACACACTGAGGTATTTTCAAGTTATGATTCAAAAAATCAACTCATATTGCGAGAGGTGAGTTGAGCCTCAGGTCACGTTGAGGTATTTTGAATTTCTGTTTTTCAATTTATGCTTCAAAAATCAACTCGCATTGCGACAAGCGAGTTGAGCCTCAGGTCACACACTGAGCTATTTTCAAGTTATGTTTCAAAAAGATCAACTCATATTGTGAAAGGTGAGTTGAGCCTCAGGTCACGCTGAGGTATTTTCAATTTCTGTTTTTCAATTTATGCTTCAAAAATTAGCTCGTAATTCGAGAAGCGAGTTGAGCCTCAGGTCACACGCAGAGGTACTTTCAATTTCTGTTTTTCAATTTATGCTTTAAAAATCAACTCGTATTGCGAGAAGCGAGTTGAGCCTCAGGTCACACGCAGAGGTGAGTTGAACCTCGGGTCACATGCCGAGGGTAAAGATTGGAGTTGATCAAAGATGCAGATTCTGCCTCCCTAAAGCTGCAATGGAGTAGGTTGAAGTTGCAAGGCTTATCACCCTGAAGTTGCAATGGGGTTGATCAAGAGTATTAGATCTTACCTTCCTGAACTCGCGGTGAAGCGGATCAAAGACAATAAACTTCATATCCCTGAAGATGTGGGTAGATCGAAGCTACAAGGCGTATCTTCGAAGTTGCGATAGAATGGACCAAAGCTACAAGATGTAGTGGTTTGGAAAGAGGCTAACTGAACAGGAAGAGCGTCAAAGAAATCAAGACTCGGCAAGACAAGGTAAAATTGGCTTTTTTTATGTCTTTGCTCTATTCTCGTTACACGACAATGAGCAAAGAGGGGCAGCTGTTGTAGCCCAATTTTGTACCCGTTTTAAACCAAATAAACCAAAAAGACAAACCGAAAACAGAAATCAAAATTAAACCAAAGTGTAAAAAAACCAAAATAAATTAAGTGTCCAAAGTCCAAATTACAAAAAATGAAAACCCCAAACAAACCAACCTTAAACCCAATCCCATTACAAAGCCCGATTATCCCAACACATGACCCAAAACAAACCCATTTACATTTTACCAAACCCAATCCCATTACAGACCCAAACCCACTATACCAATAGGCCCAATGCCCAAATCAGGTTTCAGCTAGCCGAAACCCTAATGCCCATGTGCACCGTACACCTCCCTCGGTCAAGCCACCCGTGCTTCGTCCCAAGGTGCCTCGTTCCGAGGTCTGTCGTTGTTTCACCGAAAAGGAAAAGAAGCGGCCTTCCCTCGCTCGTTGACCTCCTCGTAGACCTGCAAACAGAAGAAAACAGAGACAAAAGCAGCAAACGTAGAAAACAAATAGCAACAGAGAGTAGATAAACCACAAGCAGTAAGCAGAAAAGCAGAAGCAAAGAAAATAATAGAAAATATAGGTTTAAAACATTCATTGTAATCGGCTATATAAAGCCGAGTAAAAACTACTGTGTTTTTTTACGAATGATTTGAATAGACAAAAAAAAAAAGGTATACCTCAGATTTTTTTTATCTATTCTGTTTCTAATCTATTGTATATACATAGAAGTTAAATAAAAAAAACAAAAACTTTTTTTTTACCTTTTGGGTGCGGTCGGGGTTCAAATCTAGGGACTTCATTTTTGTTTACCCCGTTTCCAAAAAAATTTGCAGGTATCTAGGGTTTCGATTTAAGTTTAAAGAGAGTAAGGGTCAAGACGGAGAGATTTACCTTTATGAAGGCCACTGGAATTTGCTCATTCTTCTTCGACATCAGAGTTTTGAGGGGATTTCGGGGCCGAGATTAAGAAATCTCTACCATTTCGTCGAACCTCTATCATTTTGTCAAAACCGAAATCGAGATAGGAATTCAATAGTGCTCGTATTTGGCCATGCACAGGACCAATCGCCGACTTCAATCGCGTTTTGGCCAATCGGAAGGCCTCATATCAATCGGCCAAGTAAACTCTCATTTTAGGCCGAACAAATGAGATGAGGGGGAGTTTAGTTTATTAGGGTTTCCTTTTTTAATTTTTTATTTTATTTTATTTGTTTAAATGTTGGAAACGACATCGCACAAGCCACATAGGCTTACCCGATGACCCGACCCATATGCGGCTAGATCCGCGCGCTTTGATCTTCGAGGGTATATTTGCGAAATGAATCCCTCTGTTTTGTGACGTGTTCAATTGAAGTCCTATTTTTTTATTATTTGGCCCGCTTATTTCGTTATCGTTTCAATTTAGTCCGGGCGCTGGTGATTGACCATTATGCGAACGACGTCGTTTGAACGGGTGGGGGTATTTGCCCTTTTTAATCCCTATTCTTCGCACGCATGTTCAAATAGGCCCTTGTTTTCTGTTTTATCTTAAATCGGCCCCAGAACTTTGACCTTTTATTCAATTTTAGTCCCTTTTTCGTTTATTTTTCGAATTTATCTTGAATTTTCTATTATTTTTGCTATTTCATTTAACTTTAAATATTATTCATGTTATATATATTATTGTTATCACTATTATTTTTATATTATATTTAGTTATATTTTTTAAATGTCTCGTTTTTACTATTATATGCATATATTTATTATTATTATTATATTTATTATTAATATTATTAGTACTAATATTGATTTTCACTTAATATTTATATATGTATATGCACGTAGTGTATTAATAGTTTTTTCATATTATTATCATTTCTAATATATATATATATATATATTGTATATATTTTTTATAGATTTATGTATATATTTATGTAGTTTTTTAAATAGTTTGTCTTTTAATGCCATTATGACTTCTTCTATGTATATATTATGTTTTTTTAATACTATATTTTAGTACCATATCTATTATATATATTTTTGATACTATATTATGTATATATTTTCATACATATTATGTACATATTATTTGTATTATCATTATTATTGTATCTATTTTTACTACTGTCATATTTATTATTTTCAATATATTCATTATTATTATTTATCACTTTATCTTAATATTATTATTTCATCATACATGTTTATTATTATTATTATTATTATTAGTATTATTATTATTATCATCATTGACATTTATGTATATTTTTATGTTCATATTATTATTTTAATTTATTGTTACCAAATATATTATTTTTCTTATTTTATTATCAATACATGATTTGTTTTTATTTTCCTTTATTGTTATTCTAATATTCTAATATTCCATGTTAATATTTTTCATTAATGATATCATTGTTTACATCGTTTATTTATTTTTAAATTCTTACTTTAGAAATACTTTTTTTTCTCATATTTTAATTAATTTCAAAAATAAGGCAATGTACCGATTTTAACATTAAGTCCGTGATTTCATCGCTATGTTGGGTGAATCACGTTGGCTCGTGTAAAAAAAAAGGGACATCCTTCAAAAAAACCGAAAACTTGAAATTATTGTGTTTTGATCGGTTCACGATTAAATGTTACATTGAACTTGTATTTTTGAAATTTAAGACAACGCGTGTTTAATAAGATACCAATTTTGGGCGTCACGAGGGTGCTAATACCTTCCTAGTGCGTAATCGACTCCCGAACCCTATTCTTCTATGAAGTTTAACGTAGACCTAAACCCGGCCTTCTTTTTATCGAAAAATAAATTTTTTCTGTTAAAAAAAGGGTTTTATTAGGTGTCCGATCACACCTAGGAAAAAGATCAGTGGCGACTCCCCTTTTTCAACAAAATCAAATTTTGGTTTCCAAAATTTTTAAATAAATCGCTACAATTAGCGACCAAAGCTGAAATTTTTACGTCGCTACAAGGGTTAAAATGAAGGATTAAAAAATTTTAGAGCTTAGGGTCACTAAATGGCGCCGTTTCATTAGGCCACCTAGACGCCCAAAACGACGTCATTTTGGGGGGCCAACCCGCAATCTAACCCGCAGGCCTTAGGATCCGCGTGCTTCTGCAAAATGGGTTATTTACCCTTTCAGTCCTTCCGCCTTTTTGGGTTGTCTTAATTTAGTCTTATTTGCACTTTTTATGTTTTATAGATTTTGACATTTAATTTCTCTCCGTTTTCACTTTAGTCCTTGGTCCGCCAAAAGGACATGTGTAAAAAAAATGGTTTATTTTTCGATTTGGCCCTTATTTGTCTTCGTGCATTCCATTTTAATCCTCGGTTCTGTTATAATTTTCTTATTATTTATAGTTTATTCCCTTTAACTGCTTTCTAATTCTAATTAAGTCCTCTTTTATTTAATTTCAGCTTTTATAAACTATTTTATATATTATTCATTTTAAATTGTTTTATATAGTATTCATTATTCATTTTTAAACTGTTTTAATATATCTTATTTTGAATTATTTTGTATATATTATTTATTTTACATTGCTTTATTTATTTATTTTAAACTCTTTTTTATATATTATTTTTTAATTGTTTTATTATTATAGATTTATATATACCGTTTATTCCTAAACTCCTTTTTTATACATATTATTTTTTTTTAAATTTTTATATACTGTTTATTTTGAACTTTTTTATACATTATTTATTTTATATATATTATTTATATTAAATTATTTTTATTTTATGTATATTATTTATTTTAAATTTCTTTTTACATATTATTTATTTTAGACTTTTTATATGTTATTTTAAGTTGTTATATATTATTTATTTTAAGTTTCTTTGTTTTAAATTGTTTTGTATATTAATTATTTTAAATTATTTTATACTATTCACTTTAAATTACTTTTTATAGTATCTATTTTAAACTGTTTTATGTATTATTTATTTAAAATTGTCTCATTATTTATTTTAAATTGTTTTATGTTATTTATTTTATTCTTTTGATTACTAATGTTGGTATCTAAGTGACATATGTTGTGTGATTATTGCCATTGTGTGTATTTTAATTCGTTTATTCGTATTTTCATATCATTGTCATTTACTTGTATAATATTGTATTTATGTATCATTGTTCCATGCCCATTACTATATTTTATCTAATGTCATCGCATCGTGGATTAAGCTCGAATGTTTTTATTCAATATAGATCACTTTATTTTACTCCAAATTAAATAAATACACATTGTGAAGTGTTGTATTCGCTATTATTTAAAAAAAAGGGAAATTTTCTTAAAATAAGGCAATATTTCGCGTTTCGTAAATTCGAAAAATCGTACCCTAACTTACGGGGTTTCGATTTTCTCATTAAACTTAAATAGCCAAATATCCTTTTGAATTTCAAAATACATGGAGTTTCAATAGAAATTAAAGGCAAACTTGTTCTCGAAAGCTCAAATGTCGCATCCTAACTTACGGGATGTGGCATATTGTTATCGTGGGACTAGTAGGCCTTTGATACTTGTTTTGGTTAATCCAAGCAAATTTTTTAAATTAATATTAATAAAAAAGGAGGATCGTATTTTAAATACTTTACGAATTTTTAATTTTCGATATTAAGATGTTAATTAATCAATTAGGTACCAATTTTGGGGGTTACGAGAGTGCTAATCCTTCCTCGTGCATAACCGACTCCCGAACCCGTTTTCTCGAATTTCGTAGACCAAAACCATTGTTTTAGTAAATCAAAACATTCTATTAAAACAATCAAATTACGAGGTGATACGATCACACCTAATAAAAAAAGGATTGGTGGCAACTCCCATTTTCATTTTCAAATGAAAAGATGACCGCCGTTTTTTTTTTAAAATGGTTTCGACACCGATATCGTAATAACTTAATCCAACTATCTCGGGGATTAATTTGCAAAGTTATTAAGTTATTAAAGTTTTGCCATAGATGAGTTTGCATGAATTATGAAGTTTTATGGTAGAAAATGAAAGGTTGTTATTAGACAAATAATTTTTGTAAAGTGAATTTTGATGAAATTATGGTTTAGGGACTAAATTGAAAAGATGTAAAATTTATGAAAAAAATTTTGAATTATATGAAATACATGGGCTACTAATGTTATATGTAATAATCGACTAGGCTTGGAATAAGGATTAAATTGCATGAATTTCATTTTCTGAGCCTAGGGACGAAATTAGAATTAATTAAAAGTATAAGGGCAAAATGATAATTTTGCCTAAGATGTGAATTGGATTGAGTTGAATGTAGATTTTATTAAATTGATGTTAAATTCATTCGAATAGATCCAGACAGATCAAATACGGAGTTAAATCGAGGAAAAGAGAAAGTATCAGATTAGTAACTTTTGTGTGCATGAACGTTGTCGACGTAAGTTCGTGTAACTAAATTGTGTATGTAAATGTTTTAAATTGAATATTGTTGTGTGTGAAATGTATAATTGCTATGTATAAGTATTGAATACATATCTAAATATATCCGACAAGTATTAAGTCCCGTTTGGATAAATGAAATTTGATGGGTACAAGGTTTCCGTATTGGTTGTGGTCCTGCATGTGTTACGAACACACCACAACTCGAAAGAGCGTGCCGTTATTAGCTCTCATGAGCTTCCTGTTATATGGTTCTTACGAGCTTCCCATTAATTGCTCTTCGGAGCATCCCGTTTGGTTGTGATCCTGCATGTGTTGTGGACACACTATAGCTCTTATGAGTGTCCCAATATATGGCTCTTCGGAGCTTCCCAATTAAAGGCTTTTTTATGAGCTTCCCGATTATTTAGCTTTCTGGAGCTTCCCGATATTGGCTCGCTTGAACCTTTCTGATATTAGCTCGTATGAGCTTCCCGTTAATGACTCTCTAGAGCTTCCCATTATATGGCTCACATGAGCTTCTTGTTATATAGCTCGAAAGAGCTTCCCGTTTATGTGCTTGTAAGAGCATTCCTGAATATGAATTGACAAATTACAGATTTGTACACTTCGTATATACCACCCGTGTATCCATCGATTTATAAATGATTCAACGGGCAAAGTTATGACATGAGAAATTATGAAATTGAGGCGTATTGTTACTAGTATATACTTATAATACAAAGATATGATATGTATATGTTTCATGTACACTTGATGCGATAAGTATATGTATGTGAAAATTTATTATTGATGAGCTCATACATGTTTCTTGTTATACATGTAAATTACATGGCTAACATGCTTGATGAGGATATGTGTTTAGGCAATTGGCCAAATTGGTTTGAGCATATTTATTTGTTTACTTTAAATGTTAGTTAAATGGTAAGTTAATTTCTGTTATACAAATTTACTAAGCATTAAATGTTTACTCTATTTTAATTCCTCTGTCTGATAGTACTCGGAGGCCCGCAAAGGTTAGAAGCTGGTCGAAGCTACATCACACTATCCCTTGGACTCTTCTGTATATATATAGCAAACTAATTTTGGTTATAATGGTATGTATAGGCTAAATGTGACTAGTTATAGCAATGTAAATGTTTGGTTGTAATTAGCCATTGAAATGGCTTGTGAATGACATATTTTGATGTGTTTATAAATGGTTTTAATGTGTTTGATGAGTCTTTAAATTGGTTAAATGAGGGAGATTATATAGGCTCATAATTAATTGAATTGAGTTAGTATAATTGATAAGATATGTATGTATGTGAATTGAGTCAGATGGGGAAAATTGAATACTTAGACATATGGGATGTTATAACATGTAGTAAACATGGTTTTAGCTTGATTTGAATGATTGGTATTGCCTTATAGGTGGAAGATAATTTGGGTGAGAAAAGTGGCCTGGGAAATGACCTATTTTTGTCTACAGAGGTAGAGACACAGACGTGTGTCTCAGCCGTGTGTGACACACGGCCTAGCACATGGGCGTGTAATCTGGCCATGTGTCCCCAGCATATTAAAATTTTCAAAACATAATGCTCAAAATTGATCACAGGGTCTGGCACACGAGCGTGTGGCTTGACCATGTGACCCCTGCACCTATTCACTGCAAGTTATTATATTCACACAGCCTAGCACACAAGCGTGTGACTTGAGTCAGAGAGTTAGACGGGTACGAACACGGGCTAGGACATGGTCATATGCCTTATTTCGAATGCCCACACGGCCTGAGACACGAGCGTGTCTCTTGACCGTGTGAGCCATACGGCCTGGCCATATGGGTGTGTGTCCCCGCACCTAGGAAAAATTTTGAATTTTGCAAAAAATTTTCGGAGTATCCAATTTAGTCCCGACTTATTTCTAAGGCATATTTTGAGCATCAAGGCACTACAGCAAAATGGACTTTTAGCTGGGTTTTTTTGGCCTTTAGCGGCGCTTATAAGCGCCGCTAATACTATTAGCGGCGCTTTTACAAACGCCGCAAAAAACGCCGCTAAAAGCGACGCCGCAAAAATTTGCGGCGTTTATATGAAAAAAAGCCGCTAGAGATCAGGACTTTTAGCGGCGTTTTTCTAGCAAACGCCGCTAAAGATCAGGACTTTTAGCGGCGTTTTTCTACCAAACGCCGCTAAAGATTAGGACTTTTAGCGGCGTTTTTCTCGAAAACGCCGCTAAAGATCGGGACTTTTAGAAAAACGCCGCTAAAGATTGTGACTTTTAGCGGCGTTTTTCTCGCAAGCGCCGCTAAAGATCGTGACTTTTTGCGGCGTTTTTCTCACAAACGCAGCTAAAGATCGGGACTTTTAGCGGCGTTTTTCTCACAAACGCCGCTAAAGATCGGGACTTTTAGCGGCGTTTTTCTCACAAACGCCGCTAAAAATCAGGACTTTTAGCGGCGTTTTTAGGATGAAGACTTTTGGCGGCGTTTTCCCTCAAACGCCTCTAAAGATCATGACTGTTAGCGGCGTTTTTGAAAAAACGCCGCTAAAAGTCTTGATCTTTAGCGGCGCTTTTTTGGAAGAACGCCGCTAAAAGTCGTGAAAAATAAAAAAAAAAATTAATAATTTATAAATAGATAAAAATACAAATCTCATCATGGTTTTTCTTTCCCTGCATCTTAAAAATGTGACTGCTAAAATTGCATTTCACAATCAACTAAATATCCAAAAATCTAATAATTCAATTACACTCGAATTGCAAAAAAAAAAAACAAAAATTCTAAACAAAATTGAAAGAAAATGTGAAATAAGTTCAAACCCTTACAACTCAGTTCTGGACAAAACTGCAGTCAACATCAATGTATAATAAAGAAAGGCATGAAATAATTTTAGTGCTTTGAAATGAGCATTCCTACATTCAATCCTCTTCCTCTGAATCAGCACCAGCAGCAGCATGAAGGGTGTGTAACTGTTCAATCAACTTAGCTTTCCTTTCCTCGTATGTTAGCTTCTTCAAGTTGAACCTGCAACAGGGAACACAAAAATGATAAGAGATTAATAAACTTCAATACAAGTTTTAATGGCATTCACACATGTTGCACTGCACTGAACACTGACCTTTTGTGATTAAATTTGTTGAGCTTCCATATAATTTTCTGGATAGCTCCAGAGAAGTAAACAATAGGTAAGATGATAACAAAATCAGTGTAAAAGATTTTTAAGCTAATTCTATAGGAGTTGTATCTGTTGAGTTAACTCATGTAAATAAATAATACGCAAACTCTTAAACCAATTTAGACTTTGAGAATAATTCATTATTATATAAACTATTACCAAAATCAAAGTCTAATTAGTGGAAGAGAGTGTGTGTCTGTGAAAATTAAAATGAAAATCAAGAACATTACAGTAGACATAAGAAATTACCCAACCGAATTTTAATTTAAAAAATAACATTCTTAAGTATCTTATTGTGAAAATTTTATATCAAATATTTTAATCAAAATAATCTAACTTGAAATTAATTTGAAAAGACATAAGAAATTAGATTTCTTTATTGAGAAATTATAAACATAATTTATAAACCAAATATTTGATTCAAATCCTGTCAAAAAGACATGTCTTAGAAAAATTTTAAACTCTTTTTCTTATGTCTTAAATTTATAAATTTATAATTTTTAAACATGTCTTAGAAAATTTATAATTTATGCCAAAGAAACATATGCAACAAACACTTCAGAAATTAAGAAGAAATAGCAAGAGATAAAATTAATCAAGTGGCAGACTTAGTATACCTGTAATCCCCAGGCAAAATGGGTATAAATTTCCTAACAGGCCATTACAGAATCTTCCATAGCATCCCGAATTGTCTCCTGTACTTACAAAATTGAAAGACACGTAGTACATCAGAACCATATCTCATCATAATTTAAACTCTCAGTGGCTGAAAAACCAGTGACAAATTCTATGCAAACAATACTTCTTTAAGCAAAATACCATCCGTTACACAATTATTAAATTCTAGCTCACAAA
Source organism: Gossypium stocksii (assembly GCA_020496765.1). NCBI lineage: Eukaryota > Viridiplantae > Streptophyta > Magnoliopsida > Malvales > Malvaceae > Gossypium > Gossypium stocksii. The sequence continues at coordinate 86,656,331 of CM035620.1, forward strand.
TGCTTGCTAATATACAGGATTGTTCAATATGCCTTCATATTTAATGGAAAGAAATTGTGTGAAATACAGCTGAACTATTAAATTGCAATATTGTACCATTAGAGGTTAAAGAAAAGAACAGTAATGCTTACAATCACAACTCCTTGCTTTTCTGCATGTGTTATAAAAACGAAAAAGGTGGAAAGAACAACAGATATCAATGGAGCTATAGCAGGCACCCAGAAGAATTTCTTGTTCCTTTTTCCCTATTTCACAAATCAAAGCATGTCAAAGCAAATGGTTACAAGCCTGCTATAGTCGTAAACAGAATATATAAGAGTTTAGACTGATCTCTTACAATGTATTTAGCAAAGAAAATGAAGGATAAAAAGCTAACTCCAATGACTATAGTCTGTCAGTTCCACTGTAAAATATATGTAGTATCATACAACTTTAGTAACTGTTGAATGTAGTGATCAATGATAACATTGATACTGGTTAGTAATTCTTTAAAAAGAGAGATCGATCTATAAATTAATCAAAAGGTGTTAATCATGATCCTACATGACACAGAAGGAGCTATAAATGATAGAAATCTATATGATGCATTTGCAGTTGAAGAGCATGAATGATTAATCCATGGCTGTCATACATTTTTGACATTCTAAGAAAAATGCAGAATTTGTCCTAACTCAGTAGATTTAATATTATTAATATTTTAATTTAATATTATTAATATTTTAACAATTAATAATAGTAATTTATACATTTAATATTAAGATAATATTTTATTATTAAGATTTATCATTATAATATTAATTCTTCAAATATAAAAAAATTATTAACATTGTTTTAAAATTGTTTCAAATATTAATATTTTAATATTTATTTCAAAATTGCTATTTAAAGGAAAAAAGATTTGTAAGAAAATAGCCAAATAACATAAAGCCCTTTTTTTTTTTTAACTGAATCCAGCAAATATCAAGAAATCTCTATTTTTTTTTTCCGAAAATTATTTTCCAGAAAGAAGATTTGAAAGGGAATTGATTTTTCTTTTTTTTTTTCTTTTGAAAGCACACTTAATTTTGAGAGTTATGCCTGAAGAAAGAGTCCAATTGGGTCCTACCTTCAGGGATCCACAAATAAGATGTGGATGAATAGAATGACCATTGAAAAGTTCTGAGTCTCATAAAGCTATCCCATATATGCTGATATGCTGTTAAAAAAATCAATAAAATCTTATTATAGATACGTGCTCAAACTATATGCTTCTCGCTTTCCAGAAATTTGTCGCGTTCCCATGGTTGAATCATGGATATATTAGCAACACAGAGAAACAATGAGAGATAATTGCAAACATCACAACCTTGTGGGTAAATTAAGATGTACCTGTCAAACAAGGCAAAATGCTCAAATCGAAACTAGTGAATTTTCCCTGCTGAAAAAGCATATGTTTCTTTATGGACAACATTATAAAGTCTAAAAGATTTATCTGTTTGTATGTACAGGAACATGTTCTCCACATAGTATTTCAATATGAAATGAAGGGATAGGAATTCAAGAATGAGAATTATGAACAAGAAAAGGCAGAAGTAGACAATAAGAGACAGCAATATTTCAGCACCATACCACTTGTAGCCACCAACTTCAAATGCATTACTACGAAGTTCTCTTTTGTTAATCTGTGAAAACTTCTCTATCTTCCACGTATTCTTTCCATATAATTCAGAAGGCGTTGGCCCTATAAAATAAGTGAACTCACTTTAAGAAACTTTGGTCATAAAATATGGGAAGAACAAAAAAAAAAACATACAGTACCAAAAAGTTCAAACTTAGAATGAAAATGCAAAGAAAGTAAAGAGTGACAGAACTGTTGATAAGTATTCCCTAATCCAACTTAATTTGTACTTCTTTCACACGCAAATAGTTTACAGTATGTATCATCTAATAGCAAGCTAACCCATTCACCTATTATTATAAAGAAATAAACGCAGTTCAAGAAATTTCAATCATAGAAAAAAACGGAAGAATAACAAAAATGCATCCCAAATTGCTCATACATAAACTGAAAGATATACATATGTGATACTGATAAAGAAAATGTCTAGAACAATTCCCTAGCCCAGCTTCATTTGTGCTTTCTTTTTCTTTTCTTTTCTTTTTTTTAAATCACTGTGCATTTAGAGCACTCAAAATAGTTCAGAACAAGCATCTTCAACTAACAGGCTAGCCTATTCACATCTTATGTATATGTTCTTAAGGTATCATGCATCAAGAAGATACAGTTAAGAGCACCTTGAAGAACTCCAGATGGCATTTAAAAGAGAAAATATGAAGTAAATAACTAATACTTGAAAGACACATGACATTTAAACAAAGAATCAGAAGTTAAAACAAAAAAAAAAAAAGAATCTGTAGCCTTATATCAATATTGCAACCCAGTTGTTGCACTATATCATGCATTTCTATTTTGTTTTGTGAAATAAATATAAGAGACTTATCAATGAGGTTCTCAATTCTTGACTATGCAGAAGGATAACAGGCCTCCATAATCCTTGTTACAAAGTCTCGATCCTTCCCTTTAAAGAAACAACCAATGTCAAGAAAAATGTCCTTCTCTACAGGATTTAGTCCACCAAAACTGCTCCTCAACAATTTAAGAATGTCTAGGTTAGGAATCTGCTTTAGTTATTTTACTGCACTTTTCCTGGTAGTTTTTGTTCTTTCCATAAAGAGAGGACCCGAAAAATTTAATAGCCAAGGGGTTTCCATTAGCAAAACTTAAAACCATCCGTGATAGCCCCAACTGATATTCTTTAGGATGATTGCTTTTGAAGGCATGTTGGCAAAAGAGCTGACTAGATTCATATTTATTTAATTTCTTGGCTTCATAAATGAGATTCATTGAGAGAACAATAAGCAAAAATAGGAAATTCTACTTACCGGGTCTGATAAAGTTTCACAAGCCAAAATCTGTAGCCTTAAGCAGTGGGTCCTCTCTGGTCTACAGTCAAGAAACATTGAGAGAACAATAAGCTCTAAAGGAATTTTACAACTGCTGCGTCTTTTTCACTACAACGACTGTCTTTTCTGATAGAAAATGGTAAGAACATATTACTACGGGTTCTGACATTATTGAAACCATCAAGAGAAGTACAACACTTACGATGCATATTACCAAGCAGATTGTTCAGCAGCACAGTGAAATATGGAGGATTTCAGAGAGAAAGAGAGTTAAAAAAAAGAAAGGAATATTTGTTTGAGAAGAAACAACAAGCACAGGCCTTGAATCGGTGAAATATGGAGGAAAGTAACTTAGGGTTTGATTTGGGGAAAGTGACGGTATAGGGAAAACTTTGATTTGGGAAAAAATACTAAGTGTTTGGGACTTTTTTTGGGGATAAAATGTCTGAAACAAAAACGACCCGTTTAAACAAGAATATTTGCGGCGTTTTTCTAAAACGCCACTATATCTCATTTTTTGTGGCGTTTTTACAAAAAACGCCACTAATGCATAATTTTAATTTTTTCTTATTTTTAACATATATTTTTCTATGCTTTTTTTTTTTCAAAATTTTTCTACTGAGATTATCATTTTTTGAAATTTTTTTATTGAACTTTTTAACTAAAATATTAAATTTTAACTTTTTAAGTTTTTAATTCTTAAATTCTTTAATTTTTTATTATTAAATTTTAAAATTTTCATTACAATTATCAAATCTTTTAAGAATTTCTTTTTTATTTCTTTTTACATCAACATTATTTCTTTTAAGTATGATCCATATTAATTGTTTAGATTTTTATATAAATGGCATTTAATTATATGTGTACACCTAAATAGTTTAATGTGTAATTGTAGATCATGTGAATTATTCTAATTGTGGTTTAAATGTACAGTTAGAAACTTTAATTTTGATTTAATCATTCACATTTTAAAAAATAAATACATCAATACATTTTTATATTGAATAAATATAAATATTTATGTATGCAATATATAAATAAAAAATGATGTATATTATACAATTACACACTAAACCATTGTTCGTGTATGCTTTTTGGATTTAACCCATTTTGATATATATATTTAAAATATAAATTTATATTTATCTTATTTAGATTTATATTATAAAAATTTCAAAATTAAACCCCAAACCTTAACCCCCAAACCCCAAACCCCAAACCCCAAACCATAAACCTTAAACCCTAGACCTTAAACCCTAAACCCTAAACCCTAACCCTAAACCCTAAACCGTAATCCTACATAAACCATATTTTTCAGAATTCGTGTGGCCTATGTTAGTGTAGTACAAAATATATATTTATACTCTTATATTAAATAATATGGATGTAGTACAAAATGGATGAATCTTAGTAAAATCCTAATGTTATTCAGTTTTAACAGTATCTTTAAACCTTAAATCCCAAACCTTATACCTACACCGATAAACCCTAGAAATATATATTAGAAGGGACAAAAGTAATTAAAAAAGAGTCTTAATGCTTACTTAAACCCTAAAATAAATTATTTTTTTGTCATTTTATCAAAAACCATAACCCTTAAAACCCTTAAAACCATGAAATATATGTACTTGAACCGTTAAATATCAAAAACCCTAAACCTTAAACTCTAATAGCCTAACCCCTAAAATCATGAAGACTACTAAGACCCTGACTATAAAATAATAACCCTAAACCACAAACTATAAATCACAAACACTAAACCCCTAACCACAAACCCTTAAATCTTTAAACCCTAAACTATAAAAACTTAAACCATAAACCTTTACCCTAAACCCATAAACCCAAAATCCTAAACCATAAACCCTTAAAACCGCTAAACATTACTATCATAAACACTAAACCCTAAACCTCAAACCCAAAATAACAAAACCCTAAATCATAAAATTAACATTCTAAACATTAAACCCTAAACCATAAACTTTAAACCTTAGATATTAAACCCTAAACCCAAAAAATAAGAACTAAACTATGAAAATATACTTCAAAAGAAGACTTTTAGCGGCGCTACTGGGAAAACGCCGCTATTGCTCGGGCTTTTAGCGGCGCTTCCAGAAAAACGCCGCTATTGCTCGGGCTTTAGCGGCGCTTCCGAAAAACGCCGCTATTTCTCGGGCTTTTAGCGGCGCTTCCGTAAAAACGCCGCTATTGCTCGGGCTTTTAGCGGCGCTTCCGTAAAAACGCCGCTATTGCTCGGGCTTTTAGCGGCGCTTCCGGAAAAACGCCGCTATTTCTCGGGCTTTTAGCGGCGCTTCCGTAAAAACGCCGCTATTGCTCGGGATTTTAGCGGCGCTTCCGGAAAAACGCCGCTATTGCTCGGGCTTTTAGCGGCGCTTCCGGAAAAACGCCGCTATTGCTCGGGCTTTAGCGGCGCTTCCGAAAAAACGCCGCTAATGTATAATATTTGCGGCGTTTTTCATAAAAACGCCACTAAAAACGCCGCTAAAGCCCTGTTTTGCTGTAGTGAGGGCTCATAAAAGGGACAAGATCATTTATTTATTATTGGTTTCTGATATGATTGTAAAATGATATGAAATGTCTGAAATTTATCTCTATATTTCAGTAATGCTCTGTAACCCTTTTCTAGTGACGGATATGGGTTAAGGGTGTTACAAACTCTATTGTGTATCTTTAGAGAATATTTCGCATTCATCTCTGTTTTTTTCTTTGCAGTGAATCTTTACTGTTGATTGCCATCGTTTCTTTGCAGGGAATCACTCCTTTTAATCTTTGTCTTTGCTTTGCAAAAAATCATGGAAGGTTGCAAATCCTTTCTTTTTTGCTAAGACATTTTTACGTCATTGGTGATGTGTCATGCCATGTCAGTCATGTCAATAACTGATGATTTCCTTCAATTTTGGTCTTATTTAAAAAATATTTATAACTTTATGGTTGAAATTAAAAAAAAAGAATAAAAACATTAAGGGTTGAAGTGAAAAACTTGAAAGAAAATTTTACAATTATGCCTAATTTAATCATTAAGATATCATTTCATCTTTTCACCATGTTACTAAGAAACCTTTAGCTATCTACCTTAAATGAATATCACTAGCCTTGTAAACATTCAATATGTATATCATAAAATTTGAGGATTTTGCAATATAATTTTATATAATTTTTTTATAAGACAATTTTACATACAAAAATTATGTAATTACAACAAAACTAATGATAAATAATTATAATTTTAAGTTTTAATTACTTACTTTTTTAAATAATATAATATGGTTCCTATCAGCCTTGTAAACTACTAAAATATTTAGTACCTTCTAGCCCAAAATATGTAGTTCAATAAATTGATCAAGTTAAGGATGCAAAGAAGCATGTAGAACAAATCCAAACGTGTATGATTCAAATCACTTCCTCCCAGCCATTCTTTCCCAAAATGTCCACTCACCGAATTGCTTATCGTAACCAACACCGAGCTGATGAAGTACCCCATTGCCGTCGAGCACCAAGACAATGCAGTGCTCATACTTCGCATGGTATCCGGAGCCTCCGAGTAGAAAAATTCAAGCATTCCCCCGAGTGTTAACATGTCCGATACACCGAGCAGCAAGTACTGCCACCCGAGCCAGAAAACAGACAAGACGACATCGTCATTCGCTGCCTCACGCCTCTTAGCTTCGACTACAGCAGCGGCAGCCATTGACCCCGATGCGAGAGCTAACCCCAGTCCGATCCGCCTCAATGGTTGGAACATGTTCAGAATTCCAGGATGGTGGTTGTTCTTTGATCTGAACATGCGTACAAAATATTCATATATAGGTATAGAAGCCAGCATGATGGATAAGGGGAATACTGATAATGATTGAGTGGGAATCTTGAAACTGTTAAGTGATCTGTTCATGATGTTCCCTTGTTGCACTGAGAATGTCATCAGTTGAGCTAAGCAGCAGTTCATCATAATGGTGCTTGCAAATATGGGGAGGAGGCCTATGAATGTCTTTGTTTCCTCAACCTCGGTCGATGCGACTGACTCACCCATTAATGCTTTGTTTAGAAACCTACATGATTTCAACATTGTGTCAAATTAAAGTGAATTATGATGTTATTAAAAACACCATGCTTAATCCAGATTCATGCAACTAGGGATAAAAAAGATCGATTTCTAACTTTTTAGTGCCAAAAGATAGATCATTTTTAAAAAAGTTTAATCATGGGCTTGAAATTTGGCAACTACTTTTATATTAGAGGTTGGACTCTTTTTTCGAAGTTAGACCTTAAACTTGACAGTTGTTTTCACGATAGGATTTGAACTTTTTTTTGTTCGATTCAATCTTTGAACTTGACAGTTTTCATATTGGGGCCTAAATTTTTTTTATTAAGTTATTTTTTTGAAAACTTTAAATCCAAGTCTAATGTAAGAACAATTGTTTAGTTCAGACTTCAATGTGATAATAATTATTAAATTTAAATATTAACTTGAAAAAAAATAATTCGTATTTTAATATAAAAATAATTATAAGTTTAACCCAAATAGTGATTCAAATAGTGATTAAATAGGGAATTAGGAGGACACAAAAGGATGACTGTTCCTCACCTTGGTCCACCTTTGCATGCAACCAATGTCAAAAAAGTAGTAATTTCAATTCATTGTATATTGAACACAAACAATTTGTAGTGACATCATATGTGAGAAAGAAAAACTCTACTTTATATAAAGGCCAAAATCTGGCATCTATGTTGTTCTGCCCAATTTCCCAATAACATATTTTTCTAACTTTTCTGTTAAACTAATTGCATACCTGAACTTATCATGGTTTCTCTTTTCACCATAAATTTGGGTATTCTCTGCCTCTGGTAGTGATGCTTTCCTGTTTGCAATAGCCGAAGCCAACACCTTTATTAAGAAACAAAATTAGACCCATTGTTAAGCCCTTGTGTTATCATAAAAGTAAAATCCAAATTGAACTTCATAAAAAGTTGTGTCATCCAATTGTATTACAAGCAATGATGATTTTTTACCTTAAAAATTCTAACGAGTGGACTACCGCCGGGGCGTTTGTATCTATAAATGGGGAAGCCCATGGAGAAGATGCAGAGTGCTACACTTAGTGTGACCACAGATATCTTAAAACCCCAATTCCAGCCCAAGTTTTCTTGAATCCAGATCATGACAGTGGAGGCAATGAGGCCCCCAAAACATAGTGAAAAGAAGAACCAATTGAAGAAGGATGAGACGAGACGCTGGTTGCTATGGTCAAGTTGATCAGCCCCATGTGCAGGCAAGGCAGCCTTAACGCCACCTACGCCAGCTGCTATTGCGTAAAGACCAGTGTAAAGGATAGCCTCTTGGGTCTTGGAAGGCTTGCTGTTTATGGCTGGCAGCAACCGACTGTCTTGTGCTTGAATTGTCAACAGGATGAGTCCCTAAATGGCAAAAAATATCAAAAACATATGAAACATTGCAAGGGGAGGGGGAGAGGGGATATGAAGCAAAGCAAAGCAAGTATATTAATATTTACCAACAACTCAAGAGTGCAAAAGATGATGAAGGTCTTGAATCTAGTGAGGAAAGAATCGCTGACGAAACCTCCAAAAATGGTGAGCAGAAAGGAGGTTCCCATGAAATTAGTCACCATGTTTGCAGATTCCGCGGCGGAGTAATGCATTGACTTGAGGAAGTACTCGACGAAGTTTGTAGCGTTGGACAAGAACACCATGTTCTCTAATACCTCAACAACTGCATGCCATTCACAACAATTAATTCAACCCCTAATTTAATCCTAAATGATCAAATCAAGTGGTGGGGTTTCATTTTTTTCATCATTTTAGCAGATTGTAATTAACTTTAAAACTCTGAAAGCCAGCACTTACCGCAGGCAATGCTTGAAGCTGTAACACTGCCATGCTTTGCAGGATCTGCCTTTGACCCTCGCCAATCCTCGAACTCTCCATTTTCAATGTTCATTTCTTCATCCTGTTAACATTCCAAGGATAGATTAAGACTCATATATAAATTCATAGTCAACAAGAACGAAGACATCAATATCATACGCATCTTCAGAAAAAAAGATAAGAAAAAAGCCGTTTCATTAAGTTCCTTCTTGAAGATTTTAAGCATGATAAACAAAAAGAATCAAACTAGAAAATAGAAATACGTGAAAGATATGAAAATGAAGAAACTAATATAAAGAAAGCCTTACGTATACTTGTTTTGTTTTGCGAGCTTACCATGAAAATATAACTGTAGATTCTTTTGAGTTTTCTTAATCACAAATGAAAACCCTTTTTTTGGTTTATGAAAATGAAGAGCAAGGTTGAAGGAAAGGGATGCAGTTGACTGAAAAAGAAATACATGAATTAGCCACTTGCTCTATGTTTGGTAATATAGAGGAGGATTAAGAAATATTAAAATTTTAGTGTAAAAGGGAAGAAATGAAATTGGTGATATACATGCATGTGGGTGAGTTGGGTTTGGCTTACACTTGTGCTTAAACAGCAAGGTTGCCATTAATGCTTCTTGGATTGACGAGGATTTTCAGGAGTCTCTTGCATTTCAACCCCACTTCTCTATTGTTGTACCAAAGTTTTTTGCATTACAATTTTGTTTTTCTTTCATTTTTAAACCTGAAATTAGGGTAGTGAATTGAGACTCAATTCGATTAACATAAATATTATGTAAAAAAAATATGATCGAAATTTATAACGAAAATATTAAATATATAATATAAAAACTTATTTATACATTAGTGAATGTAAAAAAGCAGTAGGTAAAATAAAAAAAAAAAAAATCTGAACCTGCCATTGCCCAGATAGCCCAATTGGACTTCAAAAATGAAAGTCATGCGTTTCTGAGATTCAAGTAGATTTTATGATTCCTGAGTGCTGTCGTTTTTCATGTTTTTCTTCTTAGTTTATTAGTTAGGTAAAATATAAAGATAATGAAAATAAATGTGTTCAGATTTTAATATTAATATAATTCGTGTAAACATATCGTGCTAATTAAGTTTGCGTATCATATTTATTGTAAGTAATTACAAAATTCTATCACTCGAGTATGTGTGTATAAACGACCATAAACATGGTTTAAAACTATAACATGAACACATCAATATGTACAAAATAAAATACACAATATGTATGGATCAAAACTTTTGTATAATAATATTAAAATATACAAAAAAAAAATGTATCCTTTATTTGTCCTATTTAAAATATAAAAAGATAATTTTAAATGTGTAAAAATAAATTATTAATTTTTTCAATTAAATTAATATTCCATCAATTCGTCAAAATTATATTGTTTTGGAATTTACTTTAAAGTAGTTCTTTTTATATGGTAACTAAATGTTGTTGGATTTTGGATGTCAGTTTTACGCAGTAGGTTTAACCATGTGAAATGCAATGCAATGCAATCACCTATTCTCATGGTTTTACAATCAGGGTTTAAAAGGTGTGGTACTTATTTTTAGGGTTTATTAAAAAATAAATATAAAAAATATAATTAATTGATTTATTAATGGATAAATTTCTTTTTAACTTCATAAGCGGGTTAAGAAATTGTGTCTATTTTTTTAAAATATTAATAAAAACACATGACAATTTCTGACCATTACTTATAGAATTTAAAAACCCCGTCATTAATATATCGAATAATTATCGTAAAAAAAAAAAGAGAGACCTTATATTATAAAATAAATTTCATAACCAAACTTTACTTGTCTTTAACAAAATTTTCCTGTTTTCTCCTTTTTTTAAAAAAATTTTAAAATAACTTTTTTTTTCTTCCTCCCTTTTTCCCTTTATTTATTTTGTTGTTTTCTATGAATTATGGACCTCTTTATACAAAGATAACAACTTTGTTTACCAAAAGGAAAATAAAAAGACTTGTCTAACTACAAATTCATTAAAAAAATTGACTTTTTGAGTAATGGAATTTTAACTTCCAATTAGGGGAAAAGTGGGGGTTTTGGAGAATGCGTGAAGCCAATGTTTTCACGTACTATTATCTCTCTCTCTCTCACACACACAATGGAATCTCATAAATTTTCCCTTTCCCCTTTTTTTTTAGTTTAAATCTTTCACTTTATATGAAACTATGATTTCACGAATATTTATAGTTGATTTTAAATCTTTTCAAGAGAAAAAAGGTATAATAATTTATTTGCCCTCCGACTTTGCATAAAAAATTAATTTAACCTTCTATTTATTATTTTATCTTTTTAGTTTTTAAACTCATTTTTTTGTCAAATCACTTCAAAACAGATGAAAAAGTTAATATTCATTAACTTTGCTGACATATATACATAGATGCCATGTAAGCAATTAATTAATTTTTTTAAATGTGAAAATTCAAAAAATCATTTTTAAAAACTTAAAAATTATTAAAATTATTAAAAAGTATAAAAAATATATTTGAAAAATTAATTAATTGTTAACGTGGTTTCCACATGGACTGCCATGTAGTAAAGTTAACATTTTCTATCTAGTGTGGGGTGATTTAACAAGCAATGCAAGTTCAAAAAGTAAAAGTGACGAAAAATTAAATGAATGGCTAAATTGACTTTTTCTATAAAATTGAAGGGCCAAATGAATTATTATCCCTTTAAAAAGTTGGGAAAATCAATATTAAGAGAAACTGCTAAAATTGCTAAGATGCTAGCTGTCATTACTTAAATTATATATTTTTTTCTCAATTTGATATTTTTATTAGTTAAACTGTTAAATTTATTTTTAAAAAGATTTAACTCATAAATTGGTATTTAAATTATACATTTTTCTCATTTTGATAATTAAATATTTTTTATAGTAAACGGTACCTAAAATATTATTCTAGTATCCATTTAATACGAAATTGTTATATTGTTAAAAAAAAAATCCAGCCAAAAAATAATTTGCTACGCCTTATGAATTTTTAAAAAAATATTTTTTATTTTATTTTACATTATATATTTTTTTATTTTCCTTTTTTTCATTCTTTTATAATGTACGTCAATATCAACGATACTCTAATTTTGCCCTCTTGAGGTCAAGATATTGGAGATTAATTATATTTTTTAACTTCCTCGCCTGCTTGCTTGACTTACGAGATCGAAAAAATTATTCATCAATCAACACAAATGTTTTCAGAACCGAGTTGGAACAATCAGTCAGATCAGTTGGACTGAGAATCAATTGGGATACCAGTTCAGAGATAGGAATTGAATCAATTAACCCACAAATCGATACAATCCAATTGAATCAAGCTAAAAAAACAACTGAAGCGATTCTCTCTACTTTGTAAATATATATTTTTATTTTTATGAACTTTTACTAAATTATTTGGTCGAACCAGAAGAACTAATCAAATTGAGAATCGGTGGCCTAACCGGTTTGGCAATCAGTTTGGTTTTAAAAAATAAAAAAAATAAAAGCAATATATATAAGAGAAAACAATACTTTTTGTTTTTTTGTCACATGTCAATTTTTAATTGGTTATTTTTTTACATGGACTTAACATTTTAACTAACGATCGAACTAACAGAGGTACCAATTTGAGAAAAAAAGTAGTTTAAATACCACTTGTAACAAAAAAAAAATATTTAGGTACCAAAATGGAAAAAAATACATAGTTTAGGTACCAAAATAGACTTAACGATTTGACTAATGAAAGTACCAACTTAAGAGAAAAAAATAGTTTAGGTACCACTTGTGACAAAAAAAAGTTTAGGTACCAATATGAGAAAATATATATAGTTTAGTTACCAATTTGAGAGTTAAGCCTAAAATAGTTATAAATTTGATATTTACGATTTTTTTAAGTACAATAAATACATAAACTATAAGAGTTATCATAAAATAGAATCAAATCATAACACAAATAAATTAAGAATTAGCATAATCCGGACTAAAGCTAATAAATTAGACTAACTGAATTAAAACCCACAAATAATACCTATATACAATTATTTTTATTTAATTATAAAATATAAATAGTAATTTGGAAAAACTTATAAATAGTTGTGAATTCAAAATTAAAAATGTTTTTAATACTTTCTGAATATATATATATATATATATATATGTATATATGTATATGTATACTCATATGAAATCATAACTACATTATATATCACATAAATTTCATTATCACAATTTATATAACAAAATAATTTTTAAATTTAAATTTATATCCATTAACATGGCATGATTTTTTTTAAACGAAAACGATGTCTTTAAAACAAGCAAATTATCACCAAAAGAAGTGCTAATGAGAGAAGAGAATGAATCTAAATTGGAGAACTTGTTAGCTCGATTAATCAACCGAAATAGTCAAAGGGGGTGAATTGACCTTTTAAAAATTTGTTGAAGCAAGTATGAAAAGATAAGACAATGAACACAAGAATTTAGAGTGGATCAAGCCCAATTGCCTACTCCAATACCTTAGCTTTCTACAACTAAAAAATTTTCCTAAATTCATTGATTTGATCAACCTTTGATAATAAGGTTTAATGTTATAATTTCTTTAAAATTTCTACCCAAATCTTAATACTTAAACCCTCTCAAAATAGTAAACAAATGAGCAAACAAAGAGACAATCCTTGCAAGATTAGTATGTTTGCCAATTAAGCACTCAAACAATAAAAACACTTGAGCTGATAAAAATACAAAGAATTGCTCACAAGTGTTTGTAAGAAAAATATGATGAATTGAAGCATAAAAGGTTCATAAAAGAATTGTTAATCTTTTGTAATCTTTCTTATTGTTGTAGAAGCTTTAAAAATTGGTATTTATACCTCCTAATTGATTTCCAACCGTTTAGGTTGGTCGGAAATTGAATAGAGTCGTTAGAGATGTAAGAGCCACCAGTGCGTTAATGTCTCTTACGACATGTATCGATACATTTGACGAGGTATCGATACTTTGGACATTTAATGCCTAAATTTAGTAATCGTTAAAGCCTATAATATCAATACAATAGAGGAAATATTGATAGTTGTTATGAGGTATTGATACCTTGGGGAGGGTATTGATACTTGGGCAATTTTTCTTTAATTTTCCAAAACATCAAACCTTAAAACGGTATCGATATCAAGAAGGGTATCGAAAAATTTTGAAGGGTACTGATACTTTGTTAAGGGTATCAGTACTTTTGATTTTTGTTCAATTTTCCAACACATTAAAGCTCAAATTGGTATTTATACTAGGCAAGGGTATTGATAATTTTTGCAAGGTATCAATATGTTGTTAAAGATATCGGTACTTTTCATTTTTGCTCAATTTTTTTGAACTTTTAAGCTTAAATTGGTATCTATACTTGGTATAAGTTACCTGCCTCAATTCATTGTGGAAAATTAAGGTCTTTCCGACATTTAACTTGTAGCATTTTTATATGTTTTTAGTTTGTTTTCAATTTTTATTGCTTTATGTTTAAATCATGCAAAATAAACATTTTTATGCAATTTTAAGTTATGTAACGACCTACTGGGTCACTATGGGCCTAGATGACTAACGTGTAACACCCCTAACCTATATCCGTTGCCGGAACAGGGTTATGGAGCATTACCAGAACTTTCAGAATGAATACAGACATTTTAAATCATTTTATCATACATGTAAGATATTTATCATAAAGTCCCTTATTAAGACCCTTGAGGCCCAAAACATACATTAGAAACGAGTTGGGGCTGAACCGGGAACTCAGAGAATTTTTCACAAATTTTAAAAATTTTCCTAGGTTCAAGGTCACACGCCCGTGAAGTCATGCCATTCCCATGTTTCAGGCCGTGTGGCATATGAGGTGAGGCACACTACCGTGTCCCTAACCCATGTAACTCTCTGACTTGTAACTTAATTAAGTGCAGGGGTCACACGGCCAAGCCACACACTCGTGTGTCAGGCCGTGTGATTAATTTTGAGCATTCTGTTTCTCAATTTTAAGATGCAGAGGACACATGGCCCGAGCAAACGCCCATGTGCTAAGCAATGTGTCACAGACGGCTGAGACATATGCCAGTGTCTCTGCCTGTGTGCACAAAATAAGGCCATTTCTGAGCCTTATTTCTCACCCATTTGATCATCCACCTACACAAACATTTTAACACAGCCAAAGGCAAATACAAAACATTTAAATCATGCAAAACTCAAGTCTCATACCTACCATATCACTTCATAAATATATGTTTGTGAATTTATTCTATTTAACAATATTTACTTAATATCATACTAATATTCATAAACCAAGTTAAACACTTATATCAAACATGATATTTATTCATATGTTAATATACCAAACCACATACATTATGAGCCATTCCAATGGCTATTTACAACCAAAATATTTGTATGCCAACATTGGCTAACCAAGACCTATACATGCTATTATATCTATATTTAGTATCATATTTGTACCGAAATATGCCGGTGGATAGTGTCACTTGTCTACATGTCAGAATTTCACCTGTTAAATCATTTGAAATCTCGATGGATACGAGGGTAGTACACATAAAATGTACAAATCAGAAATCCGTCAATTTGTGTTCGGGAGTACTCATTGAAGCACTTAAACAGAAAACTCTTAAACAGAAAGTTCTCTCTCAAGCATTATAACGGGAAGCTCATGGAGCCATATAACGGGAAGCTTATCCGAGCTTGGTAACTGGAAGCTCACAAAGAGCATATATCAGGTAGCTCCGAAGAGCACTTAACGGGAAGCTGATTGAGCACTTATTAGGAAGCACCAGATAGCCTTAAACGAGAAGTTCAAGCGAGCACTAACAAGACGCTCATATAAAGCTGTGTTTGTTCCGCAACATATGCAGGATTACAACCGATCGAAATGCTCTGAAGAGCTAAAAACAGGAAGCTCGCAAAAACACTATAATGGGAAGCTTGAGAGGGATTATATCGAGATGCTATTTCGAGCCATGGTACGTCCACAACAAATGCTGGACCACTACAATTTCGGGAAACAGAACCCTATATCTAATCGAATTTCATTCATTTAAACGAGATTTAACATGTATCGGGTATTTTCCGGATATGTAATCAAATTTCATATTTATGGCCATACACATTTTATTCAAATCAATTCAGACAGATAATTACACAATTAAGTTACATGAACTTACCTCATTAATGTTCGTGAGTTGTAATCTACTAATCCGTTACTTTTTGTTTTCCTCTATCCAATTTTGTATTCAGTCTTTCCGAATCTATATAAATAAATTTAATCATCAATTTATTAAATTTCACATTCAAATCAGCCTAATTCACATCTTAGGCAAAAGTACCATTTTGCCCTTATACTTCTAATTATGATGATTTCGTCCCTAGGCTTGGAAAATGAAATTCATGCAATTTATCCTTTATTCCAAGCCTAACTGATTTTCTTATTTAACAATAATAGTTCATAAATTTTACAAAAATTAGAATTTCTCCATGATTTTTACAACTTTACAATTTAGTCCCTAAATCATGTTTTCATTGAAAACCTATTATTTTTTGCCATAAATTTCAAAATTTCAGCATATTCATCCATGGAAAAACTTTAATACTTTGATAACTTTACAAATTGATCCCCAAAATAGATAGCCTAAGTTATTCCAATCTCGAAAATGTAAAAATTACTAAAACCGAGACAAGATTACTTACCCAATTAAGCCAAGAAAGCTTGCTTTCTTTTTCCTAGTGTTTTCATGTATTTTTAGAGAAGAAGATGATAATAATCATATATTATTTCTATTTGATTTATTTATCATCCATTAATTTTTTTAATATTCCAATTTAGTCCTTTTCTTTTTCTAACTTTACATGAATGATTCACCAAAAATATCTAGTAACTCTATTTAATGGTCTAATTTCCATATAAGGACCTCAAGTTTTGAATTCCTTAGCTATCTAATCCTTCTAGTTTCTAGAATTCAAATTTTGCATTTTATGCAATTTGGTCCTTTCCATAATTAATCATAAAATCGGTAAAATTTTCTTATCGAAATTTTTATACATCTTTCCTATCATGATGCAGATCATGAAATACTATTATAATAAATTTTTTTACTCCAATTTGTGGTCCCAAAACCACTGTTCTGATTTCCCTAAAAATGAGTTGTTACAACTCTCTCCCTAAGAATTTTCGTCCTCGAAAATCTTACCAATAAAAAGGTTTGGGTATTACTTTCTCATTGCTTCTTCTGATTCCTAGGTAGCTTCATCTATTCCATGTCATATTAGGCTGAATCTTAACCTGTGTCGAAAAAATAACATATGAAGGATCTGACCGATTCTGTCGTAACATTGGCACATGAAAAACATTATGAATTCTTTCGAGTTCTGGTGGTAGTGCCAATAGATATGCAACAGGTCCGATTCTTTCAGTGATTTCATATCGCCCGATAAACCGTGGTCTCAGTTTTCCTTTACGACCAAACTGGAGAACTTTCTTCCAAAGTGATACTTTCAGGAATACCTTATCACCGACATGAAATTCTATTTCTTTTCGTCTTAAATCGGCATAAGACTTTTGACGATGAGAGACTGCTTTCAAACTATCCCTAATCAATTTAACTTTTTATTTAGTTTGTCGAATTAAATCAACTCTATGTATCTTTTTCTCACTAAGCTCAGTCCAATACAATGGAGTTCTACATTTACAGCCATACAGAGCCTTGTACGGTGCCATTTTGATACTTGACTGATAACTATTATCATATGCAAATTCAATTAAATGTAAATATTTTTTTTCAATTACCTTCGAATTCTAGAATACAGCACCGAAGCATATCTTCAAGAATTTGAATCACGCGTTCTGATTGACCATCGGTCTAAGAATGAAATGCAGTACTTAAATATAACTATCTACCCAGAGCTTCTTGTAGCTTTTCCCAAAATTGCGATGTAAATCACAGATCTCTATCAGAAATAATGGAGACTGGCACTCCATGTAATCTGACAATCTCAGAAATATATAATTCAGCTAATCTGTCTAGGGAGAAATCCATACGTACCGGGATAAAGTGTACAGACTTAGTTAATCGAACAATGATTACCCAAATGGCATCTTTCTTTTTTGGAGATAGGGGTAATCCCGACACAAAGTCCATCGTAACTCTTTGCCATTTGAAATGTAGTTCTGAAATATAACTGTCTACCCAGAGCTTCTTGTAGCTTTCTCGAAATTGCGATGTAAATCGTAGATCTCTATCAGAAATAATGGAGACTGACACTCTATATAATCTAACAATTTCAGAAATATATAATTTCGCTAATCTACCTAGGGAGAAATCTATACGTACTGGGATAAAGTGTACAGACTTCGTTAATCGATCAATGATTATCCAAATAGCATCTTTCTTTTTTGAAGATAGGGGTAATCCTGACACAAAGTCCATAGTAACTATTTGCCATTTGAAATGCAGTTATGAAATATAACTGTTTACCCAGAGCTTCTTGTAGCTTTTCCTAAAATTGCGATGTAAATCGCATATCTCTATCATAAATAATGGAGACTGACACTCTATGTAATCTGACAATTTCAAAAATATATAATTCTACTTATCTACCTAGGGAGACATCCATATGTACCGGGATAAAGTGTACAGACTTCGTTAATAGATCAATGATTACCCAAATGGCATCTTTCTTTTTCGGAGATAGGGGTAATCCTGACACAAAGTCCATAGTAACTCTTTCTCATTTCTATTCCGGTATCGTAACTGGTTGTAATAGTCCTAAAGGCACTTGATTTCAGCCTTAACTTGCTGACGTATCAAACATCTAAAAACGAATTCAGAGATGTCGTGTTTCATTCTCAGTCACCAATACATCTTTTTCAAGTCATTATACATTTTGTTACTCCTCAGATGAACAGACATGGTACCAATATGAGCTTTGTGTAAAATTTTCTGTATAAGCTCTGAATTCCTCAGTCCGCATACTCTGCCTCTGAATAACAGGCAATCATCAGGTCCAATCTAAAACTCTAAATTAGAAACAGATTCATACTGTACCCGTTTAGCTTGCAGCTTATTATCACATTTTTGGGCTTCAAAAATTTGCTATAAAAATATTAGTTTAGCTTTTAACTCAGCTATGATTGAGCCATCATCAGATAATGACAACTGGGTGTTCAATGCTCGTAAGGCAAACAAAGATTTTCTACTCAGAGCATCTGCAACCATGTTTGCCTTTCCCGAATGATAATTAATAATCAAATCATAGTCTTTCAATAATTCAAGCTACGTGCATTGTCTCAAATTCAAATCTTTCTGCGACATCAAGTATTTTAAACTTTTATGGTCAGTGAATGTATGACACTTTTCACCGAATAATTAATGTCGCAAAATTTTCAACGTAAACACAATAGTTACCAACTCAAGATCATGTATCGAGTAATTCATTTTATGTTGTTTAAGCTATCTAGAGACATATGCTATTACTTTACCTTCTTGCATCAAGACACAACCTAAACCATTCAATAACGTATCACTATAAATCACAAACTCTTTACCCGATTCAAATTGAACCAGAACTGGTGCTTCTCTGAACAGGGCTTTTAATCTGTCAAAGCTTTGCTAACATTTATCAGACCATTCAACCTTCACATCTTTCTATAACAACCGTTTCATCGGAGAAGCTATCATCAAAAATCTCTGTACAAATCTCTAATAATAACCGACTAATCCCAGAAAACTTCTAACTTTAGATACATTCTTTAGTGGTTTCCAGTTAACAATTGCTAAAATTTTATCTAGATCCACTCTTATGCCTTCAGCAGATACTATATGTCCCAGAAAACCAACTTCTCGAAGCTAGAATTCACATTTACTGAATTTAGCGTACAATTGTTTTTTAGGCAAAGTTTACAGTACAATTATCAACTGATCAGTATGTTCATTTTCATCTCGAGAATATACCAGAATATTATCAATGAATTCCACCACAAATCTATCAAGATACGGTCTGAAAATTCTATTCATTAAATCCATAAATACTGCAGGTGCATTTGTCAAATCGAACGGCATCATAAGAAGCTCGTAGTGCATGTACCTGGTTCTGAAAGTTGTCTTTGGCACATAAGAATCTTTCACCCGTAGCTGATAGTAACTAGAACGAAGATCAATTTTTGAAAACACTGTAGCATCTTTCAACTGATCAAACAAACCATCAATACGAGGCACTGGATATTTATTCTTAATTGTGACCTTGTTCAATTGTCAGTAATCTATACATAACCCTAGGGATTCATCTTTCTTCTTTAGAAACAAAACCAGTACACCCTAAGGGGATGAACTAGGTCGTGCAAAACCTCGATCAGTCAGTTCTTGTAACTGTGCTTTCAACTCTTTTAATTCCGTTGGAGCCATTCTGTAGGGTGTTATAGATATTGGTGTTGTTCTCAGAACAAGATCTATAGAGAATTCAACCTCTCTTACAGGCGATAATCTGGGTAATTCCTATGGAAATACATCATGAAACTCACAAACAACCGTCACTGACATAATCTTTGATTCAAACACTTTAGTATCCATTACATAAGCAAGATAGGCATCACATCCTTTTTTGATATATCTCTGTGCAGATATCACTGAGATCATATTAAACAACCCATCCAATTTATCAGATTCAATATGAAGCAATTCACCACTTTGACTTTTTAATATAATATTTTTTTACAATTTACTACTGTATCATGCGTTAGCCAGTCTATATCTAGAATCACATCAAATTCATCAAATGACAATAACATCAAATTAGCTGAAAAAATAATCCCGTACCATCAATGGACAATTCTTACAAACTTTATCCACAATTACATGTTGGCCGAGGGGGTTTGAAACTTTAACCACAAATTAAGTGAACTCAACAGGTAAACTTTTAACAGACACTAAGTTTGTGCATATGTATGGATGTGTTGAACCAAGATCAATTAAAACAATAATATCAGTATCAATAAGAGAAAAAGTACCAGTAATCACATCAGGTGTAGAGGCATCCTCTCGTGCACGAATATCATATGTCCTCAGTTATCACTCATATTACTGAGGTTACGAGGTGGTCTACCTCTCGAGGCAGGGTTGCTTGACCTTGAAGTCTGTACAGTATTTTTCTCGGGCTTTTTTGGGCAGTCTCTGAGAAAATGGTCAAATGAACTGCATCTAAAACATGCCCTGCTTCTCATACGACAATCACCAAAATAAAATTTATTACAATGTCTCCATCGGGGTGTGGGATTTCCAACACTACCTGAACTTGATACAGATGTGGCCCGAGATTTCAGATTAGAATGTTAAATACTTCTGTCTCTCCCAAAATATCCCGCAGAAGTAATGAATGGTCATGATCTTTCTTTGACTTGTTTGAGGCCGACAGTTGTGATTTTCCCATAAATCTTTTAGTCAAAGTTCAGGGTACTATTTCTACCTGCATCTTTTCTTTATCTAATTTTTCAGTTTTATGTACTCGATCAGCCAATACCACAAATTCTTTTAATTCTAAAATCCCAACTAACTTGATATCTTTATTTAAACCCTCTTCAAATTGTTTACACATGGCAACTTTAGTCGAGACACACTCTCTCGCATACTTGCTTAATCTAACAAATTCTCGTTCATACTCGAATACAGGCATATTTCTCTATTTTAAGTTTTAAAAATTCCTTTTTTTCTGATCAAGGAATCTCTGGCTAATATACTTCTTTTTTAGTTCTGTTTGGAAAAATTCTCATGTAACATTTTCCCTCAGTACAACATATATCAAGGTATTCCACCACTGATAGGTTGACTCTTTTAACAAAGATACTGCACATTTCAAACATTCAACGGGTTTGCAAGATAACTGATCCAGAACCCTAAAAGTATTTTCTAACCAAAATTCAGCCATTTCCGGATCATCTTCAGCAGTAGCCTTAAATTCTTCTGCCCTATATTTCTAAATTTTATCTACCGAAGGCTTACTAGTTCTAACTAGCTTAGTACCTTGTGACATATCAGGAACCGATGGAGGAACAAAAGGGGGAAGTTGTTGTACAGCAGGATTTGTTCTTAAGTATTCAGTGAACCATTCATTCATCATTTGATAGGAGGTTTCTTTTGCCTTCTACAACTAGAAGTTGCTCTTTGAATTCAAACTTGAGCATTCCTCTCAGCTTCCTTAAATTCAACTCGGTTGGACGACATTACTATATGAAAAACATGTTTAAAATGGTCAAGAGATATCACACTATCACAAATTATATAATGGCATGTATAGCTAGACTCGTATTTCGATATGTTAGTCCGAGAATTGACTAAACTGTAGCTCTAATACCAACAAATGTACCACACCTAACCCAAATCCGTCGCCAGAAAAAGATTATGGAGCATTACCAAAACTGTCAAAATCAATATAGGTATTTTAAATCATTTTATCATACATGTCAAATATTTATCGTAAAGTCCCTTATTATGACCCTGAGGCCCAAAACATACAATAGAAACGAGTTAGAACTGAATCAGGAACTCAAAGAATTTTACACAAAATTTCAAAAATTTTCCTAGGTTCAAGGGTCACACACCCGTGTGGTCAGGCCGTGTGACTTACATAGCCAAGAGACATTCCTATGTCTTAGGCCGTGTGGCATATGAGGTAAGGTACATTCCCGTGTCCCTAACCCGCGCAACTCTCTGACTTGCAACTTAATTAAGTGCAAGGGTCACACGGCCAAGCCACACGCCCGTGTGCCAGGCCGTGTGATTAATTTTGAGCATTTTGTTTCTCAATTTTAGGATATAGAGGACACACGGCTAGAGCAAACGCCTATGTGCTAAGCAATGTGTCATACATGGTTGAGACATATGCCCGTGTCTCTGCCTATATGGACAAAATAAGGTCATTTCCAAACATTATTCTCACCCATTTGATCATCCACCTACACAAACATTTTAACACAACCAAAGGCCAATCCAAAACATTTAAATCATGCAAAACTCAAGTCTCATACCTACCATATCACTTCATAAATACATGTTTGTGAATTTATTCTATTTGACAATATTTACTTAATATCATACTAATATTCATAAACTAAGTTAAACACTTATATCAAACATGATATTTATTCATATGTTAATATACCAAACCACATACATCATGAGCCATTCCAATGGTTATTTACAACCAAAATATTTGTATGCCAACATTGGCTAACCAAGACCTATACATGCCATTATATCTATATTTAGTATCATATTTGTACCGAAATATGCCAGTGGGTAGTGTGAGTGATCTCTGCCAAATGTCTAATCAACGAGCTTTTGTATCACTATAAAGCAAATGAAATAAGACAGAGTAAGCACTCAGTGCTTAGTAAGCCCGTATAACAGGAAATTAACTTACCATGCATTTGTACAATAAGCAAATATACACATGCAATCCAAACAATTTGGCCATAGCCTAAGTACACAATCTCATTAAACATGTTAGTTATTCATTTCATATAATTATCAATAACAAAGATGAGCTCATCAAATTCCAAGTTCCATACATGTCATATATTTTTCAGATATTGATTCCATTATGATTTTCACTTGTCTACATGTCAGAATTTCACCCGTTAAATCATTTGAAATCTCGATGGATACGAGGGTAGTACACATAAAGTGTAAAAATCAGAAATCTCTCAATTCGCGTTCGGGAGTACTCATTAGAGCACTTAAACAGAAAGCTCACTCTCAAGCACTATAATGAGACGCTCATTGAGCCATATAACGGGAAGCTTATCCGGGCTTGGTAACTGGAAGCTCACAAAGAGCCTATATCAGGTAGCTCCGAAGAGCACTTAACAGGAAGCTCATTGAGCACTTATTAGGAAGCACCGGATAGCCTTAAACGAGAAGTTCAAGCGAGCACTAACAAGACACTCATATAGAGCTGTGTTTGTGTCTGCAACATATGCAGGATCACAACCGATCAAATTACTTTCCAAGACTTATAAACAGGGAGCTCGCAAGAACACTATAATGGGAAGCTTGAGAGGGTTTATATCGGGATGCTCTTTCGAGTCATGGCATGTCCACAACAAATGCTAGACCACTACCATTCGGGAAACAGAACCTTGTATCCAATAGAATTTCATTCATTTAAACGAGATTTAACATTTATCTGGCATTTTTCAGATATGTAATCAGATTTCATATTCATGACCAATACACAATTCATTTAAATCAATTCAGATAGATAATTACACAATTAAGTTACACGAACTTATCTCATCAATGTTCGTGAGTTGTAATCTACTAATCCGTTACTTTTTGTTTTCCTCGATCCAATTCTGTATTCGGTCCTTCTGAATCTATATAAATAAATTTAATCATCAATTTATTACATTTCACATTCAAATTAGCCTAATTCACATCTTAGGAAAAAGTACCATTTTGCCCCTATACTTTTAATTATGATGATTTTGTCCCTAGGCTTGGAAAATGAAATTCATGCAATTTATCCCTTATTCTAAGCCTAACCGATTTTCTTATTCAACAAGAATAGTCCATAAAATTTTCAAAAATCAGAATTTTTCCATGATTTTTACAACTTTACAATTTAACCCCTAAATCATGTTTTCATCAAAATTCCTTTAACAAAGGTTGTTTATCTATCAACAACCTTTCATTTTCTACATAAATTTCAAATTTTCAGCATATCCACCCATGAAAAAACTTTAATACTTTGATAACTTTACAAATTGATCCCCAAAATAGATAGCCTAAGTTATTCCAATCTCGGAAACGTAAAAATTACTAAAAATGGGACAAGATTACTTAACCAATTAAGCCAAGAAAGCTTGCTTTCTCTTTCCTAGAGTTTTCATGTATTTTAGGGAAGAAGGTGATAATAATCATATGTTATTTCTATTTGATTTATTTATCATCCATTAATTTTTCAATATTTCATTTTAGTCCTTTTCTTTTTCTAATTTTCCATGGATGATTCACCAAAAATATCTAGTAACTCTATTTAATGGTCTAATTTCCATATAAAGACCTCAAGTTTTGAATTCCTTAGCTATTTAATCCTTCTAGTTTCTAGAATTCAACTTTTGCATTTTAATGCAATTTGGTCCTTTCCATAATTAATCATAAAATCGGTAAAATTTTCTTATTAAAATTTTTATACATCTTTCCTATCATGATATAGATCATGCAATAATATTAAAATAATTTTTAGTCGACTCAAATTTGTGGTCCCGAAACTACTGTTTTGATTTCACTGAAAATGAGCTGTTACATAATGACTCTATCTAGTGTGTAGGATACTATTTTCGAGCTTAGAAGGTGAAAGATGAATGCAACATCACGACACTGGAGAGTGATTTCGCAACATCAAACTTCGAAGCCAAACTACCTAGATTTTGAAGATAATGTTTCGACATCGGTCTTGTAGTGTGAATAATTTGCTGCTTTACATGTTAAATATGAGTTGAGGAATTATTGTATCTAGATCCATGAGTAGCTAATTTCCTTAGGGAGATTAACAAATGAATGTGGTAATAATTAACAAATGAACGAGGGTTGAAATCTGTGTTAGTTAGCTTAAATTATGTGGGATTAAACCCTAGGAAGTAATTTAGGATAAACGAGATCGAGAGATAAGTTTACCGAGTACCTCATAGTTTATTTTGGTTAAGAAAGTGAGGCCAAAAGGTAAATGTGTATTGGTCGATTAGGTAATTACTTAGAAGCCGAGAGGTAATAACTAGTTAATGAATAGTTAACTTGATAAAACCTGAGTTCTAAAGTTAATTAGTATCACTGAAGTGAGATAAGCTCTTGCCTGTTTTATTGAATTTGTGTCGATTGTTTAATTGGTTTATTTTTAGTTTAATTCGATTAATTGATGTTATTTTGATTTTCCATAATATACTTTTAAATTGGGACTATTTAGACTTATTAGTGTAGAGAATTAATTTAGGTTTAGTTCAACCTCCCTTGGGTACGATTCTCGAAATGCTTTCCCCAAATATTTTGCTGTAACGTTAATCTATATTACAATTTGACCCATATACTTGCGGACACTGTTGCTTAATTTTATATCTTTTTGTTGTAGTATTTCCAATCTAGACGTTCGCACATCTGGTGGCGATCATTAAGTATTGGTACTTTGAGTCAAGGAGCAATTTTCACTAGTTAAAAAATGTTTGAATAATTTGTTACTCAATTTGAACTTGTTCAAAATATTTTGTGTATGAAGAGTAATTTTAAAATTTTATCTCTTAGAAATATTTTGAAATAAATTGTCCCTTGAAATTCATCAAGTTTTATTCAAAAACATTATCTTTGTTATATTAAAACATTTGTCAAATAAAACTTAGTTGAATGAAGTTTTTTTTCCCATACACTCAATCTTAGGTTTTTGTCTGCCGACGGCATTCACAATTATAACATCCAAACTTAGAATAGGGATAAAAAAAATCCAAAGGCAATTCCCAAGTTGAAAAATTGGTATATTTGAGAGTAGCCCGAGCCAAAGAATGTACCACCTTATTGTTAAATTCAATGGTTAAATTGTTAAAATATTAATCGCACAAGAAAATACAGAAAGGTGTAAACGATTTTAGTGTTATACCGATGCAAGTGGATTCTTCGTCAATTTAAAATATACAATAGCAACATTTATTTTAATATTTTGTTTAATATAATAATCCACCTTTCAAATAATGATAATAATAAGCCAACAACCAGAGGCGGAGCCAAGGGGGCTAGCAGGGCCAGTCCTTTTATAATTTTAAAAATTTTAAAATAGTATATGGTAAAATTACATTTTGCCCCCTAAGAATGAGAAAAAATTGATTTAATCCTTTAAAAATTATAAAGACATAAACTATTAAAATGGTGAAATTTTACTTTTGCTATAATAAAAATATACAACTTTATTCGCGGCCCACCTCAAAAATTTTTTTGACTCCGCCCCTTCCAACAACCAAATGAAATTTACAACTCTATGTTGACACCTCAAAGTTTAGTGTTCGGTGTTAATATCCTTTCTCCCTAAACTATAAAGTAAGTTTTGATTATAAATAATAATAATAATAATAATAATAATAATAATAACTTAAATTGCTTCCTATAGAGGAAAGTCTTCAACTTGCTTTCCCCTAACAATTTTTTACTCTACAATTTATTTATGTTTTTTTAAACGTTAGTTTTATTATAAATTGTTATCATATCTACTTTTTTACATATATAATATTTAAAACTACCCATAACCTCTCTTTAACCTTTAAATAGGAAGATAATAAGCTTTATTAGCGCCCTTGAATCCACATCCTCCTATCAATAATAACGATACTAATCAAACTAAAACTCATTCGACTATTTATAAAAATAAGACACAAATATTTTATTTTGAGAAAGAATAATTGTCCTTCTATTTGATAAAATTATTTAACAATAACAACTTAAATGTCATCCTAACAAGAAAAGTCTTGAACTTGCTTTGGGAATGTCCCAAAAACATTCTATTCTACAAATTATTTATGTTTTTTTTGGAATAAGATAAAAAAAAATTATTCTGAGAAAGAAATTATTGTTCTATTTGATAAAATTAATAAAAGATTAAAAATTGGGTTGAAGTTAGGTACATCTTTAATTTTTCGATTGGATTTTGAAAGATAAATTAATATTTAATTTAAAATCAGATTACTAATTAATACTTCATTTTTTTTTCACTTTTTAAAAACAGTTTATATTTTTATTTTTTATAAATTATAATTATAAAATAAAATTTAAAAAACAAGGTCAATTAATACAATTCGATTAATCATTACACCATCACATAACATTAAAAAGAATTTACATTTTAATGTCGAGATAATACACGACAACTATTTTTCTTTAATATTAAGAAATTTAGGCCAGGCGACTTTATTAATTAAATAATTAATTACGTAAATTAACTCAAAAACGTAACAATTAGGTTCGGGCCAATTTAGCACATAGGACCATGGCTACTGTATAGGTGAATAATTAATTTATTAAAGGCTTATTTCATCTTTTAATTTTATAAAATATATTATTTTAATTATTCATTTGGTTTTTTTTTTTGTCTTTTAATTTTTAAATTTATTTTTTTATCAAATCACCTTAAATTAAATAAAAAATTAACTTTTGTTAAATTTATTAAAATTATATACACATAGAAGATACAAAAATTATTTCAAAAATATAAAAATTATTTTTTAATATTTAATTTTCGGCCATGGACTCATCTACTATTGAGTAGGACATAGGCTTTCAAGTTGTGAAAGTTTGGTAGATACTTGGGGAAATTTTTTTTTTTTTCTTTTAATGAAGTTTGGGTTTTATAGATTTTTTTTGTTTTTAAATTTGATGTGGGTTTATATTCGGCTTATGCTTTATGTACCCAACTTTTAAAGAAAATTATTTTTTTATTTTCATTAAAAATTATATAAATTAATCATACTTATACTTATAGTATTTGAATTTCCATATTAAAAACTATTCATTAATAAGATTTTAAAGTTTAAATTTTAAAATAAGTTTTATTTATTATATTATTGTCAAATGCCAGCAGATCGAATATTTAATATCTATACTTATAATTTTATATTAAATTGATGATTGAGTTAGTGGCTAGTAAATTGAACACCAACTTAATTGAGAAATTATTAAACTATCGTTACTTTGCAAATTAAAAAAATATTAATTTAAAGATGTTTTTGTCTTTCCGTGTTTTCTTAGTAAAATAATATTATAACAAGATTTAAACATACAATTTAAAATCATTAATATAACAATGTACATTATATTAACTTAGTTGCATATAAGGTTAGACATTATTATTAATCTACCTTAACTATATAATGTTAATTGATATTCTATAATCTATCCTAAAGTTAGTTACATGTGGGGTGGTGATATTGGTTCATTTCGATCATATTTTTAGGAATTTTGAAACCATACATTATAATTCGGTTCAACTTAAGTTAATCTTGATTTTCATGTTAATTTTTTGTTTTGAATTTTCAAACTTTTTTTTTTTGAAAAATGAGCCTTGTTTTATGACTTTTGAATATTATTTGATAAATTTTCAAAGTTTTTTTAATAAATATTTTAAAATAATAATAATTTTTTAAGAACTTTGAAAATATTTTAGCTATTTTAAATATAAAATATTTAATTTTATATAATAAAAATAAATACTAATTATTTATGAAATAAAAATAGAATTCAATTTGGTTTAGGGTAACTGTGATTTTTAAACTAACATTTCATAAACCGTCCAAATACTTTGGTTCGGGTCAATTTTCCATTTTTCTTGCTCAACCTTAGTAACATGTTTTAAAGTTTAGGTTGCATATCGTTCATAAAAAAAATGCACATTGTAATATCATAGTAGTATAATAGTTAATTTATACATTCATAATTTTCTTCTATAATAGTTGATATATTATATGTCCTTAAATGTGTATGTTATGTATATTATTTTTAATAATATAATATGCACTAAATATACTTATGTCAAATTATAAAATAATTTCATTTGAGTTGATCAAATAATAAAAAGAATAATCATAAATTTAGAAATTTTAATTTTTTTTTGGTGATAAAAAATACAAGTAAAACTCAGACCCTCAAAGGAGGATCTTCAAACAATCTTAAATCTAATCTCCTAGTACGAATAGACTTAGCCAGATAGTCGGCAATTAAGTTTTCTTATCAGGGAATATATTGATAAAAAGGATTTAACTGAATAAAATATTAAAGAAGATATAATTTTCTTATGAAAAAACATTTTTTAAATATTATATTTATTATTTTATTATTTTAAATTTAAAAATATTTATATTATTTTTTTATACATTATTTAGTAGTTTATGTATATTAAGATTAACTTGAATATTAGCTTTGGTGGTTAAAATAGTTAGAAAAATGTTAGAATTCTTATGTCCCAATCCAAATATCCTATCATAGTATTATTTTACTAAAAAATGAACAGATAAAAAATCCCTTCAGATTAACATGTAGTATTTTAATAATTTCTCAACTAAGTTAGTAATAAGTTGACTCTTGACATTGAATTTAGTCAAAAAGTTAATAAAAGTGTAGATAGCCACTAGAATGAGCGCATTCCACACCATGAATGGTGTAGATAGCCTGTAACGCCCTAAATTTCTGTTTTTAAGCTTTTGTGAAATTATGGTATAGAAATTTTCTAAATGTGTTTTTGCAATTATTAGTACAAACTTATTAAAATGGGCTTGCTGGTTTGGTGGTTAAGGGGAGTGTGGATGTATCCTGTGTCGATCATCTCCGATAGGGATCCTCGTTTTACGTCTCGATTCTGGTAGAAGCTTCACGAGGCTTTGGGTTCGCGACTTGACTTCAATACCGCTGTCTATCCTTAGACAGATGGTTAGTCAGAGAGGTGATCCAGATATTGGAAGACATGTTGAGGAGTTCCGAGGCAGTTGGGAGGAGTACCTGCCGTTAGCTAAATTCGCTTACAACAATAGCTATCAGTCTAGTATATAGATAGTACCTTACGAGGCACTATATGGTCGTAAGCTTCTCACTCTACTGTGTTGGACTGAGTTGGGTGAGTGACGTATTCTAGGTCCAGAGTTGGTATCAAAGACTAAGGATAAAGCCCGATTGATTCGTGAGCATCTAAAAGCAGCTTCTGACAGACAGAAGTCCGATGCTAATCTAAAGAGGAAAGACATTGAGTATTTTGTAGGGGACTTGGTTTTGTTTAAGGATTGGCCATGGAAGAAGGTTCTGAGGTTCGGTCGCAAAGGCAAGCTGAGTCCTCGATTTATTGGGCCGTACCAGATTCTCAGACGAGTGAGGCCAGTCGCGTATCAGCTGGAGCTACCTCCGAAGTTAGACGGCATTCACGATATGTTCTATGTCTCGATGTTGAGACATTACCGCTCTCATCCCACGCACATTTTGCTTGTGGAGGGTATTGAGATTAGACCAGATCTGACATTCGAGTTGGAGCCGGTTCAGATTTTAGATCGCGACGTTAAGGTTCTGCGTAGGAAGTTTATTTCATTAGTGAAAGTGTTGTGGCGGAATCATAGCACTAAGGAGGCCACTTGGGAGCCAGAGGATTTGATGCAACAGCAATATCCTCACATCTTCTGATCAGGTAAATTTCGAGGACAAAATTTCTTTTAGGGGGTAGAGTTGTAACGCCCCAAATTTTTTTCAGCTTTTGTGAAATTTTGGTATGAAAATTTTCTGTATGTGTTTTTGTAATTAGTTGACATAAATAACTGTTTGTCTTAGCGGTTACGTGCTCTAGGTGTATTGGGGAGGTCCCAAGTTCAAGTCGAGTCTTGGGTTGGATTTTGGGTTTTTATTAAGTAAAGCATCATCTTTGCTTATAAGGTTTATAAAAATTTATGAGTAAAGACTTATCAGAATGGGCCTGTTGGTCTAGTAGTTAAGGGGAGTGTGGATGTACTGGAGGTTCTATGTTCGATTCGTAGTGGGAGCATTATTTTTATGATCATACACTCAAGAGAGGTGGAGTTGGTTTCAAATTCTAAGAGTGAGGGAGTGGGGGAGTGAATGGTAGAAGAAAATAATGATTTTGATGTTGTTGAAATACCCTAATCTATCATATTCGGTCATACACACCTCTCTTTCTAAAATTTTTCCGTTTTCTCTTTTTTTGAAAACAACTCGCTGTTAAAATCTTTCTTTTTTCTTCCTTGCTGCTGTTGATTTGTCCCTTTCTTCTCTCTGTGATAACTGTTCCCTTTTGACGTATCGGTAAATGATACTTCTATTTTGGTACTATCATTAAATGGGTAGGATCTTAATGAGGGTTCGTTTTACTGTTGATTAGGAGTTAATCAGGAGGCGAGTTAGCGAATTCAAGGAGCAAATTAAACGTGTAAAGTCTTTGTTTCAATCGAAGTAAGGATTCCATAGTTTTAGAGATAGTCGCTTTATTGCGGTTTTGTTCAAGCTTCGATTGTATGACTGGTTTTGGGCTTTAATCTATAAAATATTAGGTTCGGGAGTGCTCGTGGTTGGTTTAGGCTTTAATTAGAACCAGGTGTGTACTTCGTTTGCATAGAATCGCGTTTCGGTGAAAATAAAAAATGAAGCAGTCGACACCACACGAGCATGTGGACTGCCTGTGTGGAGGTAGAGTGGCAATACACAGCTATGTAATCTACAAGCTAGGCCGTGCGCGTGCCATATGGACGCAATAGACACGGGTGTGTGAAGCTGGCTAGGCCGTGTGCGAGGCACGGGCTAGGCCAATTCAGCCGTGTGGGCCACACGAGCGTGTGGACCCACACGGGCATCTGGGCCCACACGGGTGAACCATATGGGCATGTGGGATTTTGGACTAGGCCATGTGATCCATACGGGCAAGGCCAATCCGTGCGTGTAGGCCCACATTGGCATGCCATTTTACTGAAATGTTCTGTAAGGTTGCACAGGTCGCCCAAGTCGACTGTGACCTGCTATAGGGTCAGTGAGGTTATTTTAGACCCCTTTACTGAAATCTGATATTGTGTTGTATAAGATATCATGTTACTAATAGCATGTGTATTCGTCTGATTCTGTATATCTGTATTGTTCTGGAATTTTGTATGATCTTTTTTATTTGCATAATAGTATACCACGTTTGTATGTTGTATTGCATTGGGGCGGAATTTTTATCGTTGAAGTGAAGGAGGACTGAAAGGCTATTAGCCTGTTATTTGGCAGCTTCGCTGCTTATTTTATCCTCAAACTTGGTGTGCAGGGCTGGGTGGGTTGATTTTATCCCCACATGGTGTGTAGCGTTAGACAGAAATGGTGTGCGGGGTTGGTGGTCATGTACTATTCTGAAAGAGTTGGACTGGTAATGAATTGACTGGTTTTATTTTAGAAAATACCAAAAAAATTAAAAAAAAATTTATTATTATGAGATTTTCAGGATTTGGTCTTCGAAAGACATAGATCAGATCTTCCACATGTTACTTTGACAAGGGATATTGAAATTTGAACTGATTTATAGTATAAAGAAGAAGAACCAATCGAGATACTAGCTTGAGAAATAAAGTCATAATATTGAGGAAGCCACACGGGAACCGAAGGAAACAGTGAGATCACTGAACCCCCACCTCTTTGTAGGTAAATTTTGAGGACGAAATTTATTAAGGGGGAGAATTGTAATGATCCGAACTTTACGGTTATCGGAAAAGTGTATTTTCGGGTCTCTGGTTTTGAAAAATGGATACGTAAATATTTATTAAAAATATTTACGAAGTTAAATGAATGGTTAATTAAAGTTTAATGAAGTGAATTAGCTTAAATTAAGGATAATTAGGAAAAAAGATTAAATTGAATGAAGTGTGAAAGTTTAGTTGTAGATTAAAAGAAAATAAAAAGGGCCAAAATGGGAATAAAGCCAATTTACTATAAATGTGGCGGCAAACTTAGATAAAATCTAAGATTTTTATTGAATTTTTTTTATATGTTTAAGGTTTTAAATTAATTATATTAAATAAATAAAAGAAAGACAAGTGTATGGTAAAAATAAAGTACATGTGTAATAAATATTGTACATACATTTGTAATACATGTATGTATTTACTTATTATTTAACTAAAAATTAATGTATTTATTATTATTAAATTGATATTATGTGATGAATAAATTAAATAAAGACATATGTGTAGATATGATTTGATACAAGTGTATAGATAAAAATATATTCAATTGTAATTCTATTATTTAAGTATCAATAGATATTTATTATTTACAAAAGATATTTATTAATTAAATAATTATATTATAAGATTTTATGTGATAAATATATTAAATTAAGACAAATATATGGTGCATATGGTGACATGTGTGATACTAATATACATACATTTGTAAAATACATGCATATTTACTTATTATATAAGTATATTATTAAATTATATATTATTATTAAGTAAAAGATATTTATATAATAAATAATTAGAGAAAAACAAATGTGATAATATAAGTGGATACAAATGTTAAAAGAATATTTGTTATTAAATAGATTTTTATAATAGATATTTATTAAGTTATTATATATATATATATATATATATATATATAAAGGGGTGGAAGAAAAGAAGAAGGAAAGAGAAATAGAAACAAAAAGCCAAACGAAACAGAGAGCACAGGAAGGAAAGAAGGAAAAAAAGAAAAGAAAGAAGAAAAGAGAAAATTCAAAGTTTGAAGCTTGGAAGTTTAATAGGTAAGTTAATTTAGCCATTTTCTTTTAATTTTGATATTTTATAAGCTTTAAAATAAAGTTTTGATGAATTTAAGTTGAGGTCTTTGAAGTTTTAAGGTTTTTAATATGGTTTATGTTGAACTAGAAAATGAATTAGGGATTTCAAGTTAGAATTAGGTAAATGATTTAATAAGCTATAAGGAAACAGTTTTGGACAGCAACAGAAGCTTAACTTTGAAAAATCACCAAAAATTGTAGAAATCGAATTAGAGGATGAATAAGATATGAAATTAAAGCTTATTGAGTTTAGTTTCTTATAAAAGAAACGATATAAGTAATGGATTCGTGAATCAGGAGATATTTGAATTATTGTGGGACTGGTTCAGAATAATTTCGAGATACTCTGTTTTGAATTTGGAAAATCATTAAAAATTGTACAAAAATAATTATGGGACATAATTTATATAGTTAGATTCCTTAATTAGTCTATTTTTAGAAGAAATAAACAAGAACATCATTTGTATTCTGTACAAAGAGATAATTAAATTTTAGTGAAGAAAGGTCGGAATTGTTAGACAGCAGAATAGGGGTGACTTTAAAGAATAAAATGTAATTATTGGATAGATAAAAAATTCTGAAAATTTTATGATAATAAAATATGTGAGTCTAGTTTCATAAAAAATTTACGAATCTTAATTTGGAGTTCTGTAGTTCAAGATATAAATAATTTAGTGACTATGAGACAAATGGACAGCTTTGAATAAGCATATGAGTAAATAGTAAAAATGATATTTATGAGCATATTATATACATAACGGATGTGGAATGGAGGGGAGGAGGAGGAAAATGTAAATGCCCAATTCGTTCAGGTTTATATTAAAAATGGTTAATTTGTGTGTTATAAGATTCGAGGACTAAATTGATTAAGAGTAAAATTTGAGGGGCAAATTTATAAAATTATCAAAAATGACCAAATTGAGTAAAATGAGTTATTAATTTAGATCAAGATCGATTGAAAAATCGATGAAAATAGAAAATTTCTAAAATTCCCCCTGAATCTTGGTATTTTAGCGATTTAGCCAGGTAAGTTCAGGTAACCTAATTATGTGAATTGAATTGAGTAAGTTTATATGGCTTAATTGTAGTAATTAATTGTTAGAATTATGAATGATACGATGTATTATTTCATATGTTCGTTATTAAATTTTGAATAAGGTAAAAGTATGGTAATAGAATTAAATGCTCAGATTGATTAAAACACTGAGTTGAGTACTTTCATTCAGTGATAAAAGACGAATTGACAGAAAAGACCATGGTTGGGCCATGACAATATGTGATTATGTGATTCTGTGTAAGACCATAGCTAGGTTATGGCATCAAGTTGTAAATATGTGTAAGACCATGGTTGGACTATTGCATTGAGAAAACGAAGTACTCAATTCCGTAATATGTTCACTAATTTGACAAAGTTGGTAAGTGTTACATGAAATTATGTGATATAAGGAAACACAAGTTGATGGTACATGAAATATAGATATAATGAATTATTTGATTTATGTTTATGAAGAAACAACAAGAGAATGATATTTATCATGACATGTAAATATTTGATTATCTTTGATACGTTGATATAAAAGAATTAAGTATGTTGAGACAAGTAATAAATTCAAGTAAAACATGTCGAGAAAAATAAGTATGTTTAAGGAACAATAGTAGTTTTTAAATTTTAATTGGTTCCAAATATGAATGCTCGATGAAATAAAATATCTGATGAATAAATCGGTAACTCCGGTAATGCTCCGTAACTCCATTCCGGTATCAGGCACTTTATGTGTCGTATGCTGCTTCTTATATTGATCAAGTACTATGTACCATTTTAGGCACAATGTGCCGTACTGGTGTGTTTGGTTGGATCCGTGTATCCGCCTGAGTCCGAGTTATGTTAATAGGGTTAAATAAATGAAATGAGAAAATCGAATGAATTTGATTGATTGAACTACTGAAGGTATGAAAAAGTGGAGGTATGAATTGAAATGTGAATTGAAATTGAGATACGAGATTGAGAGCTTGAACCAAAGGTTCATGAAATGATTAAAGATAATATAGATAATATGTGATGCCTTTGATGGAAGACTATTGTTGAGATATGAAATTAAATATAAATTAACACATATGACTTATACTGTTACATGTTTGATGTCTAATATTTACTATAGTTTTTATAATTTGAATTATAGTAAGTCCACTATGTATAGACATACCCAACATACGGATTGTATTACTATAATTCAAATTTAAATGACGTGTATGGTAAGTAAAGTATGAGGTAGTGTTATTGTTGAATTGAATGGAAATTGAATTGAGTGATAGATAAATATTAGTATTAAATTGTATATTGATGAGAAAGTAAAATTAAATTTAGTTGTGAATGAATTGAAGGTAAAATTGGAATTGTAAAGTGATATATAAAGTACATGATAATCATTATTAGTAAATTATGAATGATTAGTGAATTTTGAAATGTATTACATATAAAGAATGGGTATAAATGATGAACTAGATAAATATAAATATATATATAGAAAGGAACTACAGAATTATAGAGATAATGAAGTTCACGATAAAAGTCTTGTTATGTGTATATATATGAAAGCCAAATTTAAAACTTTATGACCTCAGCCCCCTCATAAGTATAGTTTTATACAGTGAAATTTACCAGATTTATATTAATTAAGTTTACAAGTGTGAAATAGAAGAGTTCAGTGGTTAAATGATTAATAATGCAGTTAAAGCTAAGAATGGGTTAGTTAGTAAAGATGATTATAACTGAGATATCATATAATTTTTCTGAAGATTATTTAGAGTACGTACTGTTATTGTTAAGAAAAAAAAGGTATTCATGAGTAATCAATTTATTTAGGTATGACATTTACAAAACGAATTTACTGGAAATTTCCTCTGAATTAGTTCCTTTAGTGAATTGAATAATGTGATATTATTTATGACTTTGGTAGTCAGTGGAGTAGTAATGAAATCATAAAAATATCTGAAAGCAGTTGTTATAATTGGATATGACACAACAATTTTTCTAAGTATTCTACATGATTTGTTATATACAGAAATATATGTAAGTGTTCATTTTCAAATGTGATTATTATTGATTATAGAAAGAGCTGGACTGGTGATGAATTGACTGGTTTTATTTCAAAAAATACCAAAAAAAATTAAAAAATTAAAAAAATATTATTATGAGATTTTCAGGATTTGGTCTTCGAAAGACATAGATCAGATCTTCCACATGTTACTTTGACAAGGGATATTGAAATTTGAACTGATTTATAGTATAAAGAAGAAGAACCAATCGAGATACTAGCTTGAGAAATAAAGTCATAATATTGAGGAAGCCACACGGGAACCGAAAGAAACAGTGAGATCACTGAACCCCCACCTCTTTTTAGGTAAATTTCGAGGATGAAATTTATTAAGGGGGGAGAATTGTAATGACCTGAACTTTACGGTTATCGAAAAAGTGTATTTTCGGGTCTCTGTTTCTGAAAAATGGATACGTAAATATTTATTAAAAATATTTATGAAGTTAAATGAATGGTTAATTAAAGTTTAATGAAGTGAATTAGCTTAAATTAAGGATAATTAGGAAAAAAGATTAAATTGAATGAAGTGTGAAAGTTTAGTTGTAGATTAAAAGAAAATAAAAAGGGCCAAAATGGGAATAAAGCCAATTTACTATAAATGTGGCGGCAAAATTAGATAAAATCTAAGATTTTTATTGAATTTTTTTATATGTTTAAGGTTTTAAATTAATTATATTAAATAAATAAAAGAAAGACAAGTGTATGGTAAAAATAAGATACATGTGTAATAAATATTGTACATACATTTGTAATACATGTATGTATTTACTTATTATTTAACTAAAAATTAATGTATTTATTATTATTAAATTGATATAATGTGATGAATAAATTGAATAAAGACAAATGTGTGGATATGATTTGATAAAAGTGTATAAATAAAAATATATTCAATTGTAATACTTGTATTTAAGTATTAATAGATATTTATTATTTACAAAAGGTATTTATTAATTAAATAATTATATTATAAGATTTTATGTGATAAATATATTAAATTAAGACAAATGTATGGTGCATATGGTGACATGTGTGATACTAATATACATACATTTGTAAAATACATGCATATTTACTTATTATATAAGTATATTATTAAATTACATATTATTATTAAGTAAAAGATATTTATATAATAAATAGATTAGAGAAAAACAAGTGTGATAATATAAGTGGATACAAATGTTAAAAGAATATTTGTTATTAAATAGATTTTTATAATAGATATTTATTAAGTTATTATATTTTATATATATATATATATATATAGAAAGGGGTGGAAGAAAAGAAGAAGGAAAGAGAAATAGAAACAGAAAGCCAAACGAAACAGAGAGCACAGGAAGGAAAGAAGGAAAAAGAGAAAAGAAAGAAGAAAAGAGAAAGTTCAAAGTTTGAAGCTTGGAAGTTTAATAGGTAAGTCAATTTAACCCTTTTCTTTTAATTTTGATGTTTTATAAGCTTTAATGTAAAGTTTTGATGAATTTAAGTTGAGGTCTTTGAAGTTTTAAGGTTTTGAACATGGTTCAGAATAATTTCGAGATACTCTATTTTGAATTTGGAAAACCATGTTCAAAACCTTAAAACTTCAAAGACCTCAACTTAAATTCATCAAAACTTTACTTTAAAACTTATAAAACATCAAAATTAAAAGAAAAGTGCTAAATTGACTTACCTATTAAACTTCCAAGCTTCAAACTTTGAACTTTCTCTTTTCTACTTTCTTTTTCTCTATTTCATTCTTTCCTTCCCCTGCTCTCTGTTTCGTTTGGCTTTCTGTTTCTATTTCTCTTTCCTTCTTCTTTTCTTCCACCCCTTTATATATATATATATATATATATATATATATATAATATATATATATATTAACTTAATAAATATCTATTATAAAAATCTATTTAATAACAAATATTCTTTTAACATTTGTATCCACTTATATTATCACACTTGTTTTTCTCTAATCTATTTATTATATAAATATCTTTTACTTAATAATAATATATAATTTAATAATATACTTATATAATAAGTAAATATGCATGTATTTTACAAATGTATGTATATTAGTATCACACATGTCACCATATGCACCATACATTTGTCTTAATTTAATATATTTATCACATAAAATCTTATAATATAATTATTTAATTAATAAATACCTTTTGTAAATAATAAATATCTATTAATACTTAAATACAAGTATTACAATTGAATATATTTTTATTTATACACTTTTATCAAATCATATCCACACATTTGTCTTTATTTAATTTATTCATCACATAATATCAATTTAATAATAATAAATACATTAATATTTAGTTAAATAATAAGTAAATACATACATATATTACAAATGTGTGTACAATATTTATTACACATGTATCTTATTTTTATCATACACTTGTCTTTCTTTTATTTATTTAATATAATTAATTTAAAACCTTAAGCATATAGAAAAAATTCAATAAAAATCTTAGATTTTATCTAAGTTTGCCGCCACATATATAGTAAATTGGCTTTATTGCCATTTTGGCCCTTTTTATTTTCTTTTAATCTACAACTAAACTTTCACACTTCATTCAATTTAATCATTTTTCCTAATTATCCTTAATTTAAGCTAATTCACTTCATTAAACTTTAATTAACCATTCACTTAACTTCGTAAATATTTTTAATAAATATTTACGTACCCATTTTTCAGAAATAGAGACCCGAAAATATACTTTTTCGATAACCGTAAAGTTCGGGTTATTACAATTCTCCCCCCTTAATAAATTTTGTCCTCGAAATTTACCTAAAAAGAGGTGGGGGTTCGGTGATCTCACTGTTTCTTTCGGTTCCCGTGTGGCTTCCTCAATATTTTGACTTCATTTCTCAAGCTAGTATCTCGATCGGTTCTTCTTCTTTATATTATAAATCAGTTCAAATTTCAATATCCCTTGTCAAAGTAACATGTAGAAGATCTGATCTATGTCTTTCGAAGACCAAATCCTGAAAATCTCATAATAATATTTTTTTTAATTTTTTTAATTTTTTTTGGTATTTTCTGAAATAAAACCAATCAATTCATCACCAGTCCAACTCTTTCTATAATCAATAATAATCACATTTGAAAATGAACACTTACATATATTTCTGTATATAACAAATCATGTAGAATACTTAGAAAAATTGTTGTGTCATATCCAATTAGAACAACTGCTTTCAGATATTTTTACGATATCATTACTACTCCACTGACTACCAAAGTCATAAATAATATCACATTATTCAATTCACTAAAGGAACTAATTCAGAGGAAATTTCCAGTAAATTCGTTTTGTAAATGCCATACCTAAATAAATTGATTACTCATGAATACCTTTTTTTTCTTAACAATAACAGTACGTACTCTAAATAATCTTCAGAAAAATTATATGATATCTCAGTTATAATCATCTTTACTAACTAACCCATTCTTAGCTTTAACTGCATTATTAATCATTTAACCACTGAACTCTTCAATTTCACACTTGTAAACTTAATCAATATAAATCTGGTAAATTTCACTGTATAAA
Source organism: Gossypium stocksii (assembly GCA_020496765.1). Lineage (NCBI taxonomy): Eukaryota > Viridiplantae > Streptophyta > Magnoliopsida > Malvales > Malvaceae > Gossypium > Gossypium stocksii. Next base: position 86,697,192 of record CM035620.1, read on the forward strand.
ACTATACTTATGAGGGGGCTGAGGTCATAAAGTTTTAAATTTGGCTTTCATATATATACACATAACATGACTTTTATCGTGAATTTCATTATCTCTATAATTATGTAGTTCCTTTCTATATATATATTTATATTTATCTAGTTTATCATTTATACCCATTCTTGACATGTAATATATTTCAAAATTCACTAATCATTCATAATTTACTAAGAATGATTATCATGTACTTTATATATCACTTTACAATTCCAATTTTACTTTCAATTCATTCACAACTAAATTTAATTTTACTTTCTCATCAATATACAATTTAAACAAGGTGATAAATTAATTTTAGAAACTGATGCTTCAGATAAACATTGGGGATGTATATTCAAAGCAAAAACAAAAAAATGAAGAGTTAATTTGTGGATATAGTTCAGGAAAATTTAAACCAAATGAAATCAATTATGTTATATATGAAAAAGAATTATTAGCAATAAAAAAAGGAATAAAAAAATTCTTAATATATTTAGCATTTGAATATTTTATTATTAAAACTGATAATCAAGCTGTCAAACAATTCCTTACTAATATTTTATTTCAAATTTTATTATAATTTCTTTTTCAAAATTTCTAGTCATATAATTAACTTGTCTATTATTATTATTATTATTAAAAGATCTTAGATAATCATCTTTTTAAATATCTGATTCTATTTTCCTTTTACCATAAGGATCTTTTTTATCCTTTTCTTTAGGTTTTGGGATATATGGATCTGTGTTGTCAGTATCCATAGATTCTGGTATTTCTATATTTTCATCCTCTTCTGTTGAAGTGTTTTCTTCATGAGAATTATAACTAGTAGCATTAATTTCTTCCGAAATTATAGAATTATTATCTTCTGATTTAGTAGAATTATTAGAACTACTACTACTACCTGTAACATCGTTATTTAACATATAATGATAGTTAAATATTTTAAATAAACCTTTATGTTTTTCATAAAGTTCTTCTATTAATTTTAAATATTCTACTCTTTCATATTGATCTTCTGTGGTAGAAAATCTATCTTTTCAATGTTCTATAAGTTCTTCATAACACTGGAAACCATATTTTTGTTGTTTTGAATATTCTCTTTTTTGTTTTTCTTTTTTAATGCTATTATTAGTATCCGACTCGTCTGAAGAAGTTTGGTCTTCCTCAGATAAAGCTAATATTACGTTACTATTACCATAGTATAAAGGTCCTAAATCCATTTCTTGTTCTTCACTTTTTTTAGTAAGAACATTATCTAGTTTATTATTAATATCTGATAAAAGTTCTTTAGACTCGTTATTCAAGTCTAACCCAGTTACTTTACTCATATTTTCAACTTTATTTTCAATATTAATAACCTTATTATATAACTTATTAAAAGATACAGAAGTTATATCAACAAGACTATTGATACCTTTACTAAGAGCCGAAATATTATTTTCATTTTTAGGTTCAATATGCATAGTATGATTACAAGTTTTATCTTTATATAAACAATCCATTTCTTCCATATTATTTATCTTTGGTACCTAAAACCTTTTGTTATCTTAGTATGTCTTTACCAAAAGCCTAAACACGTCCTCCCTGGACTTCAACAGGCAACAAAGACACAACAACATATATATGGGTTTCAAGATAAATAATTATGAAATAAACAGAATTGTAAACAAAAGATAGAAACTTACAATAATACTACGATATTATTGCTTCCAAGTATCGTTACTCCGGCCCTCTGATACCAATAACGGGGAACTATGTGGCTCAATACAGTGGAAGATAATATACAAAGAGAGTTTTTCTTATTAGGAAAGGAAATTTTTAGAGAACTTTACAAAGGAAAATCAAAATGAAAGAAAACTATTCTAAAACTTGATGCCTTTCTTAGGCTACAACAATGCCTATTTATAATACAAGATTTTAACTCTAATTCATTTACAATTCAAATCCGAATAGTGTCTTGATAAAGACGTAATAAATGCTGACTTGATGGTTGCTTCCACGTAGTCTTTTTATTTTGTTGTTTTCTTGGTGATTGTTTTCACATATCTTTGCATTAATGGTTGCTTCCATCATCATGCATCATCATCTTGTCTTATTTGTTTAATGAGACATTTATGATAATTTTTCCTTCTTGGCAAGTCACCGTTAATAATAAATGCTCCTTTTTTGGATGTCATTTTACACGTGTCTTGTCTTGTCTTTATCCTTCTTGGATATTTATCAGATTCATTTCTTCTATTTCGTTCAGATGATGAATCCGGTGAGGGTGTTGGTGAATTCTAACTTTCCCACGTGTCCTTGATTTCCATCATTAATGGATAATCATCAATTTCCATATCAGCTATCTTTTTTAGTAGCTATACAGATTCTTCATCTCGTTTTTGATGAGGTCTTTTTGTGTTATACGCCAGTATTCTTCTTCCATCCGTCCAAAGAACATAAGTATTGTGTTGAAGTAGATATTGGGCCTTGACCATTAAATCAATTCCGGCTTGGACTTGATAATGAGAAAAATCATTATAACACATGTCAATGATTTTTGACAAGTGTTCTTTGTCTTCATTTACTGATGAGAGGTTTGTTCGTCCAAACATTGTTTTAATAATCCAGATTTGATATGACTGATAAAATTTTTATTGTTCAGCTATACCAATAAAACTACTTATCTCTATATGAAAATAGTAAAAGAAATCCATATTAGGAAAACTTGATAATCTGGATTTTACAATAACATGAAAATCTTTAAATATATCAAAAGAAAGATTTTGGACAGTTATCTCTTTAACAAATCCCCATTCAATACTGGTTATATCAAATGGTTCATAATTAAGCCTAAATTTTATAGTAGGAAATTTTTCTCCTACATGATTTGTAAAAACATAGGCTTGTAGAAAATATTTAGAAAAACTTTTTTAAATTGAATTTACTGATTGCAAATTATACTATTTATTTTTGTAAAGATTTCAACAGGTAAAATTCTTCTTGATTTGTTGAATAAACATCTTCTAAACATTTTATTTATAATAGGACTGTTTATCCCATTATCAATAAAATATTGAAATATATCAAGAAGATTATTTATCTTCTTAATATCCATATATTCTATATAACATTCTTTCCAATCTCTATATAAAATAGATTTTAATAAAAGTTCATGGGCTTTATTTACTTTATTTTTTTTTTCAACTAAAAATTGAGAAAAATTAGTAAGAGCTCGTCTAAGGTTTGCTCTTTGCTCTAAAATATGGGTTTTCCATATTTTGTTGATAAAGTTATAATATTCCAGCGGTAATCCTGGATTATAAAAATCATTTACTCCAGAAAGCGTTTGTTGTGATAAAAAATTTTCTGCTCCCTAAATAACTTCAGCATAACTGGCTTGAAATGCCGAGTTTGGATCTTGGGACCATTAGGATTGACTTACCGGTTTTGGTGTCAATGAAAACTGTGTTCCAATTGGTGATCTTACCATTGGATATTGTACATAATATCCTTGATTAGGATAAAATGGTACTTGTGTAGGTATAGGAACAAATCCTTGATTGGATTTTGTTATCTTCCCTTTGTTGGGTTTTTTTATGGGCTGTATTCCATTCTCCCATTAGAGGTTTTTTACCTCTATCCATAAGGCCTGCTAAGAAAATCAACAAGAATATTTTCGTCACTTTTTATATATATTACATCAAATTTAAAACTACATAAATCATTATACCATCGTAGAATAAATAATACTATCATTATATGTTAAATAACGATATTACTGATAGTAGTAGTAGTTCTAACAATTCTACTAAATCAGAAGATAATAATTCTATAATTTCGGAAGAAATTAATGCTACTAGTTATAATTCTGATGAAGAAAACACTTCAACAGAAGATGATGAAAATATGGAAATACCAGAACCTATGGATACTGACAACACAGATCCATATATCCCAAAACCTAAAGAAAAGGATAAAAAAGATCCTTATGGTAAAAGGAAAATAGAACCAGATATTCAAAAAGATGATTATCTAAGATCTTTTAATTAAGATAATGAACAAGGCGAAGAAACGACTAGAATTTTTGAAACAATAGTTACTAATGATGTAAAACCTGAAAATCCAGGAGAGTCATCTAGTCAACTTATACCATATAGGATTGATGACTTAAATAAAAGAAATATTGCTCAGGGTGGAATATATTTAGATTTAACCAAAATACCTTTGTCAAATTATGAAAAAATCATAGATGACTGGGCACAATCAATGACTATTATTGTCAACAATAATAGTCATGTTTGGACAAAAGAAAAATTTCAGAATTATTATGTAGGAACATTTCAAGGTGATGTTTTACAATTTCTCAGAAGGTGGGAAGAATCTAAAAAAGGTAAACAACAAAAGGAACAACTTATTAATCAAATAAGTATTCCTAAGAGCTGTTAAAAGCTTAACTTTAATTCTAAAAACAGAATTTTGTGGTTATACTGATAAAAAAGATCAAGATGGCCAATCTAGTTATATTTTATCAAAAATAAAATTATGTGATATTAGATATTTGGAAGAATTTTCTAAAAAATTTCTTCACGAATATCAAAAGTTGAAAAATAGTAATATAAAATTTTGGAAAAACCAATATTTTCACAAATTACCACCACCATGGGATGAAATTTGTATAAACAAATACACCTCGTATTTAGAAAAACACAGTAAAACAACTGGTGTAGATATAGAAAATATAGATACTATAGGAAATAGGATTAATTTTGCTAGAGAAAGGATAACTTTACATTGTTTACAAAGTAAAGCTGCTAAACAAGTTAAAAATAAATTAAGTCATAAATATTGTTCAAAACTATTAGAAGGTGAATGGGAGTTTGGTTGTAAATCTATACGACCTCAGACTCATAAAAATTATAAAGATAAAAAATATAAGATGTTTAGATGGAAACCAAGAAATAAAAAATATACTGGTTATAATAATAAGAAGAAGAAAAAGAAAAAATATATAAGAAGAAAAACTTCTGAAAAACCTAAAAAACAAATTTCTAAATGTTTTATATGTGATGAAGAAGGTCACATAGCTCCAAATTGTCCTAATAAGGGAAAGAATGCAAGAAAAATAATTAAAAGTATTGAAGAACAAGATTTAGAAATATGTTATAGTGAAGAAATAAATCCTAACGAAATATTATATAAATTGATATCAGAAACAGATTCTGATACAGATAATGAAGAATATATCTTCATGTTAGGAAGTAATAATCAATTAGAAGAAATTCCTAAAACTGAACAACAGGATATAAACTTAGGAAATTTAATTGGAGAAGAAAAAGACTTCTCGGAAGAAATGATCAAAAAAATTAATAAAAATTATATTTCTAAAGAAGAAATATATAAAATATCTAAGTTTAAAATATGGTCACAAAGACATATAGAAAATATTAATGGTAATACTGTCGCTAAAGATACTAAAGGAGGATTAATTGAAATTCCTTTATTTACTAAAGAAAAAATTAAGATGATTAGAAAGAAATATCCTCAGGTTAGATATATACATTTAGGTATAATTATAATTACAATAAGAGCTTTATTTAGAAGAGGACATGATGTACCTATTATAGTTGTTTTATTAGATAAAAGATTTTAAAATCCAATAAAAGCACTTATTGGAAGAATTCAATCAAATTTACATACTGGAGTAATAGGATTTAAGGTAAAACCAAATTACTTTATATCTGTTACAGACTCTCTAATAGAAGAGTGTCCATGTCTAAGAATTCAGACAAAAAATTTTGATATTAAAGACCTAGCAGAGGACCTTGCAATAAGCTGGACTGCTATTAATAAATATACTAATACAACAGAAGTAGAAATAAAAGAAGTCAATAATAAAATTATTGAACTTTTTGAACCAAATAAAATTACTACAGAAATACAACCAAAATTATTACACTTAAAAGATCTTTCTATTCCAAAAGATTGGATAATAGGAGATATACATAATGCAAGTAGTTCAAAACCAGTAAGTACTAAAGAGTATATGGCATCAGGTGATAAGTTATATTTTAAAAATAATCTGTTAACAAATACAGATGATAATTTAGTTTTACCCTCAAATTCTCAAATAGAAGAAGAAGAAGATAATATAAGTACAACATCTGCTACACCAATAGGAATGAAAACAGTTCATATTCCTATTTTTTTCTACCGAACCAAGTAGAAATTCTAGAAATACTAGAATAGAAGACATACATACTTCGGTACAAAATATTAAAAATTGTATATATATTGAAATAACAATTAAGGATAAAAATCATTTACATGCTTTATTAGATACAGGTGCTACAACAAGTAGTTGTAAAATGGATGCTGTTCCTATAGAAAATTGGAAACCTAGAAAAAGACCAATAAAGGTTAGTGGAATAAATGGTAATAAAACTTTAATATATTATAAGGCTAGGAATATACAAATTTACATAAATAATGTAGAATTTGCAATTCCTAAAATATTATGTTTTCCTCATATGAAGGGTGATATATTATTAGGAAATAATTTTATAAAACAATATTTACTATTTTCTATTAATAAAAAATCAATTATGTTATCTGGAGAAAAAACTTCTATAGAAATACCAATAGTTAAAAATCCTAAATTTATTTGTACTAATTTTTGCTAATTTTCTTAGCAGGCCTTATGGATAGAGGTAAAAAACCTCTAACGGGAGAATGAAATACAGTCCATAAAAAACCCAACAAAGGGAAAATAACAAAATCTAATCAAGGATTTGTTCCTATACCTAAACAAGTACCATTTATCCTAATCAAGGATATTATAATATCCAACGGTAAGATCACCAATTAGAACACAGTTTTCATTGACACCAAAACTGGTAAGTCAATCCCAATGGTCCCAAGATCCAAACTCGGCATTTCAAGCCAGTTATGCTGAAGTTATTCAGGGAGCAAAAATTTTTTTATCACAACAAACGCTTTCTGAAGTAAATGATTTTTATAATCCAGGATTACCACTAGAATATTATAATTTTATTAACAAAATATGGAAAACTCATATTTTAGAGCAAAGAGCAAATTTTAGACAAGCTCTTACTAATTTTTCTCAATTTTTAGTTGAAAAAACAACTAAAGTAAATAAAGCCCATGAACTTTTATTAAAATCTATTTTATATAGAGATTGGGAAGAATGTTATGTAGAATATATGGATATTAAGGAGATAAATAATCTTCTTGATATATTTCAATATTTTATTGATAATGGGATAAACAGTCCTATTATAAATAAAATGTTTAGAATATGTTTATTCAACAAATCAAGAAGAATTTTACCTGTTGAAATCTTTTCAAAAATAAATAGTATAATTTGCAATCAGCAAATTCAATTTAAAAAAGCTTTTTCTGAATATTTTCTACAAGCCTATGTTTTTACAAATCATGTAGGAGAAAAATTTCCTACCATAAAATTTAGGCTTAATCATGAACCATTTGATATAACCAGTATTGAATGGGGATTTGTTAAAGAGATCCAAAATCTTTCTTTTGATTTATTAAAAGATTTACCTGCTATTGTAAAATCCAGATTATCAAGTTTTCCTAATATGGACTTCATTTACTATTTTCATATAGAGATAAGTAGTTTTATTGGTATAGTTGAACAAGAAAAATTTTATCAGCCATATCAGATCTGGATTATTAAAACATGTGTTATAATGATTTTTCTCATTATCAAGTCCAAGCCGAAATTGATTTAATGGTCAAGGCCCAGTATCTACTTCAACACAATACTTATGTTCTATGGACGGATGGAAGAAGAATACTGGCGTACAACACAGAAAGACCTCATCAAGAACGAGATGAAGAATCTGTGCAGCTACTAAAAAAGTTAGCTGATATGGAAATTGATGATTATCCATTAACGATGGAAATCAAGGACACATGGGAAAGTTGGAATTCACCAGCACCCTCACCTGATTCATTACATCTGGACAAAATAGAATAAATGAATCTGATAAATATTCAAAAAGGATAAAGACAAAACAAGACACGTGTAAAAATGACATCCAAAAATGGAGCATTTATTATTAACGGTGACTTGCCAAGAAGGAAAAATCATCATAAATGTCTCACTAAACAAGACAAGATGATGATGCATTATGATGGAAGCAACCATTAATGCAAAGATATGTGAAAACAATCACCAAGATAACGACAAAATAAAAAGACTATGTGGAAGCAACCATCAAGTCAGCATTTATTACGTCTTTATCAAGACACTGCTCGGATTTGAATTGTAAATGAATTAGAGTTAAAATCTTGTATTATAAATAGGCATTGTTGTAGCCTAAGAAGGGCATCGAGTTTTAGAATAGTTTTCTTTCATTTTGCTTTTCTTTTGTAAAGTTCTCTAAAAATTTCCTTTACTAATAAGAAAAACTCTCTTTGTATATTATCTTCCTCTGTATTGAGCCATTTAGTTCCCTGTTATTGGTATCAGAGGGCCAGAGTAACGATAATTGGAAGCAATAATATCGTAGTATTATTGTAAGTTTCTATCTTTTTTTTACAATTCTGTTTATTTCATAATTATTTATCTTGAAACCCATATATCTGTTGTGGTGTCTTTGTTGCCTGTTGAAGTCCAGGGAGGACGTGTTTAGGCTTTTGGTAAAGACATACTAAGATAACAGAAGGTTTTAGGTACCAAAGATAAATAATATGGAAGAAATGGATTGTTTATATAAAGATAAAACTTGTAATCATACTACACATATTGAACCTAAAAATGAAAATAATATTTCGGCTCTTAGTAAATGTATCAATAGCCTTGTTGATATAACTTCTGTATATTTTAATAAGTTATATAATAAGATTACTAATATTGAAAATAAAGTTGAAAATATGAGTCAAGTAACTGAGTTAGACTTGAATAACGAGTCTAAAGAACTTTTATCAGATATTAATAATAAACTAGATAATGTTCTTACTGATAAAAGTGAAGAACAAGAAATGGATTTAGGACCTTTATACTATGGTAATAGTAACGTAATATTAGCTTTATCTGAGGAAGACCAAACTTCTTCGGACGAGTCGGATACTAATAATAGCATTAAAAAAGAAAAACAAAAAAGAGAATATTCAAAAAAAATATGATTTCCAGCGTTATAATGAACTTATAGAACATTGGAAAGATAAATTTTCTACCACAGAAGATCAATATGAAAGAGTAGAATATTTAAAATTAATAGAAGAACTTTATGAAAAAAATAAAGGTTTATTTAAAATATTTAACTATCATTATATGTTAAATAACGATATTACAGATAGTAGTAGTAGTAGTTCTAATAATTCTACTAAATTAGAAGATAATAATTCTATAATTTCGGAAGAAATTAATGCTACTAGTTATAATTCTGATGAAGAAAACACTTCAATAGAAGAGGATGAAAATATAGAAATACTAGAACCTATGGATACTGACAACACAAATCCATATATCCCAAAACCTAAAGAAATGATAAAAAAGATCCTTATGGTAAAAGGAAAATAGAACCAGATATTCAAAAAGATGATTATCTAAGATCTTTTACTAAAGATAATGAACAAGACAAAGAAACGACTAGAAGTTTTGAAACAATAGCTACCAATGATGTAAAACCTGAAAATCCAGGAGAGTTATCTAGTCAACCTATACCATATAGGATTGATGACTTAAATAAAAGAAATGTTGCTCAGGGTGGAATATATTTAGATTTAACCAAAATACCTTTGTCAGATTATGAAAAAACCATAAATGACTGGGCACAATCAATGACTATAGTTGTCAACAATAATAGTCATGTTTGGACAAAAGAAAAATTTCTGAATTATGTTGTAGGAACATTTCAAGGTGACCACTGTTAGACACTTTATTGGATTTCATGTTTTTACTGGTTATTTACTGTTTTTACTATGCTTAATTATTTTGGGAGTTTTTATGTAATGTGGACGTTTAGACTATTTCATTTTTACATTGGGATTTCAAATTATTATTTTATTGATTTATTAACTTCAACATCACAAACACTTTTTAAAACTAAATTAAAGATTTTCGTATGAATGAACGGTTTTCAACACTTCCGCGAAAAGGAAATATTTTCAAGCAAACCAACCAATACTTAATTTCTGGCTAAAAAGAAAATAATAATCTGAACAAGTTTTGATAATCGAAATGGTTTTCCAAAAACACTCTCATGTGAAGCCACCAGATTCGGCCATAACGTCTAGGCCGGGTTTAAAGTGATTCATAACCGCTAGGATTAATGGTTCGAGAAGGAAAAGGTGATACTAAAGCAAACTTTTGGGCTTGACACTTAGGGTGGGTTCGGATAGGTATTGTGTTTACCTGCGGTTACTGTAAAAATAGCGGTGGTGGTGAGATTAAATACTGTAACGATATTGTAGCATGAGACAAAAAGTAAACTAAATGCACCACCCCACCGCCCATCCAAACCCGTCCTTAGTTTTTACTTATTTGCTTCTTCTTGGAGAGGGTATTTCTTTATGATGAAGGGTTCAAAGTGTTTTAGTAAAAGCAAGAGTATTTTAATAATTTCCCAACTTAGTTGGTGAGTCGTGGACTCTTGACATCAAACTTAGTCAGGAACTTAATAAAGTGTAGAGGGCCACTAGAATAAGCACGATCCACACCATGAATGGTGCAGATAGCTACTAGGTTTGAAGGTTGGAGAAGGTTAAGGTGATACTTGTAACACCCCTTAACCAGTCCGGTCGCCGAACCCAAGTAACGAGATGTTACAAACAAATTACCAATCAAAACCATACAATTTTTTCATATAAATCTCAATTAAAAACTAATTAACACAAAACTAGCATGTATAAATGCATTAATTAATCTATTTCAGATAAATATTGACTAAACGAAAACTTATAAATGATTCGGGAAAGAATAGGGATCGATTTGAATCAAAAAGAAAAAGTTGGAAAAAAATTGAAAACGGGGGAGACACGGCCTTGTCCCTTCCTGTGTGAAATGGCCAAGGTCATGTGGATGGCCCACATGGCCGTGTAAGCAAACCGTGTAACAACATGATGTTGTGTGAAATTAATGTCACACGACAGTATCACCAAGCCGTGTGACAAAACTCAGCCCGTGTGGCTCAAGAATATGGTCGTGTAGCCAAATCGTGTACAACTCAAAGTAGGTTCACACGGCCGTGTCATAGATCGTGTGCTCGACCGTGTACAAGTTACACCAAAAATTAAATAGGCCATATAGTCGTATAAGGTAACAGTGTGTGACACACGGCCGTGTGATAGAATGTGTCCTAGGTCGTGTGCACCTAAAATAACCTCATAATCAAACCATTTCACCTACCATTGCTTGGTCACCAAGCCATACCATTTGCACCTAAAATTTCCCATTTCAAACATACTAAATCATGTCAAAACATACCATATATCACCCAACCTAATTGCCTAACCAATATGACCATAAAGGCACCTCAATTTACAATTCAGACTCAACCAAAGTGAATATGCTCAAACATATCATTCAAGCAATCTAACAAGTCATCCACCAAATACCATTACCTTCTCATATATACATATTTATATACAATTATAAACATAAATATCAAGACCATCAAGATATAAAATGCCATCAAACTACAAAATCAACATTTTAGACACGATTTCCTAGGTACACGCCAAAACCAATTTAAGAGCATCATTGTCATTGGATGCTGAGTCGACGTACAAACCGAATTGTACCTCACCTGCGCACGGGAAAACAAACTGTATGTTGAGTATAACTCAGTGATATTTCTATAATCGAATAATAAAACATGTTATAAATGTTATAATGCATTTTAACATGACAATATACTAGTCCTATAACATCATCTAATTATTCAATCTATTTACATATCTTAAACTGAGCTTATAAACTAATATCCACTATCTACCCTATATTCAATTTCATTATACTCAATTTCTCAGTTCTACAATATAATTTCATCAACCAATTATTAATTCACATATGTGACAACATAATTCATCATTAATTGAACTAAATTGCACAATTATATTAATATATCCTATTTTCAAATCTATTCAATTTAGTCCTTATCACAAACAACTAATTTGAATCAGTTTAATTCAGCTCATCTGTCATTTCAAACTTACCTTATGTTATTAACATGCAGCGCAATTTGTGAACACAATAATTGAAAAGGTTCGGGTTATAAAAATACAAGTCATGTACCTAACATACTGGCTATCGACTCAATCATCTTTAGAGCATAAGCCTCCACTTATATCAAAGCACATGAGTTACATACACATGGTCAATGACTAACTCAGGATTTAGTAAGTCACACCATGAATGTCACAAATGAATCAATTCACGAATAGTTGTTGTGAAATGTTAAGAGAAGGAATTTATATTGATTTTTGGATTATATTTTTGAATATGGAAACTGAAGAAATGATAAAAATGGAGTTTACAAGCTTGATTGAGGACGAATTAAAGCTTATGAAGGTAATGATTAAGTGTTTTAGAGCATCCCTTACAGTAAGTACCCTGGGATACTCTTACTTTTCCTACACTAAAATGCTTAGGAAAATAATGAATTTAAGTTGTTAATATGAAAATAGTGTAATAAATATGATATTTGTTATATGAATATATATTAAATGTGTTATAATTGGGTGAATGCGTTTAATATGGCACTTGAATTACTTGGCTATTAACATTTGCACTAAAATAGTTTTGGGAAAAAAACAGTAGTGTGTCTTTGAAAATTCATCAAAAATGGTAGAAATTGAATTAAAAGTTGAGCCACATATGGTTTGAAAGCTTACAAGTCTAGTTTTTATTGGAACAAACGGAACTTTAATTCGAATTACACAATAAGAGGTAAATATGTTTAAGTGAGGGAAGGTTGAAACTATTGGTAGCATCCCCTTTTTTGAATTTGAAAATTTGTTAATAATTGTATAAAATGAATTAGACAATTAGCCTTATATGTATAAAAATATTATTAAGTATATTTTCTAATAAAAGTAAGGTGAATTCATCTAAATTATATTTTAGAATTAAAATATTTTTGAGTGAAAGAGGTTAGATTTGTTTGGCAACAACTTTGTCCCAACTTCAAAAATTTTCTAGCATGTGTATACAAGAGAAAAATTTTGGAAAATTTTTTGATTGAAGGTTCAAGTGTCCAGTTTTAAGAACATCAAATGGATTTTGATTTTGAAATTTTTTGTATTGAGAAATAAATAATTTAATGACTACTACTTAAATAGAAAATTTTATTTTGAAAGGTAAAGAATAATAAAAATATGACTCTACACAAATTGGAACTATTAAAAGAAATGGACATATGCACAAGGTCTAAAGAAATATGGAAATGCGTTTGTAAATGTAAAGCACATATGGTGCATTCAATCGAAAAATGAACATGCCTGAAAGTAGACCTGATTATGGGTCGGGCGACACTCCTATGCCCAAAGGCCTGCTTGAAAAGTGGGAGGGTTTGGATAAAAATATTTTCCCAAAAAATAGGTTTGGACATAAAAATAAGGCCCGTTTTTTAGTCAGGCCTTGAGTAAGATTTTTTGGCTCGACTCGAATTTGCTTAAAAAAACTCACTGCTAGTTACTATTGTTTGTTGTTGCTTGTTTGCCATATTGATGTTGTTTTGTTGTCATTCTGCTATTGTATTGCTACTATTTCATTGTTTTTATTTGGATATTATACAATTCTTATTTTATTATTAATTTTACTACTATTTTAGAGGCATTTGCTTACTAAGTTACAACTATCTTAGTGTTATTTAATATAGGTGGGTCGGGTCGAGCTCGAGTTTAGCATTTTTTATTTGGTCCGAGCTTGATGCAAAATTTTAGGCCCATTTTTTTGGCCAAGTCAAGCCCAAGCCTATATAACGAGCCTAAAATTTTGTATTGGCTTCACCCATGATCAGGTCTACTTGCAAAGCCTTTTATTAATATGGATTTGATTATAAGTATGTAAAATCACTCAAAGTGCCATTATGTGTGTATATTTATGTGTTAATGGCGTTGATAAATATATGTTAAATATAATTGTAAAGAGCCTTAGTAGACTTAGTGAAATGTAAGGATACGGTTGACATGCCAATAGAGATTATTAGTGCGCGTACAGGTTATACGGAGATTTGAAGATTGGTGATATTACTTTAGCTTGATTGTAACACCCTAAACTGGCCTAGACGTTATGGCTGAATTTGGCATGTCACATGGAAATGTTTTTCGAAAAAATGAGTTGTCGTCAAAAATCTCTTTTCTATATAACCGCTTTACAATATCTTATGTGAATTCTAGGACGTGTCGTTCATTTTCAAAACGTAATTCATTATCACAAAATTGTTCTCTTTCAAAACGTTATTAATTTCAAAATGTCACTTACCGCTTTTTAAAATAGTTGCGTATTTGAGTGAATTTTGTTAAAACGTTTGATTCTTTTTGGTAAACTCAATTATCTCTACTATTAGCAGTTATAAATCATAAATAGTACAAAAAATCCATATTAAAACCATAAATCCCTAGAAGCCATTATTAGATAAAAATACCCCAAATAAAACTTAAAATCATACGTAAGTACGAAACTAAGTAAGACGAGTCGTGTGGCCACCGTGAGTCCTCCACCGCACAAATCTGCCTATGTCTGGGAATTACCTGTATAGTAAAAACAAAAGGGGTGAGCTTACAACAACTCAGTGTGTAGTCCCCATGCAACCATACAGACAGAATGCAGGTAATAACAGACTGGGCCTAAGCCCTTCTCAGTGATAGTATCAGTTTGGGCCTTATTCCATCACAGTATCTGTAATCAGTAGAGCCTTGGACCATTACATCCCACCACATTCCAGACTCTTTCACGGCACATGAACAAAAAAAATCCCCCTTGCACAAATAGGGATTCGAACTCAAGACCCCTAACACTCCAACAAACCACTTAACCACCAGACCAGCAAGCTCATTCTGAATATTTTTCCAATATTTATTTTTAAGCCTACTAGCTAAAGATAAGGGTTTATTGAATTAAAAATGAATCTTTTGCCCAAGCCAAGACTTGAGCCCAAGCTTGTCCGACACTCTCAGAACACTTAACCATTGAAGCAGATAGATATTTGTGTCACAATAAATGACATGTTTTTATGTATTAATTGCATGATTATTTTGAGTATGATCCTACTAAATTGAGCTATTTATGGTCTTTTATCTTGTAGGGATTAAATTGGATGCAAAAGTCAATTTAAGGGCAAAAAGTGAAAATTAAGAGATAAAGTGGGCCAACATGCAACATAAGAAAAAAGGTGGTGCCAAAAATGCAAGCATGGATGACATAAGGGCTAACGTGCAAAAGAAGAGATTTTATATCACAAGACTTTATTTTAATTCGAATTATATTAGGATAATTATTAAGGATTATTGTTTAGATTTAATTTTAAGATTTATTTTTATTTATCTTTATTTATGTTTAATTATTTGTATTTATCTTTTAGAATTTAAGTTGAACTAGACTATCTTTCCTAACACTATAAATAGGGGATGGAGTGACTCAAATTAATACCAACTTTTTTTAATCACTCCCTCTCCCAAAAAGCCTAGTATTTGTTCTTTTCTTATTTCAATAAAATTCTTTTTTTTTTATTAAGTCTATTTCTTTTCCCAAAAGCATGAGCCATTAAATCCATATAGTCAAAGGTTGTCAAAAACCCCCCAAAAAAGGTTCTTAAGGCTTAGAATCTGTACTTAGCCTTCTCGACGAGTATTCATTATTTCTCCGCATTACCGGGCTGACGCTTTCGTCCATGTCCTTTAAAAGGTGATCTTTTCAACGTGTACAAAGGCGGCCTCTTTGTATGTTTTGGGAAGGTTGCACAGTCGGTTCGTTAGCTTATTGCGTCAGAGGTTGGTGAGCCCAAGAGACAAAATGGCATGGGATTCGCCATTGAGAAGTGATGATCTAGCATAAGATGATCCCAAAGAAGCAATTGTTGGTTACAGTCAGGTTCCGCTAAATCGTAAGTCTAAATTCTTAGAGCTGGTGGTTGTAGGCGTCCCCTTCCACTATAACTAGCTTATTTTGTTTGAGAAGGATCATCTAAAAGCCAAGGATTGAACCCAAGGCGGATCGAGACAACAGGAGGCTGGAATCTCTACATAAGAATTTCTTTTTCCTCAACTCTATTTATCTCTACGTTTTTAGTTTCAATTTCCACAATTTCAAATCAACTTTTAATTCTGTTTTTGTTTAATTTTCCCATATCAAAACTTTTAAATCTGTTTTTTATTTTTTCGAAAACGTAGGTTTTCTTGGGCACGACTCTGTCCGGGATTTTGAGGAATAAGCATTTGTGTAAATCCTGTCCTTAAGAATTTGACCCTACTTCTCTTATATTATTCTTTTTTTATTATTTATTAGGGATATGATATTTTTGGTGCTCTTAACGACCACATCAAATTTTGGCGCTATTGCCGGGGACTAGCAACGTACTAATCTTGTTTTTTGTTTCTTATGACCAAATCTGCTCCAGGTACTCTTGCGTTTGATTTAAAAATTAAGAAGACTACGAAAGCTAATTGCAAGGAAACAAAGCTAAGAAAAAAGCAGTCAACGGTAGTTAGGACTCAAAGTAACCCACCACCAGAAATCGAAGTTGATGACGAAGTTGAGTCTAGGGTTAACGAAAACCCTACTTGAACACTTGAAAGCAAAAAAATAGAAGTCGACTCACCTGAAGAAGTGTTTGATGGCAGGGTTAACGAAAACCCAAATCCAGCACATCAACCAATAGCTCAAACAATTCGACAACTGGCCGAAGCTTCGACAGAGCAGCCGCCATTATGCATCGCGTATCCTACTATGGATACTAATTTTGAACTACAGTCAGGTTTAATCTAGTTACTGCCAACTTTTCGTGGGTTGCAAAATGAAAATCCCCACAAACATTTGAAAGAGTTTCATATGATTTGTCTTAGTATGAAATCTCAAGACGTAACTTAGGATTAAATCAAATTGCGTGCTTTCCCTTTTTCCTTAGCAGATTCTGCTAAGTAATGGTTATTTTATTTACCCCTTGGATATATTACAATTTGGGCTGATCTATCTCATTTATTTCTCAACAAGTTTTTTCTAGCATCGCCTGTAGCTGAGTTAAGAATAGAGATCGTTGGGATAAGGCAAAAAGAAGCAGAGTCTCTTTACGACTATTGGGAACAATTTAAAAAGTTATGTGCAAGTTTCCCACAACATAGTATTACGGAACAGTCTCTGCTCCAATACTTTTATGAAGGCTTAAAGCCCATGGAGATAAATATAGTAGATGCCGCCAGTTGAGGAGCATTGGTCAACATGGCTCCCCAATAAGTAAGAGACTTGATATCCACAATAGATGCAAATACTCAACAATTTTGAGCCAATACTGAACCACCTAGAAGGGTTCACCAGTTAAGTAATTCTACCTTAGAAGATAGACTTGATAGACTTACTAATATTGTAAATTTTTTGGTTGCAGAAAAAATAAAACCAGCCCGATTATGCGAAATATGTGCTACATCTGAACATACAATGGATGCATACCCTACTTTGTATGATGATACTATGTTTCATTTAGATGTTGTAGGAAACTTCCCTGGGCCACCACAAAGGCGCTATGACCTCTATGCTAATACCTACAACCCAGGATGGAGGGACCATCCTAACTTGAGTTATGGGGCCAACCTACGATACAACCAGCCATAACAAAATTAGTTTCCACAACAGCCACGAGATTCAGGTACTTCTCTAGAAATTATGGTCAATAAATTAGCAGCTAATTTCCTTGATTTCGAACAGCAAACTCTTAATTTCAAAAAAGAAACCGAGGCATCTATAAGAAAGTTGACCATATCAATCGAGAAATTGAACTCTCAAGGGAAGTTGCTGTTACAAACAGAACCGAACATAAGACAACACGCAAATGTAGTGACATTGCGAAGTGGAAAGGTACTCGAACAAATTCCTAGCAAAAATCTTGACCAAGATTCCGCCCAAGAAAAGCACGAGAACGATGAATAGGTCTAAACGAAACCCTCATTGCCTATAATTCAACTTCTATTTATAGGAAGGTTATACCAAATCGAAAAAGTAAAAAGGCTAAAGAGGTCCTCGAAACATTCAGAAATGTCGAGATCAACATACCACTGTTGCATACCATCATACAAATTTCGTGATATGCCAAGTTCTTTAAAGAGCTCTGCGCCAACAAGTGAAAATTAAGAGGTAATGAAAGGATAAATATTAGTGAGAATGTATCCGCAGTGTTACAGCGGAAGATGCCAGCAAAATGTAAAGATAGAGGCATGTTTATAATTCCATGCAAAATATGCCACTTGGGAATAAAATAGCTATGTGTGATTTAGGGGCCTCCATACATGTAATGCCTTTTTCTATGTATGAATCACTTAACTTGCTTTTTTGACGAAAACAGGTGTTATAATTCAATTGGCAGATAGGTCTATTTTGCATCCCGAAGGAGTCCTCAAGGACGTATTGGTAAAAGTTAACGAACTTATTTTCCCTGCAAGTTTTTATGTGATAAAAATGGAGAAGAATAAAGCTCCTAGGTCTTCAGACATCTTGTTGGCGAGACCTTTCCTTAGTACTGCAAATACTAAGATTGACGTACGTAGCGAAACCCTCACAATGGAGTTTAACGGGGAGATCGCAAAGTTTAATGTTTACGATGCTATTAGTCATCCAAGTGAAATCTTGAATGTAAACCGTGTCGACATAATGAACTCATTAGTAGAAGAAACTTTTGAGTCATCTTATGGAGCTAAATCTAGAATGATGTTTGATGATTTTTCTATTAATAAATTATTGCCTCCTATGGATACTAAACTTCTACATTCTATTGTGCAAGCACCAGATCTGAAATTAAAACCACTTCCCGAGCTTTTCAAATGCACATTTTTGGAGAATGATAAGACCATAGTCGACTTAAAAGGGATTAACCCCTTGATGGGCACACATAAGATTTTCTTAGAGAAAAAAGCGAAACCAAAGAAAGAGGCACAAGGACGATTGAACCCAAATATGTTGGATGTGGTAGAAAATGAGAATTTCCAAGCCCATACAAACAAAAGAATTCAGCCGGAACAGCTCCGATACTAATTGGGGTGTCAATCTAGCAACGTTAAACAAGCGCTTGTTGGGAGGCAACCCAATTTTTATTTTTATTACTTTATTTTATTTGATTATTTATTTCTTTATTTTGTTTGGATATTAATAAATTTCTCTTCTTCTGCCTTGGTAGAATGGAGCAAAAAAAAGGGAAGAAAAAAGGAGAAAAATTAACTTGGACCAACCCTAATCCTACCCCTATTCCAACCAGGAATAGCACAATCCTGCGCATTACTACCCAAAATCTACAGCCAAACATCTACCCTTCAGCCAAACATTCTACCTATACACCCCTAAACCCTAAAAACTTATCTCATTTTTCACCCAAACCCTCATCAACCACCGTACCTTCTCCCACACCCCTTCATCACTGATTTTTAGCCACCATGGTAAGAACCTGAAGCCGAGCCACCCCACCGCTTCTTCGTCTTCTTTTTCTTCTCCACTACACGCATCGACCGACAATACTTACACGGAAAACTCTTCTAAACTTTTTCCACCTATTTGTTTTGTAACACCTTCTACCCGTATTCGTTGCCGTAATAGGGTACGAGGCATTACCAGAGTTTACCGAATAAATTTTCCATTATTACGAGTTAAATACTATTCATTCATTGAAACATATCATGACGTCTCTTAGATGGGCCTCCAAAGTCCAAAACATGCATCGGGGTCAAACCGGGGCTAAATCAAAACCATAGGGAATTTTTCGTAAAATCCCAAATTTTTTTTTTTGAACTCACTATAACCCCTTTATAGAAATCCAATCATCCCTACAAATTTTAAAACCGAGACCAATCCAAACCAACCAATCAATTTCAACCAATTTGATACGAAATCATACTTTTGTTATAATTATACTATTTAACGTATTCATCACTCTTTACTTTAATATACATACATTAAACAAGTCTTAGTATTTATATAATCATCAAACCATATACATGCCATATAAATCAAAAGGAAATTTACAAAAGAAACATGAGATAATCTGGATAGTGTGATCTTCAGTGTTGATCCAATCCTCCATATATTTACACGTCAATCTACAAGAGACATTGAATACACTCAAGTAAGCTTATAGAAGCTTAATAAGTTCATAGGCATAAAACATAAATCTTACCAAGCATTCATACACTTATACACAATTACTAAGTTCACCTGTCAACCACAATCATTGGTGAGTTCCTTTGTATAAACTCACTACCATTTATCCGTTTACTTTAATTCTTTTGGGCCCATTTGTCACTTACCATTCTTAATCAAATTAGGGAACGGTTACGGAAAGTTGAGTACTTCACTTTCACTTTGCCATAGTATAACTGTGGTCTTGCATATAATCACTTATCACTTTGCGAAGCCTTAACCCTGCCACGGTCTTATACGGATCACATTTATCACTTGTCACTGATCAGATAAGTATAGCTAAAGCTACCACTTATCATTTGTCACATGTCACTGATCAGATAAGTGTAGTCGATGCTACCACTTATCACTGATCAGATAAGTGTAGTCGAGGCTACCACTTATCATTTGTCACTTATCACTGATCAGATAAGTGTAGCTGAAGCTACCACTTATCACTTGTCACTAATCAGATGTAACGCCCCCAACCCGAATCCATCACTAGAATAGAGTTACGGAGCATTACCAGAGTTACTAATTTATCTATCAAATATTTTATTTCATCTAACATTCATATTTGAGACCAATTAGTACATGTTGTCGCTTAAACGTGCTTATTTTTCTCGACATGTTTTACTTGAATTTTATTACTCGCCTCAGTATGCTTAATTTTCTTGTATCATCGTAAAAAAAAAATCATATATTTACATGTCAAGATGAATATCATTTTCTTTCCATTTCTTCATAAACTTAAATCAGGTAATACATTATATCAAGATTTCATGTATTTAAAAATACAATTCAAGCTACATTAATTTACCTCGTTACTTGTTTACGTTTATAATTTCACCAATCCGATATCTTTTCTTTTCCATGTTCAAGTCTCGTATTTTAGTTGCGCGAATCTTTATAAATAAATTTAATCGTCATTTTCATTCATTTCATATTCTAATACATTTAATTAATGCTTTAGGCAAAATTTCCATTTTACCCTTAAAACGTTTAATTAATTACAATTTCATCCTTGATTCCAGAAAAATAAAAGTATTGTCATTTAATCCTTGTTTACAGCCATTATTCTTATACATATTGATAACGGCCCATGAATTTTATGAAATATCAAAATTTTCCATAATTTCAACATTTTTCAATTTAATCCCTAAAACATGTTTTCGCTTGATCTTGATCTAAATTAATATTTTCATTCAATTTTGTAATTTAAATGATAAAATAATCCATTACATGCAATTTGATCATTTTTGACATTTTTACAAAATCGCCCATAAAGTTCTACTTTTATTCAATTTAATCCCTGAGCCTAAAACATGCAAATTAGCCATGCTGGTTGAATATTCATACATATTTTCCTCCTCCTCCACTCCATTCCACATCCTTAATTTTTATAATATGCTTATAAGTAACATTATCAAAACTTTCACTATTTACTTATATCTATTTTTAAAACTGTCCATTTGAGTCATAGTCACTAAATTATTTATATCTTGAGCTACAGAACTCCAAATTAAGATCCGAAAATTTTCCCTGAAACTAGGCTCACATATCTTCTTACCATAAAATTTTTAGAATTTTTGGTTTATCCAATTAGTATAGTTTATTCATTAAAATCTCCCTTATTTTATTGTTTGACAGTTCTGACCACTCTTCGGTAAAATTTAATTATCTCTTTGTACAGAATTCAAATGATGTTCTCATTTATTTCTATTGAAAATATACTCATTCAGGAATCTAACCGTATAAATTATGTCTCAAAATTATTTTTATACAATTTTTAATGATTTTCCCAAGTCAGAACAGAGGATCTCGAAATTATTCTGAACCAGTCTCACAAAAATATAAATATATCAAAATACAGAATTTCTTTACTTTTTATGTTTCTTTTATATGAAAATAGACTCAATAAGCTTTAATTTCATATCTTATTCATCCTCTAATTCGATTTCTACAATTTTTGGTGATTTTTCAAAATTAAACTTATGTTGCTGCCCAAAACTGTTTCTTATAGTTTATTTTGCAATTAATTCCTAACTAAGTTTACTTACTTTTACAACTCAATTCATACTTCATTTCTACTTAATCTCTTCCCATATTTAACTTAACCATCCAATGTTCATATTAGAACTCAAATTTAAAACTTCTTCCAATTCAATCCCTACTATATAAAACTTATGGCCTCTTTTACAATTTAATCCTCTTTTTCATTCTAACTTAAAATTCTATCAATTACACCCCTATTTCATCTTCTTGCTCAACATGAACTACTCTTAGAAATCTATTAACTATCAAAATATCAACTTAATCTTAACAAGACTTTGTTTTAAAGCTTTTAAAACATCAAAATTAAAAGAAAAGGGCTTAATTGACTTACCTATTAAACATCCAAGCTTTAAATCATCAATTTCTCTTTTTTTTCTTTTTCCTTCTCTTTTTCTTCCCTTCTTTCCCGTTTGCTATTCTGTTTCTTTTCCCCCTTCTCCTTTTTTTTTTCTTTCCACACACACACATATATACTAAATAAAATAATAAAATAATAATAAATATCTTATTAAAATAATATTTTTCTAATAAAATAATTATAAAATATCATCAATATCATAATTACTTTCTAGATTTCTCTCTCTTCCATTGACCATTTTGCCCTTCGTGATCTTTTAAAATTCCATACTTGAGTCATCACTTAATTGGGTAGAATTACAATTTAGTCCCTCAAAATTCTTCACCTATTCAATTTGGTCCTAATTCATTCATTTTCCTTAGTTTCTAAATTATTCCACCCCTAAAATATTTGCACTATTGGTCCTTCAACTTTTCATATTTATATTTTAACCCCTCAAATTTTGAGTATTTACTCTTGAGCAACAATACTTTTCTCATTTTTACAATTTAGTCCTTTCTTGAATTAATATGTCATAATATACTTCCCAATGACATAACTCAAATTTCCTCTTCTTGTCACTTTATTTCCTTATTTTACTATATCAAGGATAATATCTTACTGTAGAAATTTTCGGGGTGTTACATCAAAAGTACTCAAATCCGACGTTCCGCTCAATTTGATCATTTATTCAGTTTTCGCAATATTATTTTATTCTCAAATCATCAACAAATATATGTCATCATACACTATATAATTCATGAAATTAACATTTAATCATTAAATTTCAGCCATATTGATTTGCAAAATTCGTGAAAGTTTAGGGACTAATCAGCTACTTTTTCTTTTCCCTCGACTTGCTTCGGGTTCTCGATCTATCATTGTAAAATCATTCACTTATCAATATTGACTTCATCTTCACTTTATTTCACATCTTTAATGTTTATAACCCACTTATAAGTAACATTATCTACAATTTCACTATTTACTTATGTATATTCAAGGTTGTCCATCCATGTCATAGTAACTTAATTATTTTTATCTTGAGCTAAAGAACTCCAAATTAAGATCCGTTAATTTTATCTGAAACTAGACTCATATATCTTCTTACCATAAAATTTTCAGAATTTTTCGTTTATCCAATTAATACATTTTATTCATTAAAATCTCCCCTGTTACACAGTCCGACAGCTCTAAACTCTCTTCACTAAAAATCAATTATCTCATAGTACAATTTTGATAGTGTTTTTGATTGTTTCTAATGAAAATAGACTCACTAAAGAATCTAACCATATAAATTATGTCTCAAAATTATTTTTCTCCAATTTTTGATGATTTTCCAAACTCAGAATAGGGGAACCCGAAATCATTCTGACCTTGTCTCACAAAATTCATTATATCTCATGATTTACAATTTCATTGCTTATACTGTTTCTTCTATAAGAAACTAGACTCAATAAGCTTTAATTTTATATTTTATTCATCATCTAATTTGTTTTCTAAAATTTTTGGTAATTTTTCAAAGTTGAACTACTACTGCTGTCCAAAACTGTTTTAGTGCAAGGTGTTGATTTCCATTTTGTCCCAAATTTTACAGTTTTCACAAATCAGTCCTTACTCAATTAACCCCTCAATTGAGCTAATTTTCTCAATTAATACATTACTTAGACATTATAAGTTATTTCACAACTATTGCAATTCAGTATTTCCACATAAAACTCTAAATTCAAACTCTTTTACAATTAGGTACCAAAAATTCACTTTCTATTCAATTATTTCAATAAAATCAGCATATAAACAATTTAAAGCTCTAATTCCATGCTAAATCATCATATACTTTCAGCACATATTCATAGAAACTTTCAATTTCTTTCATGAAAACAAAAACTAATGAATTCAATAAGTGGACCTAGTTGTAAAAGTCACAAAAACACAAAAATTTCAAGAAATAATCAAGAATTGAACTTACTTGCAGTAAAAATATGAAAAATCAGCTTAAAGAAACCCTTCTATGGTGTTTTTACTGATGAGAATGAAGAAAAATAAGGAGAAATCTAGATAATTCCACTTTAGTCCTAGCTTTATTAAGTATATTTTGCAATATTCCAATTTTACCCTTAACTCCCCTTATTTTCTTACTGATTTCTTACCCTTGCCGTCCAGCCCAAATAGACCTTGGGTCTATTTTCCTTTTAAGTCCTCTTTCTTTTATCATTTAAGCTATTTAATCATTTTTCATAATTTTGCATTTATTACAATTTAGTCCTTTTTGTTCAATTAACTATCGTAACTTTAAAATTTCTTGACGAAACCTTAATACTAGCTTATTAACACTCCATAAATATTTATGAAAATATTTATGGCTCGGTTTAAAATTTTCAAGGTCTCAATACCTCATTTTCGATTTTAATTATTTTAATATTTATTTCTAGTATACTATTCACTATTTCAAAATTTCTTCTAACTTCACGTTTAACTTATACTCACTAAATTAATAATATTTTCTAACTTATTTGTCAGATTTAGTGATCTCAAATCACTGTTCCAACTCTACTGAAAATTCAAGCCATTACATGTTTATTTTTTTCCACATCGAGGATAATGTGTTTTAAGTAGGGGGAGGCATTCCTCATTATTACTATCATTTTATCTGTTATTTTTGCTATCATATTGTTGTTATTGCTGCTTTGTGCTCATTTCTGCCCTTTTTTTTAAAGAATATTCTGCCTCTTTTCATGCCTAAGAATTTGACCACGACTTGCCACTATTTGACGTACATGCATGATTCTTGCCCACTGAGTTAGTTATGATTTTGCCTGTTTGATTTCATCTCTACTATTTTATTTCTATTAGGATAAAATAATTGTGATTAATAGAGTTAACTCTATCTTACTTTTCGTAAAATTAATCAAGTTTAATGCAAAGCGGACACCTAATACAATTGCATGCTTAAAATATTTTCATGACTATTAAGGTGGTTACTGAAACTTATTTTTGACGCTTGATTGTTTTTCCTAAGCCCTCCAAAATTAAAATTTTGTTTAATGATAATAATGCTTTCGTGGTTATGAGTGTAGCTTAAAAACGTGATTGACTAAGTAACTGGGGTAGGGTGCTTAAGTTGTCATCCTATTTCGCGTCAAAAGGTTTTGTGACGTGTTAGGTAAAACTCCGGTAACCAGAATTAAATTTTTAAGAATGTGTTGGGCTGAATAACCGGGGTGAGGTGCTTGGCTGTCATCTCTCTTCGCGCAAAAGGTTCGATATGTTCTTAAGAAAAAATATAATAAATTAGGAGTATGTTGGGCTGAGTAACCGGGGTGGGGTGCTTGGTTGTTATCTCTCTTCGCGTCAAAAGGTTCAATATATTCTTAAGTAAAAATAATAATAATAAAATGATGATATGCTAATAATAAAATTCAGGGACTAAATGTAGAAATAAATAGGGTGTGTTATAGGTTTGGTAATTTACCTAATTTTCATGAAATAATTCAAGTCGGTTTTAATTTTTGTGTGTATTAATTGGGATACTTTTTCAGTTTTACTTAAAGCAAGCTTAGGGTTCTCTTTATTTTTCATATGCATCTTTGACTATTTTTATAAAACTTTGGAGTGGTATTTCTTTCATGGCAAATTCTAAATTTCACAGTGGATAGGAACTATACTTGAGGGCAAGCATGGGCTAAGTAGGGGGAATCTGATAATACTCTAAAATGACATGTTTTTATGTATTAATTGCATGATTATTTTGAGTATGATCCTACTAATTTGAGCTATTTATGGTCTTTTATCTTGTAGGGATTAAATTGGAGGCAAAAGTCAATTTAAGGGCAAAAAAGCAAAAATTTGGAAATAAAGTGGGCCAACATGAAACATAGGGAAAAAGGTGGTGCCGAAAATGCAAGTATAGACGACATAAGGGCTAACGTGCAAAAGAAGAGATTTTATATCACAAGACTTTATTTTAATTCCAATTATATTAGGATAATTATTAAGGATTATTATTTAGATTTAATTTTAGGATTTATTTTTATTTATCTTTATTTATCTTTAATTATTTGTATTTATCTTTTGGAATTTAAGTAGAACTAGACTATCTTTCCTGGTACTATAAATAGGAGATAGAGTGACTCAAATTAATATCATCTTTTCTCTAATCACTCCCTCTCCCAAAAAGTCTAGTCTTTGTTCTTTTCTTATTTCAATAAATTTTTTTTTTATTAAGTCTATTTCTTTTCCCAAAAGCATGAGCTATTAAATCCATCTAACCAAAGGTTGTCAAAAATCCCCAAAAAGGTTCTGGAGGCTTAGAATCCGTACTTAGCCTTCTCGACGAGTATTCATTATTTCTCTATATTACGGCGCTGATGCTTCCGTCCATGTCCCTTAAAAGGTGATCTTTTCAACGTGTGCAAAGGCGGCCGCTTTGTATGTGTTGGGAAGGTTGCACAGTCGGTTCGTTAGCTTACTGCGTCAGAGGTTGGCGAGCTCAAGAGACAAAATGGTGTGGGATTCGCCATTGAGAAGTGATGATCTAGCATAAGATGATCCCACATAAGCGATTGTTGGCTAGAGTCAGGTTCTGCTAAAACGTAAGTCTAAATTCTTGGAGCTGATGGTCATAGGCGTCCTCTTCCACTATAACTGGCTTATTCTATTTAAGAAGGATCATCTAAAAGCTGAGGATTGAACCCAAGGCAGATCGAGATAGCAGGAGGCTGGAATCTTTCCATAAGAATTTCTTTTTCCCCAACTTTATTTATCTCTACTGTTTTAGTTTCAATTTCCACAATTTCAAATCAACTTTTAATTCTGTTTTTATTTTATTTTCCCAGATCCAAACTTTTAATTCTATTTTTTTTTAGGAACGAAGGTTTTCTTGAGCATGACTCTGTCCGGGATTTTGAGGAACAAGCATTTGTGCAAATCTAGTCCCTGAGGATTTGACCCTATTTCCCTTATACTATTCTTTTTAATTATTTATTAGGGATAGAATATTTTTTGTACTCTCAACGACCGCATCACACAAACATACGAAATTAACTATAAAAGATTTTTGGGGCGTTACATTGACATTTCAATGTGCGTCAAATGGATGTTCTCCGTTGAGAACCTTGGTTGTGTGGGTTAGAGCACTCTTAGTGCTATATCTCGGTTGTGTAGGTTGGAAGGCACATTTGTGCAATGATTATATTCATATTTGGTTGTATGGGATGGAATTATTGTGAATCTTAGTTGATTTTACTAAAGTTTACTATGGTAACAAGTGAACTAAAATGAAAATGATAATGGTAGAAGTGAATATAAATCACTAATAACAAAAGGTTGGGTTATAACAAAAAAGGTAGCAAATGAATAGTTGAGCTAAAAACATCTTAATGTGAAAATATGCTATTATGGAATTGAAACGGTAATAAGTTTAAGTGTATATGTATGTGGGCTATGTGAGTTTACCGTTAATGAAATTATAGTAATTGACTATCTTGTTTACCTTAAAATAAGGAAAGGGAATGAAACTTATGATATGTGAAAGAAATGTATGAAAACTTATGTATGAATGAATGAAAATGTTGGAAATTAATGTACAAAAGATTAAATATGATATGAACCGTTCACGACAGTTTTATATATGAATTTCATAATGTGGTAAGTTAACGAACTATAAAGTGGTAAGTTGAGCCCTGTAAGTTGATTGCATTAAATAATCTACTAATGGAATTAAAATATGGCTTGAACGAATTAACAAAGACATGTTTAAGAAGGGCTCAACACTAACAATGCATAAGATAAGTAAGTTTATCCATTGATACTTATTGAGCTTTTTAAGCTCATACATTCGTTGTTTAAAAACGCGTAGGTAAAGGACGTTGCTCGAGAAACTTAAAGTTTTGTTCGGGAACATCACATCACACATCAAGTTTTAAGGTTGTTCTTTAATTATTAAATATTATTTTCATATGTTATAGGCATGTACATAGAGACTTAGACTATCATAAGTGTTTATAAATTTTTGGAATTGTAAAATCAAGTGTTGTTTTTGAATTATAAATTGGTTTGAACATGCTTAGGACTTAGAATCATTATTAAATATGATTTAGAAATGTTTTTTAAATGCTTTGGAACCATGAGATGATTTGATGGTATTTAAGGATGTGTTAGAGTATTTGTGAAGTGTTTTGGGGACACTCAGTGAGTGAAGTCGCAACCACAGAATTGCAACGTTGCAACTTTGATGCTCAACTTTGTGACTTCACATTCCCCATGTTGCGATATCCTTACTCAGCCAGTCATGTCGTGGTGTCATACGTCACAAGTCATTACTTCACGCCTGTTTCAGCATTTCACAAATTTAAGTCGTTTTGACTTTTCAGTGCCTATTTTAAGTTTCGATCACCCCTAATCCATTCCATATCAATTCCAAATGATTTTAAATTGTTTTTGAAAATTTCAATTTGTCTAAAATATATTTTAATTATTTTACAACAAAAAAATATTTTAAACTTTTAACTCTTAATTAAAATTCGAAATTTTTTACTCATTCGTGCTTCAATGGTATCTGTCATTCACACTGACTATCAAAACAAGTGAGGGGTGTTATATTATCTGTGAGCATTTTCTCACTTGTTGCTAAGGTATTATCAGGACATTCTGTGCTGAGATAGCCCATGATATTTCAACAAAGAAGAGGAAGGAAATTGTCGAGCGAGCAGCACAGTTGGATGTTGTTGAAACCAACAAATTGGCTAGGTTGCGCAGCCAAGAAGACGAGTGAAAGATTGATCCTCCTCGAATGTCGGTTTTGCATTTTGGTACGTAATGTTTGATCGTTTAGTAAGTTTCAGAACTTCGGATCAAATGTTTTTAAGTTTCTTTATTTTCACTTGAATTGCATGTTTCCCTACTATGATTGAGTTATCTAATTTCAAGTATCTTCAATCTATTTGGTGTTTACAATTTCGTCCACTACAAGTATCTCACAGGTATTTGTCTATATCAACTTTAATATACGCAGTTAGATGTAGGTTTCAATCAGGAAAATGACATCTTTCCCCTACTCCATCTAGGGTTTAGGGTTTTTATATCAAATGTCATGCACCATACTAACTTTAAGTATTATCATATTCAATTCATTGCATGTTCAATTTACACCATAATGGGGGGATTAGCATACCCACCACCCATTAAGAAGGTAGGTTAAAGTTGAGCCGAGAAAGAGCACGCATTACATGCTTTGAATTTTACGAAAACTTATGTTTTTGGACAAGAAACGTTTTCTGCTAATTTAATGTTACAACTAGAAAATGTGATTTGCATATCAATTGAAATTGATTCGAGGGTGACAGAAAAGTAAAGGTGGAAGAGATAAAACCGTTCCACATGGTGGTAGCCTCATAATTCGTTAGGGAATATACTAGTTGGGGCAAGCTCGATTCTAGTTAAAAAAATTAAAAAAAAAATTTAAAATTTGAGTTATTTGAATTATTCGATTTTTTCTTGTCTATTTGAATATGAAATTCGAGTTTCGAGTCGAATGAGTTAAATTTTATAATTTGAATAACTCAAATAACATATTGGTGTAAATACACGTTTAGTCTTTGTCAATTTTAAAAATGAGCAAATCGATCCCTCTCTCAACAAAAATTACAAAAAAAAATATCAAAATATTTTTTAAAATTCAAAATATTTATAAAAACTCCAAATTTTACATTTTTTTAAAAAATATAAAAATTTTATAAAAATCTAATAATATATAAAATAAATTCTAAAATAAATAAATTTTAGAACCTAAATAATTAAATTGATTATTTAACATACTAAAGTATATTTTTTTGTTCTTATTTTGCTTTGAAAGAGTTTTTAAAACTATATCGTTTCAAATTTATATGCTCTAACATGGAATTAGTTATATTGTAACAAAATTTTAATTTGATATGTTTAATTTTTTTAATTTAACTTGAAAATTTTTATTTTATTCAACCTGAATCGATTCAAAAAAAAATCAAATCGAATTAAAAAATTAAAATAAAACTCTTTAACTCGATTAGCTTAAATATAAAGTTTTAAGTACTAAAGTAGTTAAATTACCATTATTTCATTACTTTTCCACCGCAGATCCAACCGACTATAAAACAAAATGTTATTTAATTTTAAATATTATCAAGTTAATATAGGAAAGATAATTCATAAAAAGTGTTTTTACAGGAAAAAGTAGAGTATAATCCCAAATACAAATTACATGTGGTAATGGTGGCCTCGTGTATGATACGATTTGAATAAATGTATTAAAAAGATTAATTTTGTGGTAAAAATGGAAATCTAAAAGTTTGAAATGAAGTTTTATGTTTTTTTTTTTAATTTCATTATAAGTTATAGTTATATCTATTCTTTTTAATTAACACAATGTCTAAAATTATTTAGCCTCTCCGAACCAATAAATAGGAGGATAATGCATTTCAGCTCACTCCAACTCATGTCATCCTATATTGACAATAATGCTCATGACAATCGAATTAAAACTTAACTTTATCTTTTATCTTTTTTTATTTGGGAGTGAATAATTTTTTTATAACTGAAATGTTGGTTTATTGTACCATGAACCTATTAGGGAAAAGTTTTTTTTTTTAAATTGGATTTATTTTGATGTGATAAAATATAAAATGTTGGGGATCGATCCGTGTAAACAACGAAATAATAAAAATGAAGAAGAATGTTAATGTATACAAATATTTTAAGTGGAAAGCATTCTCAAGAGTATAAAAAACCACGGGCAAAGGAGGTTTCGGGTTTTCACTAATAAGTAAACAAATAGGAGTACGATATTGAGAAAATAAACCTAAATGTACTAAACGTACAAACTCATACCCTGAAAACAAAGCCCTAACTCTCATAAAGTTCTCTCAAAAGGGGTACAAAATTATCTCCATAATTACCACAAAAACTCTCACCAAAACTCATTTGTGACTACATCTTGCAAAAAAAAAAAAAAGTTTTGCAGTACTACATCTTTAATTACCTCTTTTAATTGGCATCTCGAATCAGGGATACAATGACCTCTTTAAATAGGTTAAAACTAGAGTCCTAATATGACTATAATATTCCTAGAATAATTAGAGTCTAACTAGAGAATAAATAGCATAGTTTAACTAGGAGAAGAAAACCCAGTTGAATTTGGAAACACGTCATCACGTCGCCATATTGTTTTCCTCTCTTTAGGACGTTGCCTGTCGCGTTGTTGTGACATCGTAATCCTCATCACGATGTCGTTTCATAAATACGATGCACACCCCACATAAAACTTATACTCTTTTATTTGTTAATCGAAAAAAAAAGTAAAAAAAAAAAAAAAAACTTGTGGTTTCAATGAGATAATTGAGTTTTAACATAAAGGGTGGTTTGACTTATTTATTTTAGAGTAGAATACTTAATTCGTCACCTAATTTTTAGGGTGTTTTCATTTTAGTTACCATACATACTACATCATGTTTATACTTTCATTTTGGTCACGATTTTTAAGTCGCTTTTATTTTGGT
The DNA here is from genome assembly GCA_020496765.1 of Gossypium stocksii. Taxonomy (NCBI): domain Eukaryota; kingdom Viridiplantae; phylum Streptophyta; class Magnoliopsida; order Malvales; family Malvaceae; genus Gossypium; species Gossypium stocksii. Next base: position 86,729,473 of record CM035620.1, read on the forward strand.
TACTCAAAAATATTCTTTTTTTTAATATTGTTTGAGGTAAAAAAATTAATGATTAAAGTGAAAAAGCAATAGAAACTAAAATAATACATAAAACTTGTCAAGTTGTATTTATTTATCTCATTGCTGAAATTTTATTTTTTTAATGCTGAAATTTTAAATTTCAAAACATCAAAATAAATTGAATAAATTGTTGTTTTATCCTTTGATAATGTCAACGAATTTGTTATTATAATATTAAAATTAATTAATTTAATATCCTTTTATAATTTCAAAATTTTATTTTATTACAAAATCAACTCAAATAACACATATTTAATAATTTCTACTAAATTTAAACTTCTTTTATTTATATAATTCCGAATCTTCCATAATAAGCCAAAAGTAAAGGAAAAAATACTTGCAATTAATTAAATTAATTGTTTGTTCTTCATTTGGATAAAGAAGTGATGAAAAAATATGAGTTTTGTTTGGAATGGAAGATAAAAATTAATTAATTTAATTAATTGTAAAGATTTTTCTTTGCTTTTAGCTTAGTGTAGAAGATTCGTGATCAAATAATAACAGACATGATGTGGCATGTACACTTAACTGCTATTAGAGATTTAACACTTAAGTGACTAAAATGAAAACACCCTAAAATTTAGATGACCAACTAAATTGTTTACCTTTTATTTTATTGTAGTTAGGTACAAAAAATAATGAGAATTTTTTTTAAATAATTTTTTTCTTGATATTAAGTTTTAAAGGAAAAGTCTACATGCTTTATTTATACTCATCACACATTTCAAATTTAATCATTCTATTTTTATTTTTATTTTTATTTTTATTTTTATTTTATTTTTTTATTCTTAGTATAAATAATTTTTTTCAAAGGAAAAATTAAAATAAATTAAAATTTTATGAGTTTGATTAAGACACATTTATGAACTCAAATGTGTTTTTGATAAGTAAGGCTAAACAAAACCAACACTAAAAATGTATGTAGTCTACCAAATAGGGGAGAAATAAAAGGAAAAAGGAAAATAAGGGTACCTGGTAGGTAATTTGATGAAGAATGATGTACGTATCTAAAATTAATTTTACCAAATGTAGATATATTAGTCATGGACATTCCTACTTAGGACTTCCAATATATATTGTCTTATTTTTCTTATTATTTTTAATTTAACTTTGAAAGGTGATATATAAGGGTTTTTTACCAGAATATTATAAAAAAAATTTAAAAATTCCAAAATAGTATACATCAAATAGTATTTACCAAAATGGTACAAACAGGGTGGTCACGCCACTGTGATAGGCGGCACCACCCTGTAAAAAAAAAAATTTTGACACTTTCTGAAAAAAAAAACGCTGAAAAGCAAAAAAAAAAAGCTAAAAAACGAAAAAAAAAAAAAGAACATGTTGATGGCAGAGGCGGCACCAGTGTTGCCTCTGCCAGAGGCGGCACCGGTGCCCAATGCCCATACCCACCCACACCGATTTGACCCCTCATTCAGAGGGGTTTTGTTTTTTTGTTTGGGGACCATAATATATGGTCCCCTTGAGTTCATTTCGGGGAGAAGAAGGAAAGAAGGAGAAGAAGGAAAGAAAGAAGGAGAAGAAGGAAAGAAGAGAAGAAGAAGAAAGAAAAAGAAGGGGAAGAGGAGGAGAAGGAGAGGGAAGGAAAAAAAAAATAGAGAGAAGAAGAACAGGGAAGGAAAAAGAAGGAAAAAAAAAGGTAAATCTTTCTTTTTATAAATTTGAAGGTTTTTTAATTAATGTTAGTCTTTAAGTTATTTATTTTAGTTGTTATTATTATTGTTGATGATTGATTTAGATTTAAAATAGATATAATTTTTTTTTATTTTTTTTGGAAGGTGTTATTTGGTTAAGAAGAGATATTAAGGTATGTTCGTATTTTTTTTATATTTTCATTGAAGTAATACGCATGTTATGTGGAAAGAATGTTATATTGTTATTATTTTATGTAATTTATTTGTTAAGTGTGTTTTAGGTTGATTAATTATATTTTATAAATTTATTTGACTTATTATATTCTGATTATTTTAATATTTTTATTTTTTATGTGATGGGGGGTTTTAAACCTTTTATTAAAAATAGTATAAAAAATAAAATGGTAAAAAATATATATTAATGAAAAAATAAAATACGAGAAGGAAAAATTACGAAAAAACTTTTTTTGGGAAAGTAGTGCTGACGAGTTTTTTACTAAAATAATATAAAAAAAATAAAATACGAAAATGATATAATTTAAAAAATAATATACGGAGATAAAAAATACGAATAAAGTGCTAAAATCAGAGATATTTATTAAAAAACTAAAAAAACACTTATATAATACATTTGAAACATTATGCACTAAAATAATATAAAGAAATATAATACAGAAATAATATATTTTAAAAAATATTATACGAAAAAAATACGAAGAAAATGTCAAAATCAGGGTTATTTATTAAATTAATATAAAAAACACTCAAGTAATACATTTGAAACATTTTTTGCTAAAATAATATAAAAACTAAAATACGAATATGATATATTTTAAAAAATAATATACAGAGATAAAAATACGAATAAAGTGCTAAAATCAGGGTTATTTATTAAAAAAATAAAAAAAAACACTTATATAATACATTTGAAACATTATGCACTAAAATAATATAAAGAAATAAAGTACAGAAATAATATATTTTAAAAAATAGTATACGAAAAAAATACGAATAAAGTGCTAAAATCAGGGTTATTTATTAAATTAATATAAAAAACACTCAAGTAATACATTTGAAACATTTTTGCTAAAATAATATAAAAACTAAAATACGAATATGATATATTTTAAAAATAATATACGGAGATAAAAAATAAGAATAAAGTGCTAAAATCAGGGTTATTTATTAAAAAAATTAAAAAAACACTTATATAATACATTTGAAACATTATGCACTAAAATAATATAAAGAAGTAAAATACAGAAATAATATATTTTAAAAAATAGTATACGAAAAAAATACGAATAAAGTGCTAAAATCAGGGTTATTTATTAAATTAATATAAAAAACACTCAAGTAATACATTTGAAACATTTTTGCTAAAATAATATAAAAACTAAAATACGAATATGATATATTTTAAAAAATAATATACGGAGATAAAAAATACGAATAAAGTGCTAAAATCAGGGTTATTTATTAAAAAATTAAAAAAAAAACACTTATATAATACATTTGAAACATTATGCACTAAAATAATATAAAGAAATAAAATACAGAAATAATATATTTTAAAAAATAGTATACGAAAAAAATACGAAGAAAATGTCAAAATCAGGGTTATTTATTAAATTAATATAAAAAACACTCAAGTAATACATTTGAAACATTTTTGCTAAAATAATATAAAAACTAAAATACGAATATGATATATTTTAAAAAATAATATACGGAGATAAAAAATACGAATAAAGTGCTAAAATCAGGGTTATTTATTAAAAAATTAAAAAAAAAACTTATATAATACATTTGAAACATTATGCACTAAAATAATATAAAGAAATAAAATACAAAAATAATATATTTTAAAAAATAGTATACGAAAAAAATACGAAGAAAATGTCAAAATCAGGGTTATTTATTAAATTAATATAAAAAACACTCAAGTAATACATTTGAAACATTTTTGCTAAAATAATATAAAAACTAAAATACGAATATGATATATTTTAAAAAATAATATACGGAGATAAAAAATACGAATAAAGTGCTAAAATCAGGGTTATTTATTAAAAAATTAAAAAAAACACTTATATAATACATTTGAAACATTATGCACTAAAATAATATAAAGAAATAAAATACAGAAATAATATATTTTAAAAAATAGTATACGAAAAAAATACGAAGAAAATGTCAAAATCAGGGTTATTTATTAAATTAATATAAAAACACTCAAGTAATACATTTGAAACATTTTTTGCTAAAATAATATAAAAACTAAAATACGAATATGATATATTTTAAAAAATAATATACGGAGATAAAAAATACGAATAAAGTGCTAAAATTAGGGTTATTTATTAAAAAAATAAAAAAAAAACACTTATATAATTTGTTTGTATTTAAGTTGGATATATTTAATTTTTTAATGTAGTTAAAAGAAATGTTGTTGAAAAAATTTGTTTGCTATTTTTTTGGTAATTTATTCTAATAAATATTAAAAATCTATGAAACATTAAAATTAATAACCGAAATTTATTTTAAAATTGCAGGCATCGCAATGGCTTCATTGATCGATAAGAAACTTCCTCACATATGTGACACAGTTAATAATACGGTAATATATTGTTATTTGTAAACTAATGGTTCCATTAAAAAAAGATATACGTAGAAATAAATTATGTTATTATAACCGTTTTCTATAATTTAACACTTTCAGGACTCATTCCGCAAATTAAGGGGACGGGTGAATGGTGTAGGATATTCTCCGGATGCACGATTGATGCCCTACTTGGAGCTAGCTGGATTCGGGTCAGCAGCTTTGACCCGGACTTTCGATTTGCGGTACGATTTAATATCCGCATTGGTTGAGCGTTGGCGACCGGAGACCCACACTTTTCATTTGCCGTGTGGGGAGTGCACTGTCACTCTGGAGGATGTTGCATTGCAGTTTGGGCTCCCAATCGACGGGGATGCCGTCACGGGCGTAAGTGCGATAGCTGAGCCGGCTGCACTTTGTTATAGCCTACTAGGAGCCTCGCCCGGCGATGCTGAGTCTACTTTTACGGAGTTGAAATTTACATGGATAAAAGCCAATTTTCAGCATTTATCAGATAATGCCACCGAAGAAGAGTTGGTATGCGCAGCTCGAGCGTATATTATGCATATCATAGGGGGTGTACTGATGCCCAATTCGAACAATAACAGGGTTCATCTCCAATATTTACCTCTGTTAGCTGATCTGCGTAGTGTTCGCTCCTATAGTTGGGGATCCGCAGTTCTTTCTATGTTGTATCGTGAGCTCTGCCGGACGATAGATCCTGATGCTGTAGACATAGGCGGATGCCTTATATTGTTGCAATCATGGGCTTTGTATCGGATGCCATTCTTGGCATCGGTTACTCACCAGCCATACGTATATCCGCTAGTGAACAGGTGATAAAATTTAACTTGTTATTAATTGACAATTTCTTTATAATGATAATATTCTAATGACATTAAATTTGCTTGAAAATTATTTTCGTAGATGGAGTATTTATCCTGGTATCGGGAGGTCATATACTGTCCCGATATATCGTCTACTGATTGAACAACATGCCGGAGAAGGGGTAAGCTATTCAAATATTCGTGACATGTAATTGCTTTGTATAGCTTACCTCAACCGTGTTAAATTTTAATCATGGTATTAATCGTGCAGTTTATATAGACACCATACCGTATACCAGAAATTGCGGCCATTATACCCTCTTCTGCCTATGTTGATTCTCATTTGTGGTGCACTAACGCACCAATTATCTGTTTCAATGTCATCGAGTGGTACCACGGGGATCGGGTACTACGACAGTTTGGTTGCCGCCAGTACATCCCAGATCAACCAATGCAGGTGGAGAAGAAGGTTCACGGCAAGAACAAGAGAGGGAGACATGGAGAGCATTGGGGGGTTACGTATCAGAGATATATTGCAGTGTGGGAGAGTCGGATGGCTCGACGACCTCAGATGGATATGTGTTCCGAGTTGCGACCATCTGTACAGTACATGCAATGGTACTCTAGCATGGGGAAGCCATATTTACTTGGTGGGCAGTCGACTATAATCCCCCCACACGTCCAGCGATCTAGGGTATACGAGCCAGTGGCTGATATAGAGCCTGATCCACAGCCAGATGCCGAGCATGACCCAGAGCCAGAGCCCGAGGCACAGCCGGAGGCCGAGTCCGAGCGATCGCATTCACAATCGACTGATACTTCTTATCATCCAGATTTGGCGGGCAGTGACTATTTCGTGGGCTCTACATCGCATTCATATTCGGCTGATACTTCTTATCATCCGGATTTGGCGGGCAATGACTATCTCTCGGGCTCGACATGGCATTCACATTCGGCTGATACTTCCTATCATCCGGATTTGGCGGGCAATGACTATCTCCCGGGCTCGACATCGCATTCACATTCGACTGATACTTCTTATCATCCGGATTTGGCGGGCAATGACTATCTTCCGGGCTCGTCAGGGGGCGGATACCATTTGTTTGGGTCGTACCCACCGCAGCACAACACCTCTCCCGGCCCATATCCACCGCATTATAGCAGTACCCCCGGCCCATATCCATTGCAGTACTCCACTCCTACCCCGATGTATCGACCGCAGCATGGCACTCCTCCCGGCTCAAGTTCATCGGTGCCATTCGAGTCGCATGATTTTTTTTCTATGTATCAGACACCCTCACCTGCGATTGAAGAGGATGTTGGTCGTCGTAATCACCCACAACGTGAACGTCGGCCTCCGCAAAAATATACCCCTAGGACCACACCATCGAACCATCAATTTTAGGGGTTTCTTAGGTTTTGATATTAAAAAGTTTGTATATTTTTGTATATATTTAATTAAATTAATTGGAACTTTGAAATGTGGAACCAAATTTGACCATAACGTAAATTAGATTAATTTTGACATTTTTGAATATTAAAACAATAAAACTTGTAACAAACTTAGTCTTGTAATATAAATTTGAACAAACTTTAAATACATTACAACATTAATCTACTTGGAACATTAATTAAATTGGAACATACTATTATCGGTAAATAAAGAGATTTCATGGACGTATGAAATAGATGATACATATGTAGTTATATATGCAAGTTGAGTAAATGTAAACTCTGTAACATGTTTTGGACAGCAACAGTAGGTAATCTTTAAAAAATCACCAAAAATGGTAAAAATTGAATTATAAGTTGAGTGAGATATGGAATTAAAGCTTAATGAGTCTATTTTCATATAAAAGTAACAGAATAAGTAAATGAATTCTGTACTATAAGATATTTAGATTTTTGTGAGGCTGGTTTAGAATGATTTCGGGATCCTCTGTTCTGAATTGGAAAAATCATTAAAAATTGTATAAAAATAATTATGGGACATAATTTATATGGTTCAATTCTTCAATGAGTCTAGTTTTATGAGAAACAAACGTGAACATCATTTGAATTCTGTACAAAGAGATAATTAAATTTTACCGAAGAATGTTTAGAACTGTCAATCAGCAAAATAGGGAAGAGTTTCATGAATAAACTGTACTAATTCGCTAAACCAAAAATTCTGAAAATATTATGGTAAGAAGATATGTGAGTCTAGTTTCAGGGAAAATTATCGGATCTTAATTTGGAGTTCTGTGGCTCAAGATATAAATAATTTAGTGACTATAACTCAATTGGACAGTTTTGAATATACATAGTGAAATTATTGATACTGTTACTTATAGCATGTTATATAAATTAACGATGTGGAATGGAGAGAAGGAGGAGGAAAATATGTATGAATATTCTGTTAGAAATGGCTAATTTGCATGTTTTAGGCTCAGGGACTAAATTGAATAAAAGTATAACTTTATGGGCAATTTTGTAAAAAAAGTTAGAAATGACCAATTTGCATGAAATAGATTATTTTATTATTACAACATAAGTTCAATTCCCACCTGATCGTGACGATTGTCCGACATGGTAGTTTCGCTGCGGGCATTTACTCCGATTATGACCAGCTAACCTGCATAATCCACAACGCGTACCGTCGGATTTCTCCCTAATGTCCATTTCATTACGGATTCTAGTTGATTGCGAACGACCTTTCGGATTTCTGCGTAGCCCTCTGTTTGGGACAAGTTCGAAAGTCGTCGGAGGCACTTCCCACGTAGACAGGTCGGGCAGGACAGGAAACTCATTTTCCCATACACGTAACGTGCGATTGAGTGTGTACACATCATCGACAAATTGTTCAACATTAAGGTTTACTTTAGCACACGCTGCCACGACATGCGCACACGGATAATAAAGTGTTTGGAATCTTCTGCAATCACATTGTCTACTCCGGAGATCAACTCCGTAGGACCTCGGTGGTATACCGGGTCGACGACCAATGGTTTCCGTAACTCGAAACGTTTCAAGGCGTCGTGAATATATTTCTACATTCATCGACCTCGCCATCCGACGGTTTGCAACCATTGCATCCCTGACATCTTCAACAAAGACGTGTCCCGCCTGCATCTGGTTAACTTGTTGCTGACCCATTCTTGGCATCAAGGTAGCCAACCTGTAGAATGTAGCCGAGAAGACTGTTGAAATCGGAAAATGTCGTGTTTTCAACAATACAGCGTTGACCCCCTCCACTAAGTTTGTGGTCATTTGGCCATAACGAAAGCCCTCGTCAAAACTTTGAGCCCATTGCCACGGCTCCATAGTACTCAACCACTGTCGGAAGGATGTATTTGTTTCACCCTCCATGTCACTCTCAAGTCGAGTCATTCTTTGGCGAAAAATGTGTGGCTCTAGCTCGTACGCTGTATATGTATTAAAAAAAGATAAGTTACAGTATTGCCCTAAAAACTTATATTGAAAAGATAAGCCAATCATTTACCCATTTTGACAAGTTGTTTCTTCCAGTCTGCATTTTTATAATCTCTCATGAAGTTAGCTGCGATGTGACGGATGCAGTAAACGGATCTCCATGGTACACCCGAACGTCTAATGGCGGCAATTAATCCTTTCCCTCTATCAGAGATAATGCAAATATTATCGTTGCTAATAACATACCTCCTCAGGTTGGTAAGGAAGAATTCCCACGATTCCATGTTCTCTTTATCTACAATGGCAAATGCTATCGGGAGCACGTTCTTGTTACCGTCTTGAGCAACCGCAAGAAGTAAAATCTGTGTATATTTTCCGTATAGCCAGGTGCCATCCACTTGCACAAATGGCTTACAGTGGGGAAATGCGCGCACACATGGATCAAACGTCCAAAATATCCTATGGAAAATTTTTTTTCCCGACTGTATTTGCTCATCCGGGCCGTAATAAGGTCGTGTCTGTAACTCAATGACGGTCCCCGGTACGTACTCACGCATAGCGGCTATCCATCCCTGTAGCTCGTTATAGGATGCATCGAAATCCCCATACAATTGTTCCATTGCCATCTGTTTTGCTATCCATGCCTTTCGATATGACACTCGATATTGAAATCGTGCTTGTATTTCGGCAATCAGTACTGAAACTTTAATGGTCGGCATATCCTTCACCATTGGCATGATACACGTACAGATAGTTTTAGAATCAAGTTTTCGATGATCTTCTATCATACGTGTTGATGTGCATGTGTGAGGCCCAACAAATTTGCGTATTTCCCACATCTGAGAATTTTGAATAAATGCAGCTCGTACCCGCCAATTGCAGCCTTCCGCCGACTTCCAACACTCTCCAATATATAATGTCGGTTTTGACACTGCAACTTTGTAATCTACTGATATATTCATGCTATACCGCTTAATAGCAAATACACACTCTTCTTTACTTTCGAATCTCTGGCCGACGAATAACTCATCAGGATCAGAATTCACGGCCAGTCGGTGAGCAGGAAGGATTTCAGGGTACTCTGGAAACTCGGCTACATGCGCCGCGTCGGGGTCTATGAGCGACATATGTGGCCCAAGATTATTGTGAATCACAACACGTCGCATCTGGTTCCTAACGGAAGACGCGTTAATGTTTCCATCGTCATTCACGTCTTCATCATCAATATCATCGGGGACATCGTCCACATCGGGATCACTATCACTATCGACATCTTGATAACAAGGATCACTACTATCGTAACCATCATCACCAACCACATTCATATCGGCTGTAACATTAAGATCGATATCGATCCCACGTATAGTCGATTCACTATCAACGTACGATATTGGAGCCACTATACACGGTTCTTGAGCTCTATGTTCTTCACCATATGTAGTGACATCTTCGTTTTCCTCCATACCGGCTAACTCAGCAAATAAGTGAATCGGTGCATTTTTTTCACTCCCATTCCCACAGTAAAGAGCGATCATTGTCTCCACGTCTTCGTCGTCTACAAGTTCCATTTCAGTGAATTTGATTGGATCTGTCGAAACTGGAAACTTGTAGAAAAGTTTCGAGATCCTTCTCCCACAACGTCTAACAATTTTTGCGTTAATTCTTCCCTTCATATCATCCAACGAGACATTTCTATTAAATCTCATTGCTATTTGTTGTCGGCATTCAAATATGCATCCAACTGTTGTTGTCAAGATAATTCCATCGAAATAAACACATACGAAAAACTGATTTTCCATCTTCACTGCTGAATCTGTTAAAAAATAAACAAACTTTCTAAAAAAAATTTTGAACACCAAATAAACTACTTAAATAAAAAAATAATTAATCAATATGCAATTTTTTTCATTCATAAGCTCATAGTTTTTCATTTCTCATTTTATACATAAACAACATTTATCCATAATAATAACAAATCATAAATATTATCTAATCATCTTAAAAACAGTTTTTTACCCTAATAATATAAAAAATAAACAACCTATTTTGCTAATTTATTTTATTTTTTATATTATTAGGGTTTTTTTACTAACAACAATTTTAAGGGTTTTTTACTAACAATAATAATAAATAACAGCAAAAAATAATAAATAGGGTTTTTTTACTAACAATAATTTTAAGTGTTTTTTTTAACAATAATAATAACTAACAGCAAAAAATAATAAAAATCAACAATAATAATAACAAAATAAAAATCTATTATTTAAAAAAAATTATACCTTTTTTTTTCCTTCTCCTTCTTTTTCTTCTCTTCTCCTTTCTTTCCCTTTATTTTCTTCTTCTTGTTGCTGTTTCTTCGTCCCGGAGTTGCTGATGCTTGGGGTATATATAGTAGTTAGGTGCCGCCTCTGGGACCCACACCACCAGTGCCGCCTCTGCCAAAGGCAAGACTGGTGCCGCCTCTGGCAGAGGCAACACTGGTGCCGCCTCTGCCATCCACATGTTCCCTTTTTTATTTTTTTTTCGTTTTTCAGCTTTTTTTTTTGCTTTTCAGATTTTTTTTTTTTTGCAGTTGTGTCAGAAAAACAGGGTGGTGCCGCCTATCACAGTGGCGTGACCACCCTGTTTGTACCATTTTCGTAAATAGTTTTTCACCTATATTATTTTGGAATTTTTAAATTTTTTTTGTAATAATTTGGTAAAAAACCCTGATATATAAATATTGATTTTGTGTAATTTTATAAATAAAATTTTGATTTGAATGTATAAAGAAAATTTTTTATTTAATTTAATTATCGTAAACTATTAACACGATTATTGATATAATATCATTTTAAGTTTACACATTATTACACAAGTAATTATATTTATACAATATAAAAATAAATTGATGTTTTTTTTTAGTATTTTTCATGTTCGTTTTATGGTTCATGCTCAGAGTTTGTGGCTATATCTCCCAACAATATGGTCTCTAAGATTCAAACTTGCATTCTCTCATTGGGAGTGCAATGTGCTTTATCATTGTATCCAAAATTTCACGTATATATTTGAATCACAATCAAAATTTTATGTGTATAATTATATCAAACCAAAAGTCATGTATCGAATTACAAATCGAGTAAAATTCATGTGTAATTTTGAGGTTCATCCCTTAAACAAATAATCAATTATCATTTTTAAATAAAGAAATACTCTTAATTTTAAGATTATTAACTTAATAAGAGTTTTATCATGATGCGTTCAAATTTATGTAAAAAAATAGATTAAGTTTTTATTGAAACGATAAATTGGACTCCTAACTCCTAAGTTCAAGTATAACAATTTACAATTTTAGTTTCGGTGTAAATTATTTTGTTAAAAGATAAAAACAACATTATGATAATATTATAATACAATCTAGATGAAAAGCGGGAGTAAAATTCACATATTACAATTACACATGATAGGATTTAGAGACTTGCGCATATAATTGTGCATGATAGGTCTCGAACTTAGGTACTGATCAAGACTCAAGATATCTTTGCCTTGGCAATAATATTATTACTTTTTTAAATAAAGCTTTTCTAGTTATTTCTTAATTGAGTTGACGTTAACTCAAGACCCGTATTAAGAAATATAGTGTAGGTAAATTCTTATTATTGTTAGGTTAAATTCGTTGTTAGTTCATATACTTTGACAAAATTTGAAATTTAGATACCGTATTTAAAAAGTTCTACTTTCTTTATTTGAAAATATCAATCCAAAAAATAAAATTGTAAGTATTTTCTTTCAAAATTTGTTAATTTGGAATTTTGATTAGGTTGTCATTATATGACGTAGCATATGGTTAACATAAAATAAACATATTAAATTGATAAATTTTGACAAAAACTACTGACGACCATAATGTTTGGATTAAATTTTTTAAATTAAGAAAATAGAAAAGTTAAAGTTTTTAACCTTTGAAAGTTCAATGATTTAATCTCAAGTTCTACACAAATACAGTGCGTAATGACACATTTCAACCTTATTGCTATTATATAATAAAAAATAGCTTGTTAGGTAGCGATTGCTTCCCAAGCCATTAAACCATGTGGGCTATACCTATTTCTACAATACAACATAAACCACACGATTACTTAGATAGTAAGGATAATATATTATTGTAAATAGTTTTTTTTTTTTTTTACTAATTATCCAATTAATGGTAATTCCAGGGAATTTTGTTCTTGGCATAAATATTTTTGGGAATAATTCTATGTTGAGAACGGTTTTTTGGGAATAACCTTGAAAGGTTGGTAGGATTCTTGAGTTATTTCACTTTTGAGAGTATGGTTTAGAGATTCAGATACGAAAATTATTGAAAATTTTTTCTTAACTCTTTTTTGGGAATGCAAGTGCTTTCTCCTTATTTCTTTAATGAACAACCGTTGCATTGGAACTTAAAAGCCGTCCTAGCTAAAATACTTCAAGCGGATGTAACTTTCATTAATCGTCATTATAATCATTATCTATTTAAGTTACTTTCTATTTTTCACATTTAAGTAACTACTTTCAATCCCACTACCCACCATTTTTAGCACATTCATGTCCATCTTCTCTTCGTAACTTTTTTTTTCAAATCTTATAAATAGAAGTTTGAGCATCTCATTTAAAGAGACCTTAACACCCTAAAATTCTCTCTACGATTTTTTTTCTATAATCATAATTCTCAACCCCTTATTGTGTCCACCACCACCACCTGACACTAATTTTTTTTTAAAATTTAGTATAATCTTTTTTCCGCCATTTTTCCACGATTTCTCATTTTATTAAATTGTAATATCTTCTCAACTTAAAAAAAAAAAAAAACATTTACAATTATTATTGCTATTAAGGTCGTAACTAGGAAATTTTCAAGCTTCTGGAATGTAGATGCTAAGTTTTCTAAGATTTCATCATTCGAATTGGACCAGTCTGATGGTGTGTGTATTTGACCTATTGCCGATTGCTGTTGTCCGCCGCTAAAATTGCTGCAATTTAAAATCCCTAATATTCCCTACCAAATTTTGAGGTTTGGACTCAAAATTTTGAACAAGTTAAAATATTATTATTCTAGAAAATATATAATAAATGCATATTGAAGGTTTCAATTTCTTTGGAAAGGAAATAAAGGGTGGTGGTGGGACATGGGAGCACCTCTCAGTGGTGGTGTAAAATCATGCACTAATTATTCTCCAACTTGACCAACTTTTATTACGATGCACTGCATTCGATACACCATTCTCCGTCAGAAGTAAATTTTAAATTTTATGGCTATAAAATTTTAGTAGGCTCAACTTTAATAGTATCAAATGAAAAAAAATTTTAGTTAATTGAGTTGATAAGTCTCATTTTATTATTTTATTAAGTTGAGTTAAATAAAATTTGAGTCGAATCAAATTTAATAAAATTTTTTGAGTTAAATTAAATCTTGTAGTATAACTAATTTCATGTTAGGGTACCTAAATTTAAAACGATATATATTTGAAAACTTTTTCAAAGTAAAATAATAATAATAATAATAATAATAATAAATACTTTAGTATGATAAATTTGAATCATTAATTAACTTATTTAGGTCCCAAAATTATTATTTTAGAAAATTTTTAAAATTTTATCTTTCTTTATATATATTTTTAGAATTTTTAAAAAATATATATAAATTTTGCAATTTTTATAAATATTTTGAATTTTCAAAAATTATTTTAATTATTTTTGTAATTTGTGCTGAGAAATAAACCAATTTGCTTATTTTCAAAATTGACGAGGACCAAAAGGGTATTTACATCAATTTGTTATTCAAATTATTCAAGTTATTCGAATTGTAAAATTCATTTTAACTCGAACTCAAAACTTGAATTACTTATTTGAGTTAACTCGAATAACGCAATTCGATTAACTTGAAATTCAAACTTTTTTTTCTAATCAAATTGAGTTTTACTCACCCTTAATTTTGCGAATTGGGTCATAGTTCAATTCATATAAGTATTATTGTTAGCATAAGAGGATGTGAGTTTAAGCACGCTGAAGCGTGTTTATTATCTTATTTAAGGGGTTCAAAAGGATTATGAATAGTTTTAAATATTATATAAAAAATATCTACAATAACAGAATAAAGCCTAAATAACCAATGCGACTAGCACAACACAAACCTAGGCCACTCCTGAGTCAGTAAACACCCTTAACCATCATGCCATCACATGGTGTTTACTGTTTAAGTTATATTTTACTTACATTTCAATAGTGTAATGTAATAATTGATTTTAATTATAAGTATTCACTTTATTTTGTGGCATAATCAAGTTTTATGATACTAAAAAAACTATGTATATATTGTAAATATATCAAGTATATTAAACGTAAAAGACTTTAAATAAACTAGTCTTTAGTTTAAATGATAAAAAATAAAATATTAAAAATGATGTTTTGGGTTTAAATCTCATCAAATATATATTTTTTAAATTTTACATTATTTAAAACGATAAAAATATCCTCATAATAATATTGTTATTTTATGAAAGTGTTTTCAATAATTGCTCATTAACTTGGCTAATATACTAAAAAGACCCTTAAAGTATTATTCTTTGTTTAAATAAGTTCTTTTACTATTTTTGTAATTAAATAAGCCTCTAACCTATTATTTTTATTTTAATATTAAAGTTTAATATTTTGAATTTTAAAAATAATTTATAGTTTATGTTTATTTAAATTTGATGAGAATAGTTTATTAAATAGAAAGTAATGTAATATTTTTTAAAGTAGATTAGAAAGATATCTTAAAATTTCTTGAAAGTAAATATATATAATTTAATTAATTATTTTTTGAAAAATTCTAATTACTGTTTTAAGAGGTTGATATTTAAAATAATTTTAAATTTAATAATAAAATCAAGATTTTTTATGGGTAAAATATTTAAAGGTTCTTTACACGAATAATATAAATAAATAAAATAAATACTAAAATAGGATAAGCCTCCATTATTTATGAATCTAGGCAAATTGAATAGTGCCTCATGATACAGTCTGAGCAATTGACGGCATGTCTTTTTTACCACCGATGTTTGAAGCAATCATTAAAATTTTAAAAAGGAAAAATTTAGAGTGCGTCTAAGCAATCGACAACACCAATATTGATATCTAAAAAATACTATTGAATTTACCTAAATTGGTAAATAATGACAGTTTATCCTATTTCAGTATTTTTTATTTTTTATATTATTTAGATAAAAAAAACCGATATTGAACCGGTATATGATAAGCCACGTTGAATTTCTTAAAATATTCTTGTAAGCATATTCGGTCATTCAGTAATCAAAATAAGGAAAATTTTCAATTTCGAAGGCATTAACAATAGCCAATAGAACAGAGGATAGCCCAGTGGTTGGCGCGACAATACTGAAAGGTGCGGCCGTTTTATTCTCTATTTTAGAAGGTATATTCCCTTAGCTTTTTATTTTTAAAACCGAAATGAAAATTATATAAAATAAAAATAAAAATAAAAGTATCTGAAACTGATAATAGGGTAAATGAATTAGTCCGTATAGATATTGAAATGGTAAATTTATTCTTCTATTAGGACTATTCTTTTAAATAGGGATGTCCAAACAGTTAATCAAATCGAATTAGTATTAATTGAATTTATCGAATTTTTTAATCCTCTAACCGTTAATAAAATTGAAATTTTTTCAAAAAATTTAACCAAACTTAAATATTTCGGTTAACCAAACTAACTAAAATTTATATGTTTTGTTTTTTTATTAAAATAAGTAAAAAAAACATATAATAAATAAATTTATAATGTTCAGTTGACCAAATTAACCGAACTTAATCAAACTAGTAATAGCTTAATATATATAATAGATAATATTATTTATTAAGTTTCAGTTAATTACTTAATTTTAAACCGAATTAACCGTTAATCAAAATTTCAAAAAAAAATTAAATAACCTCTGACAAAACTAGATCGGTTAACTGTCAATTCGGTTTTAACCGAAGTTTGAACACCCCTTCTTTTAAACATATTTTTTTTCATTTAGTTTGATTTGAATAAAACATATTTCATGTAAAAAAAATTAAACTCAAACCAAACTATGTGGTTATGATGATAATACCAGCCCGAAACCAAATTGAATAATGCAAAACCCAAACGGACCGGTTCAAATTAATTTTTTCGATTTCTTTGCTCAATCTTACGAGTTATTAATTAGTATTATTTTGGTGGAAGAACTCAAAATTTTGGGGAAAATATTAAACAAAATTTAGTCATGAAAACTTTAAAATAAACATTGAGCCATCATTATTAAGTCAAAAGTTAGCATTGTACGACAGTTCACGTGATTTCAGGGAACACATCACATCCCACGCTACAGCAGCAGCAACAAGAAGCAAACAACTTCAACCTTTCTTTTACCCGTAAAAAATATGAAATCTGAGACTGATTTTAACTGAAAAATGAACCCAACGTACGAAAATTATATGTTCAATTCATATTGTGTAGTATAAAAAAACAAAATAATGATGAATGATGTGTGAAGTTAGAATGCAGAAAATGGATTAGGATGATAATGGGGTTTACAGATGTTATTGTTTAAATTATGTGAATCGTTAGTATTAGGATTCTCATCATTGCTACCTTTATTCTTCCCACCATCTTCGCCATTGGCGAATATTTCTTGGACAAATGACTCAACATCATCAAATCCTTTAATTCCTTCCTTGTTCGCCACTGAAATCTCAGCCTCTGATTGTGCGGGAATATATGGCGGCCGATCCATTTGCAGTATCAGATCCCAATCAATCCCCTTAAAATAATCGTGCCCTTTGATTCCGTCTAATGTGATCCGTTGCTTTGGATCTTTTTGCAATAATTTTCTTATTAAGTTCCTCAACGACGTCGGTTCGCCCACGAGGTCGGGCGGTTTCGTTAAGATCCGGTAAAAGGTCTCTTTTCGGTTCGGTCCCCTGAACGGCGTCGTCCCGTACAGCATTTCGTGGAGGACGATCCCTAGAGACCACCAATCCACGGCGAAATCGTGACCGTTGCCTGATATGATTTCTGGCGCGACGTACTCTTCTGTTCCAACGAACGAGTTTGATTTCTCTACTGGTTCTGACTCAGTAGTACGTTCCGAGTTGACACTCTCTTGAGATGCCGTGTCGTCCGGAGAGATTCCGGAGTTACAGCACCTAACAAAAGGGAAGAATCGCTTTTTCTTGACTGGGTCCGGCGGCGTTTGACTGACCAAGTTGGGATGAATCGATTTTTCAGGCGACATAGGAGAAAGTTTCGTGGAAAGATCGAAATCTACAAGCATGAGATGGCCATTTTCTTGGATCATAATATTTTCAGGCTTCAAATCTCTATAAACAATGCCTAAATTATGAAGATACTCCAAAGCCAGAACCAATTCCGCTGCATAAAACCTGGGGAAAAAAATTTGAGAAGAACATAAGTTTTAAGTATTGCTTTCTTGAAACGTGAAATGAATCTGATTCAATTTCAAACCTAGACAAATGAGACTGAAAAAAAAGAAGAGCAGTTTATTTATACCTTATAATATCATCGGAGAACATTTTCTCAGTCTGCTTCTTTCTCAAAGAATTAAGATCACGACCGGGACAATAATCAATGGCATAACCGACGACCTTATCAGTAGACAAAACTCCTCGCAACCGAGGTAAAAGCGGGTGGTTAAGATTCCTCAAAACTTCCTGTTCAAAACTAACTCTTCTATACTCGTTTCCTTCATTTCCATTACTACTCTTGACTGCTTTATGATTCTTCTTCTCGATCGAATCTCGACATATTACTTTCAAAGCTAAAACCTCATCCTTCACTTTATCTCTGGCAAGGAACACTACACCTTTCGCTCCTCGTCCTAGAGCCGTAACAATTTCCAAGCGATCTAAATCCAAGGTAGGGATCGAAAGGTGTGGTCTTCGGTTGAGTTGTTGTTGATCGTCAATCATGGCGGAGGCTGATAAAACCCGGTTGGTTTTAATGTTTATTTCCTGGGGTTTTGGGGAGGTGGTTGGTGGCTAACAATTTATAAGGAAGGAAGGAATAGTTTCAACCTTTCAATATTTCTTCTTATTCAATAAATAAATAAATAAATAAAATTTCTTGCAGAGGAAGTTTTCAAAATTGAATGGCATTTCGCCTCGTGAGCAATTTCGGCGGCAAATGCCAGACGTCGTGCAATCAATGGGATTCTCTTTTTCTTTCTTTCATTTTTTTTTTTATCGAGACTTAAATTAATAGTTGGGTGGTGGTGGTGCTTCTAGAAAACGTGAAGGGGTTGTTTCAGCCGCGGGTGATGGTGGTGGTGGTGGTCAGATGTTTGCTTGGTAAAGTCATAAAGTTTTAACTTTTACTTTTTGTTATATAGAAAAACAGCAAGAAACACGCTTCTAAAGGTCTAACCTTTGGGGTTTCAAAGAAGTTACACAATCAAGAAGAAAAAGGTGCGTGCTTGGACCGCAAGAAATCAAAATTACTACTCTTTTTTTTTTTTTTTTTAAATTTCTTCCTATATAATTATAATTATATTATTCCCACAAATTCGTAGGGTATACAATTAAATGTTTATAATATTTTAAATTGATTAAAATATTTTAATTAATTTTTTATTTCATGTGATGCACGATATTTTAATCAAAAAATTGTTTTAAATTTATGTAATTTATTTAAAATTTGATTTTTTTTGTTTAGTTGTTAAAATTTTTTTTCAAAAAAATTATGAATAATTATTATTTCAATTTTATGAAACTTTTAAAATGCATAAAACTTTTGATTTTTGTATTGTTTTTTAAAATGTTTTTAACTTTTTATCATTAAATTTTAACAAAAAATTTATTTTCGAACATTTTTTAAAAACAATTTAGTTTTAATATTATTCATCTAGTGATATTTTTATTTTTAAAATATTATAAATTTGCAGTGGAGCCCAGTCTCCCTAAAAAGAAAAATTGTCTATTTAAGCCCTTTAAAATTTTAAAATTTTAAATTAATAAAGATAAAATTATGCTTTGATCCCTTAAAAATAATAAAAATTTAACTTAATCCTTTAATTTATTATTAAAAATTAAAATTTAATTTCGGCCCCTAAAAAAATTTCTAACTTCACATATTTTAAAATAATATTTAACTACGAAATTTTGATTTAATAATAAAATTGAAGGTCTTAAAATTTTAAGATTCTAAATTCGAGTCTTGCATAAATATAAATTAATTATTTAAATTAATAATTGTAAAGATGGTTAAACATCATAACATATATAGCAAAATAATAAGATAATGACATGAACCGTCTTTCTGGAAGCAGAGTAAGGAAGCTACAAATGAGCAGGACAAGAAGGCATAACCTATCAAGGTTTTAGGCAATTAAAATGTGGTGGAATAAGTCTATTATCACTAATCCATGTGGTTCCAATGGCTATGTATCTAACCTAACTATAAATTAGTAAATGTTATTAAAACGAAGGCATAATAATTTATTTCGTGGTTATTTAATATTTCGCTATTTTTAACTTTTAAAGTTGTATTATCTATAAAAACATTTCAAAACAGATGAAAATTGATGTCTGTTAACTTTACTGATATAGCAATTTACGTTTATACCATGTTAGTGATTATTGAAATGTTACGTTTTAGTCACTTACGTTATCGTTTTGTTATGAAGTGGTCACTCTGCCATTAAGCTCCGTTACTTCCCTTACAACAATCCTACGTGACAATCCAAATGGGTTTTAAATGCCAACTTGGATGTTCGACCGAGACAATAATAAGTTTTTAATTAATTAAATATTTTAAAGTAATTACACCTTGAACTAGAAAAGAAAAATCATTCGTCAACTTTTTTTTTTGTTTTCTTTTTCATTTTGACTGAAAAACTATTCTCATCCCAGTTGGACATCCAAGTTGACATTTAAAACTCATTTAGACTGCCACGTAGGATTGTCGTTAGGGAAGTAATGGAGCTTAACGACAGAGTGACTATTTCGTAACAAAACGATAACGTAAGTGACTAAAACGTAACATTTCAAACATAAGTGACTAAAATATAATCTGAGACAAACAAAAGTAATTGTTTCTGTAGTTTACCCTTATTTTTATAAAAGGATTAAAGAAACCCTGGACCGAGCGTCAACAATGACGAATCAAATTCATTTTGACCCAAAAGGGCGGCGACGTCGACTATTTCAGTAATGTATGGATGGCAATTCAGACACCAAGAAAATTTCAAATGAGAAGAGGCCGAAAGCAGAACCTTCAACAAGGAAAATCAGCAAGACTTGGTCCAAGTACCAATTATGGATTTGGGCCATTTATAGGCTGTAGGTCTAAGTGGACTCAATTATGCCACCCACCTACTCTAGTCTACCCATTCATTTATGGCAGTGGTAAAGCTCCATCCAACCTAAGCAATCATTTACTCACCAAATGTGAATGCCATGCTCATCTAGCTTCTTTTCACTTCCAACTGGCTTAACTTCTGCTATTAGTTTCTGTATTTTAATTTAATTAATTCAGTTTTTATAATTTTTTTAATTTGATGAATTTTGTTTACCTCTCGTTATATTTTAGTCACTTATGTATAAAATATTATATTTTAGTCACTTATATTAACGTATTGTAACATTTTAGTACTAAGCCGTTAACAGTGTAACGGTAAGCGAATGTGGGATGTTAAATCATCATTTCAAATAAAAATTTTAGGTTAATTTATATAATCATTCTTCATACTTTTTCGTTTTGAGTAATTTATTTTCTTTCTTTTTATGTTCTTGTAACTTTCCTTTTTTTTCCTTTATTTTCTATTATCTTCTGCTTCTCTTTCAGTTTTAGCCCCTTCTCTATTTTTTAAACGTAGTTTTTCTAAATTTTCCATTTTTTAAAACTAGTCCCTATATTTTTATTTTTTCTGAACAATTTAATTTTTTTCGAGTGAGTTAAGTGTAATAACCCGATTTTTAGTGGTATAAAAAATAGTGATTCGAGACCACTAAATTCGACGAGTAAGCTAGTAAATTTTATTATTTGATATTTACGAGTCAAATATGGTTATAGAAAGATTTTTGAATTAGTGATTTCTATTTAATAAAAAATAATTAGGTCAAGTGGTTTTAGAAAATGAGGTATCGAGACCTCGATTCTATAAACCAAGTAGTAAATATTTTTATAAATATTTACGGAGTGTCATTAAGATAGTATTAAAGTTTCGTTAGAAAATTTTAACGTTTGGATAATTAATTAATTAAAAAGGACTAAATTGAAAAAAGTACAAAAATTGTGAATTATAGAAAATAAGTGATTAAATGGCTTGATAAATAAATAAGGGAGGACTTCAGGAGCAATTAAGCTCAAAATAAAGGCATGAGACGGCATAAACAAAAAAGAAAATAAAATAAAATGAATTAAGGGTAAAATGGTAATTTAGTTGAAATTAAAAATAAAACAAATGGCCAAATAGATTTCTAGACATTTCATCTCAAAATTTCAGTCTAAAAACGCCATATGAGAGAGCTTAATGAGCTGGTTTCATAGTTTGCTTTATGTGAGTTCAATTCTTTCATTTTTCTTATAATTTTTTATGCTTTTGAGACTTTTACAATTAGGTCCAACTAAGTCTTGCTTTAGTTTTTGATTTTATTGAAAATTTTGAAAGTTACCATTGATGAATATAGGATGTTTTAGATGAATAAACATGGATTTAGAGCTTTAATTATGCTATATGATGATTGTATAAAGTGATTTTGTTAACTGTTGATTTTAGGACTAAATTGTGAAAAGTTAAAGTATTAGGATTAGGTGTTAAATTTATGTTTTATCAACGGCTGTATGATAGCCTACAATATTTAAATAAATTATTAATTGAGAAAAACTAGTTCATTTGATAGATTAACTAGTTCAATGATTAAATTGCAAAAGTTATAAAATTTTGAGGTAATTGATGTGGTTATGATGGATATATGCTTATAGGTACTTAATTAGTAATAATCCCTTAGTAAATTATGATGGATATATATAATACATGATTTTAACTTGTTTTGAATGTTTTGTTGTGGTATATTGATGTGTTAAAATGTTGTATTTAGGTTGAAACTAAATGGGTGAGAAATGTGGCTTTGAAATGGCCTACTTTCATCCATACGGGCAAAGACATGGGTGTGTGTCTCAGCTGTATGTGGCACAAGGCCTAGCACATGGGCGTGTGTCCCCTGCTCCATTGAAAAATTTTGAAATTTTCTGAAAACTTCTTTGAGTTCCCGATTTAGTTCCGATTTATTTCTAATGCGTATTTTGGGCATGAAGGGCTCATACAAGGGACAATATAAGTGATTATGATTAGTTTTTGATATGTATGTTAAATGATATGAAATGTTCGTATTTGATCTAAAAAGTTCAATAATACTCCGTAACCTTGTTCTGGCGATGGATAAGAGTTAGGGTTGTTACAATAAGCTTATAGATTAGTTTAACAAATGGAAAATATAGAAAAGCTACGTTAAAAGAAATGAAGAAGGGAGGAAAACAAAGAGAGAAACAAAAGAGGAAAGTTAAAAGAACATAAAAAAAAAAAAATTGCTCAAAATGAAAAAATATAAGGACCAATTGTAGAATTTAACCTAATTTTTTTTTTTGAAATGATGATTTAACGTGCCATGTTAGCTTACTGTTACACCCAAGGGCGAAGCCAGAACAATTTTTTAGGGGGGTTGAATGAAATTTTAATTTTTTATAGTCTATATCTTTATAATTTTTAAAGGATTAAATCAAATTTTTATAATTTTAGGGGGGCAAAGTGTAATTTTATCTTCACTAATTTAAAATTTTAAAAAATATAGGGGGCCTAAATAGCAATTTTCCATTTTAGGGGGGACAGGGCCCATGCCAGCCCCCCTAGATTCGCCTCTGGTTACACCGCTAATGACAATTAATGACTTAGTGATTAAAATGTTACAACATGATAACGTAAGTGACTAAAACATAACATTTCAAACATAAGTGACTAAAATGTAACCTAAGGCAAAAAAAAAAAGTGACTATTTTGGTAGTTTACCAAATTTTAGTTTTGACCCAAATAGTAATAGCTAAATTTGTTTGGTTAAATTCAATAACTAGTCTATATTCATCAAGTGGATTGTTCTAAGTTCGTATACTTTTCGAATTATAAAATTTCAGTCTTGACGCAAATTATAGTTATTAGCGAGTAATTTATAAAAATAAAAAGTTGACATGACATTACAAAATAATAATATGTTTACCGTATCACATTTTAGAAATAGAACTTAATGAATTCAACAATTATTCTATGGTGATAATTGAAATTTTAAAACTTAGAAAAGTATAATAATTAAAAATGAACAAATTAGAACATAGAGATTAAATCCATAATTTTCACAAACTACAAGACTACAAGACTAGTAGCAGATTTTTTTTTTTTTTTTGATATTTCTCAAAGACATCATTAACATCTACATATTTGCATGTTGCAGCTCCAATTAAATATATAAATTTTGGGTTTTTTTTATTAACAATTAATAAATTTAAAATTCCATTATTGAATTTGCACATTTAATAATTAAAAAAATGGTCGAACAAAAAAGACTATTCATGGTTGAAAATGCATAGATTGTGAAGTTTGGCTATATCCTAATTTTGATTGGTATAATGGGTTGTCATTGAAAATAACCCATCAGCTAATTTTCATCACTATTTTTTGAGGGTGCTTATGATCATATGATCATGATTCCCCCACATGAAAAAGAATATCAATGTCTCTTTTTGGAAAAAAAATTTAAAAAAAAAAAAACTTAAACAATAAAATGGTGCTTAAACTATATTAATTTTCTTAAATTAGTAACTAATTTTTTTTATCATGATTGGTACCTAAATTATTAAACTATTATCTATTTTATCCCATCTGTTAGTTCCGAATCATAAGTCTGAAAAAAATTAAAAAATTAAAGAAAAAGTAGTTTAAATGTTTTTGAATTTTTTTTTTTTGTTTCAATTAATTCCTTGTCTCAAATTATTTTCTGCGCCAATTTCCTGTCTGGCTGTTTCTCAACTATTTAATGTTTTCGTGTTGTCTGCTATTTCATGTTTACGTAGTATTATATAATTATATATTTAGATGATTTGCGTTATTGTTGTTGCAATAACTGGGAAAATATGAGTTTTAGTACATTTATATATAAGAAAAAATTATTACAAGTATAAAACGGGCCAAGCTTGAATATTGAAGGTTGAAGTTCAAGCTTGGCCTATATGTTAATGAACTTTTTTTTTTCTCAAACTCATTTTTAAGTTTCATACTTTTGTCCAAAAAGTCTAGTATTCATTGTGGTTGTTATTTTTTACATTTTAATTTCTATTTAATGTGCATAAATTCTTTTTAAATTTTCAATATAGATTCTAAGTAAAAAAAAAATTGACATACCGGATATTGGAATCACTTTTCAATTGATTAAATTCTCGGGAAAATGACTACTTTCCATCATAACAAATGTTACTTAATATCAGCTTTTAAAAAAAAAATCAAATTTAGACTTTTTTATGATTAAAATATAAATTTTATCTCTATATTTTACAAAAGTTAAAGAATTAATCTATCTACATTAATTAATTACAATTTGATCAGTCTAACTGGGTAATAATATGAAATTTATCATTAATTAGCTTACTTGAAATTTACTAATTTAATAATTCATGCCAACAACCTGTTAGCCTAATGACAAAAGTATTAAGTTATGAGGTATGAGAGTTCGAACTCAATCTTAAGCAATTTCATCTCCTACGTTCGGTTATCAAAAGCTAATTTAATAATTCATAGATATTTATATTCAAATTAGTAAGAATAATTGATGTGTATACTCACAATAGAACTAATTTCGTAATTTTTATTAAGTAGAAAGATGAAATTCAGGAATTTTTTTTTTTCTTTGAATCCTTTGTTTTTCTTGGTTAACTTTTCAAAAATCACAAAAAGAAATAATATTGAAACTGTAGACAGGAGAATAAATTTGAGTAAAAGCCAGAGAAGGCTTTTTCCTAGAGAAGCCAGAGGAAGCTAAAATATGGAAAAAGGGAAATTTAGGAATTTGCATTTATGTGTGGAAAATGGGGGAGAAAAGCCTATCTGCAATCCTACCTAATTCACTCCTTTTCTTTGCTTTCTTATCAGTAAGGTCACTTCAATGCACATGATTTTGTTTCTTACAAATATGAGGATATTTATTTATATTCATGTCTTTCACAAATGCTTTGGAATTTGCAATGAGAAAAGCCAGCACATGAACCAATTATAGTGTATCACATCATCATCATCATCATCCAAATAACTACAAACAACATTAATTGACTTAAACTAAACTCAAACCCATATATAGTGTGATTTTAAACATGAAATTCCAAAGTTTCTCAAGCCAAAACCTCGAAATTTGATATATTTTATTGGTAGAAACAGCAGTCACCAATCGGCTCCTGTGTAGAGAATAAAGGGTATGAGAGCAGCAGGCAGACAAAGCATGCGCGTTTCAGTTTGGAAGGCTAGGAGCAAGTATCGACCAATGCAGTTGGCAAGGCACATGGTAGACCCATTAACGACCATACAACATTGACGATCTCTCTCTGTACTTTTACCATTATCTTCAAAATTTTGGGCACCAACATTTCAGGATTTTCAAGTAATGCAATGAAATAATACATTTATGAAAATGATGGATACAAGTCACTATCATAAACCCAGTTTCAACCAAGGAGGTTAAGGAAACGAGAACAAGAAGGAACTAGGCTTCTGCATCACTTTATTTAGGGTGGTAACTGTTACATAGAAGACTTTGGGAGGCTGCCAATTGGTTCGACCACAACACCAGAAATCAACAAACCATTCAATATGGACACATTCTTCCCCTTCCATATTTAAGAACCATTCATTCCTCCGAGTGATAGAGCGAGCATTTACTAATGCGACAAAATTTCAAAGTATCTACGTCGTCATATGATGAATTGGTTATGGACAACACTAAGGACAATGCGCAAGTTAGACGATTAAATCTTTCTGCCATAAATCCAAGAATGAAGGATGAGATATCATGCAACTAGTGTAGAAAAAAGGGTTAAAGATTATATATGGCAAGTAAAATTCAAGAAGCTGCTAAAAATGGCCATGTGAATTGTGTACAAACTGTTGGATCTACACACACAAAAAAAAAATGAGAATCTAATGCATGATTGGTATTCAAATAAGAACAGGTGTGTGTGGATGCAAAGGAAAACAACTTACAAGTTATTGGATGAAACAAAGAGAACATCTCATAAACATAAGCACCCAACGTTTTTATTAACAGCGGCGGCTAACCATTAAACCAGAGAATAAAACTCTGATGAGGGATAAGAATTTACAAGATCGGATCGATGATACGCGGAAGTGGTGACCGGGTGTTGGAAACAGAATTTACAGATGATGCACTTGGCGATATTGCATCGAGTGATATCTTCATGCAGTATGAGTAATATTTATGGCCCTTCTTAGTCTTTCGAGAATTCCATTAGCCTTTCTCTTGGATCTCGAAGTTCCATCTCGAGCAAGCTTAGATATTGTTCCGTAGGTAATCTCTTCTTCCTTTAGTGCCTTCCACTTGGTTCGATCATTAAGACAGACGGTGTGCAGGATTGCGATGCAATTTTCCTTATTCCGTTCACAATTGCTCTCCCTGACAATACGAAGCAAGCAAGGAACTGCTCCAAGCTCCCCCATTTCCTCAATAGCCCTTTGATGGGTCGAAAGCATTGCAAGGATAGCCAATAATTCATCTACATGCACACCGTCCATAATCTTTTTTAAAATGACCCTAACTGCACCATCCCTCAGAGCTCTTGCCTTATTCTCATGGATAATGCATAGGTTAAATATTGCAGAAGCAACATCTTTCATTGTCAACGGATGACCCTCGTCTAGAAGGTCAATGAGAGGTTTTAAGACACCAGATTTACCAATAAGAACCTTGTTAGAATCAAGTGCCGACAGAGTGAAAAGGGTCGCAGCTGCATTGCTCCTTGTTTCAATAGTTCCAGATCTCAGTGCTTCCATAAGAAGGGGAACAACCATTGGTGTTTCAGCAACAAGCTTCTTATTGCTGTCGTGGATCGAAAGGTTCAAGAGTGTCGTAATCACATCTTCCTGGAGATCAGGGTGAACACCACTCTGAGAGTTGCATCTAGAGAGCGGCGTGAGCAGTTGAGTAATGGCGTCAACGGATTCACCGAAAAGAGCTCGGAATGAAGGCACCTTTTTTGTCAACAAACGAAGCTCCTTTGCTGCTTCCTTCTGTTCAGGCACTGCAGCGGACAACTTGTCGAGCAAAGAAAAGAACCGGTCACACTCTGCTTCCGTGATGCCCTCCTCCCTACCACACTGTTCCGGGTTCGGCAGTTCTATCCCCTGACTCTTACACCACTGCGATATCATCTCCCTGATCAGGTGATTGGGAGTGAGACTCGTGTGAGAAAGAACTTGTTGGGTTCTAGGGCAAGTCCTATTGCCCGCACTCAGCCATTTCTGGATAAAGGGTCTGTCATATGTCTGCAAAACCAAATGAAACCAAATCAAGAACCAAGCTCCACAAAGAGTCAATAAATCCATTTTTAACATAAACTAGAACAACCAATCCAACTGGTGAACTTGAATCCTCAGTATATTATATAAGCAAATTCATGCATTCCCAGAATTCAAGTCTCTAAAACAGAAAGATCGAGCAATAACATTCGCCATATTGAAATATTATACAGTGAATATCTATTGAGAGTAAAAGGAATTGAAATCTTCAGATAGTAGTATTTCTAAATCTTCAAGTTCAACTAATTAATCTGAATCACGCGTAAGTGGCCATGAAGTTTTTATTGTAACCGGAAATGCAGACAAGAAAAATATGCAAAGAAAGTCAACCTAAAAATCATTTTCATGCACCCACATTTTCTTATCACCAAACAGTGAAACAAACTAACCACCTTCATCAAGAAAAGACCCAAAAATGAAATCTCAAAATATCGCTTTCTTTTCCTTTCAATCTTGAAGAAACCAATCCAAAAGCAAAGGTCATTCATTACCTGACCAGAAGCTAAAATAACAGGATCTCTCATAAGCTCGTTAGAAAGAGGACATTTGAACTCTTCAGGACAGGGCACCGCTTCACGTAACTTAAAGGTGGCCGGCGAGGATCGTTTATTGAACATATTAAGGCCTCTCAAAGCACAAAGAGCATCTTTAGCTCGATCGATGGCATGGATGCTGTAATCATCGTCGTCGACAATAGTCCTAACCAGTCTCTGCAATTCCTTCTTCAGTTCCACTGCCTTGGCTCTCACCGTTGGATCCGAACTCAACACCCCCGTTTTCGCCATCCCACCCAATCAAAAAGAAATCAAAGCCGTTAAACAAATTTATCAATGGAGAAAAGAACAGAGAATGAGAATACTCTGTTTCATTTTTCTCTATTCTGAACTGCGGATATTTTATTAAGGAGGAAAAAACCAACGACAATTTAATACTTTTCTGCAATTTTCTTCCCTTTTTACTGCTCACCGCACTCCAGTTTTATTTATTTATTTATTTTGTTTTCTATTAATAACTGTTTTATGTTTTTATTTTCATTTTTAACTTTTTCCCTTAGCAGTGTGGGAGGTTTCTTCGCCGCTTTAATGCGTTTGCGTCCACCTTTGCGTTTTATTGGGATTTCGCCACGTGAGACTCTGGTTTTATTTCGCGGGATTTTTTACTTCTATTTTTCCCTTCAAAATTAGTACATTAATTACTATTTGATTGTCAATTTTATTAGGATTTTATTGAATAAAAAAAATTAAACACGTGTTTTTATTCTTTAATTTTAATTTTTTAAATATAATTAATGGTGTTTTATATATATTTATTTATGTTATTTTTCATATTTCTATATTTATATATTTAAAAAAACTTGATTATGAAATTCATTCTTCTAGTTTACTAAAATTGATAAATTGCTAAATCTTATTGTTAAATTATAAATACGAGAATTAACAATTTTATAATTTATATGAAAAAATTAGTAAAAAAGAATGGGCGGTCTATAATTTATATAATAAATTAGCAAAATCCTATAGTTTAAGTTCATTGTGTTTACCATGAAATTATGGACTAACATCTTAGTTTTTTGTAAAATATGAGTAGGGATGTAACCAATTCAATCTCAACTTGAATAGTAGTAAGTTTGAGCTCAACTCAAAATTCAAGGCTCAATATTCAAGTCGAGTTTGATAGAATATCAATTTATAAATTTGAGCTTGACTCAAAACTTAATTGGATTGCTGGAGCTTGAGCTCAATCAAGTTCATTTATTAAATTTCGTACACAAAATCGAACTCGATTAAGCTCCTTCGTATTCAAGCCAGAATCCCGCCATAAATCCCTATTAAGCACAAAACGAACCATACGTCACAAGTTGAGTTCGTATAGAACCATACTTCTTCTATTTGACTTTGATTAGAACAATGTTTTTCGACCATTAAATAGATATACTCGAAACTTCTATTGTATTATTCGTTTTTCAAAATTAGTGAATTTCTCCTTCTCTGCACGTAGTTTTTTTTCTGAAAAGGTTTCCACGTAAAATCTGTATGTTCTTAATTTTTTCCTTTTTCTTGTTGCTTTGCGATCATTCTATCATCATTATCAATGTTTATTATAACACATAGTATATATTATACTAAAATCAAAAGTTTAATTAAGTTTTAAGTCATTCGAATCAAGTATTACGTTGTGAGTTCAAAGTTACTCAAGCTCAACTCGATAAATATTGAATCAAATTTAATATTTTTAATTGATATACAAGCATAAGTATCTTATTTAAAATCAAAATTTGAGAAATTTAATATAGATACCTCTTTCTAAATTTTTTTTTCTTTAATTGAACTTGATTCATGGAATCTTTAGCACCGTTTCCCATCTTAAAATTTTCAGAAACAGTACACTGATGAAATTTTATTTTTTTAATAATATTTTTTTATATTTTATAAAAATTTAATTATAAAATTTTTATACTGTACAGTATAAACATTTTAATACTGTAAAAATGTAATATTTAAAGACGAATAATTTCATATTTTCTGCATCATTTTTTTTTTAAAATTTATTTACTGAGAAATTTTAAGCATCCTAATTTTGAAAATTGTTGAACATGTAAGAACAATTACATCGTAACCGATTTGGTCTTAAAAAAAAAAAACATGGTTTTGAAAATATATCACGTGTGGATGAATGACGAATTTAAATTATGATGTAAACACATTATTTGGCTGAATTTAACAAACCAAATTAATTTTTGCAAAAATTATGCACTCCATAATGCATGAAGGACCCACATGCTCCAACATGCATACAGCTGGCAACACGCTTGCCTTATATTTTTATTAAATAAATATCATTTTAATTTTTTTGAATGCTAATAATAAATTAAAAATTCCTTTTTAACCTTTGATTTTTTTTTAATTATGAGGTTTAGTGGAACCCGTGAGGCACCAGCCATCGGTTTAAGTTTGTCTAAGTGAATGGGTTTGAATAGAAATATAAGTTCGAAAAATAGGTTTAAACTAAAAATAGGACTTATTTTTTAAACGTATTGGACCTTGGTAGAATTTTTTTGGCCCGAGCTCAGTTCGACCTAAATCAACCTAAACTTTCTTTTTTGTTTTTTTTGTTGTCATTTTATTATTATATTACTAATATTTTGTTTTTATTGTTTATAAATTATATAACACTTGTTTTATTATTAATTTTATTACTATTTTAGAGATATTTACTTACTAAATTTTAATTATCTTAATATTATTTAAATATAAATATTTTTTAATTTAACATTTTTAATTTAAGCTAGAATTGAATAGAATTTTAAATCTATTTTCAAGCTAATTCGAGTCAAAATTTAGAAAACATATCTAAAATTTTACATCGGTTCGACCCGACGTAGTAAAATTTAAAATCTAAAATTTTAATGGTTTGGTTAGAAACGTGGCAGAAGTCCACATCAGTCTAGTACAAGTCGATGAAATGAAAGGTATAACACGTGGCACACAGTAGCAAGAGATGGCGATGCATGTCAGACCAGGTAAGAAATTATGGCGAGGGGTCGAGGGAAGTATAAGCTGAACTGGAGAACACCAATAGTAGGTAGTCCCAACCAATTACTTATAGGACTTTGGGTCAAAGTCAAGATCCATATAGTTTTCTCAACAGAAATCGCGGCTGATTATTCGTTTAGGGTCTCCTCAAATCTCAAGGAAGGACCATCTGCATTGCTAAAAATGTATTTCTAGGATTAATAGACTAATATTCTATTAAATATAAATTTATTTAAATGAAAATAAAATAAAATGGTAATTAAATTAGAGTTTTGCGAACACGCGCGCGTGTTCCTATTATAGAACTCAATATGCGTTGGTTTTAGTACATTAATACTATTAAGTTAAAATACTCTATTACTCACGTTTTTTATATATATATATATATATATATATCATCTCCAAATGTGATCATGGCTGGGTCCGGTCGTAATAAAATTTTAAGTCCGTTTTATAGATGTGGATTTGATTTGACTTGAAAAATAAGCTTAAAATTTTACTTATGTTCAGTCTAACTCGGCTTATTCATATTAAATTTGTTTTAGATTATTTTTTATATAAAAATAAATTTAAAAAAATATATAAAACATCAAATACACTAAAAATATTAAAATAAATATTTCTCAACATATTAAAAATAAATTTATAAAATAAGTACAACTTAACAAGTAAATGCTTCTAAAATAGTAGCAAAATTAACAATAAAACAATAGTTATACAATATCCAAATAATAACAATAAAACAGTAGTAATATAATAGTGAAACATCGTTAAAATAGTGAAAAACCAACATTTTTTTTACAAATTCAGGTCGGGCTTGGGCTATAAAAGTTTACCCGAGACTCGACCTGTTTAAAAAACAAATTTTATTTATTGTCTGAACTCATTTTTCAAGCCTATATTTTTACTTAAATCCTCTCCAATTTTTTTTATTGAGAAGTCTAATCATCTTACCAATATGACTAAATATTAATTTATTAAAAATTTAAATAGAAAAAAAAAAAAGAGTGGAAAAATCTTGGGGAGCAGTGAAGATGAAAGTCAAATCCCATTACTAATGAGAGTGTGGGTGACAATTATGTCCTTAACTTACCCATTAAGTTTAAGGAGAAAAGACTTGTGGGTTGATACAATTAACCCCCAAATCTCTCCCATTTTTTGTGTATCTTCATAATCATGTAAAGTTGAGATTCTTCATTAAATGCTGTAAAAGTGGTAGAAGGGAATTAGGCAATGTTTATTAAAATAATGGGAACACAGTTGCTTGATTAACATCAAAAAATTAATTGGAATAAATTAGATCCAAATAAATGATTTATTTCTGAATGGATCACATTTAATATAAGTTAATGATTAAGTGTTTGAATAATTAAACAGTCTTTTAATATATAGTTTTTATGGGATCATGTACTAGAGAGTATCTTTGAAATTAATGATACATCATGTGAAAGAAGAATGAAAGTAACATCATCCTCAAATAATTATCGTTTAATTTGATTGGTATCAGTTTTGTTGTCGATACAAGAGAACGTGGGTTCGAACATATTAAAGCACATTATCATCCTATTTATGAGTTAGAGAGAGACTATGAGTAATTCAAATAATATATATTATCGTTTAACGGTTACATGCTGTTTAGAACGATTTTTAATTGTCTATTTTCAAATATAATTATTGTGCAAGTAAAGAGTATTCTTATCAAATTTTATGTTAAGTCGAATTAGACTTTTAAAATAAAATAAACATTCTCAAAATTATTTATTTTTTTGGCATTTTACATGTTCATGTCATGGTTCATATTTGGAGTTTATAGTTGTTTCTTTCAACAAATTCTTAACATAGTTTTTCATATCTATAAGATTTGGATCCAAAATTTTAATTAAGGGATATTAAATTTTGGGTAAACTATACTAGTAGTCATTCAATTACAAGTAAATTTCTTTTCCGGTCACCCAACTATATGAAAACATACAAAATAGTCATTAAATTATTTATTTTTGTCTTTTTTGGGTCACCAATAGGTTAACTGTAGTAGCTTTTAGGCTTTACTTGGTCGAGTGGAAAGAAAATTTGAAGGATGAAAAATTAAATGGGTAGAAAACTAGAAGGATGGAGAATATAATTTGTCTTTTCATATGTGTGCTCGATAGAAAAGATGAAAAAACCAAAAGAAAAGGTAGTTTTCTTTTTCTCCATTGCTTGGTAGAGTTGAAAAACGAAAGGAAATAAAATAAAACATTTGAAAAATGCATAGTTTTCTCTCCTCTCATCATTCCAATTCAAAAGAAGTATTTTTTTTATGCATCAGGATGAAATATGACCATATTTCCTTTCACTTTTTTTTTTTCCTAACTAAGCATACTCAGAATTTATTTTCTTTCTACTTTTCCACTCTTTTTTCCCATCCTTTCACTTTTTCACTCAACCAAGCACACCCTTAAAATTGATATAATAATAACTTTAACCCTCGATATTTATATATTATATCAATTTAGTCTTGATTTACTTAAATCTTGTAAATCCAACACGCGAGTAATAGCCGTCAAGTGGGTAAAAGGTGTCACTGTTTGGAGGTTTCAATGGGAAGTCCAAGACATGTGAGTGATGGGAATCTTTTGTTTGCCTTGAATTGAGGACAAAGATACATAGTGTTGCTTGTTTTATAGCTTTATTGAGAGAGTGATAAATGAATGGATGGATGGATGGCATGAGTTTAGTGGATAAAATGAAGTTTGGAGTTTAGCTTTCTGTATGGAATGCAATAATTTCCATGTGTTCATAACCCTAAGCCCCATCAGGCAGGGACAACTATCATTGCGCCACTCATATACAAACTTGTGAAAACAATATAGTCCCTTGTATGTATGCATTAGTTTTCAACTCATCTTTCATGTGGTGTTTGTTTGTGTGATAAGAGAAAAAGAATGGTGCTTTGGGGGTTCCAATTAGGGGTTTGTGTTTAATCGATTTGAGTAAAAGAATTGTATCAATCAAGTTGGCGATTCCAATTTTATTATTCTAATTCGATTTGAATTTTTTTTCAGATCAAGTTAAGTTAAATTGCTCGAGTTAAATTTAAAAATTAAATATGTCAAATTAAAATCTTTATTACAATATAATTTTATGTTATAGCATATAAATTTGAAACAATATATGTTTGAATTTTTTTAAAGAAAAAAAATACTTTAGTATAATAAATATGAATAGTTAATTAACTTATTTAAGTCCCAAAATTATTATTTTAGAAAAATTTTAAATTTTTTTAGATTTTTTAATATTTTTAAAAATTATAAAATTTGGTTTTTTTTATAATTATTTTAAACTTTTTTTTTGTAATTTTTGTTGAGAGAGATCAATTTGCTCATTTTCAAAACTAACATGATCAAATAGGTATTTACACTAATATGTTATTCGAATTGTAAAATTCGATTCGACTTGAACTCAAAACTCGAATTACTTACTTGAGTTTATTTGAGTTGACTCTAAAAAATCAAATAACTTGATTTGATTAACTCGAAATTCAATTTTTTCAAATAGAATCGAGTTTTGTTCACCCCTACTTCTAGCTGCATAAATACTAGGGGTAAGCAAAACTCGATTTGATTCGAAAAAATTAAATTTTTTTTCAAGTTTCGAGGTAACCGAATCAAGTTATTCGAGTTATTCATATTATTCGAGTTAATTTGAATAAATCGATTTGAATTTCGAGTTTAAATCAAGTTGAATTTCACAATTCTAATAACAGATTAATGTAAATACCCTTTTGGTCTTGTCAACTTTGAACATAAACAAATTGGTCTCTCTTACAACAAAAATTACAAAAATAAAATAAAATAAAATAATTTTAAAAAATTCAAAATAAAATTTAAAATTCAAATATTTATAAAATTTTCAAAATTCATATTTTTAAAAATTCTAAAAAATATAAAAAGTTAAAATTTTAAAAATTTACGAATTTACGAATTTTCTAAAATAATCATTTTGGAACCTAATTAATTATTCAAATTTATCATATTCAAGTATCTTATTTTTTAAATATTTTTCTTTGAAAAAAATTTCAAATTGTGCTCTAACATGGAATTAGTTATACTATAACAACATTTTTGTTTAATATGTTTAATTTTTTTAATTTAACTCGAACAATCTTACTCGATTTGACTCAACTTAAATTTCATTTCACTCAACTCGATTCAAGAAAATTTTAAATTAAATTAGGATGATAAAATAAGACTCGTGAACTCAATTAACTCGAAATATTTTCACTCGATTCGATTCAACGGTGACCCCTAATAAATACAATTATTGAATTACACAATCACTTCATCCATGAAAATGGGTGGGTTTAATAGGTTTTGTTTTTATCTATTTCTGGGTTGGGTTTGAAATAGAGAGTGGTGTTAATTAAATGAGGGATTTTGTGGTTATATATGAGGATGGGGGCATTACGTGAAGGTGGGCAAAAGAGGTGTTGAAATCCAAAATGTAGATTGTAGAGGATGTGATTTGGATAATTACCTCACCAACTTCATTCCAAAAATCCATTAAGGCCCATTGGTGAGTGCTGGTCTTAGTTTTTATTATTAAGCTTGTTGTAAACCTTGAACCAAATTTAGTGCTTCCATCATAACTGGGCTATGAAACCCTAAACTATAATTATTATAAAACCAAGACTCAGCAGTCATTACATTTAAGTATTGACCCAACTCGAAGCCCAAAAAGGAAAGTTGAGATCTGATTGGGGTGGGGCGGTGCATTGAGGGGAACTTCTTATCCCGCATTGCGTGTATATTGGTCAATTTCGGGATCTTGCCCTCCCAATTCCCATTTGCTTTAAAGCAGATATGGATAAGCCACACCAACTTAAAAAAGCAAATAGCATTCGCAGTACTGTTTTTTTAGAAAGTTGGTGACTTTTTGTCAATTTTTTAATTAATTTATGTTTTCAGAGTATTTTAAAATAATAAATAATTTTATGTGTCGATTTAGACTCAAATTGTCTTTAAGTTTTATATGTTTTTTATTTATTTTTTTATTGTTTAATAAGTCTTCAGTTTTAGAAGTAATACCTTTTTTAGTCTATAGTAGTTTTACAAGTGATTTTACGGATGATTTTATTGTTGTCTTCTTTAGTTTGGTGAATGCTCGATTCTTTTGTCGATTTTTGCTCCCCGCTTTAGATCATCCAAGACTGATTTCCTTATTGTATTAAACGCTTGCAATTACTCCAGATATACAATGCTTGAGTTGTGACATAACCAAATGTCAACATGCTATAATGTTCTATTGACGTTGAAACTAAAACCATTGTTATGTTGATGGAACTTGTCATTCACCATAAAGAAAATAGCATTCGTAGTGATTAAAGTTTTTTTTTTTTTTCACATTTTAATGATTTATATCATTTTCTCCCTTAACTTGTACACATTTTATCTTCCAGAGCTGCTGGCTGCATCCCCTCTCCCCCTCTCCCCTCTCCCTTAACTAGTTGGAACTATTAACCTATGATTTTGAGCTTCCTATATATATCAACTTGAGCTGACCACCTTTTTGTGGATGGTGCAGATAGTAGGATAGAGGGATATAATTAATTTATAAAGTGTTGGCAAAATAACAGAAAATATAAAAGGTTGGAAGTAGAGATAGCAGTTGAATGTGATAGGACTGTGGGAGTTGCCTGGTCAGCCATGCCACAAGACCACCATTTAATGGAGTAGTAGTAGTAGTAGTTGAATTTTGACCGCCTTTATTATTTCACACATCCTGCATGAATATATATCTATTCTGATTGAGTTTATATTACCTATTAATTGAATATAGAAAATAATTAAATTATTTAATTAATTTACAAAAATTTCTGAAAAAAAATCATTTTATAGACTAATAAATGTATTTTTTGAGGTTTTTTTTTATCTTTTTATATTTTACCTATCATTTATTCATTTTTGATATTTTAATTTTACTATTTCAATTAAACCATCATTTATCTTTATATAAATTTTCTTATAAATATATTTATTACAGAAAAACCTTACACTTTTATCATAAATATTACATAATCTAATATATATATCCTTTTACTATATAAATAGTCTATTAGGACAAAATTAACCATGTCCTCTTAAGTCATTTTTTTCCAACTTTCAAGATAACATTTTATGCTTCGTTTGGAAAGATAAAATTGAGAAGTGGATTTTAAATTTGTTTTCTATATATACAAAATATTAAAAAATTGTATATATAGTTTTTATAATTTTTATTGTAAGTGATATTTATGGGTTTTGTTTAGATGCGAAAGAACTTTTTGAATTGTTGTGCGTTAGGCAGTTGATGTTACCTTTAACAATTGAAAATATTGTCTCAGATTCGGGTTTTACCTCCTAACTTCGTGGAAAGCCCCATAGATTCACAGAGTGACAACACTTTGATTGATTGGAAAGAGTATGTAACTGAAGGTTGTATAGATAATTAATCCTGAAATATGCATGCGTGAAGATTTAAACCACCAACCAAGACATCAACTGTTTCTATGATTGAAAAGATAAAGAAGAAATTTTGTATAGAAAGAATAAATGTTGTATTAAGTTACATGGCGGTAAAATGATTATACATCTTAACAACTAAATTAATAAGTTTTATGTAATCCTAATTAGGGTGGGTTTGGATGAGTTGTAAATTTATCCGTGGTTAATATAAAAATAATGATGACGATAAAATTAGATACTGTAGCGTTAACATTACACTTAAATTTTTAGATGAAGAATGCAAATTTCTTGTTTCTTATAGTATAAAGTGAAGACCATAAATGAGAGATCACCAGGGTTGGCAAGCACTTGATGCTTCATTTAAATCCAAAAGGAAAAACGCAAGTGTTCAAAGAAAGAGACGAATAACCAATATTTAAGCAAATATATGTGCCGGGTCAGCCATGGAATTTTCCCTTTTCAATTTCATTTATTCATCAAATTAAGGTCCCCCCCAAAATTATCAAGCCCAAAAAGACCTAAAAATTCTCACAAATACTAAATAGGTTCAAAGGTCGATTATTTGTCCAAGTACGAAATCTTATCAATATTTGAAAAATTTTAGAGAAAAAATCAAGTTCAATAATGGGTATAGATTAAATATTTAAATAAAATTTAACCTTTTAGGGATTGCTCATGTAAAATTCCAACATTTCAAAATGCTCAAATATGGGCCTGAAACTTTCAAATATGCTCAAATAAGTGCATGCGCGGAATACATTTGTGGTATTGAATATTTCCTTAATTTGACATTAAAAAATAGTGAAAAATTCATTGATATGGCATGCTTACAATTAAAAGGTGACCCATGGCACAATTGGTCACATAACATTTTTATACAACAATTTGAAGGGATTAAAGCATAATTACACCAAAGCTTTACTTTTAACTAAAATTAAATAATAATAAAAATACTAAATTCCATCTTCTTCATCAACAACACTCATTATCTTCTACTCTATAAATTTACCTTTCTTTTAAAAATGAATCCCCCAATAATCATCCAAATCTTCATAGTTTAGGTACCAAATTAAAGAATAGAAGTGCTTTCCTTCGATTCATGATTTAGATATTCACATGAATTTTTTTTTCTTTTAATTTACTTTTTAATTAATTTATTTTAAAATCATATTATATTTCAATAAAGGATTAATTCCATGTCATCAAATTTTAATTTAGTCAATGGTTAAGTACGTAGTTAGTGATTAAATTGGTACGATGTGTCCATTGATTGGATTAAATTTAGAGGAATCAAAATAGGAATGACATGAATCATTGACTAAATTATTTTTATTTGGGTTACTTTAATTTTTTTTGTTAATTTAGTCATTGTCGTTAGAATAATTTCTCAAAATGATTATTCAACTGTTATCTCATTAACGGAAAATTGACCTGCCACATCTGCATTTTTATATTCCGTTGCAAAAATTACAAAATGAAAAAAAAATTTCTTTTAGTTTCTTTAGAATTTACATTTTCCTTTTTCTTTTTATGATTTTTTTAAGGAAATATTCAATTTGGAATTGAATGGTAAATGAAAAAAAATTACTTCATTTTAAAACAATAAATATTAATCCTATTCCAAATTGACTTTATTTAATTCTTTTTAATATTATAAAATTAATTTGAACTATTTAATAGTGAATAGATTAATTGGGTAGTGTCTTAATAGGAGCAATTATTTTATGGACTTTTTCCATCACATCACCTACAATCTCTTTCCAATTATTTAATGTCACTAACAAGCAATTTTAATTTTTTTTACTCTAAACCTTGAACCATAAATTTCAAACTCAACTTTGAACCTTGAAACTTAAACCCCAAAACATGAATCATAAACACAAAACCCTAAACCTCAAACACTAAATACTAAACCCTAAACCTTGAACTCAAACTCAAACACTAAACCCTAAACACTAAACATTAACCTTAAACTTAGGGTTTAGGAGTTTATAATTTAAGATTTGGGTTCAGGATTTAGGGTTCCAAATTTAGGATTTAAAGTTTGGGGTTTGAGATTTAAAGTTTAAGGTTCGGGGTAAAAAAATTACCAAAAATATATGTTAATAACACGACAAAATTACTAAAATATCATTAAACAACTAAAAAGGACCATAAATAATTTAATAGGAATGATCCATAAAATAATTTCACATCACCCCACCCATAAAAAAATAAAATTAAAAGTCAAATGATCCTAACATTTTTTTTCCCTCGTCTTTTTCTTTATTTATTTCTCCTTAGCATTTCTTTACCTAACCAATCTTCTTCTTTCTCTTCTCTATATATAAAAATGTAATCATTTTGATCTAACAAATACAACACATTCATTTCCATTCACAGTTCACCTATTTTCTCTTTCCCAAACATAAAGAATCCAAAGCTCAACTATCAAACTATTTATCACTCTTTTTTTCTTTTTTCTTTTTTTCAAATTGCCCCCTTCTTCATCTGGATTTTCAC
Source organism: Gossypium stocksii (assembly GCA_020496765.1). Classification (NCBI taxonomy): domain Eukaryota; kingdom Viridiplantae; phylum Streptophyta; class Magnoliopsida; order Malvales; family Malvaceae; genus Gossypium; species Gossypium stocksii. The sequence continues at coordinate 86,770,164 of CM035620.1, forward strand.
ATTCACCTAATAATTTCCTTCTTCCATGGACAACCAATTTTCCCACAATGCACCGCCATTCCACGTTGAACCCTCCCTATCAGCTTCCTACTACCTATCTTCCGCCATGGACATTCATGCAACCGAGCTGAATTGCTCCCAACATTGTGAACAACCAACTGATTATTATGGTCTACACTTCCACTTCCCCCTGAGTTCAATGCCATCTCAAGTTGGTGGTTTTCAAGGGAACAACAACAACATTTCTCCATTGCAGGGTCGATCAAAGTTTGTCACCTCTCAAAATGAATCATTACTGAATCCCAATGCTGATTTGAAAGCTTCAAAATATTGGAATTCAAGGAAAAGAACAAAAACAGTGGAAACTTCAGCTTCACCAACAATTGCTGCAAAGGTATAATAGACTTTAAGGTCTCTAAATTGCAACTCTAGAAAATTTATTTCAACATTTAAGACGCTAAAATTATATTCATTTCCAGGGGGCTGAAAGAAACCAAGAATCAAATGAAAAACGGACCAATACTAAGCCTTTAGAACCTCCCAAGAACTATATTCATGTTAGAGCAAGAAGGGGTGAAGCCACTGACAGCCATAGTTTAGCTGAAAGAGTGAGAATCGTATATATACTGTTCTGAATTCAAGCATGACCAACTGGGTTTTTCTTGCATTTAACAAAGGCTATATAAATTTGTCACTTGATCAGGTCCGTAGAGAGAAAATTAGTGAAAGAATGAAGCTTCTGCAAGATCTTGTTCCTGGTTGCAACAAGGTAATTTCGAAATGCCTTTATTGTGATAAGTGAAAACTTACTGATCAAACCCTCTAATTGCAGGTCATTGGAAAAGCAGTTATGCTGGATGAAATTATAAAATACGTTCAATCATTGCAGAGACAAGTTGAGGTAGATTAACATTTATTGATGAACATATATAGTGATCAAAAATTTTTCTTTAGACAAATTTTCATGACTAATGGTTATGATCATTTTTTTTCCATGCAAAGTTCCTCTCAATGAAGCTAGCTTCAGTTAATAGCAGACTGGATTTTAAGCTGGATAGTGTCAAGTCCGAGAATGTAAGTCTAAGCTTTAATGTCAACAATTATATATTTATTTCATTTCTCTAAAGAACAATGTTTTAGTTCTTTAAATTTCCCTTTTCTTTTTTTCAGATATTTCAATCAAACAACAATTTTGCACATCCAATATCCACAATAGATTCCTGGGCATCAGCCATTTTTGGGCAGCAGCAGCAAAACCTTGCACTGCATAGCAATGTTTCTAATGGGACAATGACCCAATGCTCAGTGGAGCCAATGGATACTGCAATATGGCCCCAACTTCAACACCCATTTACCTCCAATTTACTTCCCCTTAGCTAATTTCATTTTCACAAAATCTTAGCCAGGAATGGGGTTACAATGAGAAAACTTCCAGGGTAAGAAAAAGTCATAATCTCACACATAATTATATAATAAGTCATTCATGGTAGACTGATTATTGTATTAATGCAGGGTCAAATCAAGTATCCCATATGAAAGTTGAGGTCTAATAACCATTACTTGGTCCTGGTTTGAAGTTCCAGAACAGCTGCTGTGCAATGTATATACAAAGAATATTATCCAAGTAGTGTAAAAATATTTGTGTATTTGCTGGTGCAATAATCCTGTAGCAAAAGGACCAACATTAAGATGTCATGTAACAGCATCTTTTAATTATATAAGTGCATCAAGGGTGGCAGTGGACTAGACCCTATCAATCATTCAGCTCTATAGTCTCACTTACTTTCAACATTATTTTTTTGAAAAAAATGAAAGTTGGGTTTTTAAAAATAAATTTATCCCTTGAATGTAGAGGTGTGCATGGGCCGGGCGGCCCGGCCCGGCCCGAAGGCCCGCCCGAAATGTGGGAGGGTTTGGGCAAAAATATAGGCCCGAAAAATGGGCTTGGACAAAAAAATACGGCCCGTTTAAAAATGGGCCGGGCTCGGGTAAGATATTTTCGGCCCGGGCCCGACCCGGCCCGGCCCGAATTCACTAAAGACAAAAAATAATTTATTTTTTAATAATATTTTCCTATTATTTTCTCCCTATTTTGCTATCATTTTACTATTATATTGCTACTATTTTGTTGTTATTGTTTAGATATTGTATAAAACTTATTTTATTGTTAATTTTGTTATTATTTTAAAGACATTTGTTAATTTTGTTATTATTTTAGAGGCATTTGTTTGTTAAGTTACATCTATTTTATTGTTATTTAAGTATACATATTTTTTAAAATTTATTTTTTATTTATTGAGAAATATTTATTTTGGTTTTTTAGTATTTTTTATGGTTTATATATATTTTAAAATTATATAAAAAATAGTGTAAAAATTAATATGGGCGGGCCGGGCCGGGCCCGGGTTTTAATATTTTTATTCGGGTCGGGTTTGGGCAAAATTTTAGGCCCATTTTCCGGGCCCGGCCCGGCCCGAGCCCGACGAACGGGCCTAAATTTTTAATTGAGCCCGGCCCGAACCCGGCCCGGCCCGGCCCATACACACCTCTACTTGAATGTATCTAATTTTAAGGAATTTAATAAATTTATCTTTCAATTTTACATATTTTTCAATTGAATCTTGATTTTTAAAAATTTAAAAATAAAATTTATTAATAAAAAATTATTTAAAAGTTTATTTTTCGATAAAAATACGCACAAAATTATAAATAAATGAATACCCATTTTTCTCCTTTTCTGCCATGAAATTTTTTTCTTAAAATAATGATTCTATGAATAAAATATTTTTTTAAAAAACTCAAAAAAGACTTGAATCAAATTCAATTTTTTTTAGTTTTATTTTACAAATAATAATTTATTTATTATAGGTCTAGCCTTATTCATTAGTTTTTGTTAAATTTGTCAAGTGTTAAGTACCGCCTTCGTCACAATTACCGGCATCAATTAACTTACTCCAAACTCCTCGATTTCTACATACTCCCCTGTCATGCCATCAAACTAGGAATCATTTATGGAGCTATTGGCATGATCTTTCATATATCAGGTACCTCATCCTCACCTATATATCCCCAATTATACCCACCCTCAAACACAACCTCAAATGTAGCAAACTCGTTTTGGGCAACAACCTAAAGACATCAATTTTTACCATTTTCAACATCAAGCTAGAGTTATTCATCCAACCTAAAAATAGTGGTCATTAATGTTGAAAAAAAAAAAGAAAAACGGTGAATCTACGCAAGTCTACTTCATGGTTTTTTTTCTCTTAATTTGTTTTATTTAGAAATTTATTATTTTAATAAATAAATGTCATGTTAGAAAATGAGAATAATAGATATTTATTTATAAATATTTTTATAATTATGTATGTATTTTTATCTAAAAATAAAATTTTAAATTTTTTATTTTATAATTTATAATTTTTATATTTGAAATTTTTAAGAATCAAGATTAAACTAACAAAATGTATAAAGTTGAGGGTTAAATCTGTTGAATGTTTTAGCATTATGACCAAATTAATAGAATCCGTAAACATTTGAGGACTTTTTTTTATTATGCCAATAAAAAAAAAGCCACGTCAAAATCTCGTTAATGATTTGATAGAGGAGTAACTAAAATATTAAGTTTTGATAATATTAATAACTAAAATAAAAATTTTTATACTTGAGTGACCAAAACAAAATACACTAATAATTAAATGACTATTTATATGAATTACCATTTTATTTTATCTTACAAAACTTGTGTATCATAGGTTTAACCTATTTTATATGCTATATAAAAATATTTATTTATTTTTCATTATAATTTAATTATTTTTTTTCTTTCTATGCAATCACATCATATTCAAATTTAATATTCTCTTATTTACCTTTTTCCTACTCCTATTCCACCATTTAGAAACCTTTTTGGACACAAATATTTCACAAGTTAAGCCTATATCTTTTTATTTTAAAAAATTTATTTTTTTTATTTTTTAGATTTCAAAATTTAAGTCAAATTTATTTGTATAATATTTTAAAATAAAAAAATTCTACTCGGTGGATATGTAATTAAAAAAATAATGTTATAATGAACTTAAATTTAATAAAATAATTTTAACTGTGTTAATAATTGGACATGGTTTTCAAATTTTGAAAAGTGAAAGACTATATTCCTAGAAATAAAAGTATAAGAACTAAATTCTAAATTTGTGATGAGTTTCAGGACTTATTGCAAATTTTAATCTAATTTTTTCTTTTTAGATTCATGTTTATGTTTTCTTTATATATAAACTAGTTTCTTTCCTGTATGGTTCACAAGTTGATTGAATATATTAATTAAAATATTATTTATTTTTAATTTAATACTTTTAAAAAATTAAAAAGACTTGATGACACAGAGAAAAAATTAAAAGTAAAAACATAGGTGTAGGGCCTAAATTTCGCCCGGGCCCAAAAGACCCAAATGTAAATATCCCAACCAAAATTAAACCCCAAAACCATTAACATTAAACCAAACCCCAGGCCCATTACAAACCTGAGACCCAAATTAACTAAACCTAAGACCTAAGCCCAAAACAGCCCAACATTTTCTTAGCAGAAAAACCCTAGCAACAATCAGCCACTCCTGGTGCCGTACACCCCAACAGCAGCCACCACATGAGCCGCACGTCGTGCACCACGCCTCCGGGGAGAGTCCCTCTCGATCACACACCTGCAAACAAGGAAATACGTTGTAAAAATAGGCTATAAAAGCCTCAAATAACAGTTGTAAAAGGATTTTTTTTTTGGGATACAAAAAAATACAGAGAGAATACAAAAATATTCATTTTGAATATTGAATCGAGTTAAAACAACCCGTGCAACCAAGAGAAGTAGGCAAAAAGCAAAAACCCTAAATTTTAAGGTTATTATTCGTTTTATTATTTTCATATTTTTATTTATTTATTTATTTTTATTTTTTCCATAATATATGTGTATATATACCTATCAATATTTATAAAAAAAAAACTTACTTGTAAAATTCCGGCCGCCGTTCACGATGGACGGCGGTGATGGCGGCGGTGGCTGGCCGGAGCCCTCGCCAGAGTTCCAGCACCTACAGAGAGAACAAAAAGGGGGGGAAGTGTTTTTGAAAGAAAGAAAGGGAAATGAAATTTTTAAAAAAAATTTGCCTTTTATACTATGATAAAACGGCTCCGTTTTGAGGTGTTAGGGTCAGAGCCCAAAACGACATCGTTTTGGGGCTCTGACCCGTTTTTGACCCGACCCAGGGCCTAGGATTCGCGTGTTTTTGGACTGAGGGTCTATTTTCGCCCTCAGTCCTTCCGCTTTTGAGGTCATCTTTAATTGGGTCCCCTTTGAGTTTTAGTTATTTATAATTTGACCCGGAGATTTCGATTTTGTCGCGATTGGGTCCCTCATTAAACGCTGTGCGTTGAAGCGTGGGGAAATTTTCCCTCCTGGTCCTCCCTCTTTACCCGCGCATTCATTTTAACCCTCGTGGCTTTTTTTTTTAAATTTCGCCCCAAGTCTCTGTTTTCAATTCATTTTAGTCCCAATTCGATTATTTTAGTCATTTTTATCATAAAACTAATTATTTTTAGTATTATTATTATTTTATTATTATTATTATTTTATTATACTTTACTGTTAATAGTTAATATTATTTTATTACTAATATTATTTATTATACTCTACTATTATGATAGCTTATACTATTTATTTTTATTATTTTTATTAATATATTAAATAAATATTTTCTTTTAAACTTATATATATATATAATTTCCAATGGTTTTACCATATACTTATTTTATTTTAAATTTTTATATGTTTCTTTGTTTTAAAATTAGTATAATATTAAATTCAAATATTTCTAAAAATTATTATTTTATATATACGCATAATTTTATTAATTGTTCCATATATATATTATTATTGATTTCGTACTATTCTACTCGTATATTATTTTTTTATAAATTATTCTTTCTAATTATACATATACAGTTATTATTTTTTTATCCTGTTTTTAAAATTATACTTTATTTTAACTATTTACTTATTATTAATATGTACATTATTATTAGGAATCCTTTTTCCTATTATCTGATGCTTTATATATTTATATAATCGTTTTTATACCTTTTGTTTGTACCATTATTGACATGTTATCATTACCATCTTAGTATTCGTCATTAACCCTTTTTTATTACTATGTTTTATTGTTAATACGCATTGTCTAAGCCATTATTATATTGTTATTTTCATGTTGTATGTTATTATTATTATTGTTTTAAATTTTAATCGCCCAAATTCATTTATTCAAAGATTTATTCTTGATTATTTTTCAAAATAAAGGCAATATTCGGTATTTTAAAAAAATTCAAAGAATCGTGCCCTAACGTACTGGGTCTCGCTTTCTTTGTCTGTTTTGAAAATCTGAATATCCTTTACTGGTTCTTCTCTCAAAATTTTCAAAATAAAGGCAACGTTCGGTATTTAAAGAATTCAAAGAATAGTGCCCTAACGTACTGGGTTTCGCTTTCTTTGTTTGTCTTGAATATTCGAATATCCTTTACCGGTTCTTCTCTCAAAATTTTCAAAAATAAAGGCAATGTTCGGTATTTAAAGAATTCAAAGGATCGTGCCCTAACGTACTGGGTTTCGCTTTCTTTGCTCGTTTGAATATTTGAATATCCTCTTAAAACCAAAACGCACGTTTTAAAGGCAAGCTCACATCTGAGGGTCAAAAATGTTGTATCCTAACGTACTGGATGTAATATTTTACCTCGAGGTGAGATGGTCTTTAGTACACATTTGACTTACCTAAATGTTTTAAAAGCCAATAAAAGGAGGATCGCATTTTGAACTCTGTCCAAATCTTTAATTTTTGACATTTAAGATATCAATTAATCAATTAAGTACCAATTTTGGGCATACAGAGGGTGCTAATCCTTCCTCGTACGTAACCGACTCCCGAGCCCGTTTTCTTAAAATTCGTGGACCAAAATGTTTTATAAGGTGGCCCAATTACACCTCAAAAAGGATTGGTGGCGACTCCCAACTTTCGTTTTCAAAAGTCAATTCCCGTTTTCAAAAAAATGGTTTCGACAATAGGGAAATATGTTAAAAATGAAGAAATTGAAATACTATTATTTAAAATAATTTTATACAATAAATTTGGTACATATCATTTACTTTATATATTAAAGAGATAAATTTTTTAATTTATAAATTAATTATATTAATAGAATTCTTTATATATTGTAAAAGAGATAATATATTAATTTTACTATATAAAAAATATCAAAATATTTTAAATTATTCAAAGAAATAATATAAAAACTTTATATATAAATATATTTTTTAAAATTAAAAAAATACTACTACCCGCACATCTCTTGAAAATAAAATTAATCAATTAATCAACTATTATCATAGTTGCTCCACATGCAAAATTATGTATATATTATATATTTTTAAAAATATATACAAAAGTTAACAATGACGTAAATATAGATTGGAGTGTAGTATTTGTTAAATTAAATATTGTCTTATAAACATACAATAAAACTAAATAACTTCGAATAGAGTTGTGCCCATTTTGGCTCGATTATTTTTTAAATTGATATTTTATAATTAAATTTAAATTTAAAAATATTTTTATTATTTAAATTGATTCCGAGCTGACTCGAGATACAAAAATTTTTATCCAAGCTTTGGCCTATTGAGTCGGGCGGGCTACCCAACTCTTGGACAGGTCTACCTCTGAAAAATCTTGTTGAACAATATTGATCAATTATGCAATGTATACTCCATTGGTGAATAATGTTTTTGTAGGAGATGTGTTCCTGGAAGGTGTTGTGAATTGATAAGTGCAAAGTAACATATTTTAACTTCATTTTTAATGTATTTTTGGGTGATTATTCGATGTTAATAGTGAATTTTATGTTCTAATCTTTTAAATTCATGTTTTAATGCTTAATAGAGAATTTAGGAGTAAAATAAGTGAAAAACGAGTGAAAACTAGAGCGTTGAGCATTCTAAGACGTATAGATGACAAAAATAAGAAGATAAAAGAGAGCCGTCAAAGAATATTCAAGAAAACAACTCGAAAAACACCATTGGAGCTGACTTGCTTTGTTATCACGAGTTGATTTCTTAGGAAGTTATCACGAGTTTCTTTGTTTCTTTCGATTATACTATGTTTAGGATGTTTTTATTTTTAAGCGTGAACTAATTTTCTAAATACCTAAGAGAGATGAACCTTATGATGGATTCCATCATTTAATTTTTAGTTTACGCAATAAACACTTAGTTTCTTACTTTCAATTATGTGTGATAAATTATTGGTTTAATATTTCTAGATTATTAATCCATGTTAGATGTGCTTACATCAGAGATTGAATATGCTTTATTTAAGAGTAGATCTTGCGTGATTGAGTGGAGTTGCATGCAATCCTAGAAATAGGACGGCATAAGAATTAGAGTCAAATCTAATAGGGGAATCTATAACATGAATTTGTGAGATAATAGGAGTTTTAATGAGAAAGAAATCAATTAATTAACTTAGAGTCAGTTGCTTTTATGCTCGAAAGAGATATCAGCATAATTTATGAATTTTTACGGATCAAGGTGCTAAGTAAAGAAATTGTGTAATTTAGATTGATAGTAATAGATGAAATCTAAGTAAATTCTTCCCTAGATATTATTTTACTTATTGATTGTTAATCAATTATTTTTGTGAATTGTTCTTTACTGTGTTCATCAGTTAATTTTAATTTTTAATTGATCACTCGAATTATTTTATTAAATAATAGAAAAACAATTAAATTAATATCTTGTTGTTGTTTGAAAAAATAATAAATTTTTTCTATGCTAGTAATTTTTGCAACCATGTCAACGTACTCATCTCACTTTCTTGATTTTGAATTTGTTTTTGTCAATTTCTCTCTGAATACTTCATAATCCTTTTGACTTCCTCTTATTTTTTTTTAAATGGTAAAAATTTAGAAGGTTGATTTGGATAGACGATTGAGTGTGGTGCAATATATTTAGTTTATTTTTTGTCTCACGTTACAATATTACTGTAGTATTTAATTTCACTGTCACTGTTGTTTTTATAATAACCGCAAGTAAACATATCGCCTATCTAAACATACCCTGAATACTTTAAATGCGTCTGTCTCTTTTTTTGATAAAATCTTTTTATGAGATGTAACATAAAATTAACAAAATAGTAGATAATATAATAAAATATAAAAGAAAATGCCATGTGTTAGTAAAATATGTAGTCCACATCAATAAGGAATTGAAGAATTTGTAATAATATATATATATATATATATATATATATGATGTGTGTAGACATTGAATTTCGTCTAGGTAAAAATCAAAATCTTTGTTATTGTCTTATTTTAGCCCGCAAGTTGAATTATTTTTCAATTTAAAACTCTAAATATTGCTAATTTAGATCAAAATGTTGAACTTTATAGAATTGGATTTTGATTGAAATTTGGATTGATGGGCTAAAGTTAAAGATTTGGGTTTATTATTATATTTTTTTTTAATAAATTTGGGCTTTAGGCCATTAGTTTTAAGTGTGTACATATTATATTATTTTCTTTATAAATTACTAAAACTTATAAAAAAAATTACAAAATTAAAAAAAAAATGGTGTTGATGCATGGCTTCCCATGCTTGTGGAAGCTACGAGCACTTAGATATCCCACACGGCAAGCCAAATTTGGCTCTTTAAAGGTGAGTTTGGATGGGTGGTGCATTTACCTGCGGTTAATGTAAAAATAACAGTGGTGGTGAGATTAGATACTGTAGCGATATTGTAGCGTGAGACAAAAAGTAAGTTAAATGCACCGCACCGCATCCAATCGCCCATCCAAACCCACTCTAAGTAACCTCATGGCTACATGGTAACGTAGGGAGGGAGGGCGGTATTTTAGAAAAAAAGAGAGCGGAAGCCGTTGGGCAGGAGAAATACTACTTGAAGTTGGTTTTTAAAATTTGAAATTAGGTGCATAAAATTTTTATTTATTTGCGATATTTTTTATCTTGAATTGTGATATTTATGTTCTTAAATGTATTATTATATTTATAATTGATGGAATAATTGAAAAAAATGAATTTAAAATTTATTTTTAACAAGTTTTTATTGTTTAGACTTTCAACACATTTGGCAATAACTTAAGTTATAGACCTCCATTTTGAACTCATAGTATACTGATTCAAAGAAAATTGAAGTATTTAACCAAAATTATTTCACAGTTTAAGCTCAAAAAGTGTCAAGAAGACATCTGAAAATGGCCTAGACGTTTGACGCAAAAATTACTAAGGCATATTGAAAATTTTTGCTTTATGTAATTAAAGGCATTTTTGTATTTTCTCTATTATATTATTATTTTCCCCTATAAATAGACATTATTAGGTTGAGATTAAAGGAGATTAACGCATAATCGTTCTTAGTTTTATTTATTTTTTCTTTATTTTAGGGGTTTTTAAACCCGCTTTTCTAGTCAAAGGTATTATAGAAGTTTGATTTAATAAATTCATAAGGCTTAATTTATGCTTTAATTATTCTTTGATCTTTGGTATTCATGCATCTGCTGATTTAATTACAATTGTTCAAGTTTATTGAATAGATTATCAATATTTAATAGCTTAAAATGGTTGCCGAGTCAATTAGGATAATTAAATTTGTAATTGTTTATGTCATTGTTTACGTTTATGTGGTGTGGATGTGTGATCTAGTTTAAATGAACCTCGTTAAGGTGAGTTTGTTGGTTAAAATTAGGTCTCTCTAGTTCTTAATATTCCTGGTAAGTTAAATCTTGGGCGATCGATATTTGAAAAATAATGTGAAAGAATTAATTGGATTTCCTTGTTACATTGATAATGATTTTTTTTAATTTTATAAATTGATTAAGAGATTATTACATGTTCTATTTATTTTTAAACATTTGTTTTTAAATTTTAAATCCACAATAAGTAATGTGTATCACTAATAATCTGATTTAGTGTCAAATTATTTGCCAAAATAATTAAAAATTAAAAATTAAAATTATGCTAGTTCGAGTGAAATTTTTTTTACAAATTAAATTATTTATAAATTTATTATATATTATATTTTTAAAATTTGTAAATTTTATTGTTTTTAATGGTGTGTAGTTAATTTTTAACGCTAACTTCTAACAAATACAAATAAAAAGGATTATATGCCGAATTGGATAATTTCAACTATAAATAAAAAATTAATAGATGTGAAATAACTCTGTTGTTAAAGCTGAAAGCTTTGGTTAGAAAGTTTAAGGATCAAATTGATAAAATTTATAAATGTGAAGGGTTAAATTTATTAAATTATTTAGAATTAGGATAAAATTGATAGAATATGCAAGTATTGAGGACTAAATGTGTTATTATACCAATTACAGAAAATACTTTTTATTATCAATTTAATTGTGCGTGACCAAAACATGAATGAATTCTAATATCAATGCCTAAATTAAAAAAATTTAAAGTTGAGTGAACAAAAGACACGAACATAGTTGGATAACCATTTATATAGTTTATATATATATATATATATATATATATATAAATTTCAATTTAGTTTGATGAAAATTTAAAATTTATTAAACCTAGCCTTTGAAAACCTTGAATGCATACATCTCAAAATTGAATGGTCAATCAAACTATGAAATTGATTTTAAAATTAATAATGTAGATTTATATGTAAGTTTTAGAATTCCAACTCTTAATTTTTATCCATGTTAATGAATATTTATTAGCAATTTTTAATTAAAATATTTCAGACCATTGGGTTTATCCTATAAATTCATGATAAATACGTAGCCTAAAACTTTTATGACCAACCAACCCTACCAGATGGGACATCTATGATTTTAATTTCAAGATCACCCAACTTGTTCACCCTAACAACATCCATCTAATTCGATTTAAAAAATTCGATAAAAAATTTAAATTTTAAATTAAATAGTTTAAATTATTCGAATTATTTAGATCAACTCAAATAAAAAATCAAAATTTTCAATTTAACTCAAATATGAATTACAAAATTCGAGTTATCCAAAAATTTGAATAAGAAAAGACAAAACTACGTCGATTTAATAAATATTTACCTTTTCTAAAGTTAAAAGTCAAAAGTCAAAATTATTAAATTAAAAGCAAAACTAAATCGTTTTAGTCAATATTTATCCATTAGGTTAAAAGATAAAATAAGTTAACTCAACTCGACTTAACTCGAAATTTTTTTACTTGACTTGATCGAATGCTTCCCTTTTAACCATACTATCTTTAAAAAAAACAAAATTCTAAATTAAATATTAGCTTCTCCAACTAAGAATAAATAAATAGTTTTTTGCTTATGGAAAAATGGCACCAGAATTTGTTTTCTAAATCCCAGCCAGAAAGGCTGGTGAGGTTTACCATTGCTAGCATTTTTAAAGGAAAACAAACGTAGTAAAAGGATAAAGCTGCTCAGACGAGTGCCTATCATCAGTTATTATAGCTCATCTTCACTTGTATTATCCCCACCGCTGGATGGCTTCCCATTGACTGCAACAAGCTCCGTGTCAAATACTAGTGTTGCTCCACCTGTTTGGCACATCCACAAATGTCATATTTTCCTTTGCATTGAACCGTAAAAAGCAAATGGCTTTTTATGCAATTATGTATTACTGCTTTGCTTAATAACATCGGTCCTCCAATTAGATGAGCAGTGAACAGTTGGTTATCGTTACCAACTTAAGCCATCGAAGTAGTTACTATCATCCGGACAAGGACAACAGCAACAAAAGAATTACCTGGGATTTTGGGTGGTGAACCATGGTCACCATAACCAAGCTTTGCGGGTATTTTCAACTTCCGCTTCTCACCGACACACATTCCTAGTAGTCCTTGGTCCCATCCTGTAAAGATAATTTTTTTCAAGCGTCAATCAACTCCATGCATTTAACAATCAACAATCCAGTCATAAAGTGAATGAACCATTGTCCGAAACTTAGCTTAAGGTTGTGAGTGGTTGCTAGAGGGAACAAACCTTTGATTACTTGACCACTACCAAGCTCAAATTCAATTGGGTCACCCCTTTCAAAACTTGAATCGAAAACAGTTCCATCAGTGAGTTTCCCCTGCAGAAAGGGATCACAATACATGAAAACACAATTACTTGTAAGTTTCCAACCATAAAAGTTTCAATGAGCACTATGCTCTCAAAAGTTCAAATTGACTAATAATTTACTTTTAATCAGTTTTTAGTGAAAAGAAACAAATGGATTCAAAACTGAGAACAAATGGCAGAATCAAAGGATTATTACAATTTACAAACATCCATTTGTGACAATACATAACACCCACAAAACTATCCAAGTCAATGCCCTTCACTCTGAAATTTAAAATATTATGTAAAAAATTACTAAACGTCTAAACCGAACTCCTCTTGTCAAAATTCAACAAAAGGAACATGCTAGAGATGTTGAAACCAATTGACATATAGCACCTAAAGAACTCCATTGATACTATCGTATTCAAATTTTCAAAAGAAGGATCCAATATGTTTCTCAAAAGTTCACCAAAAAAATCCACAATCAAATATTTGTTCCTTACATTTAAGGGTCAAGCGAGCAATTATAGTAAAAAAATAAAATATCAAGCTGAAGCCAACATACCCGATAGTGCACTTTGATTCTATCACCTTTGTGAGCTTGAAACTCGCATGATTTGGGCTTATGCTGTGAAAAAGTGAAGAAAAAAATACATAATAAGATAACAAGCAACAAAGAAAGGCAATAAAAAAGGAAACAATTTCTAATATATGAACAAACAAACAAACAAACAAACATGGTAAAGGCAAGGTCAGGAACTAAAACTGCTGTTACCAAATTATAAGGTAAAAACTAACAACGCAGACTAAGAGTTTAAATTATTCATTTGATGTGATTCAATAAGCAAAAGTAACAAACTCCATGCTCACAGATAAACAACCATGAAAAAGCAATGCAAGCGAAGAAGAATGAATTTATATTATTATATAAATGAAAAAAAAAGAACAATTAATTACCTCGGATTAAATCACTAAAGCACTTACAGAATACCGTTTAAACACATTTAAAGATATACCTTGACTCCGATCTGTAGCTGGGTCACATCGGCTGACTTCTTGGCATTCGCTGAAGAATGGAAGAGTAAAAAAGAAGAAGCCAATAATAAACGTCAGTTGCGTGAATTGCCTTACAAATGAAAAAGAAGGATTAAATCGAAACACGAAATTAAGTTTAAAAAATTGATTAGATCTGGAAACAACGAGACGGTATGATTAATGAGATGAAATTTGAGATTGAAAACTTACCAAATGTAAAAAGGATCAGCAGAAGAAGCAGAATCGGAGCAACCTTCAACGCCCTGCTGAATCGCATTTTTTAATTTCTTTGATCTTCAGTCTCCCAACTCTCTGAACTCTGTAAAATTTTGGTGTTTGGATTTCTATAAACAAACCTCGGAAGCGACGTCGGTAACGGTAATGGGCTGAAACGATTTTCTTCTTGGATTCCATTGGAGGCCTCATGGTATGTTAAGGCCTTTTAGACGTCCAATGGATCTATCTCACTATTTTATCGATGGAAGTTTGTTTTTGATAATTGAGAGGAAGAATAGGGTTGTTTGAGATCAAACCTAAATTCTCATCCTTGCAACATAAGACTCCATTTGTTTCGGTGTAAAATGATTTATAAATTTTTTTATTATAATTTTTCTTTTTGAAAAACTTAAGTCGTTTTTTGGGAAAAACTCTTCTACAAATAATTTTATTTTTTATAAAAATTAAATTAAATAAAATTTAATATTATTATATTGATAATAAAATTTATTTTTATTTTTGAAATATTTAAAATTATTAATATATTAATATAAAATATTATCATTTTAAATATTATTAAACATACATATTTAATTATTTATATTTAATCATATAATAAATTATTAATATAATTTATATAATTTATCATTTTAATAAATTATTTAATATTTCAATTTTATTTTAATAATAATAATTTTTTAAAATAATTTTAAATAATATTCTTCAAATATTATTGAAAATATTCAATATTAATATTTTAATAATAAATATTTATTACAATTATAGATATATTAATAATAAATGTTTTGTAGTATAAAGGTTAAAATATGTCATAAGTCTATATACTCTTCACAAATTTGGAATCTAGTCCCTATGCTTTTATTTTTAAGAATTTATTAGTCTATCTACTTTTATTTTCAAGAATTTAGTCCCTCTAGTTTTCAAAATTGAAAATCAAGTCCAATTATTAATATTGTTAATTTTTTTTGTCAATTTTGTTCATGTCACATTTTTAAATAAAAAATACTCACTTAGTAGTCATATAACTAAAAATAATGTTGTAATAAACCTGAATTTAACAAAAAAAAATTTAATATATGCAAAAACAATGTAAAATATAAATTTATAGAAATAAAATAAACTCAATTAAACAATGAAAAGTTAAAAATTGCAAATGTATATTTGTTTCATTGGAAACAACTTTTATGAAATATTCAGTTTTTCCTAAAAAGTAAATCATTTTTTAAAAATTATTTTCAGTGAAACAAACAAGTCTAATATTCTTTCCATTTAGCTAAGAGATCTTATCATTGGAAGTTATTTTTGGGTCTTATGGTTTCAAGTCTGTTTCTTAAAAATAAGGGCATAGCCTTTCATATTTTCGATTTGATATTTGAGTTTCTTTTTTCTAATTTGGCACATAAGTTTTATTTTTCAATTTAGTATTTAAGTTTAACTTCAATGTTTAATTTGGTACTCGAACTAAATTACATTATGTGACCCAATGAATATTTAACATGTGTTATGGTAAAAAAAAAAACATAAGTACTCAATCGGGCAAAAAACTCAAGTACCAATTTGAAAAGTAAATTCAAACTCAAGTGCTTGATTGGGAAAAAAATGCAAGTATCAAATTGAAAAAAATAGATATTCATTTAAATATTGAAGCCAAACTCAAGTACAAAACTGGAAGAAACTTATGTATCGAATAGTATATTAACCTTTGTAATAGGCCAATTTTAGCCTGGGCCCGGAAAAAATAATAATCGAAGCCAAAAAGGGTCAAATTGAAAGACAATCATTAAATTGTGGCCAAATCAAAAAGATAGAGAAAATTAAGGGATTATCCAATTTTGTTGACTTGGTAAAAGGCTAAAGTTAGAAAGATTTTATTTTATTTTATTTTATTTTATTATTAAATTAGTTAGGCTATTTTTAGTAAACCCCATGTATATAAATAGGGGTATCTTGTTCTTTGAAAGGGGAGAGACTTTTGGGTGTTCTTACTTTCATTTGGAATTGGATTATTCTCTCTTTTCCTATTTCTATTGAAATTGAATTATTTTTTTTCCTCTTTCAATTACGTGGGAATTTCGTCCATTTCATTTTGATTTCTTTGTTTTTCCTAAATTCGTCCAATTACTTTTAGCCGTTCCGTTTTTTATTATTTTACAATTCAGTTTTCATTGTTTTGATAACCCTAAAATTTGTTTTGGCTGCATTGGATCCTTCTTGAAGCTGTGCGTTTTGGAGGTGGAGATTATTTCCCTTTTGGTCCCTCCTTGTTATTCGCATGTTCAAATTGGTCCGTTTCCTTTTATTAATTTTTTATTTGCCCCAAAATTTTGCTTTAAGGTTCGATTTAATATTTTTTTTTATTTTCGCAATTTTATTATCAAATTAACTAATTTAATATATTGTTGCCATTATTATTATGTTTCTTTTTATATTTATTTTGTTACTCTAATATTATTATTATTTACCTAATTTTTATTTATCTATTTATATTTCTACTAATATTATTACTTTTTTATTTTTATTTCTTTTATTTTATTTTTATTTCTTATTTTATTTCTTATTTTTTTTTCAACTTTTCCCTTTATTTTATTATTTAAATTTTTTATTAATTCTCACTTATTTACTTATTGCGTTGTGGACCTTATTTATTTATTTCTCTGTGATTATTTTGTCCTTGTTATCATTGTTTCCATTTTCACGTTCACTTTTATTACGCATATCTTTTAACATGTTATTTTTACTCCAATTCATAAAAATGATTTTTTTTTCAAAATAAAGGCAATGTTCGATATTTAGGATCCTCGGGAGGATTGTGTCCTAACTTACTGGGTTCCAATTTTCCTCGTTAAATCTAAATAACCGAGTACCCTTCTCAAATCTAATTGTATGAGGTTCAAATAAAAAACCTATTCTTGAAAATTCGGGACGTTACACCCTAACTTACTGGGTGTGGCGTTGCGTTATATTGAGGATAGTGATTTCCAAAATCAAGGCAATATTCGGCATTTGGGAGTTCTGAGAGATTGCGCTCTAACTTACTGAGCATCAATTTTTCATAGGCTCGGATGACCGAATACCCTTCTCTTGAACCTCCATACATGGATTTTAAAATCGAAGACCAACTTAATTCCGAAGGTCTGAAATGTTAGACCCTAACTTACTGGGTATGGCATTCTCTCCTTCGAAATGAGTAGATCTTTACATTTTATTCAATTAATTCCGATTTTCTTTCAAATAAAAGGATCGTACTCTAAAATCTTTTTAAGTTTCGACATCAAGACCTCAACTAATCAAATAGGTACCAATTTTTGGGCGTTACGAGGGTGCTAATCCTTCCTCGTACGTAACCGACTCTCGAGCCCATTTTCTCAAACTTGGCAGACAAAAAAGAATTATTGTTTTAATAGGCCCAAATGTTTTATTAAAACGATCGATTTTAAGGTGGCCCAATCTCACCTCGAAAAAGATTGGTGGCGACTCCATCCAAATTTTTAAAGTCGATTTCCCGTTTTTTTCAAAGATAAAAATAGTTTCGACAACCTTAATAATCATTTTATTTCTTACCAGAGATAAATATTGTATCATGGATGAAAACATATTAATTCTTAAAATATAATATTATAGAGAAAGATCGACTCATTCGAAAGAAATCTTCAAAGTATCATTTATCGAGAGTTGATACAATCCTTTCTCTAGGCTAACTTTTACCAAAGTGAACTTAAAATGCTTTACTCTTTCTTCTCATGTCTAGTCTTAGAGAGACATTGATGTTTGGTTTGAAAGACTTTTCAATTATTTTCCTTTTTTCTTTTTTTGAGAATAATTAACTTTTCTCTAGAGGAACTTTATTCTTGCTTTTTTGAAAGAGAAATTAACTTTAAGGCGCAATTATTAACACCTAATATTCCTTTTACAGTATATTGGTTAATTATGTAAGGAATTATTTCCTATACATTAATTTTCACTCTTAAACAAAGAATAATTATGGGCAACAGTGAATCACATAGAATGAAAATGTAATTAACATCTGATAATTGATTGGGGGTAATAAGTAGGGTGTTTAACCAGTTAATTTATTGGCTAATTAAACTAAATTAATATTAATTGAATTTTTTATTTTTTTAATCATTAATTGAATTGAATTTTTTTCAAAAAAAATAATAGAATCGAAATATTTTGGTTAATTTGACCGGTTAACCGAATTAACCAAAAATTTATTTATTTATTGTTAAAACAAGTATAAAATATATCAAAAAAATTATAATGTTCATTTTACCGGATTAACTGATTTAACTGAACTAGTAATAGCCTAATACATATAATATATAATATTATTTATTAAGTTTGGATAATTCGATTAATTCGGCTGATTACCTGATTTCGAACTGAATTAACCATTAATTGAAATTTCAAAAAACCTTTAACCGACCTCCAACCGAACTAAATCGATTAACCGACCGATTAACTGAGTTAGATCAATTCGATCGGTTAATTCGGTTTTAACCAAAATTTGAACACCCTTAGTGATAAGGATGCACCAATCAAATTGATATAAAAAATAATATATTTTTCGATAATATGTGAATTTGTAGGGTTTTTTTTATTTAGATAATACAAAAAAAATTAATTATGAAAATGATATATGTTGTAGATTATTTACAAGAATGATATGTTTTTTACAGTAAAATTAAGTGTCATCAATGTGTTAGGCTACATCACATATAAAAATTAATATTTTAATTTAAAAAGGGGTGATGCCAAAATTTTAGGCGACACCTCTTTTTCATGACTTTTATTTTTAGTTTTAATTTAGAGTGTTTGTGGTATAATTTTGAATTTCATACATCTATTTTATGAAAATTAGAAATTATTCCATTTATTTTAATTTATCATAATTTGATCTTTGATGTTTTTTAATTTAAAGTTTTAGTCAAAATATTTAATTCTATTAAACTCGATCATCAAATTACTTACATCAAGATCAACTGTTTTATCAAATTCATATGCAATGAATTAATAAAATTATCAATTAAAAAATTTATACTTTGACAAATTAGTAAAATTTGAAAAGTTTATGTTTTTATGTTTCAATTATTCTTTTTGGGTACTGTATATGTTTTCTATAATCATACAATGTCTAGTATTGCCAGTGGCAAAGTCAAGAGGCTAGCAGGGACTCCGGCCCCCTAAACTAATTTTTTTCCCATTTAGGCCCTTTATAATTTATAAAATTTTAAATTAATAATGATAAAATTACACTTTGGCCTCCAAAATGATAAAAAAATTTGATTTAGTCCTTTAAAAATTATAAAGATATAAGCTATTAAAATGGTAAAATTACATTTTTACTATTGTAAAAACATACAATTTAATTCCGCCCCTAAATAAAATTTCTTGCTTCGCCCTTGAGTATTTCTAAGTTTATTTTAAAGGACTAATTATGAATTTTTATCTCTTTACTTTATAAAAATGAGAAGTATTCCCTTTAATTTGTGAAAATTTAATCATCGTACATTATTAAGATCAAATTATAATAAATTAAAATAAATGGAGTAACTTCTAATTTTCATAAAACAAATGTATGAAATTCAAAATTAGATCACAATTACTCCAATTAAAAAAAGTAAAAGTCACTGATGAAAAAGGGATGCCACATGATATATTGGCATCACTCATTTTTAAATTTATTTATTTTTATTAAAATATTATTTTTATAGGTAATGCCGTTTGATACATTGACTATACTTAATTTTGTTTTAGAAATATATCAGTCTTGTGAATAATATACAACAAACCCCATTTTCGTTTTTTTTTTTATTATATAAGTAAAAAATCCCAATTTGTAAAAATTAAGTCCAAATTGCTGACAAAACCACGTGTAGATTAATTAATTAAAGTTAAATTAAATATTTAATTTTGATTCTTAAAAACAAAAAACTAAAAGCCAGGCAAAGTCGTTGGTTGCAAGTTTTTAAATTTTGGACAGCTATTCCACATTGAGGAGCAGATGGACGTAAGCTATTTTTCTGATTGCGATCCACAATTGTGGCATGTTTTAGTGATGTCTCTTCCAAGTTGATTTGTACCCAAATTCGTGCAAACTTATCTCTAGAACCAGCAAATGTTTTAACAATCATAAGTCTTACCGTGAAATATTTATTCGATTCTTAAAAAAAATATAAAGAATAGTTTAAGATGACATACTCAATTCATCGCATCTTCAATCTGACAAATATTTCGTTTAATCTCTTCAAGTCGACTTTAATAAAATTCATCATCTAAAGTCCATCACTCTATCACTTAATCTATAGAGTGCCAAACTAAATATTTGAGACTAGAGACAAAGCGAGAGGAGCAAGGAGGGACTGTAGCCTCCCTTGATCAAATGTTGTCTGATTTTGTCTCTCCAACCAATCTCCCAAGGTGAGAGACTGAATCAAGATAGCTATAGCTAATATTTTGCAAAGATAGCCTCTATATCCACATTTCTTACTTCTAGTGGTGACATTACGCCATCCTTATACCATCTAACACGCTCTGTAATTTTTGTGTTACAACTAACTTGAAAATTTGGCTACCATTGAGGGACTAATTTGGGCACAGCCTGCGTAACTGCAAAACTCCTCTCCGCAATATCACCGACACACCAACATGAAACGAAGGACTGTGGAGCCCAACGCCCAAACCCCACGCAACGGCTCTCTTCCATTTTTTCAGAGTCACCATCTCCTTTTTTATTTCCTTGCTTTTCGCTACGTTTCTAGGAAACTGAAGAAAAAGCTATAACTATACTAGACAACAGACGATACCTTCTATGTCTTATTTATGACCCCCTTTTGATTCCTTAAATATTACTTAACCCGTCACCAATCTTATGTTATTTAATCTGTTACTCATTAAAATTGGTAAGTTGAATTATTTGTAATGGACATGAATAAGAGAGGGGATGAAATTGTTAGGGTTTGAATCATGTTAACAAAAAAATTTTTAGTCCAGTTTATCATTATTTTTCAGAAGCACGATTGAGATAAAAACATTATTAAGTAAGATATTTTTGAGCTTTTTAAAAATATTTTTGGATAAAGTATTTTTTGTCTCAATAACGGAAGCAATAAATTTTAACTTTTGTTCAAAAATACTTTTAAAAAGCAATACTAAACTGATCCTTAATCACTTGATCATTTGAGTCGCTAGTATGGATACTAATATTTGGATATTCTATTTCACTTTTTTGAATTATAGATGTAGATGGATATCTAAATTTTAAAAAAATATTTTGAAGTAGATATTTTATATATTTGGATATCTAATTCTTCCTCAATTATTTGGACCAATTTGGATGAATAAAGTGATTGAGTGCAGTGCGATATGTTTAACTTACTTTCTGTCTCACACTATAGTATCTAATCTTATCGTTATCGTTATTTTTACATTAATAACAAATAAACACACCGCACATATAAACTCTCTAATAAAAAAATAAAATACAAATATCCAATCAATATTTTTCCCCGGTTGAGAATAATCACTTTATTTTTTCTTTTCTTTTATCTTTTATCTTTTATCTTTTTAAAGTGTGTATCAGAAAAGCAGTGTTCTGTCCCACGCTAGAGTCTCCAATACACTACTTATCGATAAGCAAAACCCAACCCTTGGACTCTCTATAAATCATCCTTATGAACCCCTCTCACCTTCTTCAGCAGTTGTTGGTTACTGATTAAAAAAAATCCAATCTTTCTCTGCTGATTACTAAAATGGGCCTTCTTCCTCTCTACTTCTTCTTTCTTTTCCTTTCCGTTTCCAGTAAGCTCAATCCTGAAAACCCAGAAATATGATCATTTTTACTTCTTTTTTTGTGGTTTTAATGTATCTTCCTTTATTGTCTTTCAGGTGGGGAGTTCTCAAGTCAAGTGGGAGTAAACTACGGTCAGCTGGGGAGCAATCTGCCATCTCCGAAACAATCGGTTAAGCTAATCCAATCTCTGGGAGCCAAACGCGTCAAAATCTACGATGCAAATCACGACATCCTTAATGCTCTCAAAGGTACAAACCTTCAAGTCTGCATCATGGTACCCAACGAGATCATAAACAACATCTCCACCAGTCAAAAGCTAGCTGATTCCTGGGTCGAAACCAACGTCCTCCCTTTTTACTCCACAACCAAAATCCGATACCTCCTTGTCGGCAATGAAGTCATCAGCGGTTCCCCTAAAGATATCTGGCCCAACATCGTGCCGGCCATGCGTAAAATAAAGAAATCGCTAAAAACCCATGGCCTCGACAAAATCAAAGTCAGTACCTCGATGGCAATGGATGTCTTGGAATCGTCGTTTCCGCCTTCCAACGGCACTTTCCGATCCGACATCGCCTACTCGATTGTTAGACCGCTGTTACAGTTTTTACACCGGACCAAATCTTTCTACTTCCTTGATGTTTACCCTTATTTCGCTTGGGTCATGGACCCCAAAAACATTAACCTCGAGTACGCACTCTTCGAGTCCCGAACTATCAAATACACCGACCCGGTTTCCAATTTAACCTACACTAATTTGTTCGACCAAATGGTTGACTCGGTTGTTTTCGCAATGAAAAGACTCGGGTACCCGGATATTAGGATCTGGATTGCGGAAACAGGTTGGCCAAATGCCGGCGATATCGATCAAATCGGAGCCAACATTTACAATGCCGCTACTTACAACCGAAATATTGTAAAAAAGCTAACAGCTAAACCCCCGATCGGCACGCCGGCACGACCCGGATGGGTTATCCCCTCTCTAATATTTGCTCTGTATAATGAGAACCAGAAACCAGGTCCGGGAACTGAGCGGCATTTCGGGTTGTTGTATCCTAACGGGACAAACATATACGGGATCGATTTGAGTGGGAAGACTCCGGATTCGTGTTTCGAGCCGTTGCCGAAGCCAGATAATAATGAGCCGTATAAGGGGAAGATTTGGTGCGTGGCGGCTAAAGGAGTTAACGAGACTGCGCTGAGTTCAGCATTGTCGTACGCGTGTTCGCAGGGGAATAAGACTTGTGACCCGATTCAACCCGGAAAGAAATGCTTCAAACCGGATTCACTGTTTTGGCACGCGAGCTACGCGTTTAGTTCTTATTGGTCGCAATTCAGGAAGACTGGCGCCACCTGTTATTTTAACGGCTTGGCTACTCAGACGGCTAAAGATCCCAGTAAGTATATCTTTTTCTTGATATGATTACTTAATTTGACTGTAAATATAAATTATATAATTACATTTTTGTTTAATTTCTAATTTCAGGTTTTGGTCATTGTAAGTTTCCAAGTGTGACTCTTTGATGGATACCAATCACGAATCGAATCGGATTTTATTCATTTGTAGCAAGAGAGATTTAAAAGTTATTCTAGAGTTAGTAAAAATTTTCAATATTGTGATTGGTAATGTGTCATAATATTCTATTGATGCTGAAGTTAAAATTTTTATTATGTTGATAAAATTTATTTTTTAACGCGTGCAATAGATATTTATGATTTCCTTAAATTATATGATCTCATTTATTGAATGAATTAATAAATTTATCGAATGCTGTAATTTTATGTTGCTATTCTAGTCCTGTACTTCCAACGGGCATTTTCGTTTGCCCTTGGTGGTTTACTTTTTGCGGGTAATTTCCAAAACACATCCTCGGACTATGAAATTTATTTGTGCCGTAATTAATAAGATTAGCTAGTTTTGATGAGATGCCATAACATGGGTCCTGCTGCCAACGGCTAGATAATAAAGAGGGTTGTAATTTCGAGGATCTGCTTTTTCTGGTTACTGCACCTTTTAAACCCTTTTTTCATAGCTTTTAGGCTTTTGGGGTTTAGGCATGTCCTTTTTTCCCACAGGAGCTGTACTTGTCGTTGTAGCAGTAAGTGCTACGCTTTTATTCCCTCTTTGGAACTGGCTTATTAATCTAGCCATGTCCGATTATTAGTGATAAGTTCCGGTTCGACCTCGTTTGGCAATTCAAAGCTTCGTACTCTATTTTTCTTTTGCTACAGTGACGAAAAGAGAACATAAGGATAACTGCAACCTACCATAGGGATCAACACTTAAACATTTACAAAGTTTACTAGGCTAGTGTCCTATCGCTATCATCAGACCATTGTACATTAGGCTCTTCATTAGTTGGATGTAGTTTCATATTGGCTTAACTTTTCAATGGACTGCTATTCTCTTGTTGTCCGCGATGTATCCAATGCAATGCCGCCTCCAATCAAACTGGGGCGAAGTTAAAAAATATTTTAGTAGGTGAAATTAAATTATAATTTTTAATAATTTATATTTTTTTAAGTTTTAAACTATTAAATTAAATTTTTATTATTTTAAAGAAATTAAATTTTTAAAAGACTTAAATCAACAATTTTCAATTTTTAAGTAGCCAGACTTCTGCCAACCACATAGCTATGCTACTAAGTTATCTCTCAAATGAATGCGGCAAATGAACCAAAAAGAAGATCAAGGAAAATAAATTAAAGGGGAAATTCACTATTGAGTCCCATTAGAATTTTAGCTGATAAGACGAGAAATCAGTGAAAGTACTCTATATATATATATATATAAAGAGTTTTAATATATTATATTATTATATTATATAATATAGGGTAAATTATCTAAATCGTCATTTTAAAGTTACCATATTTTTATTTTAAACACTTAATTTTTTTATTAATTTTAACACCGTCATTAAAAATTATTTTTATTTTAATCACTCCTCCAATAAAAATCAAATGAAAATCAAATGGAATACTGACCACGCTGCCATGTCTATATATTTTTACACATATATAATTAAATTCGGAAAAAAATTAAACCATTTAGCACGAAACGGCGTCGTTTCAAAACCTGACTTCAAATGATTTAATTTTCTTCTACTTCACCTTCACAGCTTGGCCACCCAGTTTCTGCAACGACCACCAGGATACTCGTGTGCGCCATCACTGCCATGGTTGTTACACTGCATTCTCATCATATCAAATAGGTTGAAATACCTAACCCCAGTGACCAAATCATTTCAGAAGTTAAAAGTTGGAATAAAGCAAACCCAAGAGGGATCTCGATGTTGGGTCGAAATAGATTGTAAGGGTAGAGATTGATCAAGAATGAGGAATGTTTTTGGTCCAAGAACTGCAGTAAGGGTCTTATGGTAAGGTCGTCGGTGGGAAAGCGGTGGTGATTGTGAAGAAAAAAGAGAAAGTGGTGGAGATTGGGATTGTGTCAATACCCAGTTCTGATAAAGGTTCATAATTGTTGGCATCAAGAAAGGGGAAAAGTTCTTCCGTGTGGAGGAATAATCGATGAGGGTGGTTTTAGGAGGGTAGAAATGAAAAACATGAAGGTGAAGCTTGTGGAGAGCGAGGGAAAGGTTGTCAGCGAGAGAGGTTTTTCTTGAATAAATTTCATGAATATTCTATCTTTCTAGCTTTTTATTTAGGCCCTAATCTAACCTTCTTGCAAGTTTACAAACATCGAAGTAGCCTAATGCCAAGTGCTCCTACCTGATATGATCTTATGGAAATGGAATAATTAACTTCACAAGTCAAAACTATGGATTCAAGATAAAATAACTTACATGCACTTGGACCATTACTGATAATAACCCAAAACCCATCAAGAATGCCTTCCTTCTCAGCAACAATTCTAGAAGCATAAAGAAGTTGACCCGGAATCTCACATAGATAAGTTTATCCTCTATATTACATAGATAAGTTTACATATATAACATGTTACTATTATGTTATTATGTGTACAGTTAGAAAAGGATTTTTAACAATTTTGGATAACTTCTAGATTTGTGCGTCTCATCCTTGCCATAGAGCATTGAGTGGGGGTAAGTGCTCGTGTGTTTGGCGTTGTGTTCTTGCTAGCATTTATTGGGCTCTTAGGAATCGTCAGTTTGTAAACTTCTAGAATGACGTCTGGATTGTTGATGCTGGCCCTCTGAAGCTCTTATTTAAGTTCAAGTGTACTGGATGAATCGATTTAAGTTTGTGATATGGTGAAACGCCCCTTACTTAATCCAATCGTTTAATCTGAGCTATAAGATGTCACATTCATTGTTGGAGTAACTATTAACAAATATACCGTAAATAACACATTTTCATTATGATACGTAGTTAAATCTAAGCCTTAATTGAGCTTACAAAAGTTCTTTTGTTGACTCGAGCATTTGTAAAATTTTAAAATTTTAAGACCGATGTCGTGACGTCACTTCCTCCACGTCATGACACGTCACGACATCACAAAACAGATTGTCATGTCACGACATCAAACCACTTGACATCACATATTGTCGGCTGATGTTGCAATGAGGAAGATTGCTCGTCGGGACATGTACCCTATTTTTAGTAAAATATGAGTCATTTGGTACCTACTTCATATCAACCTCTCAAATTCTAAGTTTGGTGCATAATTGCACAACTTACTTGCATAAAGATATGCTAAAATGCATTTCAAACATTACATTTAACCATTTTCCAATCAACCAATCCAATATACCAGAATTTGGTATCAAATCATATCAATTCAACTTATACAAATTCAACCTATTCAACCGTACATTTAATTATTCAATATCATCATTTTACCATACCATTTCACATTCAAATTTGTCATTCAAGTGATATATTTATAGATGATCACATTACCAAAACATACACTTATATATATATATATATATATATATATATGAGCATTAGCGTTCCCAAAATCAAACATTATCAATGTTCAAAACAAAGTTACCGTTCTCAAGTTAATAAAAGCATAACACCTATATACATGCCACAGACTCGGAAGTTAAAACATTCGGAAGACTACCAAATCAATGACGAGATATTATAGGTTACTCGTCGATTCGCTAGACATGTTCCGTAAGTCAACAATATATAAGAAAAAGGAAAACAACGGGTAAGCATTTCGAAACCCTCTACTATTAATAATTACAAGAATTTTTCACCAATTTTGAAATTCATATATTTTAGTTCTTATGTTCAAAAACTAACAATTAAACTTTACAAACTAATCCTTTTTCATTTCTAAGCTTAAAATCTAACAATTTAGTAACAACTTCATTAAGAACTCATCAATAAAAACTTTTAGAATTTTAATAGTTTTGTAAATTAATATATGAGATAGCTAATTTAAGGTCCCATAACATCAAAAACATAAATATTAAAAAAAAAAAATCAAATTCAACTCACCAAATCAAGTGTCGAATAACTTTTAAGCGTCAACAATGGTTTTCTAAGTTTTCTTTGATGGTTTCGGTTGAAGAAAATAAAGATAACAATTAGTTTTCTTTTATATCTTGATTATAAAATTAGTTAATCTTAAATAATTAACTAAAGCTTGACTAACTTATCTTAATCAAAATTAACAATGTTAGTGGATTGAAATCAACATCCACCGTCATTTGGCACTTTAATCTTCCAAATCTGCGTTTCCGTGTAACTACAACTAGGAAATGGGATTGCGGTCGTTTCGCACCAGTGTTACCTTGTCAGAATTTGTAGTTGATTGCGACTATCTTGCCTCCTTTAGAGGAAGCTAATGAGAACAGGGTTGCTTGGCGCTGGTCCACTGCGGGTAAGTTTTCGACTGCGAGAACGTATGAATGGTCACGATAGTTGGATAGTTTAGGGAATGGGGTTGACTTGCGCTTGGTTTGGCGTTGTAATACTGCCCAATGGGTTTGGGTTTTCTTGTGGTTATTGTGGCATAATGGGGGTACTCACAAATGAAGTGCGAGTAAGATGGAGTATGGCCTCATCGGCTTACTTTGCTCGGTGCGAAAGTGCGGTGGAATTATGGAGTTCATGTAGTGCGAGACTGTCTTCTCGCCAGAGGGGTTTGATGTTCTATTCTTCCTTCTCATTTGCATAATTCCTTCTTTGCACACTTGTTTGGTTCATGGTTTTATGGTAAATTGCAAAATGTGATTGTTGTTGCATTGCTTGATAGTGGGCTGGCGCCTATGGAAGAGCCGAAATGTGTTTGCTTTTACGGGTGTAAGTAGCAGCGGCGCGGAGATAGTTTCGCTGAGTCTTGGGTGGGCGAGATGTTTACTGCAGGGTCGAAGCAGGGACCGGGCTATTAGTGGTGGTCTTAAAGTCATTCAATGGTAGCCGCCTATGGTTGATTGGATCAAGGTAAATATGGACGACGGTTGTGCCAGCAGCTATCAGCGTTTGTCTGTTGGAGGAGTCTTGCGGGACACAGATGGGGGCTGGCGGCATGGATTTGCGATGAACATAGGGGCTGTTTCATTTTTTCAATTAGAGGCAAGAACCTTGTATGGGGCATTTTTTTATAACTAAATGAATTTATAGTTACTATTTAGTAAAAATTAAAATTTTGAAATTTAAAAATAAAAAACAACTAAACTAAAATATATAAATTAAATATATAACTCACGCATAATAAAATGATTTAATGGTGAAATCTAAAAGAGGGGGAAAATCTTACTTTACAAAAAACAAAGTTGGACTTAGAAAGTCTATTTTGTTTCATCATTCCTTGTTGACAGTAAAAAGATGAGGAAAATGAATGTATGCTTACCACTATCAGGGTATAATTCATTCGGGGAAAAAAATGTCATTCTTTGACCACGACTGGACAACGTTCACGTACGGGCGCAGTTTGTGTTTGAAACTTCTGGCGTTCGCTCGTGATTAAAGAAAATTTCTTCACAAATTTATCATAATTAAATGTTAATTAGACCTGCTCATGGGTCGGGCGGCCCGGCCCGGGTCGAAGTCCCGCCCGAAATGTGGGAGGGTTTGAGCAAAAATATAAGCCCGAAAAATGGGCTTGGGCAAAAAATTAGGCCCGTTTAAAAAATGGGCCGGGCCTCGGGTAGAGTCTTTTTGGCCCGAGCCCGGCCCGGCCCGAATTTACTAAATGACAAAAAAATATGCTATTTTTTTTTGTTTTCAAATTTTATTTTCTTGATGTTTTCTCCCTATTTTGATACCATATTACTATTATGTTGCTACTAATTTGTTGTTATTATTTGGATATTGTATAAAACTTATTTTATTGTTAATTTTGTTATTATTTTAAAGGCATTTGTTAATTTTGTTATTATTTTAGAGGTATTTACTTGTTAAGTTGCATCTATCTTAGTATTATTTAAGTCTACATATTTTTTAAAATTAATTTTCAATTTGTTGGGAAATATTTATTTTGATTTTTTTTAGTATTTTTGATGTATTATATATATTTAAAAATTATATAAAATAATATAAAAAATTAATACGGGCGGGCCGGGCCTAGTCCGGGTTTTAGCATTTTTATATGGGTCGGGCTTGGGCAAAATTTTAGGCCCATTTTTTAGGCCCGGCCCGGCCCGAGCCCGATGAATGGGCCTAGATTTTTAGTTGAGCCCGGCCCGAACCCAGCCCGGCCCGGCCCATGAGCACCTCTAATGTTAATCGAATTGAGTTGAATTTTTTTTAAAATTTGAGTTTAAATCAAATTAAGTTTTCAAATTCGAATAATTCGAATAAACTAGATATTAAATTATATTATTTTAAAGTTTAAATTTTTATTATTATTTAATTTTACTAAAACAACGTCGTTTCAATTTTTTCCCCCCCTAAACCCTTTTATTTAGTTTTAGGTACTTAAAATATACAATACATTCGTGCTGCTTAAGGATCATAATAGATTTAGATATTTACATATATTCGATTTTTTTTATGAATTTAAATGTTCTATTGATAATTTAATTAATGTAAATTTAAATTCAAATAATTATATTTAATGTGAATAATAAATATATTCAAATTTTAAAAATAAAATTATAAATTCTCGTTTCGATTTTTAAAATATGATAAATCTCAAAATTACACATTAACTTTGGTCTAATGTGCAAGCTATACATGAATTTTGATTTGGTACAATTATACACATAAAATTTTGGTTGTGCTTAAAATTGTTGAGTCCGGTTAAAGTTCACTACAAGTCCTTGTACCATATCATAAAGTTCATTTTAGTCCTTATACTATTACAATGAACAATTTAGTCTTTGTATGTTTGAAAAGTTGAACTTTTAGTCCCTATACATTAACTTTCCTGTTAACGACATGACATAACGGTGATTGAAGTCAGTTAAATTAAATTAAAAAGCTAAACAATAGATTTGAATAATGAGTAGAGTTAAGAAACTGATTTTGTTTTTACCCCAAAATGTTTTTCGTTTAAATTTTTTTATATACGTATGTGTTGTGTTTACATTGTTTGTAGTTTGGTCTGAGTAATCACCATTAAGTCGCGTCATTCCATTTATTTTCAAGACCAATAAGTTTTTTTAATTTAGTTTAATACCATGTCAACCATCGTTAAGCCATGTCTTTCCATTTATGGCAAAATTAACATGCAAGGACTAAAATATCAATTTCTCAAATGTACAAGGACTAAAACGTTCCTTTTAATAGTAGAAGGACTTTAATGAATTTTTTTATATGGTATGGGGGCTCATAATAAACTTTAACCGGTTGAGTCCTTAGTTGTCCAAAACTGCATTTCTTGAATTGCCTATTGGAACACTCTATTTTTTGCCATTTTCGAACATTTGTTTAGATAAACTATTGGGACAATGGTTTGAACATTTGTTTAGGACAACCTTTACTTTTATCTTCATGATGTGTTACATAGCTAGCAAATGATTCTCAAACCATGTTTTAATCTATCCTTCATGTTGTTAATTAAATTTGGAGAGGAGTAGGAAGGATCGACAATCCCATTTCAAGCGTTATCCTTATCTCTTCATTTCTTTTACTCGGGGGCCAAGTTGACTATATTACTTGGAATCGAAGACTTTGTTTGAAATTCAAAATGAATAGCTTAATCTTGGTTAATGTCTCAATTTATATGGTGATTTTATCCACACAAAGTTATACAGAGAGGTTGTCATATTTTGCCTATAAATAGGTAACACCTATGCATATGTTGATGCATATTGAAGGGAGTGTTTTTGCTTTATTGCTTGTGAAATTGTTGGTAAATTTTAGTTGTATTTTACACTATTTATATAGGCCTTTTTAGAGAGTTGAAATATGTTGCAAGTGAAGTTATTTAGGTAAGTGGCTGTAACAAGTCAGATATATCTATTAGGATTGCAATTGCTTCTTATGTAAAGGTAGATTAGGCTTTAGCCAACAAGTTTCTGGATTGATTGTTGAATAAATCATTCATTATGTAAAGCTTTGTTGAGTAAAATTATTTTTCGAACTGCGTTAACAAAGTTTTGATGTCGATCTCTCTTTACCTTATCCTCCTATTGCTTTCTTTAAACTATCTTGCACCAAATTGTGTTTAAACATCAGTCTAGACATTGTGTTAGGACAAGGTGCAAACTTGTTTATTTCACAAATATATACATGAAACTTTAATTTTGATTCATTTGTACATATTTAAAGGAATAAATACATTAATTTATTTTTATATTAGATATATATAATTATTTGTATTGTGATAATGATGTTATATAGATAATTGTGTTAGTAATTTACGAAAAAAATGAATTAAATTAATATTTTATATATAAGAATTTGCAAAATCAAAGTTCATATATAATATTACATATTGAACCAAAATCTAATCATATTTGTTCTTTTTGACACAATGCCTAAACTACCTAATCCATAAATAGAAGGATAATGCGCTTCAACATACTTGAATCCGCATCTTCCTACAATGACAACAATATATATACCAATCAAACTAACACCTAATTAGCACATTTTAAAATTTTTTCCATTATAAATTAAAAATATATGAAATAAATCTCTACCAATCCTACCTACCCCACAATTAAATACAAAAAAAATAAAGAATATATAATAATAAATGATGATATTTAGAGTATTGGTGAAGGAAAAGGAAGAAAAAGTTAATTCCTATATTAGCCAAAAAGTAAAAATAAAATAAAATAAAATAAAATGAGAAGAGGTGGTATATGAAATAGGGTCATTATCAAAAGAAGAATCTATGACGATGGGAAATTATTTGATTATTCATATCATCATAACAGTAATTACATTTATTCTTATCTTCACCACTTTCCAGTTCATGATGGCCATCCTCAATAAAATAACACATAATTAAATGCCAGAAGGTTCCAATTTCAAACATTATGGCAATCAACATTGGCAGCTGCTCATTATAATAAGAATAAACAACAACTAAAATATCAAACAGCCTTGGACTATACTCTATACCTTTCTTAATCATAATACACTAAATATATTTTAAAACATCTCAATCATTTTATTTTATTAAATTTTTTTATTAAATTGTTTGAAATTTTTAAATTAATTCACATGTTTGATAATTCAATGGAATATTTTTTTGTATAAAAAAATGTGAAAAATGATTTAAGTAGTTAAGTGTTTAAAATCTAACTTTAGTTGAAAATAGGTTTAAAAATTAAAAATAAAAGTCCCGTTTTGGGAATTAATTGATTGTTGATCGCTGATTATGGTAGTTGATTTGACCAACTGATTCTGTTAACTGCTTATTTAAAAGTGTTTGGTAAAACTTAATTGAGAGTTGAAAGTTGATATGTGTAAAATGACAAATAAAGACATGCACATTGTTAGTTTTTATTGGGTGAAATTATTGAAATGAAACACTATTACCTAAGAATTAAAATATTTATTATGCAAATTAATTAGTGAATATTTTTGAAATTTGCAAATATTAACCTTGTGGAAATTGATAAATATTAATAGTGTGTCAATATAATTGTAAACTATATTCTTAGTGATAATTATTTCATGTTCTTAGCATGTAAATTAGTGATAGTTATGTTACATTCTGAATAAATTTATCAAGTAGCATATTTCAATTAGCATAAAGTTGCATAAGAAATCATTTTATACAAGTAAATTGAAAATAAATTAAAAGTGTATAAATATTCAAGGATGAATGAGTTCAGTTGAAGATTTCTTGTGGCAATGTTGCTTTTTGTAGATTCATGGTGGAATTTTTTTTTGAAATTTACTTTAGAATTTGGAGGTGAAAGTGAAAATGAGCGCAACCCTATTAGGTTTGAGAGTATGTGTAAAATGAGTAATTTTTTAGTAATCATGGTTAGATATGTCATTCCATATATCTTATTCCCAATCATCTGTTGAAAAAAGTTACCCATCTAAGTGTTTTTTTTTCAAGTTTTAACTCAACAAGCTCTTACAAACTTTCATTCACCAGATACCATAATTATAGAGTTTGGCTACCCAATCTTCCATTTGTGTCAAACTCTGTTTATCAAATCACCCTTTATAATAAAAAATATTTAAATGTACTTAAAAATCATAAACTATTGAGATGCATAAAAAAAATAAATAATTTAAGTAAAATATTAAACCTTGTAAAAAATGTTAATTTAAACAATAAAAATAATGGATAATAAGAAAATTAGAATTCATATAGTGGCATCAGGGACCTATGCATGGGACACGCACAAAAATAATAATACTAATAATAATAAAAGGATGAACCAACTTACAAGTTGCCCATTTATGTATTCAAAGCAAGCAGCCGCCATACCTGGAATCGTAGTATTTTGACTTTTTAATAAAAGAACAGCTGCACACAGGATTGAATTTAACTCACCATTTTTCTCAAGTAAATAACAATAATTTCTTCTTCTTTTTTTCTTTTTTACATTACAAATTACGAAAGAATATGTTATTCTTTATATTTAAATTTCAAATATTTTTAAAAATTACAGTAAAAAATATTGTGAAAAAAAATAGTTTATTAATTTTTAATATTTTCAATTGTTATATATTATATTTCTTTATTTCACAAATAATCTTAAAAATTACTATGTGTTTCTTTTTTTAAAATATTTTTTTAATATTATATTGTACTCCTATAAGATACTTGTCAACTCTCTAACCCTATTTGTGGAGTCTAAAAATTTCATTCTCAGTGTATCAGATATTTTCTCTTTAATATAATGGTACATGAAGTATAAATTTTAAAATTTTTTAAAGAATTAATATAAATAATATATTAATTTAAATTTTTATATACTTTTAAATAATATAAATAAAAATATTTTAATAATTTTCACTTCCAAAAATAAAATTAAACAACATCTAAATCTCGACTTTTACATTAGGGTAAAAAGGTGAAATTTTTACCGTTAAAGGCCAAACAATTTTCATTATTTGTTTGAAACTCCAATCACAATGGAGAAAGGCCTAACAGCTTTAACCATTTATTCAATTAATTAATTAATTAATTAATTCACAATTATAATTTAATGAAGAAAATTACATTGACCATCTTTGGTTGACATGGAGTAATAAAATTCAATGTTTCTAGAGGCATCACAATGGTTTGACATCTACACGCATTCGAATTGGGCAGAAACATATTCATATTTGCAGTACTTTACTATAAATTCCAAGTATCTGATGCCAAATTATATCATCCTCTTCCTCACATACTAATCTTCAGTTTTTGCCTTCCCACCAGCTTAACAACACCTTTCGGTTTTCATTTCCTCTAAGAAAAGGAATAAAATGGCGAAGAATATGATGCGAGCCGTTCAATACAGTAAATATAACGGAGGAGCCGCAGATCTCAAGGTTATATTCTTGCTCTTATGTTTTTTTTTTTTTTTTTTTTTAACTTTTTCATGCTTAAGATGGAGATTTAATTAAATTTTGTTTAATTTAGTCCTTAATCTTATTGGCTTTTATGGATATAAGGGTGAAGAGGGGGGGGGGTAGAATGAGCTAATTAAATTAGGACAGTAGATTTAATTTTGAGAAAACCATAATTTGCGGGAAAATAAGTAAGTAGCAAAACCTACCACCGTATCATTGGGTAAAATCTTACACGTGTCCGCCTCTGCGGCTCAGCGTCACCGTCATCGGCGGTGCTCGTCGTCACCTTGGTGAAACTTTATCAATTTATGTCCGGCGCTTTTTTTCTTCTTTTCATTCTTTCTTTGAGGTTTTTTTTTTTTTTAATTACAAGTGAAATCGAAATGTCCAGGATTTTGGTTGTTTATTAAATGTTAAGTTTGATTTTTGAGCTAGAGTGGATAGCCAAATGGATTATTATCCTTATATGGAAATGATAGTTACATAGTGTTTAAACCCTGTGATCTCATCCCAATATAATTTGGAGATAAAATTTAATTATTCTTCAACTCATCAATTGAATCCTTATATGGAATTTTGTGCCTGTTGCAGCATGTTGAAGTTCCGATTCCCAGTCCAAAAAAGGATGAAGTTTTGATCAAAGTAGAGGCAGCTAGTATTAACCCAATCGACTGGAAAATACAGGAGGGGGTAGCGCGCCCATTTTTACCTCGCAAATTCCCCCACATTCCTGGTACTTTTTAACTTTTCTCTAGATCTTTCAGCCCAATGGTTTATTTTGCATCAGTTTTCAATGCTTTAATGGATTTAAAGCATCAAAACTTTTCTTTCTTGTACTAGTTTGAATGCTTGTTTTCAATCATTAGCTAAAGAACATCTGGTGGAGCAGGTACCGATGTCGCAGGAGAAATCGTACAAGTTGGATCAGCTGTCCAAAGTTTCAAAGTCGGGGATAAAGTTGTTGCCGTACTTGGTGTAAGTACTTATGCTTATTCTTGGGTTTGTTTCATACTTGCATGTGGGAAACATATGTATGTTTGATGTTACACTCGACAAGTTCGTTGGTTCAAGTTTTACTACAACCAAGCCATAAGATTCTTGTTCGCCATTATTATTCATCTCCTTGTTTTAAATGCTATCTAGCATCATTTATGTCCTTTTTCGTGCCAATCTCTTATTATATGAATGTATTTTGCAATCATAGAATGGAGGTGCACTAGCTGAATATGCTGTGGCTAAGGCAGGCTCCACAGTTCCAAGGCCTCCAGAGGTATCAGCCCCTGAAGCTGCAGCTTTGCCAATTGCTGGCCTCGCAGCTCACCAGTCACTCACCCAGCTTGCTGGGCTCAAACTTGATGGAACTGGCCCGCAAGTAAACGTATTGGTTACCGCTGCTTCAGGTGGTGTAGGTCAATATGCAGTTCAACTCCTAAAGCTAGCAAATGCACACATTACAGCCACTTGTGGGGCTCGTAATATGGATTTAGTCAGGAGCCTGGGGGCTGATGAGGTTCTTGACTACAAAACTTCTGATGGGGCGGCTCTCAAAAGCCCTTCTGGTCGCAAATACGATGTAATCATCCACTGTGCACACAACATTTCTTGGTCTACCTTTTCGGCTAACTTGACTCCGAAAGGAAAGGTAGTAGATACCACTCCTGGTTTCGGTACTTTGATGAGTGTTGCTGCGAAAAAGATTTCATGCTCAAAGAAGCAACTCATACCCTTGTTTACCTCACCTAAGAAAGAGAACCTCGATTTTCTTGTTAAGTTGGTGAGAGATGGAAAGCTTAAGCCAATAATCGATTCGAAGCATCCTCTAACTAAGGCCGAAGATGCTTGGGCTAAGAGCATTGATGGCCATGCCACTGGCAAGATTATTGTGG
Organism: Gossypium stocksii; assembly: GCA_020496765.1. Lineage (NCBI taxonomy): Eukaryota > Viridiplantae > Streptophyta > Magnoliopsida > Malvales > Malvaceae > Gossypium > Gossypium stocksii. Next base: position 86,807,086 of record CM035620.1, read on the forward strand.
AGCCCTAGTTTATGAAGATTACTTGATGCATACATTAAATTTATACTTTTTCTGTGAGTGGGGTTGCTTATGAGTTATTTGTATATTCACAAGTACTCTGTATTTTGAAGAATACAAATGTTGGTGTGTGAGTTCTTTATTCGTTGGCAATTTAAAGTGTGCTAACTGTAATGTTATTCAAAACTGTGTTTTGTTGTAAAATTTATAATTCAAAATTCAAAGTTTTTTTGTTTAATGCCATCGAATTAGATTTTGTTTTTGAAACATTGAAGGAACGATTTCATTTCACAAACACAATTTGCTCGCTATTCATTAGCAAATGGACCATCGGTGAATATTGAAGGAAGTGAACAATTACTCACCATTTCATTTCATGAACACAATTTGCTCACTATTTTATTATCAAATGGTTCGATGGTGAATATTAAAGGAAGTGAACAATTACTCACCATTTAATTTCACGAACACAATTTGCTCACTATTTCATTATCAAATGGACCGATGGTGAATATTGAAGGAAATGAACAATTACTCACCATTTCATTTCTTGAACACAATTTGCTCTACATTTTCTTTCAAAATTTCTCTCAAATCTTGAAATAAAATTTTAAGCTTTTGACTCTTACCCATCAATCTTGAAAAGTTTATTTCTAGCAAAAAATTTTATGCTTTTAAGATTAAAACACTATTTTTCATTGTTTTTCTATTTTTGTAAGAATATGGAAAAGAAGAGAGATCGATTTCTTGATTGTTCTTGACTTTGATTTCTGAAAAATCCAATTAGGCAACGATGATTTAACTTAATTTAATGATTTTCTATCTATGAAACTTAATTTCTAATGATTTTCTCATTTTAAAGCTATGCTCATGTTGATTGGATTAGAGAGAGTCGAGATTTCTTGTTGTTTTCAGGTTAGATTTACATTGCTAATGAGTTTATAATTTTATTAGGATGCTAGGAATTAGACCTAATTGGAGATTGAACATAGTTCTTAGAAGTTGTCTTTAACGAGTGGTTAAGAGAAAGTGAAGAGGAATTGAGTTTTCAATAGAAAATTTAATGTTTTTAAGTTAGTTTTAAGTTTTTAAGTATGAATATAAGGTTAGATTTGAGTTACGGTAAGTTTCAATATGAATTCTTGAAAGTGAGTATCGAAGGATTTTGTTGAATTTTAAAGGTTTTGATTGTTGTGATTTGTTGTTCTAACTTGGTTTATTATGTCAATATTGGCTTTGAAGTAAAAGATGTTGGTGAGCGATCAAAGACGAAAAGAAGGAAAATATCATCGAAGCTCGAGTGGTTTCAGTTTGTGCAATTCGATCTTCAAATTTATCTTTGTTAGAATTGAGTGACCCGTTAAAATAAAAGACAGTGGTAAAATAAAATAAAAGTAAAATTCATATAGAATTATACTTCTTTTATTTTATTTTAGAATAATGTTTTTTAGTTTTATTACACTTCATCTATCTGATATTGATTAGAATAAGGTGTTTCAACCTTACTACATCCCTTCTATTAGAAAATGGTTTTACAAGCTTATAAATAGACATAGTCTACTCCTTTTGTAATTATTTGAATTCGACATAGTGAATTATCTTCTTCTCTACTCGTGGTTTTTTTTCCTGAAAAGGTTTTCACGTAAAAATCTGTGTATTTTTATATTTTTCTTTCTTTTTTTCTTTGCGATATATTATCATTGTCGACGTTCTATTTTTTTCTAATTGTGTGTTACAATCTAAATTGAGTTGATGAAATATGATTTTACCGAGGTAATTCTGATTTAATGCCATGACTACAAGTCGAATTGAAAGCAGGGCACGAAATGTGATATTGATGTCTTACAAATGCCTATGGTTGAATGTCAACTATGATCTTGAAAGGGCCTTACCCTATTACCCTTATCTTGTTACTTGGGAGATCAGGTTCAGATTCCTCCTTTCCTCTAATTAAAATACACTCAAATTTCGTTGCTTCTAATTAAATACAAACCCTTTCAATTTTTCTTTCAAATTTACTCCCAAATTGTTCAACACATTTCACTTCCTTCCAAAATTTACTATTTTTTTTTTTATCATCCAAGTATCTTATTTTTTTCTTTGTTTGTAACATGTTAAATTTTTTTATTAATTGACTTTTGTAGAATATTCAATACGTATTTGTTATGTGTTTTGATTCACGGCACGTGACATTTTAAGTTTGAACCAGTTAATATTTGTTGATGTGATGGAAATGATGGTGCAAAGGCAATGCCCTATTAGTATTTCGACTTTACCAACTTTTTTAGATGAAAAATAATATTTAAATAAAAGCTAATGAATAATTTTTCAAGTAGAAAATTTGTGTTGCAATATCTTGCTATACTTATTAAGCATTAATCACAAAACAAAACTTCACAAACAAAATCCAGTTATCCATAGGATCATCTACAATTCGAATTACATTAAACCAAAACAAAAAAACAAAAAAAAAAAAAAATTCGAACAAAACACAATGCTGGTATATATTACATACAACACAACATATGACGAAAAAAGCAGCTCACACACCAAGATTTGTATTGTTCAAAATACAGAGTACCCGTGAATATACGAATGACTCATAAGCAACCCTACCCCTTGAAAAAGTATAAAATTACTGTATGCATCAAGTAATATTCATAAACTAGGGCTCCACAAGAATCTTGCCCGTAGCATGGCCTTCAATGCTCTTGGCCCAAGCATTTTCTGCCTTACTTAGGGGATGCTTTGAATCGATTATTGGCCTAAGCTTTCCTGCTTTCACCAACTTAACAAGAAAATCGAGGTTCTCTTTCTTGGGTGAGGTGAACAAGGGTATGAGTTGCTTCTTCGAGCATTTAATCTTTTTCGCAGCAACACTCATCAAAGTACCGAAACCCGGGGTGGTATCTACTACCTTTCCTTTCGGAGTCAAGTTAGCCGAAAAGGTAGACCAAGGAATTTTGTGTGCGCAGTGGATGATTACATCGTATTTGCGACCAGAAGGGCTCTTGAGAGCCACCCCATCAGGAGTTTTGTAGTCAAGAACCTCGTCAGCCCCCAAGCTCCTGACTAAATCCACATTACGAGCCCCACAAGTGGCTGTAATGTGTGCATTTGCAAGCTTTAGGAGTTGAACTGCATATTGACCTACACCACCTGAAGCAGCGGTAACCAGAACATTTACTTGTGGGCCGGTTCCATCAAGTTTGAGACCAGCAAGCTGGGTGAGTGACTGGTGAGCTGCAAGGCCAGCAATTGGCAAAGCTGCAGCTTCAGGGGCTGATACCTCTGAGGGCCTTGGAACTGTGGAACCTTCCTTAGCCACAGCATATTCAGCTAGTGCACCTCCATTCTGTGATTGCAAAATACATTCATATAATAAGAGATTGGCACAGCAAAGGACATAAATGATGCTAGATAACATATAAAACAAGGACATGAATGATAACGGAGAAAAAGAATCTATGGCTTGGTTATTGTAAAACTTGAACCGACGAACTTGTCGAGTGTAACATCAAACATACATATGTTCCTCACATGCAAGTACGCAACAAACCCAAGAATAAGAATGAGTACTTACACCAAGTACGGCAACAACTTTATCCCCGACTTGGAAACTCTGGACACCTGACCCAACTTGTACGATTTCTCCTGCTACATCGGTACCTGCTCCACCAGATGTTCTTCAGCTAATGATTGAAAACAAGCATTCAAACTAGTACAAGAAAGAAAAGTTTCGATGCTTTAAATCCATTAAAGCATTGAAAACTGATGCACAATAAACCATTGGGCTGAACCATCTAGAGAAAAGTAAAAGTACCAGGAATGTGGGGGAATTTGCGAGGTAAAAAAGGGCGCGCTACCCCCTCTTGTATTTTCCAGTCGATTGGGTTAATACTAGCTGCCTCTACTTTGATCAGAACTTCATCCTTTGTTGGACTGGGAATCGGAACTTCAGCATGCTGCAACACCCATAAAATTCACATTCGTTATAAGATCACGTCACCGGCCATTTTTTTTCAAGTTTGTTCAAAAAAAAGACAAATGTTGGAAATGATTTTGCAGAAAGAAAGGATAGAGACAGAGAGTTGACTTAGCTGTCAAAATCGTTTAATTCATAATCATTTGGCTCAATGTTAAATCTACGGTACTAAATTAATTAACTTGATTAAGGACTAAACTAAACAAAAATTTAATTAAATCTCCATCTTATGCATGAAAAAAAAAAAACTACACATTTGAACTCGAAACAACACTACTAACTGAGAAAAGAAAACATGAACAACAAGAATATTACCTTGAGATCAGCAACTCCTCCGTTATATTTACTGTATTGAACAGCACTCATCAGATTCTTGGCCATTTTCTTTCTTTTTCTAAGAGAATAAAAACCGAAAGCTCCTTTTTAAGTTTGTGGGAAGGCAAAAAAAACTCAAGATTAGAATGTGAGAGGGAGAAGGAGGGAAGCACTGGATTGGATGGAATATTTTGGCGTCAGATACTTTGAATTTATAGCAAAGTCATGCAGACATGGAATGGTTCCTTCCGATCAAAGCGAGATCCTTGAATGCGTATAGGTGTGAACTGTGAAACCGATGTGATGTTCTAGAAGTCAAAGTCATAAATTTTTTATTCAATTGGTTGGAGAATGTGTATACTGTATGGAAGTTTCCATAATATGTTTGTTGAATGGAAATGCTTTTTCATTTTGCTTATATATTTAACGCAGGCCGAAAACAATTAATTATATATGTTAAATAATAATTATATCCACTAAAATTAAATCCATTATTTAGAATCTAAATTTTTTTAATTTAAAATTTTAAAAATTAAATACAATACTATACATTATTTATTATATTTGTTTTTGTTTTTTAATATGAATATTTTGAATGTGTTAGAAAACTTTTATTTTAATATAATTATTTTGTTACGTTCAAAATTGTTACATAATTAAAAATTAAAATTTTTTTTTCTTCGAGCCGTTTGCTTCTTATCTTTTGTTTTATCTAGCAGTAGTGTCAGTCTCCAAGCTGATTATCGCCCGCATTTTCATCCCTCCCGCCAATCATTTGTTTCTTTATTTTTCTCATTCATTCCACATGTTTTCTCTCTTTTCAGTTTGCAGATTTACTTTGTGGCTATATTTGTTGTTTGTCATTTGCTAAAACTTCATCGGCCACCAATAATTTTTCTAAAAAAGTAGATGGCTTTTCGTCAATTTCTTAATATGTTTCTATTTTAATATGTTTTTGTTTTTAAAGTATTTTAGAATAATAAATGATTTTACAAGACGATTTGAACCCGTGTTGTCTTAAGTTATATATATATATATTGTTTGTTTGTTTAATAAGTCATCAGTTTTAGAAGTTTTTGTCTGCTCTTATAGTACATTTTTTAGTCTTTCTTATGCACGTAATATTCCTTTTGCGAGTGATTTAAGGATGATTTTGTTACTATCCTCTCTAGTTTGTCGAATGTTTAATTCTTTTGTCTATTTTTGCTCACCACTTTGGACCATCTGAGGCTAATTTTCTTATCATATTAAGTGCTTACAATCACTTCAGAAACGTATCATAATGTTTTATTGATGTTGAGGCTAAAACTTATATTGTGCTGATAGAGCTTATCTTTCACTATCTACGACGAATATTGTTATTTTCTCCTTGAATGAATTAATAAATTTACCTTATATTATCTTTTATCTAAAAAAATTATTTTAAAATAAAAAATAATCTAAAAATTTACATATCAACTCACCAAATTAACTCATAAACACCTCTGCAGGGAAAAAGAAAAGGAAAAGCCATTTACCAAAAAGAAAACAAGTTGCAAGTTAGGCAATTTATATATTAAAAAAGGAATAGCCGCCAGAGATGGAATGGTAGATGTAAATATATTTAGAACCCAATTTAGACACGTGATAAAGAATGGAATCCAATGGTTTATGTAAAATGAAAAAGCATTTTCATTCAACAAATATAGTATCGATACTTTGACATAAAAAAATTCAACTGCTTCTAGAGCATCAGATTCGGTTTCGCAATTCACACCTACACACGCATTACAATCGGGAACACCCATTCCATGTCTGGATTGCTTTACTATAAATTCAAACTATCAAACGCCAACATACATCATCCCACAATCCTGTTTCTATCCAATCCTTCCCTCCTTCACTTTCTCTGATCTTCTTTCTTTGCCTTCGCCACAAACTTGCAAAAAGAGCTTCGTTTTTCATTTTCTTTCTTAGGAAAAACAAAAAAGAAATGGCTAATAATTTGATGCGTGCCGTTCAATACAGTAAATATGGCGGAGGAGCCGATGATTTGAAGGTGATCTACTTGCTTCTCTTCTTTTTTTTTTTTTTTTTTGACCAAATACCTTTGAGTTTGTTTCCATGTTCTTGCAACCTTAACTTTGACTTCTCTCTATTTGATATAAGAGTTCAGACTGAGAGCTTGACAGCAATGTCGATATATATGTATATATATTTTGATGAACTTGAAAAAAGAAATTGTTGGTCACCTGATTTCATAACGAGTGTGAATTTTGTGGGTGTTGCAGCATGTTCAAGTTCTGATTCCCAGTCCTAAAAAGGATGAAGTTCTGATCAAATTAGAGGCAGCTAGTATTAACCCAATCGACTGGAAAATACAAGAGGGGGTAGCCCGCCCATTTTTACCTCGCAAATTCCCCCACATTCCTGGTACTTTTTTCTTTTCTCATGCCTGTTTCAGTCGCATGCATTGCATTCTGAGCTTCACTTGTTTAGTATCCTCTGGATGGTTCAGCCCGATAATCTGATTTGCATCAGTTTTCATTTGTGGATTTAAAGCATCCAAACTTTTCTTCTTCTTCTTCTTCTTTTTTTTTTGTAATATTTTGATTTCTTGTGTTCAATCATTGGCTAAACAACATTTGGTGGAGCAGGCACCGATGTAGCAGGAGAAATCGTACAAGTTGGATCAGGAGTCCAAAGTTTCAAAGTTGGAGATAAAGTTGTTGCCGTACTTGGTGTAAGTACTCATTCTTTTCTTGGATTTCTTGCATACTTGCATGTAGGAACATATCTATGTTGGATGTTACACTGGACAATTGGTTCAAGCTATACAACAACCAGGCTATAGATTTTCCCCCTTATTCATGTCCTTGTTTTTATGTCTTTTGTCACGCCAATCTCTTACTACATAATCTATTTTGCAATCACAGAATGGAGGTGCACTAGCTGAATATGCCGTGGCTAAGGAAGGTTCCACAGTTCCAAGGCCTCCAGAGGTATCAGCCCCTGAAGCTGCAGCTTTGCCAATTGCTGGCCTCGCAGCTCACCAGTCACTCACCCAGCTTGCTGGGCTCAAACTCGATGGAACCGGTCCGCAAGTAAATGTCCTTGTTACCGCTGCTTCAGGTGGTGTAGGTCAATATGCGGTTCAACTCGCAAAGCTTGCAAATGCACATGTGACAGCCACTTGTGGGGCTCGTAATATGGATTTAGTCAGGAGCTTGGGGGCTGATGAGGTTCTTGACTACAAAACTCCTGATGGGGTGGCTCTCAGGAGCCCTTCTGGTCGCAAATACGATGTAATCATTCATTGCGCACACAACATTCCTTGGTCTACCTTTGAGGCTAACTTGACTGCAAAAGGAAAGGTAGTAAATACCACTCCTGGTTTCTGTACTGTGATGAGTGCTGCTGCGAAAACGATTAAATGCTCGAAGAAGCAACTCATACCCTTGTTTACCTCACCTAAGAAAGAAAACCTTGATTTTCTTGTTAATTTGGTGAAAGCAAGAAAGCTTAAGCCAATAATCGATTCAAAGCATCCTCTAAGTAAGGCTGAAGTGGCTTGGGCCAAGAGCATTGATGGCCATGCCACTGGCAAGATTCTTGTGGAGCCCTAGTTTATGAAGATTAGTTGATGCATACACTAATTTTATAATTTTTCACTGAGTTGGGTTGCTTATGAGCCATCTGTATATGTTGGCATGTGAGGAGTTTTTTTTCAACTATGTTGTGTGTGATGTAATGTTATTGAGCATTGTGTCTTGTTATGAAATTTATTTATTTATTTTTTGTTTTATGTAATTTGAATTAAAGATGATACTATGTATAATTATACACTTTGTTTATAAAGTAATGCTTTATGATTAATGTTTAAATAATTATACCAATAGCGACAGTTTCATACAATTCATTCTTTAAATATTATTATCAGTGCAAAGCAAAATTTTATGAGCAGAGTTAAGATAATAACACGTATAAATTTATTTATTTTTAAGTATAATTCAAGCCACACTTATCATCTAAAACTTAAATTGTTGAATTTTTTTTCTTTTCATTAGCAATAAATATGATAATAATCTATATTTATATATTAGTTCTCAAAATGTTTTTATTTATTTTTAATATTAAATTATCTTGTTGCTTACATATTTTAAGGCTTAAATGGATAATTTAGTCTACCCTTAACACTTTGTTGATTGATGAGGTCAAGTTTATTTTTTGACTAAAAGTTTTAAATTAAATTTGTTGAGGTAATTATGTGAGCAGTGACATATGTATGTAGTGCTATAAGCACCAAGACAGATAATATATCTTTCATTTTTTGTGTTAGCAATTTTTTGGAACAAAATCATTGGGTTATGAGTCTTGCTAATATTGTGGAAGTATGATAGTCAATTGATGAGGAGCGATCCTTTCGAAGCAACATTACTTGATGAATTGTAATGACTCAAAATTCAAAGGCATCGGAAAAGTACAATATCAGGCCTCCGTCTTAGTAAACCGAGTTCGTAAATAATTATTAGAAATATTTATGAGTCTAGTGGTGTGTTTATTTAGGTTTTAATTAAGTGAATTTAGCTTAATTAAGGGTAATTAGAAAAAAAGACTAAATTGAATAAAGGGTAAAAGTTGAATTATAAATTAACAGAAAGTAAAAAGGACCAAAATGACAAATATGCCATTTAGCATAAGTTGAGGAAGTAAAAATCTAAGATTTTTACTTAGATTTTAATTATAAAATATATATTAGTAATAAATTATATTAAATTAAATTAAAATAATTATATTATAAGATATTTATAAAATAATTAAATTAAATTCATGACAAATGTATGGTGGTAATTTAATACAAGTATTAATAAAAATACATACACTTGTAATATTATAATTAATTATTAAATAGGTATTTATTAAATGATTATATTATATTATATTATATTATATTATATTATATTATATTATATTAATAAATAAATAAAGCATGTAATAAAAGAAACAAAAAGGAAAAAAAAACATAAAAGAAATAGAACCATTCCAAAACAGAGAAGGGAAAGAAGAAAAGAAAAGAAAAGGGAGAAATAGGATTTTTAAAGTTTGGAGTTTAATTTGGTAAGTCAATTAAGTTTTTTTTACTTAATTTTGATATTTTAGAAGCTTTAGAATAAGGTTTTGTTAAATTTAAGTTGAAGTTTTGAAAGTTCTTAAGTTTTTGAATATAGTTTATGTTGAACAAAATGATGAATTAGGGGTTAAATTGATAGAATTTCTAGTTAGAATTGATTAAGGGATTAAATTGTAAAAGAAGCTATAAGTTTTGTGTTAGAGGGATTAAATTGAAAGAAATTTGAAATCAGGGTTTTAATATGAACATTGAGTAGTTAAGTTGAATTTGGTAGGAAATTGAGTAAAAATAAGGTATGAATTGAGATAGAAAAGTAAATGAATTTAGTTAGGACTAAATTGAAATCAAGATAGAAATTGAATAGAAATTCAATGATTTAATGTAAATTGGTGTTGTATTAATAATGAAAAATTATTATTATTTTCGTGGCTAACAAAGAACCCGAGGCATCGGTACAAAAAGGAAAGGAGAAGGCTATCGAGGACTAAAACGAGAAATTTACAGTTTGTATTACAATAATTCAAGTTATTTATTATTAAATGTTAAATTTTAATTTGTGCGTATGGTAAGTGAAATGAGGTAAGTATCTTTATGGAGTTGAATGGAAATTGAATTGATTGATGAATCTGTGTTGGTATTGAACTGTATTTTGATTGGAAAATAGAAAAGTGAATTTGAAATTGAAAGCGAATTTCAAAATGAAAATGAAATTGAATTGGGAATTGGAATCCCTATTAACTAGTCGGGCTAAGTTAGATAGTTGGCATACCATAGGATTGGAAGAGTTCAGGGATTTTTTGACCTCGAGTCGATGAGACACTGGGTGTCATTATTTTACTTCGGATAGATTCGATGAGGTACTGGGTAACACTTTACTTTGGCTAGGCCGATGAGACACTGGGTGTCAATTTATTGCTTTGAACTATCCGATAAGGCACTAGGTGCCATTCTGGTGTGTTTGGTTGGATCCGTGTATCTGCCAAGGTTCGAGTCTTGTTAATAAGGGTAAAATAAGTGAGAAGACAAAAATTGAATAGAAATGAGAAATTATGCATATAAAGTGAATTGTGACACGAAATTGAAGCATGAGATTAAATTGAATGAACTAAAGGCTAAATAGATTATTAGTACCTAAATGTGATGTTTATGATATTGAATTTATAATTAGTCAAATTGAATTGTTATGGATATGATATGAAAATAAAGTGTGAATTGGTACTATATGTGCTCATGTGTTGTAAGGTTATATATATGTGAAATTTAATTGGTTATTTATAATTTGAATTATAGTAATACCACTGAGTATTATCATACTTAGCGTACGGTTGTTTTCCATGCGTAGGCCAGTAGAAGTTAAATCTGTTCCAGCATCCGAATCAATCTCGATCTTAATAACTTTGGTGATGTGTCTATCTTTTTTGGTAATTGTGGCATGTACCTAGGCTAAATATTTGGGTCTTGGTAAGTTTGATTGTAAGTAATGAAATATGAGACTTGTATGGTTATGTTATATGATAAAACCATGATATGTTTTAGATGTTTAAATATATGAATTGTATTGATTGTGGTATTGGTATTGGATTGGATACGATTTGAATTTGCAGGGAAGGTTAGATATTTATAAAAGGATTATATTGAGTTTGCACCAAAAAAAATAATTTTCTCGAGCACCCGAATTAGTCCCAAATCACTTCTAACTTGTATTTTGGGCCCCGATGGTCCATCTAAGGGACTTTAAGATTATTCTATATTATGTTTGATAATTATTTGTATATTAGTTATAAATTGTTTGATAGGTTTGGTAATGCTCCGTAACCCTGTTTCAGCGACGGTTTAGGGTTAGAGGGTGTTACATGAATGGATTGGATCGAGTAGCAATCGAATCCCTTGAAATAAAAAGTTTGGATTGGTATTGAATTGAAGACTTATCTCCAATGATTCTACATTATCTTAGACTTTCTTAATATATTGTGTATGCTATTTTAGTTGTAGTCTTTTAAGGGAATTAAATGTAATTGAACGAGTCTATTAGTAAGTATTGAACTCTTATATATTGAATTCTTATATATTTGAAGAGACTTACCAAAATCCGATTTTTGGGCACAACAATAATTTGTATTCTCAAATGATAGTGGCAGGATTTGCAATCATTGTAAAAATTTCATTTTCCTTACGATTAATATCTTACTCACAAGGGGCAGAAGTCTCAAAATCTCATAATTTACAATCAATTCATTCAATATTTCCTTTTTTAGATGACAAATTCTCACATTTAAATTATGTGTAAGAGACACTAATACCTCATCTCATCCATCTAGAAATCTTAGTTCAAGTCCTTCGCTACTAGGTAAAAGATGCTTCTTTTTTGCATTTATTATGGTTCTCTCTCTACGAGTATTGTAACTTAAAGAGTTTCATTACTACAAAGAAATCTATTTTGATTTTGACTCCAAGATTATTCTTGTTCTTATATAATTCTCATACATGTGAATACGAATCCATTTTCCATTTTCTCTGTAATCAATCTTCTCATTTACGATCAACATCTTCTGAAGTCTTTCCAAAGTATACGGCTTTCTCGATGTAGATAATGATATCTATACTGATGGATTTGTATAATTCTTATATATATTGTACAATGAAGTACCACATGAGTGGATATATAGGATCCAAATCTGTCGAACCACTCATGTTATGATCTTCTACATCTTAGGTCTTCCCGTTCTGTCATCTGGCTTAGGTTCTTCATGTAGGTATTGGTTTTATATTGAAAGTATTTAGCACTTATTTCTTCATTAAGGAACATTAATAGTGTAAACAAGTTTATTGTTTGGTTTATAACCTCTTGAAAGCTTAAAAGTAAGTGATTTAGATTTTTAGGTACAAAAGTGAAATTGCTATATTGAGTTTGATAGGATTTAAATCACTTACTATATTGGGATTAAGAATAATGGGTTATCTCGCTTAGGTAGGCTCCACAGACTTAAGAAAATAAAATTTCGTAAATAATCCATTTGTGTTTGTCATTGTTCTTGTCCTAATGCCTTTTTTAGTGAACACTAGAACTTGTACTTTCATTTGGAGATATTGTTTTCTTTGCAATTATTGATGGTAGTTTTTAACAGAATCTAATTTGCATTATTAGGGCATGTTGAAAAACCTTACACTATCGAGGTCAAAATTCAATTTTTCAAGAATCTTTTACAATCATTTGTTGATGGTGATGTGATATTTGATGAAATCAAAATCAAATTATTTTGTTCTAGCTTTTTGTTAACACTTTTTAGTACATTATTTTCCAGTTTCCTTTTCAAATTTACAATATTTTTAGGTTGTGTTTGGAAAGACGTCTAATAATTGGATTTGAATGTAATCATTTGTAATTACATAAAAGTGGAATGTTTAGGTAATCATTGTAGTTAGTGGGTCCCATCAAATTGGTGTAATTGGAGAACCTCGATTACATTTTCCAATTTTTCCATGGGTGAGAGTGAGAATTAAAGTAATTACGTAGGTATTTGATTTTAAAAATTATTTTTATATAATTTATAAAAATTATATTATAAGCATGAACGCATATGAGTGTTTGGAATGATTATAGCCAAAATTTTCTTATATTATAAATCTTAAAAATTATATTATAAAAATAATTTGTATATTTTATAAAGTTATAACAAAAATTATATTATTTAAATCTTAAAAATTCTAAATTGTGTCCAAAAAGTTTATTATGAAAAATAATTTACATGTTATAAAAGTGTTATAATATATTTATTTAAAAAGGAAGTTATGGCTAAGTATGAACTTAACTTATTTCTGTGTTCATGTTATATATTATAAAAAAATAATATACTTATTCATAAAAAAATGTTAATAGTTTTTTTATCATAACTTATTTATAAAAAAATAACTTTATAAAATTATGACAAAAAAAATTTTTATTTATAAGAAGTGTTATGAAAGTTTTGAACAGTTTATAAGATCTTTTATATAAAGGTTATATATATATATATATATATATATTATTTAATTTACATATTATAAAAATGGATATAACATAACATTACTTTTTCTCTAAATTAAGTTTATATAAGTTTTTATAATTAAAGCTATAAATTATTTGGATTGTGAACTCAATTATTTATAAGGTCGATGCTAATTATATAAATAGAAAAATATTTCTTGCACCATATTGTTGTTGGGATTTAGTACCCTTAGTGTAGTGATTTCATATCTATATGTATTTGTATATCCATCAATATCATTAATATCTTTGTATATTGTCCTCAATGGCTTTTGCACGTAAAGCAAAATAAAAGCAAATATTGGCTCATTGATTATCTAACATTTAACTAATACTAAGCAATATTATGTGATCGGATTGTATACGGAAAGATAATTTTTATTAGTGGATAATATAAACATGTCCTTATCCTAGTTAGAATTGAACAAATCAATTGAAAGACTAATATGTCGTCTATCAAGTCAAATGGGGGAGATACCTTATCTTGGGTATTGAAACGTGACACCCCTAACACTCATAGCACTATACTCATTTTTTTTGTCTTTCTCTAACTCCTCGCTGATAGCAATTCCCTTTATCATGTTTTTAGGGGCATTAGAATTAATTTTAAACTTTTTGAACCTCTTAGCTTGTTTCTTGAAGCCCTTCTTGGAATTATGTGTTAGCACGATAATTTGTTCCTAAAAAGCTCTAATAGTTACATTTGAGGGTGTGGGCACTACCTCAATGGCTTGAAAGACTATGTTTTTATCTCCCTTACTACTACCTTGTTTTACCTCATCAAGATTCATTTCAAAAGTTTGTAATAAGCTAATAAGTTCATCAATAGCCAACCTCTACAGATCCTTAGCCTCCTCAATATTAGTAACTTTTATAAATAAATAAAAAACTCTGAAGAAAAGACCTTAGAACCTTTCTAACTAGTTTTGTATTAGAGTACTCCTTTTCTAATACGAATGCTTGATTTGAAAGATCACACAACTTAATATAGAATTCTCTAGTAGTTTCTAGTTCCTGCATTCTAAGACTTTCAAACTGTAACGAACCAAAATTTCACGGGCACCGGAAAAACAAGTCGTAGGGCCTCCATCTTAGGAAAAATGAGTTCGTAAATATTATTAAAAATATTTACGAAGTTAGTTACGAGTTAAATTAGATTTTTGATAAGTGAATTTAGTTTAATTAGAAATAATTAATAGAAAGGATTAAATTGAATAAAGCATAAAAGTCTGATTATAGAATAAAAAAATATTAAAGGATTAAATTAGTAATTAAACCAAATTAGTGACATGTGTATGTTAGAAAATAAATACATGTGTTTTTAAATTATTGGTACAAATGTATAATATATATATTTACTTAATTATTAAGTAAAAGATATTTATTTATTTATTTATTATAATTATATTTTAAAATTATGTAATATTATATTTTATTAATTAGTTGTGATAACGGCAAGTGTATGGCAATGATGAATGAAATGTGTAATAACATGTATGTGTACAAATTGTATGTATATGATTAGTTATAATTAGATATTTTATTATAATTAATAAATTAAGTAAATAAAGGTAAATAAAATAAAGAAAACAAAAGAAAAAGAATAGAAAAAGTTACAGAGAAGAACGAAAATAGCAAGAAGAAAAGAAGAAAGAAAAGAAAAAGGAAAAATTTGAGAATTGAAGCTTGAAAGTTTAAAAGGTAAGTTTAATTAAGCCATTTTCTTATGATTTTGATGTTTTTAAGCCTTGGAGTTGAATATTTTTGAGTTTATGTGGAAATATTGAAAGTTAATGGATGTTTGAGAAGGGTTCATGTGGAAAAAAGTGATGAAATTAGGGATTAATTTGATAAAATTATTGATTAGAATTGATTAAGGGACTGAATAGTAAACTAGCTTATAAGTTTTGAGTTTTAGGGGCTAAATTGAAAGAAATTCTTACATTAGGGTTTTAATATGAATATTTGATAGTTAATAGGAATTTTGAAGGAAATTGAGTAGAAATAAAGTAGTAATTAAGCTAGAAAAGTAAATAAGTCAATTTGGATTAAATTGAGAGTAAATTATAAATTTGATGGAAATTCCATTATTATTAAATTGTTATAAATAGGGCTGTAATTAATAAAATATTTATTTATATTTGCATAGCTAACAAAGAAACCGAAGCATCAGCATCGAAGGGCAAGGAGAAAATAAACGAGGAGTAAACACGAAAAATCCGGGTTTGTATTATCATAATTTAAGTTATTTCTTATTAAATGTTTAATTTTAATATATGTGTGTGGAATTTGAATGTGGGGTAAATATTGATGTTGAATTGAATGTGTATTAGATTTATTTGATGAACAAATATATGCATGTGAGATTGAATTATATGATTGAATTGAGTAATGCTGGTATGCATATGAATTTGAGATTTGAAATTGAACTATTAATGTGATTGAATTGATTTGAATGATTTTGATCAATTGAGAATTGAAATGAAGTGAAAATATGTGATAATGTGAATTTGAACAAGTTGTGCTTGAATTGAGAAATATGTGAGAAATGTAGCTAAATTGCAATTGATGTGAATTTGATCGAAAAGAGAAAGGAATTTGATACCCTATTAACTAGTCGGGCTTAGTGAATATAGTTGGCATGCCATAGGATTGGAAGTGTTCAGGGTTACTTCGACCTCGAGTCGATGAGACACTTGGAGTGTCATATTGCTTCGGATAGATTCGATGAGGTACTAGGTACCACTTTACTTCGGCTAGGCCGATGAGACACTGGGTGTCACTTTATTGCTTCGAACTATCCGATGAGGCACTGGGTGCCAATATGGTGTGTTTGGTTGGATCCGTGTATCCGCTAAAGTCCGAGTCATGTTAATAGTGATAATTATGTGAAATGAGAAAATCCATTGAAATTGATTATTTGAACCATTGAATGAACAATGAAAGCTATATTGTGAATTGAATTGAGACATGATATTATGCTATGAGATTAATAGGCTCGTGAATGATCAGAATTCTATTATTGAGATATTGATTCGAATGTTGAAAATGATACATTGATAATATGATACATTGGCATGAAATTATATGTTTGACGTACTATTTATCTAAGTATGTTATGTTATTTGATTGTGGTTATATATTTGAATAATGATAATACCACTGAGTAATTCCAATACTTAGCGTACGGTTGTTTTCGTGTGCAGGATAGGTGAAGTTAAAGTACAATCAAGCATCCGAATCAATCCCGGCTTCAGCTCAAAATTTGGTGATGTATGTATCTTTTGGTAATGTGGCATGTACTAGGTTAGATTTTAGTCACTTGTAAATGTTTAATATTTTGAATGTAAATGTGGTTTATGAATCTTAAGAAGTTTTTGAAATGAATGAATGAATATTTAGTAAGTTTGGAAATGAAATGAGTGACAATTGATCAACATTTATAAGTAAATGAATGGGGTATAAACTAGGTATAATTAGTAGGCAAATGTAGCTTGAAAATAGTGAAAAATGGTGTTTTCACATGGCCAAGACACATGGGCGTGTGCCCAGGCCGTGTGGCAAAGTCAGTGTTGCCCACGGGCAAGCCACACGGGAGTGTGCCCAGGCCACACGGCCATGTCCCAAACCACACGGCCATGTGCCCCTGTCTTCCAAGAAAAATTTTTAAAGTTCCCGGTTTAATCCCAAATCATTTTCTAAACCTATTTTGGGCCCCGTAGGCCTATATTAAGAATTATTTGATAGAAATTAGATGGTTTTAAATTGAAACTCAAATTTATGTCTCGTTTTTATTCGTATGTTAGTGTGTAAGTCCGGTAATACGTCGTAACCCTGTTTCGACGACGGTTTGGGGTTAGGGGATGTTACACAAACCTAGATGTTAACATTCGCATCTTCATTATTTAAAAGTTGTAGTACCTTCATGAGCAATCTCCAATATATCACAGTCTGACTTTTCTAAAGCGCATTTGGAAATTCTTTTGAATTCTTGAAGATCGACTCGGCATAATATAACATATAGAGCTTATTATTAGCATTAGCCAGTTTTTCTTCCTCAATAGTCCACTAAACTTCAGGCTTAACTACTCCCCCATTTTCAGTGTCAATCTTTGGGGTTCTCAACCAGTCAACACAACACGCCATACTTTTCATCAATAAACTTAATGTATACCTTCATTTGTGCTTTCCAGTAAGCATAATTTCCAGCTTCAAGCATAGGAGGACGAGACGTAGAAGAACCTTCCATAATTTGAATCTAGAAACTTTTAGGCTCTCCACTAGTTATGTTAAGTGGCAGGCTCTAATACCAAATGTAAATATAAAACCATTGCTAGTAATTAAGCTAAGTGCTTAGGAGTGACAAGGAAGTGAGCCATTCTTTAGCACCAAATCAAGAAACAGAAAAACAAATTGAACACATAATAATTGTTTATGTAGTTTGATTTCCCTACATCTACGGAGCCTAGCTTATTGAAAAATATCTACTCTCTTCAACGATTACAACAAGTGAATCTAAACTATCACACACCCTGTGATAATTCTCCTCATTTTTTAACATTAAAGATTAATATTCTCACACTCAATTCACCCCTATGAACTCAACAAGTAAAACCACAACACAAACAATTTTACTAACAAATTCTACTCTAAGAAAAAATCCTTACTTGAACACAGTAAGTGTTTAAAATCCCTTAATATAATAACCTATACAAGTCTCTCCCTTAAATAGATTTATATTTAGGACTTGCTAACATAGAAGATCTAACCCATTAAAACAATAATAACATAAATTGCTTATAATACAATAGTAGTAGATAATACAAATGTAGACTCTTGGTATCTAATCACATAAAGTTTCAATCCAATCCAAATGTCCATGTTGCAAAGAATTACTTGAGTGATTTAATTTGATCCAATCTTCAATATGAGTTTCCTAAGTAATATGACTTTCATTATTGAGCTAGATGTCTTTCAAGTATTCAGCGCAACCCATCCAAATCGTCCAATAAATTGTCAATACTCAAATATAAAAATTGTTATTAAACAACTCCAATGCTAGGGAAGTGGGCACTTCCCTGACACTCAATGGCCATTTTCATATTTTTCAACAAACAAGATTTCGATTTAAACTAAGGATAATTCTCAACAACTCATGGAATCTAAGCTTCCATTGTAACAGCCCAATTTTGACTCTAATCGGAACGGTGGTTTCGAAACCATGAATCCGAGTCAAAAAAATTTTTAAATGTTATTTTTTGTGTTCTGAATGTGTGAATTGGCTGGTGTGAAAAATTTGTTTTAAAATTTTACCGTTTGGAGGCCCGATTTAATAAAAAGGGCTTAATTGCATAAAATGAAAATTTGATAGTTTAAAGTGTAGGGGCAGAATTGCTAGTGGTTGTCTAAGTGGAAGTATTTATATTGCAAATTTCCCCTAAGCTTGTAGTATGGACGGTTATAGGCTTATATTATAAACATTGGTTATAAAATTTTAAAGGTTATTATAGTAAATTAATAAAATAAAATAAAACAAATGATAAAATACAAAATAAAATTTTTGCATGCTATCATCTTTCTTTGGCCGAAACTAGGAGAAAAGAGAAGGGGAAGAACACAAGCGTATTCGGTCGTAGTGAGTTAAAATTCAAGGTATGTTTGAGCTCAGTTTTTGATAATTTTTACGTTTTTGAAACCGTTGCTTCGAATGCTCTTAGACCCATGTGAGAATTTTTGAAATTGATGAGATATTCATGAGTTGCCATTGTTGATAGCTTGATAAATTTTGTGTTTAATGAAAGAAAATAAAAGATATGTGTTAGATTAACAAATTTTATATGGGAAGTTTTGATGAAATTAAGTATTTTGGGCTAAATTGCAAAAATATTAAATTGAGGGGCTAAATTGTGAAACAAATAAAATTTAGGGATTTGTATAAGCTTAGTGAACATTCGGCCCTAGCATTGTATATTCAAATTTAGGGCTAATTTGTAAAAATGTAAAATGTTAGGGGCAAAATGATAAATTATCCATTTATGTGTTTTGGGATTAAATTGAATGAATTTGTATTTGAATGAACTCAATTTGAAAATGTCTAGATCAAGAATTGAAAAGATCGGACGGGGATCAGGGAAAATAAAAAATTTCGAATAGTCAATAATCTCTGTCCGTCGATATCCGAGGTAAGTTTATGAGCAAATATACACTATTGGTTTTATTTATATGTGAACTATATATTTTTAATAATTGTATGTGAAATTTAGTTGTATAACCGAATATGAGAATTGGTTGAGAAGTGTATAAAATTTATGTGTATACAAGTGAAGAAGACTTGGCACTAAGTGTGCGCATGTAAGTTAATTATAATTGAGCGTGGCACTAAGTGTGCGAAGAAAATATGAAAGTGGTTGGTTATCTAGCACTGTGTGTGCAAACTTAATATAAGGGTGGTTGGATATCGAGCACTAAGTGTGCGAGTTTATATAAGTCCGGAATCGACAAAAATTGTACTAAGTGTGCGAATCTATTTGAGAGCAAGATGATCAAAAGAGTTTATGGATTGAAATATGAAATGTTTATCAAAGTCATAAATGGTGGTAGTACAGATATATATATTTCAACTTATTTAATTGATGTTTTTAAGTTTAACCTGTGTGGTTGTTTTTATAAATTTCGAAATGCATGAAAGAGGAAAGAGTTGAATTAATGTAATGCTATGTTTTATACATGCTAAAATGTTAAAATGTTTTTTTTTTTTTTAAATACAAATAAGTATGCGGCTTGTGTGAGTTTATAATAGTTGAAGTAATAAAAAGCTTTGTGCTTATATATATATTGATTATGGGATGAGACGGAATTTATACTTGAAAAATAGTTGTTGATTTAATGAATGAAATGGGAAGACATATATATGTGATTTTAGTATAGAGATTAGTTACCTAAATTGAGTCATTATATCATTTTTTTTTTAAAACGTTTTAATTGCTTATGACTTACTGAGCTAGATTAGCTTACTTTGTGTGTATTTGGTTGCCCTGTTTTATAGCTTTTAGAGATCGTTACGTGCTCGGGAATCGTTAGTTAAGTTCGTCACACGATCGCCTACTTTTTGGTACTTTTAAAAGTTAAACTTAAAGTTTATGGCATGTATAAGCTATGCCATTTTTTTAATTCAATATGGATGAGATGTAAATAATTTGCCATGCGAAAATGGCTTATTATTTTGTTAAAGTTTGAATGTTAAGCTCTGAATGAAAGATATGTATGTTTTATTTAGATGATTCAGTTTTAGTTGATTTGACTAGGACTTATAAATAGATAAGAAGTAAACATGATATGCGTTAAATCAAGGTTTGGATGAATTATATGGGTATAATTGCTGATGACAAAATAGATGTGGAATATGATAGTGAGCTAATTATGGTTTGGTACAAAAACCTAAGTTTATGATGATTTGGTTTTTAATGATAAGTTAAGTTTATGCTATGGGATATTTAGATGTCTTGGAAGTTTGATTGATTAAATTAGTATGAGTTATTATGTATTGAATTGATACATTGATTGAGTATGTGTGGGTTGACAATTTGGTTGTATAAAATGATTGAGGAATATGCATTTAGTTATGCGTTTAGTTATATGATGTATGATTTGGGCATATTTTACTATATGTATATAATTTGTAATACGGTTTTTGATTGAGAAATTATGCTATTGAATGTTATATGTTTGGGAAGATTCGGTTTAAGAATGTTGCCTTACATCAATGATGCATATGAATATGTATTTGTTTGCTTTGTGGTATGTTTAATTTTGGTTAGAAAGTTCGGCTAAAAGGTGTACTTGTATGTTCATATTTGGCTAATCATTTGAAAATAACTAAATGAAGAGTAAGTTATGTTAGATGATGATAAAAGGGTTAGATGTGAATTTCGGTATTACATGCTCTTTAAGTTATCATATGTTAGTTGTTAATTTTTGTTAAGAAAATTTACTTTTAAGTTGATTATGGAGGTGCCGCATATATTTATATGGATATTTGACGTGTATGTGATTGTACGTTTATGTTCTTGTTAAGCTTTAATTTGTCTTTTGGATTTGTTAAATTATTATAATGACTTTGATTTATTAATGAAGTATTGTTATAAGTTTATAAACTATAATTCATGATTTGTTAATGAGGTTAAATGTATGCATCTTGAATATGACCCTAAAGTATTTGTGATTATACAAAAGTTGTGCATTGTCTGGTAATGCCTTGTAACTTCATTCCGACGACGGATACGGATTTGGAGTGTTACATTCATTACACCATTTTCTCAGCCATGGTAATTTGATTAAAACTTAATAATTGAAGAAAAATCTAACACTAAGGTTGGACGTGCTAAGTTAGGATGGTAAAAAATTCATGAAAATTTCAAAAACAATCTTCCTTACTTAGGTGAAATGATGAACGGCAATAGCTAGGGAAAACATAGGAAATTTTCTTTCTTTTCTTGAAGCATGAATGACAACATGAAGAAGATGTGATGATTTTTCATTTACTTTCTTTCTAAGTTCACAACTATCATAATTAAGTAATGGGCTTCATTTATTCATAAATGCAAGCTAGAACTCTATTAAAATTTAAACAGAAAAACCATCCTTACCCAAGTATTGGAGATTCGACAATGGAGCTAACCTTGAGAGAAATTTATTCCTTTCTTTCATACAAACTTTGGTGATAAGGATGAGATCCAATTTCTTTTTCCTACCAACACACACATATATTAGAAATCTATCACCCATTGTGTATATATATGGAAATCACATATTTAAAAAATAGGTTTGTGTTTAAAAATAACATTCAATAAATAACGAAATCTAAGGTTTGAAACTAATAATGATAACAACACATATGCAATATGTACATAATTAAAATAAAAAATAGTTTAACTTGTGAGTAAAAAGAAATTGAAATGTATAAATAATTTGTTTATAAATCCATTAAACATAGGTTCAATCCCTAGACATATTAATTTTAGTTCTTTTATTTAAAAACTATATAAAAGTATGAAAAGACAAAAATGTCATTAAAATAATAATAGTAGTTATTTAATAAAAGGGTATATTAGTTATTTCCTAATCGAGTTGACATATAGTTAACTCGTAACACCAACTCACTCTAGGGATTATTTTAATAGTGTATATATAATATCATAATTAAAACTTAATTGATTGAAATCAATGGTTGATAAGGGTGAGTGTTCAATAGAATCGAGTAAAAAAAATTCGAGTTAATTGAGTTAATGAGTCATATTTTTATCATCCTAACTCTATTTGAAAAATTTTTAATCGAGTTGAGTGAAATAAAATTCAAAGTTGAGTCAAATCGAGTGAAATTATTCATTAAATTAAAAAATTAAACATGTCAAATTAAAATATTATTATAATATAACTAATTCTATGTTAAAACGCATAAATTTGAAAACTTTTTCAAAGCAAAATAAGAAGAAAAAAAATACTAATGAAATGTCACAATGTTTTTTTTTATCCATGTCAAAGTGATGGAAAAGAAAAAATCTCTTTTACATATTCACCCAATTTAGCAACTTTTGGGAAAATGATACAAAAATATATATATTTTTTTTCACACCAAAAAAAATTGTTTTCTGATGAATTGTATATTAATTGGAGTTTTATCAATGAACTAAAAAGAAAAATTTTAGTAAGGAGTATATAAAAAGAGTTAAATCTTTAGATAAGGAATCTTTTGATCTGAGCATACTTGAAAAAAGTATTTGTTTCTCTAATAATGAAATTAAAAGAGATAAACTTGAATAATTAATTAACTTATTTAAGTCTCAAATTTATTATTTTAGAAAATATTTAAATATTTAAATTTCTTTATATATTCTTTAGATTTTTTTAAATTTTTTTAAAAATATAAATTTTGGAATTTTTATAAATATTTTGAATTTTAAAAATTATTTTAAATTTTTTTTTTTGTTGAGAGAGACTAATTTGTTCATTTTAAAAAATGATAGGAACCAAATGGATATTTACACCAACCTGTTATTCAAATTGTAAAATTCAATTATACTCAAACTTGAAACAAACTTGAATTACTTATTCGAAACTCTAACCAATCAGAGGCGGGAATGAATGGATCAAAGCATCCGACTTAAAATAACTTAATAATGGTTTATTTAGCATTTGAGGCCAAGGCATAATTACCATTATTCCTTCATTTCATGCTTCTTTAATAATTTAGTCCTTATATATTTATATAATAATTTATCAATTTAATTAATAATTAATTCTATTCAGTTAATTACTAAATAATTTTATTTCTAATTTAATTACTAATATTTCTATTTTCTAATTCTTTACTCGCTTTGTAATTGTTCAATAAAAATTTTTGGACAATTCGATTTAATAAAATTGAATCTCGAAATTGACTTTTCTAACACAAATAAAAGTAGGTTGTTACATACTCTCCGCATTAGCAGGATTTTTATTTATTTTAAATTATAAAAATCAATATAATTATATTTTATTAATTATAGAAGTTAAATATAATATTTTTTAAAGATCGAGCGTGGATCTTATGAGTTAAAATATAGTTAAATATTTTTAAACACATATATGAGTACTAACTCATTTAAAAATATTATTCAAAATAAAATAAAAAATCAAATCCCTAAATTGAGTTGTAAGTAAAGGTGCAGATCAATCCCTTCAAAGATATTATTTAACATTAAAATAAAAAGTAATAATATATTTTTTGGTGCAAACATATTACTTCAATTAAATATTTTAAATATGACATTTAAAACTAAATGGCAAAAAAATAATAAAATAAAAGAAAAACTATAAAAATAGTCACTTTTGTTTGCCTAAGATTACATTGTAGTCACTGATGTTTGAAATCTTACGTTTTAGTTACTTATATTATCGTTTTGTTACGAAATTGTCATTCTACCAGCAGTCCAAATGGGTTTTAAATGTTAACTTGGATGTCCTACGTGGCAGTCCAAATTAAAACTCATTTAAAACCCAAGTTGGCATTTAAAACTCATTTGGACTGCCATATAGGACCGTCGTTAGAGAGGTAATGGAGCTTAACGGTAGAGTGACCACTTTGTAATAAAACGATAACATAAGTGATCAATGCATAATATTTCAAACATAAGTGACTAAAATATAATCTGAGGCAAACAAAAGTGACAATTTTTATAATTTACCCTAAAATAATTTTTTCTTAACTGGGTCAAAGATGTATACCGAATCAATTTGTAAGTTGTCTTGCATACCGTCATCTTTGAATACAAATTCTGAAAAATAAGAAACTAAAAATATATCTTTTTAGATCGAATCGAATATGAATTTTAAATTCTTTTAAGATGTAACATTTAAAAAATTAAAAATATTTAAATAATATAAAAAAATATTTTATTAGAATAAAAAATATGTTGAAATGTATAGATATAGATTTCTTTTATATAAATTAATTACGAGCATTTTTTCCCTCTAATTTAAAAAAAAATATTTTAGTCCTCCATTATTTTTTTATCCTTTTTAGTTTTTAAATTTATATTTTTATCAAATTACCTCAAAGTAGATGTAAAAATTAATGTATATATATGTGAATAACACATAAGTATTTAATTAATTTTTAAAATTTTAAATATTTAAAAATTATAAAAATTATTTTTAAAAATTAAAAATCATCAAAATTAAAAAACTAAAAATTAAATAAAGGACTAAAACGACTTTTTTATTAAGTTAGAGGACCAAAAAGGTCATTATACTTTTTTTTTATGTGTAACAGTAAAGATATAGATTTTCTATTTGCAGGTGTTAGCCTCTGTTGGAGTGTAGGTTTAGGGGTGTGTGTGAGAGGAGCAAATCTGGTAAGTAAAAACGAAGAAAAATCAAACATAACTCTCTTTTTTTTCTTTTTTTTTTTAATGATAGGTCAAAGTAAAAAATGTGGAAAAATAAGTATATTAATGCAACCGCATATAAGACAAGTTTTATTTTAGTTAAAATATACCATATAATTTTTTGTACTTTTTTCAAATTTAAAATTTAGTCCTTGAATTTTTTTTTCAAGAATTTAGTTTCTCTATTTTTCAAATTTTAAAATTCAAGTTCAATTATCAACACTATTAATTTTTTAAAAATTTAAAAATACTTATTAAAAATATAGATTTTTTAAAATTTATTAAAAATTATAAGAAATTATAAAAAGTATTGTAAATTATTAAAATATATAAAATTACAACAATTTTTAGTATTTTAAAATTATTAAAAATTTTATTTTTTTGGACTTTTTTTAATTTTAAAACATTTGCTCACGTGGCATTTTATCATGTTAGCAAAAGGTACACACGTCCTACTTGCTTCATTAGTCACGTTATCACTTAATGACATAGATGGATGAATTTTAAAGGAATGATCAGTTTGCTCTTTAATCTAACAAATAGGAGTTAATTTGCCCATTTTTTAAAAGAGAGGAAAAATTCAATCTAACTTTTAGTATAAGGATCTCCATGGTAATTTTACCATTTATCCAATCACATAAATTACAACAAAACTAAACGTGAGCAAAATCCAATTCGACTTAAACAACAACAAAAAAAAAGTCAAATTTTAAATTAAGTAGTTCAAATAATTTGATCTGCTCAAGTTATTTGGGTCAACTCAAATAAGAAAATTGAATAATTCAATTTAGATCAAATATAAATTACAAAACTTGAATTATCCGAAAAAGAAAAACCAAAACAATGTGGTTTTAGTAAATTTATGTTTTAACTTTCCCAAAGTTAACACTTGTCGATGCTTTGCTGGTACACTTCCTTCCCACACTTTCTCTTTTTCTTCATTCAAAATTTAATGACACGTTTGGTTCAATGAAATGGAATAGACTTGTAATGAAATAGTCATTCTATGAGAATGGAATAAGATTATAATGAAATTAAATATGCATAACAATGGTGTGGTTTGGTTGGAATGGAATGAGTATTGTAATAGTACTTATGTGTTTAGTTGAAAGGAATAGATATGTAATAGCAATAAAAAAAAATCAAACGATGAATATGCCCTTTAATATTTTAATGTATTTCTCACATCAATTTAATATAAAAGAATAATATCTTCTATCAAAACAATAATAATTTAATATAACATATTTAAATAATATTTTATATTAAAAGATTTTTTATTTTCTCCACTTTCTTCATCTTCGTTGGTCCCCTTTCTCTCCCCAAATTCATCTTCATCGTCCTCTCCAACTTTTTTACTTTGAACTTCATCAACTCTTTCTTCAAAAAGCATCTCTATTCAAAAATATTTTATTTGTTATATCAAAATAATTTATCAAATAAAGCTTAGTACAACAATAACCTAGATCTACAAAGCTTCTATATCAAAATTTCTCCTTTTTTTTTTGTTTATTTTGTTTACTAGTATTGTTAAAGAGTTCACTATCAAAACAAAAATATTGTTAAAGAAGTGGCACCAACTTAAATTCAACCATCATCTCAGCATCTAAATAACATAACAAACCATGGTCGGCTTTCAAGAGTCCAATTACAATAGAAAACTCATTTAAACATATACAGAAACTGACAATATTAGTATGACATACTTCCATGTCATTATATCATCATGCAATTACATGCAAAAAGTGACAACCTATAATTACATACAAAAAGTTATATTAGTTCACCACCACATCCATTTACACATACATAAAGTGACAACCTTTTATGGCATACAAAAAGTTATATTCATCCACCACGACAACCACATCTTTAATGGGTAGAAATAAAATTTTCTCGTCCATGCTAATTGCATAGAAGGTGGTAGAGTTAGGAAAATAAGCATTTGCGTTGGATGATCACGAATTTTGATCAATGTATCAATTCGCTCATCATATGCTAAACCTTCTATTTCACCTAAAGCTACGTGGAAAGTTTGCACCTTTTCTTAATTGATTATTTCTGACTTCTCTTGAATGAGTACTTCGAAGGCAATGCTCCTACTTAATTGAAAGTCAATTGTTCTTATATTATTCCCTAATAATGTGGCAGCATCGATAAGTGAAGTGGAAGAATTTGGTTCACTAGCCCCAGAACTCTTTTTCTTCTTCATTGGAAATGTAGAATCAACTTTATTTGAATTAGACTTTTGCGATTGTGTAGCTAAGACATCCATCTCATTTAAGGAAGCATCGACTTCGCATTCATTGCCATTACTTCCTTATTCAGGTTTCCTTTCATTGGCAACATCCTCAGCACATAATTCTTTAAAAATACCACCAGCTGTTTGAGCATCTTTCCCTGTGGTTCGATCTTCTGTGTATATGGAAGTAAGTTGCTCATAATAAAGGAAACTTCAAGTTTTGAATTGTGCAGCTTCTTTATAGCTCTATAAAAAAAGATTTCATAACTATTATATACTATATGTGTTAAAAGTTGTGTGACCCAAATTCCTATTAAAAATAAAATACAAGTGGCATATAGGAGGATCTATAAGGGCAAAGGCCAAGGATCGAATAAGGTGTTTTAACATTATTGCATTACTTTTATTTGATTTTAATTAGAATATGGTTTTACAAACTTATAAATAAACGTAGTATATAATCCTTTTGTATATTCGAATTCGACATAGTAACTTTTTTTCTCCTCCGCCTATGATTTTTTCCCCAAAAGGGTTTCCGTATAAAATTTTGTGTGTTCTATTTTCTTTCTTTCATCGCGATTCATTGTCATTATCGATGTTCTATTTTTACAAATTGGTATCAAAGCTTTCCGGGTTACTTATTTTGATCAAGGAAATCGGGTCAGTAAAGTATAAAATTTCGTCGTTGGATCCCAACACCAGATTCGTGTTGTGACAGATAAAGATGCAGGCAGTTTTTGTGTAGATGGATTTGAAGGATGCCTTGATAGGGAAAAATAAGATGCCTTCGATGTTAACGGAGGAAAAAAGCGTAAAGATCGAAAGGCTTTGACGCAATTACATCTGCCATTGTCAAATGAAATTCTACAGGATGTGATAAAGGAGAAGACTACAACTACATTATGGGCAAAACTATAGCAATTATGCATGTCGAAAACCCTGACTAGTAAGTTACATATGAAGTAGCATCTTTATACTCATCGTTTGGAGGAAGGTGCGTCTGTGCACAAACACTTAATTGTGTTTAAAGAGATTCTCTCAAACTAGAGGTCATGGAGGTTCAATATGATAAATAAGATTTAAGGTAGATTCTACTTTATTCGTTGACCCGTCTTATTCAACTTTTAGAGACATGATTTTGTATAGCCGTGAATCTCTAACAGTTGATAAGGTCAATACTTATTTGACCTCGTATAACAAGATGAAACATCTTGTGGTTAGATTCGACTCTCAGGGAGAGGGTCTCACTATTCGTGAGAGACAATAACGAAATAGTGATGATGATCGTAGGAGGACAAAGGATCAAAATCTTGACAATAAATCTAAGGGTAGATCGAGATATTCAAACAAATGTAAAACCTATAACTTTTGCAAGAAGAAATGACACATTAAATCTAAGTGCTATAAGTTATAAAACAAGATCAAAATAGAGGCTGTGAATCAAAAGGGAAAAAAACTAGAAAAATTCAGTGAAGTTAATGTCGTAGAAGACTACAACAATGGTAAACTCCTAGTTGCTTCTGCAAACAATTCTAAAATGGGTGAGGAGTGGATTCTTAACTCTTGCTGCACCTTTCATATGAGTCCCAATCAGGATTGGTTTACAACTTATGAAACAGTGTTTGAATGTATTGTTTTGATAGGAAATAATATTTCATGTAAAATCACAAGTGTTGTCACAATCAAAATCAAGATGTTCAATGGAGTTGTTAGAACACTTAGTAGCGTACAACATGTATTAGAATTGAAGAGAAATTTGATTTTGTTGAGTACTATTGATTCAAAAGAAAATAAATATACAATAGAAAGTGGAGTTCTGAAGATTAGAAAAGAATCCCTCGTTGTAATGAAAAGGCAGACAAAAACTACCAAGTTATATATTTTGTAGGGTTCTACTATCACTGGTGATGCAACCGTCATTTCCTCTTTCTTGTTGGATGATGATGCTACTAAACTTTGGTATATGCATCTAGGGCATTGAGAAAAAGACTCTATAAAAGGTATGGTCTGGTAATCCTGCTAATTATTCTGATTTAAAGATTTTTAGGTGTCTTACGTATATTCATGTTGATAATGGAAAATTGGAACCGAGGTTTATTAAATGTGTTTTTTTATAAGGCTAATGTAAAGGGGTATAAGTTATGGTGTCGTAAGAATAAAAAAAAGTTGTGATTAGTAGAGATGTTATTTTTTATAAAACTGCTATACTGCCTAATTTATCTCTTAAAGACTCTTCAAATAAAGAACAACAAAAGCAGGTGGAGCTTCAAATTGATCCAATATTTACAACAAAGTCGTCCCCTCAAGTTAGTTTAGAAATTCAGAACAAAGTCACTTCTTCACCACAATATTCTATTACCAAAAACAAAACTAAAAGAGAAATTAAACCTCTAAAGAGGTATGCCAAGGCTAATCTAATTGTTTATGCTTTAAATATGACTGATGATATAAATGCAAATCAATAGCCAACTTATTCCGAGGCAGTTAGCTATGAAGACTCAAAAAAGTGGATGTTTACCATGCAAGCAGAGATGGAATCACTCCACAAGAACAGAACATGGGATCTTGTGAAGGTTCTTAAAGGTAAGAAGGTTGTTCATTGTAAATGGGTGTTCAAGAGGAAAGAAAAGACTCTAGGAGTTGAAGAACCCAGACATAAAGCAAGGCTCATTGTAAAGGGTTATAGTGATATTCCAGGTGTGGACTTCACAAATGCGTTTTCTCCATTTATGAAGTACAGTTTGATTCTAACCTTGCTTGGTATTATGACCATGTATGATTTAAATCTCAAACAGTTAGATGTAAAAATAAAATTCTTGCATAGAGAACTTGAGAATGACATTTATATATAACAACTAGAGAGGTTTACAGTCTCAGAAAAATAAGACTATGTTTGATTGTTGAAAATTTCCCTTTATGGCTTGAAATAGTCACCAAGGTAGTGGTATA
Organism: Gossypium stocksii; assembly: GCA_020496765.1. Taxonomy (NCBI): domain Eukaryota; kingdom Viridiplantae; phylum Streptophyta; class Magnoliopsida; order Malvales; family Malvaceae; genus Gossypium; species Gossypium stocksii. The sequence continues at coordinate 86,837,632 of CM035620.1, forward strand.
AGAGGTTTGATTCTTTTATGTCTACTCATGATTTCAAAAGAAGTAGCTTGGATAGTTGTGTTTAATTTAAGAAAAATAGTGTTGGTTCTTTTGTTTATCTACTCCTCTATGTTGATGACATGTTGATAGCAGCAAAAGATAAATGAGAGATAAAAAATGCCAAATCCCAACTTAGTGAAGAATTTGAGATGAAGGATTTGAGAACAACAAAGAAGATACTAGGTATGGAGATTCTCAGAGATAGAAAAGCAAGTAAATTGTACCTAAGTCAGAAAGGGTACTAATAAACCATAATATATACATATTTTTACCCAATGCTTGGCACATTTATGGATGATTTATCATTAGAATTGAGGAATATGATGCTCCTAATCCTTTAATTTCATGTTTTATACTTAGGTGAGCATAAGGAAGAAAAAAGAGCAAGGAACGAGCCAAAAACGAAAAAAACGGGCCTAAATTATCATTAACACGGCCTAAGACATTTTGACACAGGTAAACCACATGCCCGTGTAGATTTATTAGTGTTGAACATGGCCTGAGAGACCTCACACGGACGTGTCCCTGTCGAGCCCTGCTTCAATTTCACGCAGAAAAATCTAATTTTTGGGTATTTTGAGCATTCAAAAGTCTAAAAAAAATACCCTAAGGGAGGAATAAAAGGGGACACAGAGTAGAAAGCAATGAATTACTTGAAGAACACCAATTGATTCATCTCGGAAGTAAGGATTTACATCAAGATTGAAGAACTCCCTTCAATTTCTCTCAAAGTTTTTGGGTTCTTTATGTTTTGTTATTTTTCCAATTTTGAGATGTTTTCCTCTATAATTATGAACTAAATCCCCTAAATACTTGAGGGGGATGAAACCTAAGGCGGATCTTGCTATTATTTTCTGAATTATATGATAAAGGCTTGGTTTGTTCTTAATTGTGTTTTTAATTCTTGTATTAATATTTCAAGATATTGATACAAGTTGAATGTACTTATTCAGTGGAGCAAAAGTCCATGTCTAAGAGTAGATCTATACAATTAAACGGAGTTGATTGTAATCTTAGACATAGAGCGACGAAAATCTACCGGATTAGAGTCAAATCTAAAAAGGGAATCCATAGATCGAGTTAATGCAACACTAGGGATTTTAATTAGAAAGAAATTTCAATTAATCAACCTAGGGTTAGTTGTTCTTAGTCTTGAAAGAGATATTAACATAAATTAGGGATTTCTACGGATCAAGTCAAGTGAATAAATCTAGTTCAGAATCGAGTAGCAAGTGAAGTCTAGGTGGATTTCTTCATTGGGTATTGTCTTAACCAATTAGTTTTCCCAAAAGCAATTTCCCCAATTTACTCTCTATTGTGTTTTAGTTTAGTTAGATTTTAGTTTAAAACAATTCCCCTTTATCTCTAGGATAGATAATAGAAAGAAAGTTATTACTAGTACTTTTAGTTCCTGTGGGTTCGACATTCCGGTCTTGCCACTAAACTATACTACTGTTCGATAAGTGTGCTTGCCTTTATCGTGATAATAGTTAGTTTTTAGGTACGATCATATTACTTGACCATCATAAAATCACGCATCAAGTTTTTGGCGCCATGGCCAAGGAACTAAAATATTAGGAACACTCGATTTTTATTACTTTAGCCATTTTTAATTTTATTGCAATTTACTTTTTACTTTTTATTTTTAGTTTTATTTACTAAATTCTTTCTTTTATTTGTCCTTGATAGGTGTTTCTAGTTTATGACTAGAAGGAACCCGTCAGGACCTTTGCTTTTTTATAGTGAGATAGAAGCATCAACTCACAGAAACCGTAGAGAAATAAGGCGTAGCCTACAGTACATAGAGCAAGAGAAAGAGGACGTGACAAATATTGCTGAAGAGATGGAAGCAAATCAAAATATTCCATTACCTCCTGTGGTAGCTGCAAATCCGATGAATCAGAATCCTGCTCCTCGTACTATGTATGATTATGCTAAGCCTAATTTAGCTGGTACTGAATCAAGTATTGTTAAGCCTGCTATTGTTGCAAATAATTTTGAGTTGAAACTGATAAACGATAAAATATACATATTTTTACCTTATGCTTAGCTTATATTTTGGATGAATTATCACTAAATTTGTGAGAATTAGTGCTCTTAACCTTTCTATTTCATGTTTTATACTCAGGAGAGCATAACGAAGAGAAAAGAACGAAAAACGGACCGAAACGAAGAAAATGTGGCAAAGTGTAAAATCGACACGGCCCAAGAATTCACTACACAGCCGTAGCACACGGCCGTGCCACATAAGGTCCAACACGGCCCAGCCCTCGACAAGCACGGCCAAACCACACGGCCGTGCCACCCTCAACAGGCTCGCACACGGCCTCTTGTCGATCCACACGGGCGTGTCCCTGTCGTGAGGAAGTGCAATTTCACTCGGATTTGGATACTTAGAGGCTAAGAAAGGCATCCCAAAGCTCTATATAAAGACCCTATGAGGCAACTTCAAGGGTGTGCTTATTTCCCGCTAAGTGAGTACTCTTTTCTCCTAAAGAATGAGCGCCTTATTTTCTGCCAACACGGAAAGTGGAAGCAAGGATGACTCCAAGGAAAGCCGATTGATTCATCCCAGAAGCCGGATTCTACATCAAGACAGAGGATCTCCCTTCAATCTTTCAGGGGTTTTTGGGTTCTTTATGTTTTGTTATTTTATATCTTTTGAGATGTTTTCTTTCTTAATTATAAACTAAACCCCCTAAATACTTGAGGGGGATGAAACCTAAGATAGATCCTGTTATTATATCTTGAGTTATATGATAAATACTTGAATTGTTATTAATTATGTGTGCTTAATGCTTGTTTTAATAATCCTAGGTATTAATTCAAGTATTGATGTGCTTAGGCAGATGAGTAAAAGTCCCTGTTTAAGAGTAGATCTAGCATAATTAAGCGGAGTTGCATGCAACCCTAGACATAGGGTGACATAAATCTGCCGGATTAGGGTCAAACCTAATATGGGGATCCATAGATCAAATTAATGCGAGACTAAGGGTTTTAACTAGAAAGAGATTTCAGTTAATCAACCTAGGATTAGTTGTTCTTATCCTCGACGGAGGTATTAACATAAGTTAGGGATCTCTACGGATCAAGTCAAGTGAATAAATCGTGTAGCTTAAGAATCAATAACAAGTGAAGTCTAGGTGGAATCTCCCTTGAGTATTGCCCATATCAATCAGCTTTTCCCAAGAGTTTTTCCCCAATTTACTTTTTGTGCACTTTTAGTTTAGTTTTAGAATTAGTTTCTTAAAAACCCCTTTTATTTTTAGGTTAGATAATAGAAAGGAAGTAAGTACTAGTACTTTTGGTTCCCTTGGGTACGATATCTCGGTCTTGCCGCTAAACTATACTACTGTTCGATAGGTGCGCTTACCTTAAAATCGTGATATTAGTTAGTTTTTGGTGTGATCAGTCTTTATAAATTTTATTAATTCATATCACGCATATCAGAAACCTAACTCTATACAGATGATTCAACAATTTGTTCAGTTTGATGGTTTGCAGGATGAGCATCCTAACACACATTTAGCGAACTTTTTGGAATTCTGCGAGACTTTTAAGATTAATGGCGTTTCTGATGATGCCATTCACCTTTGGTTATTTCCTTTTTCTCTGAAGAATAAGGCTAAACAGTGGTTGAACTCTTTACCACGAGGGTCTATCACTACTAGAGAACAAATGACCGAAAAATTTCTTTTAAAATATTTTCCGCCGGCTAAAACAGTAAAGTTAAGGAATGACATCTCTTCTTTTGTGTAGATGGATCTAGAAACACTTTATGACGCATAGGAGAGATACAATGATCTATTGAGAAGGTGCCCTCACCATGGGTTACCTTTGTGGCTACAAGTTCAGACCTTCCACAACGGATTGAACCCCTCAACAAGAAATGATAGATGCAGCTCCGATGGAACAATCAACAACAAAACACCTGAAGAGGCTTATGAGTTTATAGAAGAGATGTCATTGAATAACTCTCAGTGGCAAGTCATAAGAACAAAGCCACAAAAAGCTGCCGGTGTTTTCAATATTGATGCAGTCGTTATGCTTTTTAGCTAGGTAGAACTCTTGAATAAAAAGATTGATAGATTAGTCAGTTTTACGCAGGTACATCCAGTTATGCAGTGTGACGTAAATGGAAGTGGTATGGCCAATCCAGAATACTCCCCCTACGGACATGGCATGGAAAACGAGTAAATGAATTACATGAATAATAATCTTTGACCTCAAAAAAATCCTTATAGTAACACTTACAATGCATGTTGGAGAAATCACCCAAATTTTTCATGGAGAAGTCAAGGGAATCAAAGAAATCAAATGCCACCACCCCCTCTGGGATTTCAGTAACCCCCTTATCGATAGGAAAAAAAAACCAAACCTTGAGGAGATGTTAGAAAAATTCATATCGGTGTCAAAAACCCATTTTTAAAATATCAAAATATCACTTAAGAACCAGCAAGCTTCAATTCAACGACTTGAAAAACCAAATTGGCCAACTTGCTAAGATGATATCCGATAGACCACAAGGTAGTTTGATAAGTAAAACTGAACCTAATCCTAAGGAACATGTTAAAGCAGTTACATTAAAGAGTGGAACAACATTAGTTGAGCCTGAAAAGAAGTTCTACAAGAACCTGACAAAGAAAAAGCTGAGGAGACTCAACCCAAGGAGAACTCCCCACTGGTGCTCAAAGAATACAAGCCACCCATCCCATATCTAGCAAAGTTAAAGAAAGACCGCATGGATGCACAATTCGGTAAATTTCTTGAACTTTTTAAACAGTTACATATTAACTTACCTTTTGTTGAAGCTATTTCACAAATGCCCACATATGCAAAATTTTTGAAGGAGCTTCTAACAAACAAGAGGAAGTTTGAAGAGCTGTCCACAGTGGAACTCAACGAGGAATGTTCAAGTATCCTCCAGAATAAATTACCAACCAAAATAAAAGATTTAGGAAGTTTTACTATTCCCTGTCTAATTGGTAGTTTAAATATTGAAAAGGCGTTAGCTGATTTAGGTGCTAGTATTAATTTAATGCATTATAAAATGTTCAAGCAACTAGGTCTTAGGGAACCAAAACCCACTAGAATGAGTATACAATTAACTGATAAATCTGTTAAATATCCTAGGGGTATCATTGAAGATGTGTTAGTTAAAGTAGATAAATTTATATTCCCTGTTGATTTTGTTGTGCTTGACATGGATGAGGATGTTGAAGTATCTTTAATTCTAGGACGCCCATTTTTAGCCAGTGCTAGAGCTGTTATTGATGTGGGAGATAGTAAACTTGTGCTTAGGGTGGGAGATGAAGAAATTGTTTTTAAAATTTATGATACTATGCAACTTTCTAGAGAACAAGATGATTCATGTTATTTTATCGATTCTATTGGCTACTCTGTTTAAGATTCCTTTCAGGAAATTGCCCTTGAAGATACGTTGGAACTGTGTCTAGTTCAGAGTGGGGAGGAGGACGAAGTCACTACTGAGATGGAAAAGGTAATCATTGACTTGAACTCTAATGAACCGTCTCCAAGACAAATTGACTATAAGGGTATAGAAATAAATGATGAATTAAGGCAAAAACTCTCTGTTGAGGAACCCCCCAAATTGGAACTTAAGTAATTACCCAATCACTTGGAATATGCATTTTTGGGAGATAACTCTACCTTGCCAGTGATTATTGCTTCAGACTTGTGACCTAAGGAGAAAGAAGAATTGTCCAAGTACTAAGAGAATATAAAAAAGCCATAACTTAGAATATTTCTGACATTAAAGGAATCAATCCCTCTTTCTGCACCCACAAAATTTTGATGGAAGATGAGTACAAACCATGTGTTCAAACTTAAAGACGATTGAATCCTAATATGAAGGAAGTTGTCAAGGCTGAGGTAATTAAACTTCTAGGTGCTGGAGTTATTTATCCTATTTCTGACAGTTCTTGGATAAGTCCTGTGCAGGTTGTTCCTAAGAATGTGGGCATGACTGTTGTTGCTAACAAAAAAATGAATTGATCCCTACAAGAATAGTCACCGATTGTAGAGTTTGCATTGATTATAGGATGCTGAATGATGCCACAAGAAAAGACCACTTCCATTTGCCATTCATTGATCACATGCTAGAAAGATTGTCAGGACATATGTACTACTGTTTCTTGGATAGACTTTCTCGTTATTTTCAAATCCCGATAGCTCCTAAAGATAAAGGGAAAACGACATTTACATGTCGATATGGTACGTTTACTTATCGTAGAATGCCTTTTGGATTATGTAATGCTCCTGATACTTTTCAGTGTTGCATGTTAGCTATCTTTGATGAACTCGTGGAAGACATTGTGGAGGTATTTATGGATGACTTCTCAGTATTTGATAACTCTTTCCATCTCTGCCTTAAAAATTTAGAACGAGTTTTAATAAGATGTGAAGTGACGAATCTTGTGCTTAATTGGGAAAAATGTCACTTTATGGTTCGTGAAGGTATTGTATTAGGATATAAAATTTCTAGCAAAGGGATAGAGGTTGATAAAGCAAAAATTGAAACCATTGAAAAACTACCTCCTCCTAATTCAGTTAAGGCTATTAGAAGTTTTTTAGGACATGCTGGTTTCTATAGAATATTTATTAAGGACTTTTCTAAAAGAGCTAAGCCTTTAATAAAATTACTAGAGAAAGATGTGCCTTTCAATTTTGATCAGGAATGTTTAGACGCATTTAATACCCTCAAAGATAAATTAACTAATGCTCCGATCATAATTGCACCTGATTAGAATTTACTTTTTGAACTAATGTGTGATGCGAGTGATTTTGCTGTAGGTGCATTTCTAGGACAGCGAAGAGACAAACATTTTCAACCAATTTATTATGCTAGCAAGACTTTGACAGCTGCACAGGAGAATTATACTACCACGGAAAAAGAATTGCTAGCTGTGGTTTTTGCGTTCGACAAATTTAGACCATATTTGATTTTGTCTAAAGTCATCGTTTATACTAATCATTCTGCTCTTCGTTATCTTCTAACTAAGTCTGATGCAAAACCTAGATTAATAAGATGGATCTTAATTTTGCAGAAATTCGACTTGGAGATATAGGATAAGAAATAGGCTAAAAACCTTGCGGCTGATCATCTTTCTGGGCTTGAGAATCCTCATCTCAAAGAACTCGACGTAACCGAAATAAATGATTCGTTTCCTGAAGAACAACTCCTAGTTGTATCTGATTTCGAGGTACCTTGGTTTGCTGACATTGCGAATTATTTAGCTGCTAACATAACCCCAAGAGGGTTGACACATCAGCAAAAGAAGCGATTCTTCGCTAATGTGAAAATTTACTTTTGGGAAGATCTCTTTCTTTTTCGCATTTGTGTAGATCAAGTCATTCGAAGGTGTGTCACAAAGCTAGAAGCAAGTAAGATCTTAGAATATTGCCATTCAGGACCAACCGGAGGACATTACAGTGGGAATAAGACCACTCATAAAGCACTCGAATCAGGTTTTTATTGGCCCATACTGTTTAAAGACGCCAATAGGTATGTTACTTCTTGTGACAAATGCTAAAGGATGGGTAATATCTTTAAACGTGATGAAATACCTCAAACCTATATGCTCTCATGTGAAATATTCGATGTATGGGGTATTGATTTTCATGGGTCCATTTCCTAGTTCATTTGGAAATAAATACTTCTTAGTAGCAGTTAATTATATGTCAAAATGGGTGGAAGCCCAAGCTTTACCCACTAATGATGCTAGAATGGTAGTAAGATTTCTTAAGAAGCTCTTTTCTCAATTTGAAACACCTAGGGTAATTATTAGCGATAGGGGTACTCATTTTTGTAATGCTCAGTTTGACAAAGTTTTAAAGAAATATGGAGTGTACCACAAAATAGCTACTCCTTACCATCCACAAACTAGTGGCAAAGTCGAAGTAGCCAGTAGAGAACTTAAATGAATTCTAGAAAAGACGGTAGAATCAAATAGGAAAGATTGGGCGATAAAATTAGATGATGCTTTATGGGCCTATAGGACAGCTTTTAAAACCGCCATAGGAACATCCCTTTATAAACTTGTTTATGGAAAAAGCTGTCATCTACCGTTTGAACTAGAACATAAGGCATTTGGGGCTATTAAATATCTCAACTTTGATCTTAAACTTGCAGGTGAAAAGAGACTTATGCAATTAAATGAGTTGGATGAGTGGCACAGTAACGCATATGAGAATTCACGATTATACAAAGAAGCAACAAAGCGACGCCATGACACTCGTCTAAAGCAACTTAAGCAGTTTAAAGTTGGTGATCTTGTCTTGCTTTACAATTCAAGGCTCAAACTATTTCCTAGAAATCTTAAATCGAGATGGTCAGGCCCATTCGTAGTTCAAACTATTTTTTCCCTACGACACAGTTGAGGTAACACATCCGAACCATGGCACTTTCAAGGTAAACGATCATAAACTTAAACTTTATAATGGTGAAGATTTTAAGAATGATAGGGAGGAGCTTAGGCTCTAAGAATCTTCAGAAAGATGCACGCAGGTAAGTTGAGCTTAGACTCTAAATAAGCGCTTCTCGGGAGGCAACCCGAGCACTAACAAATTGAATTTCTTAATTTTAGTTTATAACATCTGATATTCACTAATCAAGTCACTTAAACATAGGTCTCACTAACCAACACGGCCTGGCACAGGGGCGTGCCTCTGGCCATGTTCCCACCATGGGATGTGACTAAATCCTACGATCGTACGATATGGCCATGGGCAAACTTGTTTAACCACCATGACTGTGAGACACAAGCGTGTGAACGCTACAGACAGATACCACCACCGTGTGATATGGCCGTAGACGAACCTGAGTAAATTACACGGGCATGTGACACACCCGTGTCCAGTACCCGTGGGCGGGACTGAGAAAATAGCACAGGCGTGTGACATGCTTGTGCCCTTATACCATGGTCGATACTGACTACTCAAACACAGGCTTGTGAGATAGAACACGGGTGTGGAAGAAGCGAACGAAGTAGGACACAGCCGTGCGACACGGCCGTATGAACCAACACACCCAGGGAACATGGGTGTGGGCCAAAAATCAGGCGCGTTCAAAACCTAAATTCACGATAAACACAAGCTAAAATCAGGGCACACGGGCATAGGCCACGGCCATGTGCCCTATCCCATATTTAAACCCCTCACTATTCATCACTATTCATCACTCAAACGCCAACCTAATAGTCGGTTTTCCCTTGACTTTATTACATTTATATTTATTTTTATTCTAGTCCTATTATTAGTTGTCATTGGATAATATTTTGCTGACTTTAATTTTATCTTCAGTCAACCACTTGTTCAAAGCAATTAGGGTTCATAGTTTTGTTACTGCTATTTGATTCTTGAACCATTTGATTTGTTTTTCCTTATGCATTTAGGTAGTTGCTATTTTCGCATTTTCCATTCATTCACTTGTTAAATATAGTACATTATCCCCGTTAATAGACTATTTATTCTTGCTATACCCTTGGCTGATTAGTTTAACAAAGTCTTAGTTAGTCTTGTACACGTAAGTATTAAGGTTCGATTTTACATATTTATCATTCTTATTAAATAACACTTGGATCTTTCACAGTTATAGTCTTGGACTATTTACATAAATTCTTCTGACTTTTCTTAGCGACGCTTTAGTCACCATTATACTAATATGAAAACTTTTATATTTCAAGAACACTATGACACCTCCATGTGGCAAGTCTAAAGTTTCTATTCCCGCTTCAAAAAAGCGAAAGGGACCCAGCTCTACATCTTCGAGTGCGACCAACGAGATCTGACACTCGTTTCTTCAGTTTTCACAAGGATCCCAGGAGGAGCTCTTTCAGATCCCTATAGCGAGATCGCTCGGTGTAGGACGGTGTATTGATTGTGACAACTTAAAGTAGGTCCAACTTGTCGACGCAATTCGAGCCCTCCTCACTACCGATCCATGGGGGCGTTTCTTTGAGATTGTCGAGCCGACATACCTAGAGCTCACCTTGGAGCTCTGTTCTACATTTTAGCTACAGATGGTCATGTCAGAGTTCGACGATCCTAGCACAGTTTAGCCCTGTCTCAGCTGCTTGGTACGCCAACTTAGTGTGCCTAAGTTTGGTGTCACTCTAGAACTTTATACCGAATAGTTCATAGACGATGACGACTTTTCCAATCTTCATTGACACATTTATTATTCTTCTTCCACCTGTTGGAGAGCCCTGCTCCCTAGTTCAGCCACATATGATCCTAGTTCCAAGGCGTCGGCCTTGTCCCCTTCACTACAATACCTACACACCATCCTCGCACATACTCTAATAGGATAGCGAAAGAGTACCAGTGTCGTCAACACTCACGATGCCTATTTCTTTTGGAGCATGGCGCACGAGCACATGTTTGATCTAGCATACTTCATCGCCCTCGCCATTCGTCACCAGACAGAGTGACATAGGAGGGTAGCAATCTGCATAGGTCCTTATGTGACGCGCCTCGCACAACACTTCGACCTCCTTAACACAGTGGCGCAGTCCTCATCGCTCACCCTCATCGGCCAGATGTCCCCACATGGCATCTCGAGCATGCTCCACATGAGGATGATTAAGCATCGTCGTGGGACTAATCCTCTTCAGTATCGTCTCACCCAGTCCACCGAGCAGGATGACCCAGTGGACATTCCTAATAATGTCCCTCCACCCTATGAGGATCCACCTTCTCGGCCACCGCCTACCCATAGACCAGTTCATGCGGCTGCTTCACTCACTGACATCTTTGAGCACCTCACTAGATTTGAGCAGCAGTGCTTCCAGAGATTTGATCACATTGATGCTACTCTACAGCAGATTTATCAGCACCTACATATCACGTCGCCACCACCACCACCACCTCACGACTCGTCTGGCGATAAGGACTTTTAAGTCCATTTATTTTTCTTTTTATTTATATCTTTATTTTTAATTTTATGTTTCTTTATCTTTGTCTTTATTTTTATTTTTATGTTCTACAAAACTATATTAATATATCTTGAAATTTTATTTTATCTTTATAGTTGTTTCTTCATGAGTAACCATGCTAATATATACCCCTTAAAACACTATTGATGCTGCCGCAGTTAAAGAGCTCGAGAGCCCAAATCCAACTCTAATGGGAAAGGTACTCCACGACTGTCATGTCCTGCTCCATCACGACCATAACCACTATAACATCGAACAGTACGATAACATCTCCATTTGACATCCCCCATTGTGGAACCCAACCTCCACTACCACTGGAGTATCCTACCCCACCTCCACCTCTACTGATTTCATTATGCATCCTATTAGTTGCCTTCCCAACTCTACTCTCACTACTCCAAGGATTCATCCAAAATTTAGGAAGTTTCACTTCTCTCCCTCTCTTATGATTTATGCTTATATTCTTACTTATCTTTGTATATTGATGATAATGTACATCTTAAGTGTGGAGGGGTTACTAATTTCATTATTAGAAAATCCCTGAATCTTGATTGTTCTCAAGTCATTTTCTCATATTACTGTTAGAATGAAATTCTAATTAATTTATGATTTTTATTGAGATGTTCTGGATTAAGACATAGGTATTTATGCTTTAATTCTTTGAACTTTAAGACATTAGAGAATCAAGCATGATAAATTGAATTTTTGAGAATTAAAATTTTTTTCTAGGTTATTTCCCCAAATTTAGGTATTACCTTAACGCTTGAAATTCACAGGATTGACATTAAAAGCCACTATTTTTGTGAGATTTTGAGCCTTTAGAGCATATATCCTTTCTTGCTCGCTTTTATTGTTGCTATAAGTGTGTCAATATTGATTTGTTATTCTAGAACTTGCTTCGATTATACATATCGAGACCACACCATTGATCTAATATATCAATATGCTAAAGGTACCTAGGTTTAACTCACTCACTCCATAAAAGCCTACCTTCATAATTAATCCTTACTGAACCTCCTTGAGCCTAACAAACTATTCATTGATCTACCCTCAGTATTAACCTCTAACCCATTATTGTTGAAATCCCCTTAATTACTTTAATCCCCATTTTTGTCAAGATTTGAGTTGACTAATTATCTAGCTATGTTCTCCTCTTTAGTTAGTAAAGTTTAAATACTTGATTTGTTAAAAAAAATCTCGTGTTATTTCAGTTTAGCATACTATTATGTGCTCTTAAATCGTAACGATGTATTCATGAGGAAAAGCTCAATTCTAGAATTATTCAGTGATGTAATTTTTCAGTATTGGTTATTTTTCTAGCTACGTAATTTTTCAGTTCAATATCGATTCTAACCCTCTCTTTCAGCTTGTGACCACACCCCTAACCAAAGCCCGTTACAACCCTCTAAAGTCTTTTTGATCGGTGTATCATCTCAATTTATAGTGGTGGAGATTTGATTTTCATGCAAGCTTATGGTAATAACTTTTCATGTTAACTAGTAAGCGCTTAATTTCTGAACCCCAAACACTTTGAGTGATTTAAGTGAATCTTTAGTGAGGATGTCAACTCTTGTTGAGTCTTAAATTAAAGGTGATTACTTAGATAAGGGGAAATACCTATGTTTTTGTGATAAAATGATTAACTTGGATTGTTTGAGACTTTGATGCTCTTTTAGTTGAATTCTCATTGTATAGTTACTTTTGAATTAGTTCAAACATTATTAGTAGGAATTATAAGTTGAGAAGAACGAATTTTAACTGTGAGTTGAGGATTTTGCTTGAAGACAAACAAAGGCTTAAGTGTGGGGCTATTTGATAAACCATAATATATACATATTTTTACCGCATACTTTGCACATTTATGGATGATTTATCATTAGAATTGAGGAATATGATGCTCCTAATCCTTTAATTTCATGTTTTATACTTAGGTGAGCATAAGGAAGAGAAAAAAAAGGAACAGGCCAAAAATAGACAAAACGAGCCTAAATTAGCATTAACACGGCCTAAGATATTTTCACATGGGTAAACCACACGCCCGTGTGGATTTATCAGTGTTGAACACGGCCTGAGCAACTTCACACGGGCGTGTCCCTGTCGAGCCCTACTTCAATTTCATGCAGAAAAAGCTAATTTTTAGGTATTTTGGGCATTCCAAAGTCTATAAAAACACCCTAAAGGAGGAACAAAAGGGGACATAGACTAGAAAGCAAGGAATTACTCGAAAAATGCCTATTGATTCATCTCAGAAGTAAGGATTTACATCAAGACTAAAGATCTCCCTTCAATTTTTCTCGAAATTTTTAGGTTCTTTATGTTTTGTTGTTTTCCCAATTTTAAGATGTTTTCCTCTATAATTATGAACTAAGTTCCCTAAATACCTGAGGGGGATGAAACTTAAGGCAGATCTTGCTATTATTTTCTGAATTATATGATAAAGACTTGGTTTGTTCTTAATTGTGTTTTTAATTCTTATATTAATATTTTAGGATATTAATACAAGTTGTATGTGCTTATTCACTCGAGCAAAAGTCCCTGTCTAAGAGTAGATCCATACAATAAGCGGGTTTGATTACAATCTTAGACATAGGACGACAAAAATCTGTCAGATTAGAGTCAAATCTAATAAAGGAATCTATAGATCGAGTTAATGCAACATTAGGGGTTTTAATTAGAAAGAAATTTCAATTAATCAACCTAGGGTTAGTTGTTCTTAGTCTTAAAAGAGATATTAACATAAATTAGGGATTTTTACGGATCAAGTCAAGTAAATAAATCGTCTAGTTCAGAATCAAGTAGCAAGTGAAGTCTAGGTGGATTCTTCCTTAGGTATTGTCTTAATCAATCAGTTTTCCCAAAAGTAATTTTCCCAATTTACTCTCTGTCGTGTTTTAGTTTAGTTAGATTTTAGTTTAAAACAATTTCCCTTTATCTCTAGGATAGATCATAGAAAGAAAGTTATTACTAGTACTTTTAGTTCCTGTGGGTTCGACATCCCAGTCCTGCCACTAAACTATACTATTGTTCGATAGGTGCGGTTGCCTTTATCGTGATAATAGTTAGTTTTTAGGTATGATACTTGACCATCATAAATATCACGCATCAGGTACATTGAGAAAGTTCTTTGCAGGTTCAATATGCAGAGTGCTAAGCTTGTTAATGCTCATTTAGCAGCCCATTTCAGACTCTAATTGGCTTTGTCTCTACAATTAGATGGTGAGATTGACTACATATCATATGTTTCATATTTTAGTACAGTGGCATCTCTTATGCATGTTATGGCTTGTTCAAGTCTAGATGTATCATATGCAGTCGATACAGTTAGTAGATACATGGTGAATCCCGGTAAAGAATACTGGAAAGCAGTTTAGTGGATTTTGAGATACTTACGAGGTACTACTGATGTTTGCTTACATTTTAAAAGAAATAAAGATGGAGTCATTGTTTATGTTGATGTTAATTTTGCTGGAGACCTTGATAAAAGAAAATCTCTTACAAGTTACGTGTTTATAATTGGGGGTTGTGCAATTAGCTGGAAAGTCACTTTACAAGCTACTATCACTTTGTCTATCACTGAAATTGAGTACATGGCGATACTAAGGCTTGTAAAGAAGCTATTTGGTTAAATGGGCTCTTTAGTAAACTCAATGAAGACTTTCAAATCAAAACAGTGTTTTGTGACAATCAAAGTGTCATCTTCCTTATGAAGGATCAAATGTTTCATGAGAGAACAAAGTACTTTGGTATCATTTTGTTTGTAATATTATTGTTCGTGGTAATATTGTTATGAGCAAAATTAGTACTCATTACAATCCTGCAAATTTGATGACTAAGTCACTTCCTATAACCAAGTTTGAGCATTGCTTAGATTTGGTTAGTGTTCTTTGTTGAAGATAAACCTTTAAGGGGTTTCATGGAAGAGGTGGAGAACTTGTTCGTTGAGAGCTCGTGATGAAGAAATTGTTCGTTGAAAAATTGTTAAACCAAATTCCTGTTAAAATTAAAATACAAGTGGTAAGATAAGGGGATTTACGAGGGCAAAGGCCGTAGTTTATGTAGATCCCCAATAAGAAAAATACTGGACTAAGGTGAACAAGAGAAATCCACATAGAAGTTTACTTCCTCTATTTGATCTTGATTAGAATAAGGTGTTTTAACCTTACTGCATTACTTCTATTTGACTTTGATTAGAATAAGGTTTTTAAACCTATAAATAGACGTATTCATCTCTCCTCTTGCATCATTTGAATTCGACATAGTGAATTTTCTTCTCATCTACTTGTGGGTTTTTTCCCAAAAAGGTTTCCATGTAAAATTCTGTGTGTATTCTATTTTCTCTCTTTTTTTGTAATTCATTGTCATTATTTACATTCAATTTTCACAATATGGATATAAGTAAGTTGATACAAAAAAAGAAATACAAAAAAAAAATCTCACACTTATATATGAGTCCTGCACTACATATTCAGCAAAAACCATATGCCTATGGTCGTCCCAACCAAAGTCACTATTGTCTTTTCCTCTAAGCATATTGTAAATGATTGTTGAATCCTTTTTCAATGTCCTAATCTTTGATTCAAGATTTGGTTTAGCCTTTGGCATTGCATGAGGTAAAAATGTTTCCATTATTCTCTCCAATTCAAGTAAATAACCAACCTTGAATCCCGTACTTGCATTAAAAGTTCCGTTGTTGTGCAAGTCTACCTCATTTCCTTTTGGTTCCTCTAGAATTTTTGGAAGAAGTTGTAGTTGATTGTGAAAATCCTGGCATACTTTTAAAGAAAATTTCACAATCAATTAATAGATAAAAAAATCAATTAGTACAAATCTAGTACAATACAAAAATACGATAAACACAACATCAAAGATAAATAAAATAATAAAAAGTCTTCCAAACAACACTTTTAACCCCATTAATTTCCAGATGCTTGTCATTCATTGGACATTTGATTTGCTAGTTCCATCCTCCAATTTACCTATACATCAGTTGGATGAATATTGATTAAATTAGGTTCAAAATCCTCTGTCACCTTACTATTTAAACCTTCACTTAGCACCGCTTCAATAGGATCAAGACTCATTTCAATTCAAATAAAATTACGAAGTAAGCAACAAACAAAAATGATTCAATTGTGCACCCTTACAAGATAAAATGATAGACTCCTAAGTATACCATATCGAAAAATTCTTCAGGAGTACTTGGTTGGTAACCTTGGTGCCATTCATTCAAATGATATATTTGTCCTCTAAAAGGAGTAAGAAATCCTCACAATTGGTGTAACCAGCATCAACTAGATAATAACAACCTATATCAAGAAAACACTATTTATTAATCTTTTGTTTGTAATATTAGTATGAACTAAAAAAATAATTAAACTTCCTCCATGTATATATTTTACCATGAGAAACTTTTAGCCCATGTCTCAAAATAATAGCATCTTGAAGAACTCATCCATCAGCAACAAAACCTTCCCAACCAGGAAGAACATAAACAAATTGCATATCAAGTGTACAAATACCTAACATATTTGTTGTTATGTCACCTTTTTGAGTTCGATATTTAGATTGATCAACTAATGGAACCCTAAGCACCTAAGCAATTCTAAAAATAAATTAAAAGGTGAAGTTAGGATACTCTATTGAAATAAAAAACAAGTGAGTTATTTTTAAATAATACATATACCCACTCCAATACCTTGAACCATTTCCACCTTGTGTCTATAGAATTAGTTGGAACTAACTCTAGATTTTTAAATAACACATCTTATAAGCATACCATACCATTTAATACATTACGTAATAATCTACTAACGGTTTCCCTGGACCTACTAAAGTGATGCTTGATAACTCAGTTTTAAGGTGATGAGTAATAATATGTGAGAGCATTACTACTTGTTCATTTACAAGCATGTTCCTTAATGACTTCAGTCCTCGTAAAGTTTGTAACATCTCACATAATTTTAAAAAAGTAAATCTATTCATTCTAACTTGTTCAATACAGGTCTTATCACTAGCATAAACAAGTTGTTTCACATAATCTCTTTGAGCATAAAAATCTAAAATGTATGATCTAATCCTTGATCTATAAGTTTGTAGGCTAGAGACGACACCCAACATAACTACGAGCCAACTCGCACTTGAACACATTTGCAACCATACTGTCAATGCAAGACCAATTCTTTTACACCTCTCACTTTGTACTATTAAAGGCAAATGAGTCATTACGGCAAGATATTAAAGTGTTACATATATTCAAATCATAGTATAAATCAATCTCAAAACATAATGCGATGCATATATCTTCAAAGCACACAATGCAAAGCTAAAAATGGACACATTTTCTTCAATACTAACCTCGATAACAGTAAAACAAAATCAAAGAATTTAATTGGAAAAGAACTTACAGTGATTTAGAGAATACAAGAGGCTCAGCTATGGGTAGAGGAAGTGATACTTGAGATATTAAGTAATAAAATTTATAAAAACTGATCACACCAAAAACTAACTAATATCACGATTTTAAAGGCAAGCGCACCTATCGAACAGTAGTATAGTTTAGCGGAAAGACCGAGTTATCGTACTTAAAGGAACCAAAAGTACTAATACTTACTTCCTTTCTATTATCTAACCTAAAAATAAAAGAGGATTGTTTGAAACTAATTCTAAAACTAACTAAAAGTGCACAAAAAGTAAAGTGGGGAAAGATTCTTTGGGAAAACTGATTGATATAAGCAATACTCAAGGGAGAATCTACCTAGACTTCACTTGTTATTGGCTTCTTGAACTAGACGATTTCTTCACTTGACTTGATCCGTAGAGATCCCTAACCTATGTTAATACCTCCGTCGAGGATAAGAACAACTAATCCTAGGTGGTTAACTAAAGTTTCTTTATTAATTAACACCCCTAGGTTGAATTAATTTGATCTATGGATCCCCCTATTAGGTTTGACCCTAATCCGGCAGATTTATGTCACCCTATGTCTAGGGTTGCATGCAACTCTGCTTAATTATGGTAGATCTACTCTTAAAACAGGGACTTTTGCTCCTCTGCCTAAGCATATCGGTTTCTTGAAGTAATACCTCAGATTATTAAATCAAGAATGAAGAACACATAATTAAGAACAATTCAAGTATTTATCATATAATTCAAGAATAAATAATAACAAGATATGTCTTAGGTTTCATCCCCCTCAAGTATTTGAGACGTTTAGTTCATAATTAATAAAGAAAACATCTCAGAAGAAATAAGATAACAAAACATAAAGAACCCAAAAACCCTGAAGGAATTTAGGGAGATCCTCTGTCTTGATGTAGAATTCTGACTTTTGGGATGAATCAATCGGCTTCCCTTGGAGTAATTCCTTGCTTTCATTTCTCGTGTTGGCAGAAATATGGCGTTCCTTCTTGGGAGAAAAGAGTGTGTCCCTTAAAGTTGCCTCCTGGGATCTTTTTATAGAGCTTTGGGATGCCTTTCTTAGCCTCTA
Source organism: Gossypium stocksii (assembly GCA_020496765.1). Lineage (NCBI taxonomy): Eukaryota > Viridiplantae > Streptophyta > Magnoliopsida > Malvales > Malvaceae > Gossypium > Gossypium stocksii. The sequence goes on from CM035620.1 coordinate 86,856,112, forward strand.
AGTATCCAAATCCGAGTGAAATTGCACTTCCTCACGACAGGGACACGCCTGTGTGCCACGCCCGTGTGGTTTCGATAAGGGCCGTGTTCGGGCCTGTTGAGGTGGCACGACCGTTTGGCCTGGCCGTGCTTGTCGGGGCTGGGCCGTGTTGGACCTTGTGTGGCACGGCCATGTGTCACGGCCGTGTGGTGACTTCTTGAGTCGTGTCGTTTTCACACTTTGGCCCATTTTCTTCGTTTCTGGTCCGTTTTTCGTTCTTTTCTCTTCCCTATGCTCTCCTGAGTATACAACATGAAATAGAAGGGTTAAGAGCACCAATTCTCACAAAATTAATAATCATTCATCCAGAAATTAGGCTAATTATTGTTTATTAGGAAGCAATAAAGCAAGCCAAATAAGAAGAGAAAACAATAACACACTACTAAAGAAAAAAGAAAAATACATATTAAGAATCTTTGCAAAGCACAAAGTAGAAATTACAAATATCTTTGCAAGTAAAAAACTTGAAATTCATATCTTTATAAAATTTCATTCAACAAAATCGGCTCTTTGTTTAGCAAATAATAATGTCTTGAAAAAAAATTCATATCTTTGCAAGTAATAATGTCTTTAATGTTGCACAAAATTATATAATAGGCTGTAGGGGAAAAAATTAAAAATATGTTGTGGAAATCTCATGAAATTTCATTTACATGTTGTATTTACATGTTGCATTTTAAAATTTTAATAGGTTGTAAGCTCTTTAATCGTTTAGTTACATTTATTTATTATATTTACATGTATGGATTATTTTCAATCCAGTACTTGTATTATTAGAACCGTTGTAACTTCAAAACAAAAAGAACAAAGTGACTATATTGTCAAATTTGAGGTAGAAAAGGGACAAAAAATTATAATTTAACCAATTTAAATCGTATTAGAAAAGCTTAATACATGCCAAATGTTTAACACCATACTTTTATTTTTAACAATTTAGTCACTCTACCAATCCAATTTTTATTACTATTAAAATTATTTTACTAAATTTAGATTCATTACATTATTATTATTTTAGTTGCATGGCTACTTTTCTTTATTCAAAACTAGGACATAAACCATGAGCATGAATTTTTTTTTCAAGTTTCATGGACGTTTAATGGAGTATCTGTTAGGGATATTGCTTAAAATAAAGAAATAAAGATACTTGAACAATTTTCAAATTACTATGCATAATAAAGAGATAAAATATGGAGAGCAAGGAAAATTTGCTTTGCTAAACATACTTTTAGTTAAATAAAAAATAAATTGTAATGATTGTTCTAAGGAAAATGTTGAAATCTGCTTCACCAGCCATAATACCAATAGATACAAGATATGGAGAATATGACACCCCCATAGCAACTATATTGTTCTTGTTCCCACTAGAATCTTATCCATAGTTTTCCTTTATATATGACACCAACATAAAATAGATAGATACACTTATATGTTAAACTCAAATCTTGAACAGGTATCAATACCATCACATACAGTTACTTCACTTGCATGCATAAAAAACACAAATCAACCTTTGCACATCAAGGCTATGTAAATTTAAGATACGTATATCATTCTGAGTTTTGATGCATTTCAATAAAACCACATAATTTCATTCTAACCATTTCCAAGAAACAAAATAGCTTTTACTTCCAATATGGAAGCCAAAATATACATTAATAGGCATTCAAACCTCCTAAAAATCTTTAATGATATCAAAAGACATCCATATAACCACAAAAAAAGGATGTTGTGGATGAAACTTAAGCCAAAAAATGTACATAATTTGTCATTTGTTGTCGAGATCAAAGCAAAAACCAAGCATTTAAATCTTGAGGGACAACAAATAAAGCATTGAAGGTCTTGAAGATACCTAAAATTATGGGTAGTCTGGAGCACTCAATACAGTTATCAGTTTCCTCGACTCCACATCATGCTAGTTATACTGCTTCACCTGAATATCAAGAAATGATAGTTATACAGTTATCAATATCCCCGACTCCACATCATGCTAGTTATACAGTTATTAATTATTCATCTCATTTTCATCAATCATGATTCATGATTTAAACAACCATAGCATATCTAACATGATTATGGGTAAAAACCTGTACAAATGTCTTGCAATATAAATGGCAGTTATATTATATAATCAAATAAGATAAATCGCCATATATGACTAGAACATGAAACAAATCTAAACACAAACCAAGTAGCAAAATTATCAAATTTTGAAAAGAAAAAAAAGAATTAAGTTAACCTTACCTTTACTCTAAGTTGGAATTCAAAGCACCAACTATTACATACAAATAGATGTGCTAAGTAACCAGTTTAGCTTAAAGGGAAATTCTTAAAAACAAAATAGTAAGAAAACAACTTAAGGGAAGAATAATGCAATTCCAAGCCCTAATTTTTGGGTTTAGAAAAACATAGTAGTACAATATTTACATTTTCATCTCAGTTTAAACAAAAAACGAAAATAAAAAACATGTAATTAACAAATCCCATGAGAATATTGGATAAAAACTTAACATTTTTTTCAAATCTAGAAGGAATTGGTGGCTTCAAGGTTATATCAACTAACATGATTCAATAATGAAAAGAAAAAGCAAAAGAAGAAAGAGCAGAGGAACTGATGGCTTCAATAGACTGACGTAAAAGAGCGGAAGAACGGAAGCGACTGGAGGCGAAGCAAGCAAGGGAGGCTGGGTAAGAAGAGTTGTCGGGTTGAGGGAGGAAGGTTTTAGAAATGTGAGGGGCAAAAATTGAAAATGGGAAAAAAATTCTTATTCCACCTAAGTTGAATCACCATTTAGTGGTGAGGGAAGGAAATGCCTATCCTCTTTTCAGAATAAGACCTTATTCAACGCCGGTCAAAATAGGCCATTACAATCAACCAAACATTAGTTTAGTGATGGGCCCGCCGAATTGGATTGTAATTCATTCATACTCCCCCAACTAAACATGTTGTAAAAATTTTGATTCTTTTGATCCCAACAACTTTTGACTTCTTATTTGTTACTAACAATTTGATTCATCAATTATTTAAAATGAGTATCAGTTTCTTTTTTCTGTTACTTTAAAATGAGTTCAACCTTAAATATTTATTTTCTTAATTGATTTCACTACATTTTTTTCTTGTGTCAAATAGTCTAATAATATATATATAAATATATACATATATATACATATATATTTATTTATTTAAAATCCGTCACTTTTGAACCACTTTTGATATATTAAATTGCTTGTTAAACTATTTACTATTAGATACATAATTCTACAACTTACCCTTTAGATGCATAATTCCACTATATTTATTTCACTATAGCTGGTATCCATTATTTTTATGTTTTTGTTATGAATGTTATAAATTTTAATAAATTATTTAAATTCAAATAAATTTATTTAATTCAACTCGATTCAAAGAGAATTTCATTTAATTTAATTTTATAAAAATTTCAAACTAAAATCGATTGATAAAATAAAACTTTATTCAACTAATCCGAATTTTTTTCAATTTCATCAAATATTCATCTCTAACCAAAACTATTAAACCTCAAAACCTTGGGTACTCATCATTCATAATCCATTTAGGATTGTTTTAACAATAGTACTCCAAAATTCTCCACATTAGCTAGGGTTTTAAGAATATTTAATTAAAATAAATATATATATTTTTACAATTGTAATGTATTAATATATATATATATATATATATGAAAATTGAACTTGTAATCATATTGTTGTAGAGAAAAGATAATTCTTTAGATTCACCAAAAAAATTTCTTTAGAATTTTCTAGATTTTAAATCGAGTTATCATGTGATTAACTTTTTTTAAGGTGATTAATTACTTTAAATATAATATTCAATTATAAAATAAAAATAATAATCCATTGAGGATTCTTTTCGTAAACAATATTATAAAACAAAATAATACTAATAAAAAAAATTAATAATTGAATCAATATAATTATAAATATAGATTTTATATTTAAAAATATATAATCCCAATTTATTAATTTACTTTTTAAAAATTTAAAATTATTTAACAAATTTCATTCTTTCTTTTTATCACTATTATCCAATATATAATTCTTACAATTTAGTAATATTATCATAATGTCTCACCTATTTGCTACATTTATACAACTAAAAATAAAACATTTCATTAATAAAATATTAAAATTTATCAAATTATTTTTTATAAATAAAATTTTAGGTTTAAAAAGTAATTTTAAATATATAAAATGGATGCTCAATTTGAATTTTTTTTATTCTCATAGGTTTTTAAAATGAATACTCATATTTTTTTGCTTTTTATATATAATAAAAACAGCATCAACTCATTTTTCTTTACTCATCAAATCCGAAAATTAATTGTAATGGCATTATAAAAATAAAAGATTTAAATTATGTTAAATTAAAATGTAAGAATTAAATCTAAAATTTGAACTTAATAACATTGAAACTGCAAATAGAGATTGAGAATAGATATTTGTCGTTGCCTCCTCTCCGAGGAGAGTTTTTATTTGTAAGTCAGACTAGTGTTCACACTGTAACATCTCAAAATGGGGTTAGAAGAATTAGGTTTGTAGTTGATTGATTGATTAGATTTGAGCTTGAATGCGCATGATTTTAAAGTGTGTTAATGTATGTTTTAGAATAACTAAGCATGATTTGTATGATCCATGTATGATATAGGATATGTTAAAATAGGAAAAATTGACATGAAAACACAAAATAGTATGTATAGGTGTCAATATGTCGTATGTAGGTTAGACATGTTTTGTTATCTTTGCAATTGAGTCATGATTTTTTATGTTATGCAATTGAAGTCCCTAAATGCTATGAAATGACTTGAAAATTTGCATGATAAAATCTTATTTGGATAATTCCATAATTTTACTATTGATTTTACAAAAAATGTTTTACTAAAATTGTAACACCCCTAACCCCTCTCTGTCGACATATTAGGGTCACAGGCGTTACTAACCAATTACAACATTTAATTACATCATAAGTAAATTTGCAAGCTAACTATTTACATCACATCATACCAGGAGCAATACATGCTAATTTAATATTTCCATAATAGTGTTTTATACAATCGAATAATGAATCATGCTATGCAATACTAAACTTGGTCTTCCACTATCTACAATCTTATCATTATTTATCCCCTCTTGAAAGCTAAAAGTTTTATACATAATAAGACTATTCCAATTATTAGCATTAGAGTATTAGACCATACCCTGACTACTACCTTTGATAATATTAGTAGAATGACCTACTTCACCTAACTTAAGTTTGCTATATCATTCCAAATCAGAGTTAAAAGTACTCTTACAGTCCTCAATACGAGTCTACGGGACCCTAAAAATAATCTAAAAAATAGACAAGAGCTAATTTGAAACAATTCTGAAAGTTTAGGGTAAATTTCAAAAATACCTAAAAATAAGGGTCACACGGCTATGTGGCCAGGCTGTGTGGAACACCCCAGATCGTATGACTTTTGAAGTTGGGACACACAGCCATGTCCCAGCCCGTATCTCTGCCCGTGTGTCTCACTGACTTGTATCACACGACCGTGTCACAAGCCATGTGTCAACCCATGTGTGTCATAGGGTCGTGTGACAGACCGTGTCTTAGGCTATGTGTATCTAAATGTACCTTAAAACTCAAGTTTACCAAATTGTGTTTACTTGGACACTAAGCAACCAATTCACCAGTCATTTAATCTATTCAAAACTCAATAAAACATGCTCAAAACAAGCTAAAACAACCATCCTAAGTGCCTAATCAATGTAGCCTCATTAGTACCACATTTTATATCTTCAAACATATTAATAAAGCATCATACATTCAAAACCTTCATTCATACCAAATTTTCCATAATTGGCCTATATTTAGCTACTTAGGTTACCAAACCTCAAGTTAAACACATACTAAACTTTAAGCTAAGCTATCATACCAAACATAGCCTCAACGACAACCATATATACAAATAACCATCATTTCACTTGAAAACAAAAATATTATCATATATCAACAACATTGACCAAAAGAACTCCTAGGTATATGCCATTACAAAAATAAACATCATTACACTTGAGTATGGGATTGTTGTTTATTCTTCAATTTAGTCCCTAAACCAAGACTAATTTTAATCTCCACATTTAACTTTATATTTTTATACTAATTTCACCTTAAGCTACATTTAGCTCCCTATTTTCAATTCTACCCCTTAACTTTGAATTTTTCACAATTTAGTCTCTATTACTCAAAATTAACAATTAATTCCACAATTTAGTCCTTTTCTACTTCTAACTTAAAAAACTATCAATTTAACCCCTAGTATTTAAACTATTCAACAATGCAACATCAAAAATCTTAAACAATACTAAAAATTTTCTAAGTACCGAAATTCCAGAAACGTAAAAATTACAAGAAAATAACTAAATTGCACCAACCAAATTTGAATTTAAACTCCAAACCTTCCTAGGACGTGAGATACTTCTTTTCTTCTCCCTTTTGTTTCGAATGCATGTAAAAGAGAATGAATTCTCTTTTATTCCACTGTCAATTATGTTTTCTTTTATTTTGTTTTAAAATTTATTATTTTAACTTATATATATTAAGTTAACATAATATATATATACATATCATAAATGTTTCATTATGGCCGTCCATTAAAAGGAAACGAGGGTATATTTATTTATTTAGTCCCTTTAACTAATTTTAATATATAATTCAACTTTCAACACCTATGTGATTTAATCCTTATACCTTAATAGCTCTTAATTCATGAAAATTACTTATCTAAAATTTAATTTGTCTCTAGTATGACTCCGTAAATATTTAATAAAAATATTTTTGGGTTTGATTTGTAGAAACGGAGTTCCGACAATATACTTTCCAACACCCCTGACTATCGGGTTGTTACAAAAATATTTTACTAAAATTACAATTTAGTTCTTAAACTTTGCTTTAAAAATTAAATGAGTTTTACTTATCAGTTCTAGAATTTTCTTTCAATTATTGTCCTTATTAAATTATTTTATACTGTACATATGATTTAGTTGTTGAATTACGAATGTTACTAATATCATGTTAAATAAGAAATGAATATTAGGCTTGTTGATTTTCGTGTATCTAAGTCATCTTATTAGAGTTTATTAAGGGTGAAATTAATTGAAATATTAATATTGAGATTTGACTAGGGATGTTAATTGGGCGGGGCAGGTGTGGGGGTGTTACTTTTGCACCCATTTTCGCCAAGAATTTTCATCCCCCTCATCACATCGTACCCCGCTGCGAGTACAAAACCCAAAACCATCCTCGCCCCACCACTCATGTAAGTCCCCAAACCCACCTAATCCCCGCTTATACCCACCCTGTGATCCACTTCATATAATATATTTATAAGTATCAATCAAATAAATATAAACAGATAGCAATGAAGTACGAGATAAATAAGATAATGAAGTAAGAGCTTCAAGTTTGCAAGTTGTGGTGTGGAGCAATGGTGAGTAATTTTAGGGTTTTCATGTAAAATAGAGAAAGTGAGATACTGAAAGTGAGACGTGTTAAAATTGGGTGAGAAATTGTGGAGTGCTCTCTTTTTTTTTCTGCAACTCTGGTGGTTCATCCACAAATTATCTGTCATCTTTTATCTACAAATATGTTGTGCATTCACAACCATCTAACAGCGTATTAACCTGCAACACTGGTGGTTCACCCACCCACATTTTGGTAGCTCTTATCTACAAATATGTTGTACATTCATAACCATCTGGCAGCGTATTAACCTGCAACTTTTGTGATTATTCACAAAACCATGTGTAGGGATGGACGAATTTTGGAGAACTCTTACTAGAGTGTGTAACGGTGGGATAGGATCTTTTATGTTAAACTGAAACTGTATTGCTTTCATAAAACATGTGTATGCAATGCTTAGATTTCTGAGATGATACATATACATATACATTATTGAGTTGACCTGATATACTGATATTCTAAAATTGCTATTGTAGATTATTCTATGTGATGTGATTTTGCATGCTAATTGATTGCACTGATTTGTTTGTGATGGAATTCACACTGAGCTTTATAGCTCACTCCCATTTTGTTTCCATCTTTACAAATAACTCACTAGGTTAGGACGCAAACACAATATTCGGAGGGTCTCGTCTCAATTTTAATTTATTAAAATGTTTTAGATTTATTATTCGATATTTTTACATTTTAGAGATTGTACCGTTTTATTTTGGAACTGTGACATGGGACTTAAGATTTAGGTATTGCGTGACTTTTAATTTGACCTTAAGATATTGAAATATGAATTTTAATTATTTTTGTATGAAATATAATTTTTTAAATCAAGTTAATTATCACTTTTTCGCTGCTAAATTATAATTAAAATTTACAGTAACAAATAAATTGGTGATTAACTAGGTTTTCAAAAGTAAGTCTCCATTACCTAGGTTGGTAAATTTAAATCGGTTTTTGACAACCTGAAAGTTTTCCGAAAATAGACTAAGTTTTCATCTAAAATAAAACAAATGTTTTAATATGATCGTCTTAAAAAAAAAAACACTCTGATAGCTTATCGAGCCATTTCGGTGGCTGATGTAGTCTTCCAATTTTGAGTCTAATGTCTAGGTTGGGTTCGAGAGGTTACATACACTCCGCTTATACAAGACATTTATAAGTTTTCAATAATTATTATTTTTAATTAAAATTTTATTGATTTAAGTAATTGTTTACTTTTTTATATAAATTAATTTATCTATTTGACATCTAAGTTAGTAATAAGATTATTAATATATTAAATGTGTGAACCAAATTTAGTAGAATCATTTTAAATAAATAATTTAAAATTATTTTTAATGGATTGAATTTGAATATTAAATGAAATTCTAAATAAACCTAAAAAAAATATTTTATTTAAAAAACGTAAACAAGTTATATATAGATTAAAAATATGACTATTAATAATATTATATTTTGGTACTAATTAAAACTAAATTTATTATAATTTATAAAAATAATTATTTTTAAAATAAAATAACTTATTTTTCAAGTGAATAATGGACAAATATTAAATCGGCCTACAAATAAATACATCGATTAATTCCATTAAACATATTATTTATAATTAATAAATGTTGGATGTAGTGGTAAAGCACGCTGTACTTTTGAAATTTAGGGCCTATTTAGATGTGCGGTGTGTTTATCTGCAATTAGTGTAAAAATGGTGGTCGTGGTGAGATTAGATACTGTAACGCTACTGTAGCGTGAGACAAAAAGAAAGCTAAACATACTGCATTGAAGGCAAGCGTCCATTCAAAGATATCCTTAGTCTTCATCTTTTAATTTCAAGAATTTAACTCCACAAAGACCAATTAAAAATGGTAATACTTTTATTGGACTTTATTGGACTTGAATATATGACCTTTTAATATTCAAAAGTTTGATTTAAAAATTAAAGTTCAAATTGATAACTCTTATTTATAGAAGTCAAGTAATAATGTTACAATTGTATTTTAATTTTTAAATCAAACAAATTAAATTATAAAAAGTTAAAAAGTAAAAGGACTGATGGATAATTAAACCTTTCTTTTCTTCCCTTCTTTTCCATCCACCTAAACAGAAAAAAGAAAGTCAATGTTTCGAAAATTAGCGGCAAAACTTGTACGGTATCCTATGTATTTTTGTCTTTATATATAACATTGAAAAAGATAAAGGAACCAACTTGCTAGTATCCTATTTATGTATTTGAAAAAAACAACAGCCGTTAGATCTGGCAATGTAATATAATAAGATTAAATAATTTTTTAATGGTAATAATTAAATAAAAGGGTAAACTTAAAAATAGTCACTTTTATTTGCTTCAAATTACAATTTTAATCACTTATTTATTGTTTTGTTACAAAGTAGTCACTTTACTTTTAAGTTCCATTACCTCCCTAATAGCAGTCCTACGTGATAATCCAAATGAGTTTTAAATGTTAACTTGGATTTCCTATGTAACAGTCTGAATTAAATTTATTTAATTAAAAACATATTTTCATTCCAACAACTAAACATCTAAGTTGACATTTAAAATTCAGTTGGACTACCACATAGGACTATCATTAGGAAGGTAACGAAGTTTAACAATAAAATGTCTACTCGTAACAAAACGATAACGTACGTGACTAAAATGTAATATGAGGCAAATTAAGTTATTATTTTTATAATTTACCCTAATTCTTAAAAAATTATTTCTTTGACTATTTTCATAGACTATTAAAATTCAACCTTTCTAGAACATTACATCGGGTTCAAACTTGACACGCATTCAATTATTTGTTAGGTTTGGTCCACAATGCACATTTATTTTTTCTGATTAAATAAAATAATTTTGTTCGGTTCATCATGAAAAAGATATTTGTTTTTTGGGTTGTAACTTGGGAAGAAAGACATTCATATTTGGATTACTTTGCTATAAATTCAAACTATCTGACGCCAAAATATATCATCTGATCCTTCTCCACCTTATCTTTCTCAGAGTTTTCCTTGATTTTTGCCTTTCCCACAAACTTAAAAGCTTCGGTTTTTATTTTCACTTTCAAAAACAAAAATGGATAAGATTAAAAGTATGATGCGCGCTGTTCAATACAGTAAATATGGCGGAGGAGTCGCCGATCTCAAGGTAGTATACTTGCTTCTTTTGATTTATGTTTATTTCTTAGAGTTTAAAAGTTTGAATAAAAGTTTAAAATGGAGGTTTGATTAAAATTTGTGATTTAGTCCTTAATCTTATAGAGTTTTATGGATATAAGGCTGGGTGAAGAAGGGGGGGTGTTTAAAATTAGCTAATTAAATTAGGATCGTTGATTTAATTTTGAAGTACCGACACCGTACCTAAAATCTTAAGATGTGCTGATTTTTCTACACGTCTACATTGATGGCTCATCGTCACCTCCATCGGTGCTGCTCTTCTCATACTGCCGATTAAGATTTCGGATCTATCCACTTCTTAATTCTTGAAATTTCTCAAGTTTTTTCTTTTAGGTTTTTTTCATGCTTTCTTTAGGATTTTTATTACAAGTGAAATTAAGATGCCCAGAATAGATGTTGTCTAAGAATCGAATCAGTGAAATGAAATATCGAAAATTTTGGTTGTTTATTAAAATATTAAGTTGATTTTGAGGTTTGAGTCCAAAGCCGAATTGATTCTTTCACTAACATGGAAAAACTTAAATAATTTTGAGATCAAATTGTAATTTTATTAAACTCATGAAATGGATTCCATTAGCACGGGAATTCCGGAAAGAGTACGAGACTGAGAGCTTGACGGCAAAGTAAACCTTTTTTTTTTTTTTTTTTTTTTTTTTTTGCATATGTGCATTTCCAGCATTTCTTTACTTTGATGAACTTGAAAAAAAAAATTGCTAATGTCCTGATTTTATAACGAGTGTGAATTTTGTGGGTGTTGCAGCATGTTGAAGTTCCGGTTCCCAGTCCAAAAAAGGATGAAGTCTTGATCAAAGTAGAGACAGCTAGTATTAACCCAATCGACTGGAAACTACAGGAAGGGGTAGCTCGGCCATTTTTACCTCGGAAATTCCCCCACATTCCTGGTACTTTACTTTTCTCTGGATGGTTCAGCTCTATGGGTTAATTCGAAGCATCAAAACTTTTCTTTCTGTGATTGCTTGTTTTTCAATCATTTGCTAAACAACATTTGGTCGACCAGGTACCGATGTAGCAGGAGAAGTCGTACAAGTTGGATCAGAAGTCCAGGGTTTCAAAGTTGGGGAGAACGTGGTTGCCGTACTTGGTGTAAGTACTCATTCTTATTCTGAAGTTTGTTGCATACTTGCATGAGAGAAACATATGTATGTTTGATGTTACATTGGACAGTTTGTTGCTTCAAGCTATACAACACTCAGGCCATAGATTCTTTTTCACCTTATTATTCATTTCCTTGTTTTATGTGTTGTCTAGCATCATTTATGTCCTTTGTCTTGCCAATATCTTATTATTTGAATATATTTTGCAATTACAGAATGGAGGTGCACTGGCTGAATATGCTGTGGCTAATGGAGGTTCCACAGTTTCAAGGCCTCCAGAGGTATCAGCCCGTGAAGCTGCAGCTTTGCCAATTGCAGGCCTCGCAGCTCACCAGTCACTCACCCAGCTTGCTGGGCTCAAACTCGATGGAACCGGCCCAGAAGTGAATGTATTGGTTACCGCCGCTTCAGGTGGGGTAGGTCAATATGCCGTTCAACTCCTAAAGCTTGCAAATGTACACATTACAGCCACTTGTGGGGCTCGTAACATAGATTTAGTCAGGAGCCTGGGGGCTGATGAGGTTCTTGACTACAAAACTCCTGATGGGGTGGCTCTCAAGAGCCCTTCTGGTCGAAAATACGATGTAATCATCCACTGCGGACACAACATTCCTTGGTCTACCTTTGAGGCTAACTTGACTTCAAAAGGGAAGGTAGTAGATACCACCCCTGGTTTCGGTACTTTGATGAGTGTTGCTTTCAAAAAGATAACATTCGCAAAGAAGCAACTCATACCCTTGTTTACCTCACCTAAGAAAGAGAACCTCGAATTTCTTGTTAATTTGGTGAAAGAAGGAAAGCTTAAGCCAGTAATTGATTCAATACATCCTTTAAGTAAGGCTGAAGAGGCTTGGGCCAAGAGCATTGATGGCCATGCCACTGGCAAGATTCTTGTGGAGCCATAGGTTATGAAGATTACTTGATAATTAGCACTAGTTTCTCAGTTTCTCATTGAGTGGTGTAGCTCACCATTTCTAAGTTCACAAAGTACTCAGTATATTGAACAATTCCATGTTGGTGTGTGAGTTTCCCAATCTTTCTTGTATTTTGCTGGTGGTATGGACAATGCTGTGTGATATCTAATGTTGCTGAGCACTGTTTTCTTGTGAAATTTAGAATTTCCTTTTTTTTTTTTTTTGTTTAATGTAATTCAAATTGCAGATGATTATACGGAGAAAAATCTTTCCCCGTTTTTGAACCCTTTCCTTTTCTGTTTAATGCTTCATAAGTAGACAGAAATACTACAAAATAGCTAGTGTGTACATTGATGGGTTATGCATAGAAGGCCGATCTTCCGAGAGATTTGGATTTAAGAAACCATTTGGGGTTGATTTTGATGCTTACAGTTTCCCTGCTATAATTACAAAATCTAAAAATCATTTTATCATAAATTTTAAAAATAATAGCAATATATTAATATAATAATAATTTTGAAAAAAAAAATTAGTGGCAGTCTCGTGATGAATATTAATAAAAAGAAGAAAAACTATAAATTACGGTGGGTATTCAGTTGGCCATTTAACTTTTAGGACTTTTAATTTTGGTCATTTAAGAAAATTCTTTTAATTTTGTCACTCAATTTTTATGATGTTTTCATTTTAGTCACACAAGCGTTAAATTTTTAATAATGATTGTACACATTAAATTTATAACAATCTGATTTTCAGTGGTTCCGGAAGAGGTGATTTCGAAACTTTATTTTCATAAACCGGGTCTGTAAAATATTAAATATAAATATTTACTAAGTTAGTATAAAAGAATATTAAAGTCTAGTCCTTCAATTTTGTCTATTAATTACTTAATTAAGTTATAATGACTAAATTGTAAAACTTTTATCTCGATAGATTTTTAATTAGTTAAAGGTTTCAAATGGTAAATAAACCATTTTGTTTCATCAATTAGCGGAGAAAGATGTTAATTAAGGTTTAGTTAATTAAAGTTTAATTAATTAATTTTGATTATTTAACTTTTAAATCAAGATATAAAGGTGAGATAGTTGACTAATGTCATCTTTATTTTTTCTTCTCCACCAAAACAAATTAAGAAAAGCCTAAGAAGCCACTTTTAGAAGCTTTCAACTTTGGGTCCTCAATTCTAAGGTGATTTCAAGTCCTTTTTTTGTAACTTTTATGTTTTTGAGGTCATGGGAGCTTGATTTAGCTAGCTCGTGTATCAATTTGAAAAAATTTTAAAGTTTTTGAAAGTTTCCATTGTTTATTTTTTGAAGAAATTGGTGTTAAATTAATAGATTTTAAGCTTAGATATAAAAAATGACTAGATTGTAATGTTTAATTGTTAGTTTTGTATAGAAGGACTAAAGTGAATAAATTTTGAAATTTATGTGAAATTTCAGTAATAGAAGATAATAGAGGGTTTGTAATGATTTTAATTGAATTTGGTTTTTAAACTGAGATTCAAAATTAAAAGATATAGTTATTTCAGTTTTAAGGACTAAATTGAAAAAATGTAAAACTTTAAAAGCATCAGAAAAATGAAATTATATAGGTTCATACATATCATGGCATAACATGAAAATTTTTAATATTGATGAATTGTCTAAAATAATTTTTAGATCGAGAATTGGATAAATTGGAGATAATTGGAGAAAAGCCAAAATTATTGATTTGTCCCTGCAAGTACAACTTGTTTGCTATTTTGGATAAGTAAGTTCATATGGTATAATTGTATTTAAATTGTTATATATTTGAACTATGAGTATGTGCATGTTTGGTTGAAATTTAAATTAGTTGCGATTTGGTACAAAATGTGATATTTTGATTAAATTATAAAGAAATGTACATATATGTGTGTTGAAGATGTCTGGGTGAACTTAGTAAAGATTTTGTGCACACTTGTACAGATTGATTATCGATGATTGTTGAGATCCAACATTTGTTGCAGACTCAAAGATACATGTGACATAGGTTTAGCCTAGACTGGTAATCTTATATGTATATTTTTAGCTTAGCCAAGCAATTGAATGTGTCATTAAAGGTTTAGCCTAGACTGGTAATCTTAAATGTATATTTTTAGCTTAGTTAAGCAATTGAATGTGTCATTAAAGGTTTAGCCTGGACTAGTAATCTAACAAGAATATGTATTCAGCTCAAGCGAGCAATTATTGTACCGAAGATACATGTGTAACTGAATCTGTTTACTAGAGTTCATCGAGCTTAGTAGCTAATGAAAAGCAAAATTGAAATGAATTAATATGATATTAATTTTTAAATGAATTAATGTGGAATTGAATAAGAGTATGATATTGAGATATTGATTTTGAAATGAATTGAGTTGGTATATGTTTAAATGACATGGTGGTTGATTATTTGTTAAGCTCACCTTGTCGTTGTGATTTATTATGTTAGGCAAACTTTGTCAAGCTAATTAGTTTTTACGTTTAATTTTAAGATGAGGTAAGTCTTCATTTAAGTACCTATAAACTTACTAAGCATTCAATGTGCTTATCCCGTATGTTTTCCCTTTCCCTTGTAAATCTTTTTGCGTAACATGTCAAGTTGGATCAACATTCGAAGCTCAGTACATTATCCAATCACGAATTCGTAGATGTTTGATCATTATGAACGTTGGGTTTGTGGCATGTATATAGGTGTTTCAATACAAACTTGAGTATATAAAAGTGTTTTGGTATATTCATTGTAGTATAAGATGTTTTGATGATTTTGGTAATTTAAAATGTTTTGGTAACTTAGTTCATATGTGGAAATGAATGCATTTGCATCTAATGCTTGTTGATGTTAACTAATAACCACATAAATGGTATATGACAAAGAATTGAACTTGTTTATTGGTGACTTGGATGTTGGCCTTAGTATGAAAGTCTGAAATAGATGATTTGTAATAGTTGAACTCATTTTGAATTGGCCTTGTTTTGGAATTGGTACATGGCATGTTTTGGTACATAATAATATGTATTTGGCAGGTTGAATGATTAAATTAGCTGGTTACTTGAAATTTTGGTTTGAATCTTGAAATAGGTATCAAATGGCTCAAGTTTTACCAAAACAAAGTCCTCGTCCCAATAACCATTATCACAACATCGACTGGAAGTATGTGATGTTGCAACGTCGAGTGGCCTGACGTCATGAGATGACAAACTGTTCAGCGATGTCTCAATGTGGAAGTGAGTAACATCACGACGTCGGCCCTGAAAGTTTAAAACTTTGCAATTCGGTCTTATTTTGTGCTTAAGTCAACAAAAGAGCTTTCATAAGCTCAATTAAGGATAGAGTTTGATTGTTTAATATAATCTAAATGTGTTTAAAACATAGTTGCGTGTTTGAATGATTATTTTCTGTAAATTTGATGGTGGTTGCTCCGACAACGAATGTAGCATCTCGTAACTCACACGTGGCGACCGGGTCTAGCGAGGGGTGTTACATATATACTTGAAATATGTATGTATATGAAATTGCATGCTTAAAAGTGGATTAGCATAAGGAGAGTTGGTGTGGAATGAATTAGTGTATATTTGGTAATTGACATTGATTTGTTGAAGTCTAAATGGTGTATATGTATTGAATGTTTTGATGGAAACTTGAGCATGGTATGTTTGAACCTATTTAATATGTTTTAGGTAAGTTTTAAGTCATTTGGAAATGATATGTAATCCATCTTTTAAATGGTTATAGCTGGAGCATTAAAATAGGTACTAACTGGTTCATTTTTACCAAAAACAGGGTGTTGGATATGGTGCCATAAATGTAGTATTTGTGTCTAAGTATACTTGTAATTTTTTCAAATAGATTGATTAATAAAATTATTTTTGAATTAAAGTAATATACTTTGTATTATTATCCTCAAATGGTTTTTACACGTAAATCAAGATAGAAGCAAATATTGCTCATTAGTTGTCTAAATGTTTAACTAATATTAAGCATTATTACATGGTCGAATTGTAGCACAAAAAGACAACTTGTATTAGTAGACGAACCTAAACATTTTCTTAGTCTAATAGGAAATGAGCAAACTGATTGGAAGACTAATATGTCATCTATCAAGTTCAATTAGGGAGATGTCTTATCTTGAGCATCGAAGAGGATGACTCCCAGAAGATAGAGACATGGATGTGACTGACTGGACTGACAATACATTGGACAGGACCCAAGAAGAATAGATCATAAATCCGTGTATGGATTTATTCACTTGTGACGTTCATGGTGTGACATACCTAAATCCTGAGTGGATGACATACTATGTATGCGTGACTTGTACACTTTGATGTAAGTTAAAGTCTAAGTTCAAATAAATAAAGAACTAAAAGCTGGTGTGTTGGGTGTACAGCTTCTTTAACATGTAGCATCATTCACAACAATGGAATTTATAGCCCAAAACATGGGTAAATGATATCCTCTCATTGGCATTACATGGTTGATGAAAAGTAAACGTGGTCACAGGTTACCCATCTTTGTGATGGATAACTTGATCACTATTTGATAGTGCAATGAGATAAAATAGGATTATATTGGGAGAATGGATATTATCCCAAAGAGATCAAGGATATCCTATGAAGGTAACATATTTATGAAAAGGTTATTGGACAAGCAATGAGTAGTTGCTTTCGTAATAGTATGTCGTTAAGGAAAGCTCAGTTACAATACTATAATGGAATGAATTCATGACTAAATGGATTTATAATTAATAGGCGAAAAAGCCAAAACTTATTTATAAATCATTTGAGCCTCAACTACATATGTTCAATCGATCCCTCCGCTGGTTCGTTGAAATCATAAATGAATTGCGTGTTTGGATAGAAATGAACGAAATGAATAAAAAATAGAAATGGGAAACATTCAGGAATGATTATGGTTTTCTCCGAAATGGAGAAATGAAATCAATTGCAAATGAATCTAGGTTTCCCAAATTGGAAATAAAAATGGAAATGGAAATTTGCAATCCTATATAGGATTACTTAAAAAATTATGGAAGAATGAGTTTATGTTTTTTTGACTATTTTGAAACTCGGAAATGAAAATAAACTATTCGGTCATAATGAACATGGTGAGTTGTGACATATTGAACGATTTTCTCGAAATTTTATCGGGGGTAAAATTGTCAAAATTTTACTAAGGGGTAAAATTATCAAAATTTAACTGGGGTAAAATTGGGGTGAGAAAATTATTTAATATGTAGATATTAAATTTTATTTTTGGAAATAGAAAAATTGAATCGGATTACATCATATTACAGATTATTAGGGTTAAAAAGGTCCAAAAAGTACTCGTAATTGGACTCAATGTGAGAGAGGCCCAAAACCCCGCATATAACATGAAGGGGGCAACAACCCCAGTAGAAATATAAGGGCGAGTCATTCACTCCTCTCCTACTCTAAGTAGGATTTTTTTTATTTAAAATAAACCTTTACAATTGTAATGACCCAAAAATTTACGGGTATCGAAAAAGTTTATTCTCGAGTCTCCGTTTACGTAAAACGGACTTGTAAATATTTATTAAAAATATTTACGAAATTAGTTGTGAGTTTAATTAGGTTTTGAATAAGTGAATTTGTATTAATTAGGAGTAAATAGAAATAAGGACTAGATTGAATATAGTATAAAGGTTGAATTATAGAATATAGAAAAATTAAGGGACTAAATTAGTAAATAAACTAAATTGTGACAAGTGTGTGGTAATGGAATTAAACATGTGTATTAAATATAATACATTTGTAATACATATAACTAATTTACTTATATTTTAAGTAAAAGATATTTATTATTATATTATTATTATCATTAATTAAATAAAAGAAATAAAGAAATAAAAGAAAAACAAATGAAATAGAAACAAAATGGGAAAAACGAAACAGAGAAGATTAGGGGAGAAAGGAAGAAAAAAAAGAAATAAGGAAATTTAGGGTTTTAAAGGTTCAAATTCAATTTGGTATGTCAATTTAATTCATTTTCTTATAATTTTTGAGTTTTTGGAATCCTAGAATAAAGTACCATTGGGTTTATGTTGAAATTTTAAAAGATAATAGATGTTTAGATATGGTTCATGTTGGATAAATTGATGATTTAGGACTTTAATGGGTAAAAATTCAAGTTGGAAGTTAGTAAAGGATTGAATTGTAAAATAAAACATAAGTTTTGAATAGTAGGGACTAAATTGAAAGAATTTCGAAATTAGGGATTTATGGTGAAATTAAAGAGTTAAAATGAGTTTATAGAAGAAATTAAATGAGAACATGGAGTTAGTTTGGGAAAATAAAATTAGTATTGGCTTAAAGATTAAATTGGGAACTTAGGTAAAATTTTTATATAAATAGTAATATTTAAAGAGAAATTTGTGTATTAATGATTTTAATTGTTTTGATTACGTAGCTAATATCGTATCGAAGACATCGACTAAGAAAAGGAAGGAAAAGATTGACGATGAGTAAATTGAGGAATTTTCGGTTTGTATTACTATAATTCAAATCTAATATTTATTCAATGTTACAAATTGATTATTATGCATGGTAAGTAAATGAAATAAGTATTGGATGTTGTGATATTAATATTGGAAGTGAGTTTGATTATAGAAATCGAATGAAATATCAATTGAGATGTGGAATTTAATTATGATTATATGTGAGCATTTGAAATGCAAATTGATTGAAATTGAATTGAGAAAGTGTATTGAATACCCTATTAACTAGTCGAGCTAAGTCAGATATAGTTGGCATGCTATAGGATCAGAAGTTTTCAGGGATACTTTGACCTCAAGTCGATGAGGCACTTTATGTGTCGTAATATTGCTTCGGTTAATTTTGATGAGGCACTATATGTGTCGTATTTTTGCTTCGGATAATTCCGATGAGGTACTGAGTACCGTTTTACTTCGGCTAGGCTGATAAGGCACAAGGTGCCGTAGTGGTGTGCTGGTTGGATCTGTGTATCAGCCAAAGTCCGAGTCATGTTAATAGGGGTAAATAAATGACTTGGAAAATTGAATGATTTGAGAAATCTTGTATTTGAATGAAATGTGACATTGGATTGAAAATGTGAAAATGAAATGTATGAAACAAAGATTTCATAAAATGGATAATGATGTAGTGGGTTGAAATGAAAATTAAAATGAAGAAAAGCTAACTAAGAAAAATTATTATTATGAAATTAGAAGATGAATACATGATTAATATTTTACTTTAAGTATTTGAATTATAGTAATACCACTAGTAAACATACTCAGCGTACTGTTGTTTCCATGCGTAGGATAGTAGAATCAAAGTTTTGGTTCAGCATCCAAAGCAAATCCCGAGCTCAAAATTTGGTGAAGTGTGTTTCTTTTGGTAAATGGCATGTACCTAGGATATGTATTTTGGTCATTTGGTAGTTGATTGTAAATGAGGTATAGTTGAACTTGAATGGTTATACATATGAGAAGTTAAGTTGATGGAAATGGTATATTTTGGTACAAAATTTGAATTGAGTTGAATGTGTTAAATTTTGGGTTGATTTGGATATTAAATATGAAATTATTGTGATACTATATGATGGATATTTTTTTTAGGTTAAGGTTTTTGATTAGATTTAGATGTATTTGAACATATCTGAGTTGGTTGAAATATTGAACTTTAGGTTGTTTCCATTTTAAGAATTGCAGGGTTGGTTAGCTTGATATTTAAGGCTATTTTGAGTCCACAAAGGCTGGCACACGGGCGTGTGACTAGACCGTATGAGATACACAGCTAGCACATGGGCATGTGAAATGGTCGTATGTCCCTTGCACCTTAAATTTTTGAAACAAAATGTCCAGGTTTAAGCACACGGGGCGTATGTGTCAGCGTGTGAGGCACACGGCTTAGCACACAGGCGTAAGACTTGGCCGTGTGACTTCAATTTCTTCTTAGAATACAAGTCAGAAAGTTGCACAGGTTAGGGACACGGGCGTGTGCTACCATATAGCCTGACCACAGGGGTGTGTCCCTGATCCACATGGGCATGTGAGCCTTACACTTAGGAGAAATTTTGAAAATTCACAAAAAATTTTCGAAGTCCTCGAACAAGTCCCGATTGACTTCTAATGTACATTTTAGGCTTCGATAGCCCATTAAAGGGACAATATGATTAAATTATAATACATATGTTAATTGTTCGTATAATATTGATAATTGGTCAGAAATGTCCGGTAATGCTCTGTAACCTTGTTTTGGCGACGATATAGGGTTGGGGGTGTTACAACAACTATACAAGGGTTATACCTTCTCTTCCTATAAATAAATGGCACCAGTATAGCTATTAACACAACTTTTGAGAGATTGTTATTCTGCCGAAAAACAGAGAGATTTTATTCTCAACTTATAAACATATATATTTCAGAATAACAAATTTACCAATTTCTATTAAAGAAGAGAGAATTTTTTATTTCACCCCAAAATGAAAACTTTTTTCTAGTTCTGTGTTTTGATTCAATTTGTTCAAGCCCAAACTTGAAGTAGTTCGTGGTACGAGAATAGCGGAAAATATCATTTGGTTGAAAGCCAGAAAACATCAAGGATCTGCTTATCCAAAAACACAGGGATGAATTCAGGTAAGGTTTATTGCTATAAATATCACAAACTAGGGCGATTTTTAAAATTTTAATCTTCTGTTGTACAAGAAAATCTTTTTCAAATAGGATTTTTTTCCAACAATTGGTATCAAGAGCCAAGTTGTGTTGTGTTTATGGTGTCAACCGAGACCGAATCTCTCTTTTCGTCTTGTTTGATTAATATTTGATAAAATGTGGCATTCTTGTAATTATTTGCCCATTTAGGGGAATGTATGTGAATGAATATGTAACGACCCAATTTCAGTAAAATCGAAACAGTGGTTTCGGGACCACAAATTCGAGCTAGAAAGAAAATTTATCTTAATGATATTTGATAGTCTATATTTTGATAGGAAAGTCGTATAAAAATACTGATAGGAAAATTTTACCGATTAAGTGATTAATTAGAGAAAGGACCAAATTGCATAAAATGCAAAACTTGAGTTTTAGAAGCTATAAGTATCAAATAGCTATGAAATTCAAAACAGAAGGTCATTATATGGTAATTAGAACATTAAAGAAAAGTTAGTAGATACTTTTAGTGATTAATCCATAGAATAAGTAGAAAAGGCTAAGGACTAAATTGGAATTTAGAATAATTAAAAGATGATAATAGAAAATATCATCATATTGTTATCATCTTCCCCAAATAAAATCTATGGAAACCCTAAGTGAGAGAAAATGATTCAAGCAAACTTTCCTGGCTTAATCAGGTAAATAATTAAGTCCCGTTTTTAGTAATTTTTATATTTTTGAGATCGGACTGGTGTAAACTATCTAATTTGGGGATCAATTTGAAAAGATACCAAAGTATAGAATTTATGCCATTGATGAATATGCTGAAATTTTAAAATTTATGGTAGAAAAAGAAAGGTTGATAGTAGAGAAACAACTTTTACAAGGTGAATTTCCATGAAATTGAGATTTTGGAACTAAATTGTAAACGTATGAAATTCATGGAAAAATTATGAATTTTGTGAAATATAAATGTTGTAAATGATACATAAAAATGTCGGTTAGGCTTGGAACAAGGATTAGATTGCACGAATTTCATTTTTCGAGCTTAGGGACGAAATTGAAATTAATGAAAAGTTTAGGCGCAAAATAGTAATTTTACCTAGAGAGTAAATTGAACTTAATTCAATATGAATTGAATGAAATTTATGATTAAATTTGATTATATAGATCCGGAAAACTCAAATACGAAGTTAGATCGAGGAAAGGAAAAGATTTTGGATCAGTAGATTTTTGTGTACAATCAAGTACCAAGGTAAGTTCGTGTAACTTAATACTAGATGTTGAAATACTTGAATTACATGTTATGTGATATGGATGTTATGTAAATGTTAAATGTAAAAAATGTAATAATTTGATTAATATTGCTTGAAAAAAGGAATAAGTTCTGGTTGAGTGAAAGAAATTCGATGGATTAGTGTGAACATGATTCTGCATGTGTTGCAGACAAGATTTAGCTCAGATGAGTAGTCCTGATAAGTCTCTTGACATTATGAGATAAAGTTCTACGAGTAAAGTGATCGGTAGTGTAATGGCCTAAATTCAAGGTTATCGGAACAGTCGTTTCGTAACCACAAATCTAATTTAAAGAGAAATCTATTTTAATATTTTTGTATGAATATTGATATGATAGGAAAATCGTATGAAAATATCGATAGAAAAATTTTACCGATTTAGTGGTTAGTTAGAAAAAAGAAATTACTGAAGAAATTGGGTAAAAATAAGGTATCGAGACCTCGATATCGTAAAACTGAGTCAGAAATATTTTTATAAATATTTATGAAATGTTAGCAACATGGTATTAAAATTTCGTTAGGAAATTTTGTCGTTTGGGTAGTTAATTAAATAAAAAGGACTAAATTGAAAATGGTGTAAAAAATACTAAAAGGATTAAATAGCTCAATTGTCAAATGAGGAGGGACCTAAAGTGCAACTAAGCCCAAAAGAGATGTTTTGGGCGGCATAAGCTGAGAAAAATCAGGAGAATTGATGAAGTAAGGGCAAAATGGGAAAATAACAAAATTTACTAAAATAAAAATGGGACTAAATTGGGATATCTAGAATTCTCTTCATATTTTCTTCATTTTCATCAGCCAAAAACGTCCTAAGGGTTTATTCAAGCTGGTATTTCATAATTTTTGCATCAAGTGAGTAAATTCTTGCATTTTCTTGTATTTTTTGTGTTTTTAAGACATTTACAACTAGGTCCTACTATTAAATTTATTAGTTTTTGATTTAATGATGAAATTGAAAATCACCATGGTTGAGTTCTGTAAGTTTATGATGAAATAGCATGAAATTGAAGCTTTAATTTGTTTATGAGATGATTTTATTAGGTAATTTCAATAGAAATTGATTTTTTGGACCTAATTGTGAAAAAGTTTAGAATTAAAGTCTACTGTTGAAATTCTGATTCCTAAAGGTTATAAAGTAGTTTAAAGTGATAGAATAAAGTGTTAATTGAGAAAAATCAGCTCCATTGAGAGGTTAATTAAGCAGAGACGAAATTATCATTTGTTAAAAGCTTAGTGGAAAAATTGTAATAAATATCTTGCACTAAAACAGTTTTAGACAGCAGCAGTAGGCTTGTAACACCCTAAACCCGGCCCAGACGTTATGGCCGAATCTGGCGATGTCACATTGAAGAGAATGATTGTTTCCAAAACGATTTTATGAAATTAAGAACATATTTGATAGAAAGTTTACTTGGTTAAAATTTAAGTCGAGATTTAGAAATTCAAGTTCTAGTTAAGCCCAAAATGGAAGCCCATGTTTAAAGAAAAACGCCCAAAAAGCAATGTCATTTAAAATCCACGTTAAATTTGAGAAAGTTATCTAAGTAAAGATAAAACTAGGCAGTCAAAATAGAAATAAACCCTAATTACAGTCTTATCGGAGAAACAATGCCTTATTACAACCCATTTAAACAAAAACAACAAGTAAAGTGAAGTAATTTGAAAATTATTCAAAATTCCTAAGTAGCTTGCAGTGTGGCCATCTCCGAGTCCTCTCCCACTTCGAGCCTTCTATTGAGGATCACTTGAAACATTAAATTAAAGGGTGTGAGTTTCGGAACTCAGTGTGTACGACCCTTGGCAATCAAATCAACATGCATTTATCACGTTGGGCCTAAGCCCTATCAATATCGGTGGCCTCTGGGCCTTAGCCCATGATATCCTCGGTTGGTCCCAAGCCCACATTCAAATATCAAGATGTTCATGCCATATGCAGTTACCCATAACCAACCGTGTACACCCCCTTCCAACCCTACACTCCTGTGGGGAGATACTCGACCCACCATCCTTATACACCCGTTGTGACACCGGTTGCGGCACCACTCATCGTTGCAGCAGAGCTGCTCATTGTAACAGCCCTAACTTGACCCTAGTCGGAATATGGTTTCGGGACCACAAAACTGAGTTATAAAATTTATTAAATGTTAAATTTCATGGCTATTATATGTGCAATTGCATGTGTGAAAATTTGGTTTATTGATTTTTGACATTTGGATGTGAATTTTATTAAAAAGGGCTTATGTGTAAAATAGTGAAAATGTGTGAGGTTAATTAAAAAGGGCCAAATTATTGCATGGCATTAAAGGTAAGGACTTGCATGTCAATTTTGCCCAAATTAAAGTAGTGGCCGGCCATGATTACTAGTTGATGCAAATATATGTATTTTATATGATAATAATAATAACATAAAGGTTTATTAAATGAATAAAAATAAAGGTTAATAAAAAATAAAGAAAAGAAGAGTAATAAAATAAGTAAATGGTGATGAAAACAAAGTTTTCATCCTTTACTCATCTTGGCCGAAACTTGAAGAGGAAAATAGGGAAAAGAAGCTAAGCATTTTGGCCACTTTGTGATTTAATTAAGGTATGTTTTCAAGTGTTTGTCTTTAAACTTTGATAAATTTGAGATAGTTGCTAAGTTTTCTACTTAGCCCATGAGAAAATTTGTGGTTTTATGGTGATATATGCATTCGGTTATGGATGTTGATTTTCATTGATGGTTGTTTTGATGTTTTTGAAATAAAGTTAATGGTAGATGAATTGAACTTAGTAAGTTAGGATAGTTGTGGCTAATTTGGAATCATGACCATCGGCCTCCGTGGAAAATTGTAAGATTTGTGTATGAATTTAGAAGATGATTTAGGGAAAATGATGTATAACTTGTGCTAAAATGACATTCGGCCAATGGCTTTATGTGCTAGCATGTTCGGTTATTAATGCTTGGTTTGTCATGCATATTGTGTTTTATGTCTTGAAGAACAAGTAGCTGTTAATTGAGGTTAAGATGGTTAAATTTTGAGTTTGGATAAGTATGTGCATTCGGCAAGTGGCTATAAATTGAAATGGTGTAAAATGAAAATTGTTTAAATGGTACATAGTTAAGTGGTGATGGAAGCTTGATAAAAATTTTGTTGAGGTATAAATAATATTCGGTCCTCATGGACAATTTGAAATATTTTGTGCAAAATACCGAATGTATTAAGGAATTATTAATGTATATTTTTTTATTATTTATTGAAGTTCGGCTTTGGGAGACTTGGATATAAAGTTTGAATGTTAAAATTTTTTTTTCTTAGTAATTATATGTGCAATGGCCGAATGTAAAATTTAAGGATGAGTAGAGTGAAATGCATGTTATATATATTTGGAATATGCTTAAGTTTAATGCTTTAGTGACCTAATGTGCTAAAGGCTAATGCATGGTTTAGTTGATATTTTACCTAGTGCCGAATGTAATTATATGTTAAGGATAAATAAAGAAATATTTATTTGTTTGGTAGTCGGCAACGTGGTAATTAAAAATGTGATTTATATTCATTAGGGTTATATGTACTTTGGTTATGTGGTTAAAATATGTATTGGAAAGCATGATAAGTTATGTGAGTTTTGTGTGTGTATGTGAACTAGGCATAGGTTGAATATCCGGCCTTAGGATTATGTGTGTCACATATGATTAAAATGTAATGCCTGAGTATATTTAAACAAATGGTTAAAGAATAGATGTTAAGCATGGATAATATAATTCTTAAATGTGAAGTAATGCTTTGGTTTGAAAACATGTATATTCGGTTACTTGATTTTTTTTCATAAATGTGTTCATGTGCACATAGTTGCCGAATGTGAACTTAGATAGTAATTGAGTAATGCTTGTGTTTTGGAAATTGTAATTAGTAAGTTGATTGTCTTAATTTTAGCTCAAGAGCATAGAGGGGCAAATTCGGATAAGGGGAAAGCTAAAGTGATTGAATAGCCAACCCGTAGTTGTTCAGAAATACTCGAGGTAAGTTTTGAGTAATCAAACCTAGCATATAATTGATGGTGACATGATATATGTATATTAGAAGAATTGTGGCCTATTGTTCTTACTTAAATAAAGTGGTTTGTGAAATAAATTGTTTATAAGGGTTGTAGCTGAATGGCTATTAGGAAATAAAGCTAAGAGAGTGATATGTGTATGTGATCTTTATGTGTTTATTTATATTTAGCCGAATGTATAGTGAATGGTATATATGTTTTGGGTCGAATGACAATTATAATACGATGTTAAAGTGTATATTATGTACATATAACCGAATGTGGAAAATTAATTATTATTGTGATGTGCTATGTGAAAGCTATTAACATGTGAATTGATATTCATGAAACTCGGTGATATGCATTCGGGCTTTATGCCTAGCAGGCTTCGTGCCGGTGATGTGTATTCGGGCTTATGCCTAGCAGGCTTCGTGCCGGTGACGTGTATTCGGGCTTATGCCTAGCAGGCTTCGTGCCGGTGATGTGTATTCGGGCTTATGCCTAGCAGGCTTCGTGCCGGTGATATGCATTCGGGCTTTATGCCTAGCAGGCTTCGTACCGGTGATGTGTATTCGGGCTTATGCCTAGCAGGCTTCGTGCCGGTGATATGTTCGGGCTTTGTGCCTAGCAGGCTTAGTGCCGGTGATATGTACTCGAGTTTTAAAACCTAGCAGGCTTAATGCCGGTGATTTGAGCAAAGATTAAGGTTTTGAGTCTTCGTGATAAAAAAAAAACCACAACTGAATATGTTCAATACCTTAAGTTGGTCAGGTATGTATTATATACTTTTATATGTTAGATTGATCGGAATTGAATCATGAATGTGAAATGAGAAGCATATATGAAAATGTCATATGTGTATGTGTGTATTCGGTTATGGTGAAAAGTTATATGAGATTGATTGGTGATATACATGTTAAATAATATGAATGCAAAGAATGTGTGGAAGATTAAAATTGTAATAAATCTGCTTGGGACAGCAACAGTAACATGATTTTTGGAAAATCACCATGAATTGTGGGAGTTGAGTTAGAGGTTGAATAAATTATATAATGAAAGCCTAATGAGTCTAGTTTCTTATAAAAGAAACCGTGTAAGCAAAAGAATTGCCGATTATGAGATATTTGAAGTGGTGTAGGATAGAGTCAAAATGACTTCTAGGCCCCCTGTTTTGTTTTTAGAAAATCATTATAAATTGTACAAAAAATTTATATTCTTAGACTCCTTAATGAGTCTAGTTTCAAATGAAATAAACGAAAACATATTTTGAATTCGGTACAATGAGAAATCTTATTCATAGTGAAGAATGGTCAGAGTAATCAAACAGTGAAACAATGGAAACTTTAAGAAAAATCTGGTATTGATTGGCCGAACTAAAAATTCTGAAAATTTTATTGATGGAGGATATATGAGTCTATTTTTAGAGAAAATTAACGGCACTTGATTTGGAGTTTCGTAGATCCACTTATAAATAATTTAGTGACTATTGCTCAGGAAGACAGCTTGTAGTGAATTTGTGATTTTGTTGCAAACATTGTTAAAACTTGTTAATGAGTTGCTTTTTGATTTCTTATGAATTTATTTATGATTTCAATATTTGGTTTTAATTGAGTTCAGATTTAAGTGAAGTGAATTTGCAAAATATGCATAATATGTTCATAGTTACTCGGCCAAATGTCAATTACCTAGGAATGGTTTCTTGAGAATTTGAATAATCGATCTATAAGTAAATAAATTGTTTGCATTGCTTAAAACTTACTAAGCGTTTAAGCTTACTCCATGTTCTCTTTCCCATTTCTTATAGGTCTATGCTTTAGCTCGAGTTGGAAGGGCCGGAGATATCATCACACTATCGAGTCATTATGTGAGTTGAGAAAGATTGTAGATCATTATGGTTTAAGGCATGTATAGGATAGACTATAAGTAGAATGATACTTTGACTTTGTATATATTATAGCAATGCAAAGATGGCTTGCTCATTTTGTTTAGTAAAGCCTTATAATTGAACTAATGTGGTGAAATGTTTTAGTTAAAACTTGTTAGTAGTTAGTTTTGTTAATAAGATATTCGGTTATGTCTTGATAGTGAGTCATTTTGAAAATTATAAGAGCTCTTGTGGTGAATCAATGAGACATGTTTGCATTGGATGATTTATAATAGTAAGTTGTTGTATTCGGCTGTGAATAAATTCAAGTAGGACACTAATTAATTTTAATGCATAAATGAATTTATGTCTGGTAAGTATCTTTGACCTTCTAGAAGTTTTGTTCAGTCAAGTAATACCTCATAACCTTATTCCGGCAACTGATACGGGTTAGTGGTGTTACACTCGTGGCTCAAAAGCCTTCGTTGTAGCACCGATTGCGGCACTACTTATCGTTGCAGCAGAACTGCTAGTGCTCAGAAGCCTTCGTTGGGTCCATAGTCGTCAAGCGACCGTGCGACCCTCATTTACACTTCCTCCAATCAAAACCCAACCCACATGCAACATAATATCTCATGAATGCATCATCGTCACATACAACATACACTAGTCAAACTCATAACACATAGGGGTATTTTAGTCATTGCACTACCTAGAGGTATTTCGGTAATTTCTACCTTCCAAGGGTATTCCAGTACTCCTACCCTACGAGGGTGTTTCAATAGTTCTACTTTACAGGGCATTTTCGTAATTCTACCTTAGAAGGGTACTTTCGTAATTTTACCTTAGAAGGGTATTTTCGTAATTTTCCTAATAATACAGATTTTAATTATGGATTTTGGCCCATCAACAAGTCCTCGCGGCTAAAGTGAACGGATACTATGCATCAGGTAGGATTCAAGAGAAGAGGAGGTGGGTCACTCGAACCGCTTAAGTACCAGGCTCTTCCTAGATCCAATCCTAGACATGCATATGTCGGTTACCACACCTTAGTCTATCGACTTGTCCACAGACATGTTTATTACTTAATTAAGTCTTATGAAATTTGAGAGTTCATTTAACTAGGCTAAAGTCCATTAGTACCCTAGCATGCATTTCTACAATCCCATAAGGCCCATTAAGCCCATTCACGTTCGTTAACCCATTAAGCCCAATCATGCTTACATGACCCATTAGGCCCGATCATAATTCAATCATACAGTCATACATATCAATCCATCACAAAATTTCATATTACAACTTTGCCACTTTGGGCCCACAAATTCGGCAGGCCCATTCGGGATTTCGAGATTTCGGCTTTTGCCAATTTTTGTGTGTGTAGTGTATGTACAAACCTGATTGACGACCTGCACTACACTATACTCAGCCTTGACCTATAATCAAAACCACTTTCGAATCAACTCCAAACTTTACTAAAACTTCATCAAATCCCGAAGCCTTACCGTAGCCTTACCGTGAACCTTTGGCTTTTCTAGCCTTTCCTTAGCGAATAGTCTCAAATATTCCTAGATCTGCATCAACACACATATTTTATCAACATTAGGTGACTCATATTCCACACGAGTCACCCCTACCAATCACACTTAGATTTAGCCACCTAAAAAAAACCGAAATTCCTTTCTACACTTTAAATCTTTGAACCCTACCCCTTGTTAATACAGGTTTAACAATAAGAACAAGATTAGATAGCCCTTCGGCTTTACCAAACACACTAAACGATGGTTAACTAAGTACTTACTGAAACTAGTCTCTAATCTTGCGGCCTAGATATCTACTGAGTGTGATAGACTTTTAAAATCTTGATTAAATTTTGTAAATAACAAAAACAAATTTGTGATGGAGGAAAGCAAAAGAAATTGGTAAGGGGATGTGAGTATTCGGCTTTTAAGAGATTAAAGAAAGAAATCGGCAAAGGGGATATTGGTATTCAGCTTTTACAAAAGAGGAAAAAGAACTAGAAAGAAGGAGAAGAATGAAACATTCGGTTTGGCAAAGCAAGGGAAACTCCTCAAAAAGAATTTGGCACCCCCTATAAATACCCAAAGCTGAACCCCTAAAGTCCCAATTAGCTCCACTTCATCCACATCCCATCTCCTAATTTTTCTCCATGATAAGCTCTCCTAACCTCTTCCTATATTTTCTCTTCTGATCACTCCCCTTAGAGTCCATATTCATGCCACTTCTAACATTCTAGAAGGCCAAAATTAAACTCCTAAAAAAATACTAAGCTAGGATCCAAAACTTAACGAAGGCCCAATACTTCTAGGCCCAAAATTCGGGGTGTTACAAGGCTAACTTTGAAAAATCACCATAAACTATGGAAATCGAATTAGATGATTAACAAAACATGGCATTAAAGCTTATTGAGTCTAGTTTCTCATAGAAGAAATGGTGTAAGCAATAGAGTTGTAAATCATGAGATATAATAAATTTTATGAGACAAGGTCAGAATGACTTTGGGTTTCCCTGTTCTGACTTGGGAAAATCATTAAAAATTTTAAAAAAAATTTATCGGTTATAATTTATATTCTTAAAATCCTTGATGAATCTATTTTCAAAACAAACAAATGGGAACATTATCCGAGTCTCGTACTAGTAGATAATTAATTTTTAGTGAAGAGGGGTCGGAACTGTCAGACAATTAAAATTGTGAATTAAATGAATAAACTATACTTATTGGCTAAACAAAAAATTCTGAAAATTTTATGATAAGAAGATATGTGAGTATAGTTTCAGGGAAAATTAGCAGATCTTATTTTAGAGTTCAGTAGCTCAAGATATAAATAATTTAATGACTACGACTCAAGTAGACAGCTTTGAATGAACTATAAATAATAGTGGAATTATAAAGAATGTTACATATGAACATGAAATGTATTAAATTGATGATTCAATTTATTTATTTAGATCTAAAAAATTCAAATACGAAGCTAGATCGAAGAAAGGAAAAAGTTTGGGATTAATTGATTTTTATATATAAACAATTATCGAGGTAAGTTCGTATAACTTGAATATATTCTTAAATGTTTGAAATGTATGTTATTGATGTGAATATGATTTGAATGTTCATTGTATGAAAATTGATGAAACATTGATATATTAAGTGGAAGAAATCCCGGTTGAATGAAAGAAAAATTCGATGGACCATTGAAAAATGAATTGACAGTAAAAAGGATCTAGCCTGGACGGGTGATCCTATCCTGATATAGCCCTCTCAAAGAATATGTGTAAAATGGATTTAACCTGGATGGGTAATCCGAATTAGGGTCTGAATTTAGCCTGAACGGGTAATCCCGACAATACTCTATGAGTTTATATTACAGGGGATTTAGCCTGGACTAGTAATCCCGCTGTAAGAATGAGGTTTGTGGGAGTGTGCTCTTTGAAATGGAAATGTGTACACATGAATATGAATTGACGAACCCGGATTTGTACACTAAAGTGTACCACTGAAAATCCATTGAAATTTTGAGAAATTCAACGGGATAAATATGGGAAAATAATAATGGAATGGAAATCATGGTATTGATGAGCTCATCAATCATGGTATGTATTATTGATACACTGAAATTATTGGACTAACTTAATGTTGAGTTTGTGCATGTTAGGGTAAAAATGCATTGAATGGATGTATGAATGTTTATTGTATTGTATTGAAAATATTAGTTAAGTATAATTCTTGTTACATGAGCTTACTAAGCACAACGTGCTTACCCTGTTTCCTTTTTCTCTGTTTTGTAGTATTAAGAGCTCGAATGTCAGATTCGGTCAGAGACATATCACACTATCAACCTCAACATTTTTGTATGTTAAGAAACTTTAGTTTGGAAATCAATGGCATGTATAAGTTAAAAAAGTAAATGTTAATGTGAAATGAATGTAAAGCTAGCCATTGGTATGGCTAACAAATCCTGGTTTTGGTATGTGACGAGGTTATCTTATGGATATGCATGAATCTATCCTGAAAATATGTTGAATTGGATTGGTTGATTCGGATTCATCTCGATTTAAAATTTTAGGGAATGTTAGATATCTATAAAGGGGTTATGTTGAGTTCATAAAAACAAATTGGAGTTTTGCGAAAAATTCCCTATGGTTTCAATTTAATCCCAGTTTGGTCTCGATGTATGTTTTGGGCTTCGAAAACCCATATAAGGGACGTTATAACATGTTTCGATAAATAAATAGTATTTAACTCGTAATAACAAAATAAAATTAATTCGGTAAACTCCGGTAATGTCTCGTACCCTATTCCAGCGATGAATACGGGTAGGGGGTGTTACAGGTAGTAAATCCGCATAAGTTGTGGGCTACCATAGCTCTATGTGAGCATCTTGATACACGATTTCCTCGATTGTGATTCTGCATACGTTGCGGGCACAAACATGGCTCTTTGTGAGCATAATGATAATTGATCGATTGTGATCTTGCATACGTTATAGACACATACGCAACTCTGTGTGAGCGTCCAGACATGACTCGCATGAACTACATGAGATATGGCTATCCGGTGCTTTTATTACACGATTTTCCCTGTTAGAGGTTTTTGTGAACTAATACATGAGACATGACTCTTATAAGCATACTTGAATAGCTCGTATTAGCTTCATGATACATGTTACACAATTTACCCAAATGACTTCAAAAGGTGGCTCAAGAGTTTTGTACGCTTTAAGTTTACTACATGAGAGTATCATCGATATTTCCAATAAATTCAACGGGAAAAACTTAGAAAAGGTTAATAGAATTTGAATGAATTTATCTTGAAAATGTATATGTGACATGGAAAATTGATAAGCACGTGGAAAACATGATATGATGAGCTCATCTAGGTTAATGAGATTATGTGAAGTTACTTGACGAACTTGAATTGTCTAAGTTGTGTGATAGGTTGTTAATTCATTTGCTTGGATGCTTATATGTGTGATAAAATTTATTGAGAATATATGGTAAGTTAGATTCTTGTTACATGAACTTACTAAGCATTAAATGCTTACTAGGTTTCATTTCTCTGTTTTATAGTGCTCGGAACCTCGTGAAGGTTGGAAATAGTCAGAGCAACATCACATTATCCTCCAGCTCATTTTGGTATAAATATGGATCTTATTTGGTATAATGGAATGTATAGGTTAGTAAAACTAATGTATATGTTGAAATGATTGAATGTAAACTAGCCATTGGTATGGCTAGTGATTACTTGATTTTGGTATGTTTATTAATTAAATTATGGTTTTGCATGTATGATGGTATGGTTTAAGTTAGTAGATTAGACTTGTATGTTAAATGAGGTAAGATTTGAAATAAGTGAGTATATGAAAACATAACATATTAAATGATAAATTTGTTTGAATTTGAATACTTGAAATGGTTGGTTGGTATTGGCAAAGTTTTATGTTGGTATTGGATGAAAAATGGTGAGGAATAAAGCTTGGAAAAATAGCCTTATTTTGTCTACACGGGTAGACACACGGGCGTGTGTCTAGGCTGTGTGACATACGGTCTGGTACATGGGCGTGTAGCCTGGTCATATGTCCCCTGCATCCTGAAATTGAGAAACAGAATGCTTTGAATTGAGCACACGGGCAAAAACACGGGCGTGTGTCTCAGCTGTGTGAGGTACATGGCCTATAACATGGACGTGCGTTACGGCCATATGACTTCAATTACTTCATAAATTACAAGTCAGAGAGTTACACATATTAGGGACACAGGCGTGTGAACTCACACGGTCTTACCACACGGGCGTGTCCCTCACCAAACGGGCGTGTGACTCTTAAATATGAGAAAAATTTTGAGATTTTGCGAAAAAATCCCTGAAATCCTGATTTAGTCCCAACTCGATTCTAATGCATATATTGGGCTTCGAGGGTCCAATCAAGGGACATTTTGATGAAACCGAAAAAATGAATAGTGCTTGACTCGATTTAGTTGTACATGTTCTATAAAACTCCAGTAATGCCTCGTAACCCTGTTCTGGCGACGAAAACGAATTATAAGTGTTACAGAATGCATTTTATATATATTTGTTATATAATTATTATTTTTTACCAAAGTTGTGATATTTAGAAAATAGACCGTAGACTATTATCTCCACGTAAGATTATTTTTTATTTTTAGAATTTTTGTGAGCTGAAAACATATGTAGGACATAAATATAATTTTTTTCCAAAAGGAGTCCATGACGAGGAGAAGATGGAGTGATGGTGGTTAAAAATACAAGGAATGTCTTATGATGAAAAATTATATATATATTTTTTATTTTTCATTAATTTTCTAGAAATAAAACCATGAAAATCTTAGCTGACAATTTTATTTTATTACTCATCTATTTGTATATCTATTTAATAATTATTTATGATATAATTGTGATATATGTATGAAATGATGTACAGTTGATCTATTAAAGATGAGAAGTGTGGTAATGAAAAAAATACTTCATGTTGACCATGTCAACAAATATTTAAAAAATAAAAAATACTAAAAAATAATATTTCTTTAATAATTATTTGAAAAACTATGTTTGGATGTGGTTTTTTAAATAATTACAAAAATATAGAAAATTAGTAAAAAAATATTAAGAATGATAGAATATTTAAAAATAAAATTATTAAAAATCAATAAAATTATTTAAAATTACAATAAATATTTGAATTGTTAATCAATTATCATAATTGAATTACAATTTATTTAAATATTTAATAATTATTACGATTAATAACTATAAATATAAAAAAAAATGAAATGACAAACAACTAGAAAATAATGTAAAATTTAATGGAAGTGAAAGCTTTTGTTTCATAATTATTTGAACCCTGGATGAACAAGGACAACTGTTGTCTAGGTGCAATTGAATATAGACAGTTATTTATCGAAGTTCATTCTATATTTAATTTTTTAAATAATCACTTAGAAAATTTATTATTTTTAAAATATTTATTAACATAACAAAATATCATATTAACATAAAGTAAATATTGCATATAACATGTCACTACCTACTCACTTTGTTAACCATATTATCACTTAATAATGATTTTGACATAATGATGAATTTGCTTTTTGATATAATTTGTTTTTTTGAAAGACCAAAAGTTTTTTATATTATTAAAAAAGGAAAAAGAAGTTATTGATATCAACGTGTCAGCTAATAACAACGAAAGCATGAATTTCTTATGCAACCTAGGTCAGTAGTCAAATCCTCTAGACGAATATTCTCAATTTATGGCTAATAAACATTTGGTAATATATTTTTCTATTTGGTATTTAATTTTTTTTTAGCACAATTTGGCATTTGAAATTGGCACTTTTTTCTTAATTTGGTACATAGACTTAACATTTTTTTTTCTTAATTTGGTACCTAATCACTTTTAGGTCTAATTTGTACCTGAATTTGACTCTTTTTTTGGTCCAATTTGATACCTAAACTTGTCAAACGTTATACAATTTACTCGAATATGTTAACGATGTTATTTTTTTATGACGTAGCAAAAATAATCAATGCATGATCGACATGTGACCAATGACATGATATTTCTTTTTGCATTTTAAATGTTCAATTACTTTTAGTTTTATTTATTTATTTCATTTTATTAATTTAAAATAATGAATTTCTTTAATTTTGGATTTTTAAAACTATTGTATTCTTATTCAATATTAATTTGTTAAGTACAACTCAATTTTTAACACGAATTTTATCTAATACTAAAGATATTTTTGTAGCATAACACGGATTTTTTAACACCATTAGTGTTTTGGGATAATTTGCATACCATTTGACAAGCTTGGGTACCAAATTTAACCTAAAAAAATTTAAGTATCAAATTAGAAAAAAATGTCAAATTCAATTACTAAATTAAATCCAAAAAAGGCTTATGTACTAAAAAAATTTATTAAATTTAAATACCAAATTAAGACAAAAAATGTTTCAGTACCAAATTAGAAAAAATACCAACGGTTATATTAAGGCTTAGTTTGGATGGGCGGTGTGTTTACCTCCGGTGAGGTTAAAAACAGCGGTGGCGGTGAGATTAGTTACTGTAGCGGTGAGATTGGATACTGTAGCGATGAGATTAGAAACAGCGGTGGAGTGTGTGTTTGGATTCAAACGCAGCTGTAGCGGTGAGGTGAAAATGAAAAATGACTATTAAGGACATCAGATTAGAATTGATATATAATAGAAGTTTTTAAATTATTTTTCTTATATAAAATTATTAAAATATGTGAATTTATAAATTCATTTAATAAAATATTAAAATTTATCTTTTAATATTTTATTATAAATATTTTAATGAATTATATAATCAATTTAAATTATTTATTAGATAAAATGATAATTATTTTTAATTTTTTATAGTTAAATATTTTTTTATAACAATGATAAATATTATTTTCGCAAATAGTAACATTATACTTGGATTAAATTTTGAAGTATCTAAACGAATTTTTTTAATCAAAAAAATATAATAACATAAGACATAACAAGTTTCATTATTACTAGAAATTAGGTTATGATACAAAATTATTTTTACAAATATTGATTCATTAAACTATTTGCAATGGTTTCCCTTAACATTGCAATTTCTAGGTCACTTTCACTGTTAGAAGAACTCGATTCACCTCTATCAAAATGGCCTGAAGAGATTGGCATGTCGGGTATACTCTCAAATTGTCGAAAATCCTCATCATTTGACCAAGCATGTCTTCGAATGTAATTATGCAAAACCATTGTTGCAATAAGTATTAAAACTTGCTTGTCGAATGAATAGCTTGGAATATCTCTTAATATTGGCCCTTTTTTTTTCCACACTCCAAATGTTCGTTCAATCACAGAGCGTAACGAAGAATGGGTATGATTAAAGATTTCTTTTTTTCCAGATGCTCGATGATTACCTCGGCGAAAGTCAAGTAAATGATATCGTTCCCCCCTATATGGACCTAAAAAACCTGCCATTTGTGGATATCCTGAATCCACAATATAATATTTTCCTACAAAAAAGTAAAACATAATATCAAGTTTAAAATAAATTAAAATTTTTAATATTTTTTTTATGTAAAGATTAATTTAAAAATTAAAGTTCAACCTGGTGGAGGGTGTGGAAACTTTAACTCTTGTTTTCTAAGTGCTTGCAAAAAAATTCTACTGTCATGTGCTGTTCCTTCCCAACCAGGAAATGCAAAAATAAAGCACATGTTGAAGTCACAAACTGCCATAATATTTTGAGTTGGTTCACCTTTCCGTCCGATATAAGGTATTTGATAAGAAGGCGAAATGCATGCTTTTATGTGTGTTCCATCTATGGCCCCAATACAATCCTTTAAAATAAATACAAGTAATGAGATAAAAGTTAGCAATAATTTATATTTTAAAAATATAAAGATTGTGTAAATTTTACCTTAAAGTGAGGCCAGTATCTTGTATCATGTCGAATATGGTTCGGTACTTCCTCAAATTGACCTTCAGTGGGTTTAATCGTGTCTATTCCCATTCGAGCAAATATATGCAACATATCAGTAAAAATTCGACTAACAGTTTCCCCTGATCGTTGAAATCACTCTGCTGCATTTGAATTTGATTCTCTATGTCCAAGAATATACAATGATAATGCTAACTTCTCCATCGCAGATACCTTCCCATGCTTTAAGCCATAATTTGTTTGCAAATCATGCAACAAGCTGTGAAATATATTTTTTGGCATCCTAAAACTATCATCATGCCCATTTAAAACTTCGTCCACCCACATTTGACCTATATAATTTGAATCCATACACGGTTGCATAGTGAAATAAGTTTCATGGTGTACTAATACAGTGCTTAACACTTGTTCTTCCTCTTCATGATAATTGTTGTGCTCAACTTGTGTAACAATTGTGGCTATTCTTCGTTGAGCTTCTTCACTTAATTCAGGGGTATTATAATTCATATAAAAACTATTATATATATTGTTAAACTCATCCATAACCTGAAAAAGTAATCAAATGAAAATAAATTAATAACTTGTGACATTCTATACAACATAAAAAATTGAATAAAAGCATAGCATAAAATACCAAACATAAAAAATATCATACATTAGTTTTACATATAAAAAAGTAGATCATAAATTAGGTTTACATATAAAAAAGTAGTTCATACATTAGTTTTGCAGATAAAAAAGTAGATCATACATTAGGTTCACATATAAAAAAGTAGATCATACATTAGTTTTGCATAAAAAAAAGTAGATCATACATTAGTTTTACATATAAAAAAGTAGCATAGTTATATTACAATAATAATTCTAAGGAGCTTATGGTGGAGGTGATGGATGGTATGGTTGGAAGGGAAATAAAGATGTTGCTACCAAGGATGAAAATGATGCAATTGGATTTTGTTTAGCATATTCACGTCGAAGCCACCAAACCCTAACATCTGGATCTAAGTTCAAAAACACTTCTCGTTTCACCGGTATTTGGAACATTTTGATGGCAAAATAGTACAGTTCATCTTTTTTGGGAATTTCATCTCCTAAATCACGCAAAGCATCCATTGCATTTGAAATAGTATATTCCGAGTGAGGAAAAACAATTTCATTCACTGACTTCCTTGGACTAGCCATACTCTCACACAGTTTCTCAATATGAGTAGCCAATGAATCTCTTGATGATTTTCTACTTGAACTTGATTTTTTTCCTTTACCGTGTACAACCCCAAGTGTTTCCTTTCTTCGATTAGGAGTTTCACGAGGAGGGTTTGATGGTACCTCATTAGGAGGGATACTTTCATTCTCATTACTATTTTCATCTGAATCACCAAATCCCTCATCAGGTGTATCATCTCCCATAGGAACCCCACTTGGAATAACACCAGACGAAGGTGCCCATGCATTCTCTCCAGTGGCTACAATGCCACCAAACATTTGCCACATTAAATCATTCAATCGTGGTTCAATTCCTTTCTTCTTAAATCCTTTAAAATCAGGATTTTCCTACATAATATGTAAAATGTTAAATGTTTTACTCATATTTTTATATTTGTAAATTATTAAATTCAATAAACTTTATGCATTAAAATAATGATAAAGTTAAATTTAACCTGTATTTTTTCAGCCCACCATTCTTCGGTAGCATCGACCGTCTTTTTAGATGGACACCATCCAATGCCTGTAGATTCCTTAAGCAACTCCCTCCATAACCTCCATTCTTTTTTTAATGTATCCCACTTATTTTTCAATTGAGGTTTTCCATAATTTTTTTGTGTTTTTGCTTGAAAAAGAGCAATGACATTTTCCCATCCTTTTGAGTTTAGATGAGTTGTTGGTCTATTACCAGCATTGACTTCATTCACGCAAAGCTCACAAAATATCAACGTCAGCTCATCATCCCAAACAGCTTTTGTTGCTAAGGTACTATCTCCCTCCACAAATTTTCGTGTCTTTACCATCTATTATTATTATTTTGATTTTAAATGTCAACCGACATAAAACCATAAATATATAATTAGATATAATAATATAGTTTCATAAAAAAATTAAGAATAACACATCACAAAAAGATGAAAGCCATGAGATGAACAGTAAAGAAAAATTCTCAAAGATCCGTGGTAAACAATAATGAGGATATAGAAAGGATAATTGATTATCATATGCTTCATAAAATTAAACAAAGACTAATTGTACTACATAACTTGTTTTGGAAATAAATTTTAAACTTAATATATCATTTGCTACCTAAGTTTGACTCTTTTTTAATGTAGCACTACCAACTTTTTAGTATGTAATTCAAGTTTTAGGGTTAAATTGATAAAAATTAATTACAAATATTATTAGATTTAAATTTTCATATTTTTTAATAAAATAAATTTAATATTAATTGTAAATTTATTTAATTGTGTGTACTTGTTAAATAAAATTTGGATTTGATAAAAGTTAATTGCTAATATTATTATTAATTATGAATTTTCATCAAATCAATCCTAAAACTCGAATTAAACATTAAATTGTTAAAATTGATCCCTTTTGGTATCAAAATATACAACTTTTGTCAAATACATGTACCGTATTAAAAAAATAACACAAACACCACATTAAAAAATTGTGAAATTCAAATACCAAATAATATATTACACCTAAATTTCAATAGTAATCCAACCAAATAAAGAAGATAATATATTACATCTTGTGCTTTTTAAAACACTTAACATTGACAGGTAACTCGTGTTTAAATTTTAAGGTTTGTGTGCTTAATTAATTAAAAAGGATATGATTGCAAATTATGAAAATATTGAGGGCAGTACAATTGATAAATTATGATTTGTGCTTAAAGTGATAAAATGCTTTGTTGATATAATTTTCGGATATGAGGATTAAGCTAGTTAAGGATCATATATGTGTATTAAAATTTTATCTTAAGGAAGTTGAATTGTGTGCATTGATATTGTGGTTTTGTGTATATAAGATGAAGTACCGAATTCATATGTATGTGTGTTTCTTTGAGAAATAAATAGAATTGTAGTTAAAAATTGAAAGGATGTTGAATTAGTTCATTTGATGAATTTACTCAAGATCATAAGGAGCAAAGTTCGGAAAAAGGGAAAGCAAAGGTGGTTGTCTAGCTGATCGGAGTTATTCATCCAAAACCATGTAAGTCTTTAAGAAATTAAACATGTGCTATATCCTGAACATTAGATATTAATTGTAAATATATACACAGCCGAGTGTAAAATAGAGCACTGATTACCATCATAGGTAATTAAGTTATTTCGAGAACAGAGATGGGTATGAAATAGAGCACTGATTACTATCATAGGTAATTAAGTTATTTTGAGAACAGATATGGGTATGAAATAGAGCACTGATTACCATCATAGGTAATTAGGTTATTTTGAGAACAGATATGGGTATGAAATAGAGCACTGATTACCATCATAGGTAATTAAGTTATTTTAAGAACAGATATGGGTATGAAATAGAGCACTGATTACCATCATAGGTAATTAAGTTATTTTGAGAACAGATATGGGTATGAAATAGAGCACTGATTACCATCATAGGTAATTAATTTATTTTGACTAGAGGAACCTTTTTGTGCCATAGATTCAGTGCTTCAATTACCTATCAGTTTTTGCCCCTACTCATCATATATTTCTAAGGAAGAGGGTAAAGAATTCAGAAGTTTCCCTTGTGAATCTACAAAACTTTTTACAGAGGCTATA
Organism: Gossypium stocksii; assembly: GCA_020496765.1. Lineage (NCBI taxonomy): Eukaryota > Viridiplantae > Streptophyta > Magnoliopsida > Malvales > Malvaceae > Gossypium > Gossypium stocksii. The sequence continues at coordinate 86,897,941 of CM035620.1, forward strand.
AAACTGCAACAAGGAGAAAAAGAACCTTAAACTTTGTCACCTAACCTTCTAGTAGCATCCATAGAGTCATATTAGAATATAGCCAACGATTTTAAACAAGTTTCACTATTTCAAATACATACCTTGTCTGCTTCTACACTAACAGATGAAGTAGGCACCTTAAAGCCTCCAACCTGCAAGACACAAATCATAAGAACGGAATATTGAATATCGAACTAAGCTCACTTTTTTTTTTCACATTTCATAACAAACAAATAAAGAATTTATATAATGGTAAGGTTCATTTTCTTCTCACTTTTCATAGCAAACAAACAAAGAATTTATCCCAATGCACCTCTAAAAACTCAATCCCATCAACACAACAAGGACTTGTTCTTTTTTCAGTTCCCATTTCTTTTTTCAATTAACCAAATTCAACTAAGTTCAGTTTTGGTGTTCAGGACTTCAAATTTGAGTGCCAAAGAAAATCAAAATAGGCTCATATGAACAAAACAAAAATCAGAAAAGTTCATCTTTCTTTTCCTCGTATTTATTAGCAAAAAAACAAAGAATTATTCGTATGTACTTCCAAAAACTCAACCCCATCAAGGCCAAAGTCTATTTTCTTTTCAATTATCCAAATTCAACTAAGCTCATTTTTTTCTGTTTTGCTGTTCAGGGTTTTAAATTTGAGTGCAATAATAACAAAATAGAAATAGTAAAACTTTTTTTATTAACCTCACATTTCTAAGCAAATAGACAAAGAATTAACCAAATGCACTTCTAAAACATTAGATCATTAATCTACTGCTTTAACATCAATAGTCAAAAGGACTAACAACTGTGACAAAGAAGAGTAAAAGAAGCCAGAACTAGAGATAACAAGTAATTAATGAAAATACCTCAGCCACAACCAAGAACAAAGCAAAAAAGAGGGGAGAAATCAGTGTTAAAACACTACTAAACCAAGAACAAAGCAAAAGAAAATGGCTGTTTCGTTCCCAAAAATAATAGTAATAATAATAACAACTGTGACAAAGAAGAGTAGAAGAAGCAGGAACTAGAGATAACAAGAAATTAATGAAAATACCTTCAAAAAGCAGCCACAACCAAGAACAAAGCAAAAAAGAGGGGAGAGATTAGTGTTTTACTTCTCAAATATGAAAAAGAAAATGGTTGTTCGTTCCCAAATCTGAAAATAACTGTGGTTGGGGAAGAAATTAATTTAAGTTTCAAGTCTAAAATGGTAAAATAGTAAATAAAAGTATGGGTATGTTTGTCTCATAAAAATACCTACAAACGTACTAACTTTCACTGCACCTATTCCCTCCAGCCTGTTTTCAGCATGCCAGTGTGGCTGAAATAAGTTTTCACTGCACTGTGCTGTTGAACCAAACAGCATACCAGTGAGTTTACTATCCCCCACTGCACCACACTAGCCTTCACTGGTAAACCAAAGGAAGCCTAAGGCTTAGTTTGGATGGGCGGTGTGTTTACCTCCGGTGAGGTTAAAAACAGCGGTAGCGGTGAGATTAGTTACTGTAGCGGTGAGATTGGATACTGTAGCGGTGAGATTAGAAACAGCGGTGGAGTGTGTGTTTGGATTCAAACGCAGCTGTAGCGGTGAGGTGAAAATGAAAAATGACTATTAAGGACATCATATTAGAATTGATATATAATAGAAGTTTTTAAATTATTTTACTTATATAAAATTATGAAAATATGTGAATTTATAAATTCATTTAATAAAATATTAAAATAATATTAAAATGTATCTTCTAATATTTTATTATAAATATTTTAATGAATTATATAATCAATTTAAATTATTTATTAGATAAAATGATAATAATTTTTAATTTTTTATAGTTGAATATTCTTTTATAACAATGATAAATATTATTTTTGTAAATAGTAACATTATACTTAGATCAAATTTTGAAGTATCTAAATGAATGATTTTCAATAAAAAAATATATATATATTAACATAAGACATAACAAGTTTCATTATTACTAGAAATTAGGTTTTGATACAAATTTATTTTTACAAATATTGATTCATTAAACTATTTGCAATGGTTTTGCATATAAAAAAGTAGATCATACATTAAGTTCACATATAAAAAAGTACATCATACATTAGTTTTGCAAATGAAAAAGTAGATCATAAATTAGTTTTACATATAAAAAACTATCATAGTTATATTACAATAATAATTCTAATGAGCTTATGGTGGAGGTGGTGGATGGTATGGTTGGAACGGGAATGAGGATGTTGCTACCAAGGATGAAAATGACGCAATTGGATTTTGTTCAGCATACTCACGTCGAAGCCACCAAACCCTAACATCTGGATCTAAGTTCAAAAACACTTCTCGTTTCACCGGTATTTGAAACATTTTGATGGCAAAATAGTACAGTTCATCTTTTTTTGGAATTTCATCTCCCAAATCACGCAAAGCATCCATTGCATTTGAAATAGAATATTCAGAGTGAGGAAAAATAATTTCATTCACTGACTTCCTTGGACTAGCCATACTCTCACACAATTTCTCAATATAAGTAGCTAATGAATTTCTTGATGATTTTCTACTTGAACTTGATTTTTTTCCTTTACAGTGTACAGCCCCAAGCGTTTCTTTTCTTCGATTAGGAGTTTCATGAGAAGGGTTTGATGGTACCTCATTAGGAGGGATATCTTCATTCTCATTGCTATTTTCATCTGAATCACCAAATCCCTCATTAGGTGTATCATGTCCCATAGGAACCCCACTTGGAAGAACACCAGACGAAGGTGCCCATGCATTCTCTCCAGTGGCTACAATGCCACCAAACATTTGCCACATTAAATCATTCAATTGTGGTTCAATTCCTTTCTTTTTAAATCCTTTAAAATCAGGATTTTCCTACATAAAATGTTAAACGTTAAACGTTATACTCAGAATTCTATATTTGTAAATGATTAATTTCAATAAATTTTATGCATTAAAATAATGACAATGTTAACACTAACCTGTATTTTTTCAGCCCACCATTCTTCGGTAGCATCGACCGTCGTTTTAGATGGACACCATCCAATACCTGTAGAGTCCTTAAGCAACTCCCTCCATAACCTCCATTCCTTTTTTAATGTATCCCACTTATTTTTCAATTGAGGTTTTCCATAATTTTTTTGTGTTTTTGCTTGAAAAAGAGCAACAACATTTTTCCCATCCTTTTGAGTTTAGATGAGTTGTCGGTCTATTACCAGCATTGACTTCATTCACGCAAAGTTCACAAAATATTAATGTCAGCTCGTCATCCCAAACAGCTTTTGTTGCTAAGGAACAATCTCCCTCCACAAATTTTCGTGTCTTTACCATCTATTATAATTATTTTGAAATCAATAGGGCATTAAATAACACAAGTGTAAGCATAAATCAGTATGTAAGCATAAATCAGTAATACAATAGTGCACTAGGCAGCAAAAATGAAATCAATATGTCCTACTTTGGACAGCATAAATCAGTAAATAAAACAATGCATTAAATAACAAATAACTTGTGCAGATACATATAACTCCATCAAACAAGTGTAAGCATAAAGAATCTTCCAAAATGAGATACAATTTAAAACCCGTTTAGCATTGAGAACATAAAATAAATATGTATATCTAAAGTAAATTCACATGCTAGCCAAACATTAGATGACAGTATATGGATTACATAAAGTAGTACTCTTTTGCATACATTAAAGGCTAGGTAAGAGCTTTGGTTGGTCACCGAGAATTATCAAATGGGTAATAGATAATGGAAGTCACAGAAAATCATTAGAATCATCATTCATGAACAAGCTCAATAAAAAGAAATCCATAATCCATTTTCATACAGCTTAAGGGGGATAATTTTGTGAAAATAAACTATTTCTCAAACAGAAAACATATGATTAGCTATAGTTGCAGATGTCACCGAAACAATAGATAGAGGTATCCATGTGTCATGTGGATATGAAAATAAAATAAGAAAAAAAGTACAAAAGCCATATTACCGACAGGAAAATTTCACTCAATAGAGCAAAGAACAAGCCATACCTGCAACTATAAATAGTGTTCCTGTTATCAAAAAGTTAGCATACATCCTGTTATTCATGTTTTTTCATGCCTATGGTCTTCAACTGTATGCATTCAATATTGCTAATTAACTTTAGAGGCAGTAATTCACCAAATATGCATTCCTACAATAATTCTGGCGATAACAGAGTAGCTAAGAATTATATCAATGCCATATGGGTGATCAATTACTTACAATTCCAAACACAACACCGTCGAAGGCAGTATGATAATCAAAATTTGGAGTTGGAAACTCAGGAGTGGGATAAGCAAAAGTAAGAGGAAGCTCAGGGCAGCTCAAAATGATGTACCTGCAACAGAAAAGTAACTCAAGCATTAAGATTACCAATATGGGGACAGCAGATATAAAAGCAACATTTAGTAAGGGTCAGAAGCATGAGTTGAATGTTTCAACTTACCAGATGTGTGTGCTGATGCTTTTTAACAATGCTGATAGGCTTAGCTACAAGGAGGTTGAATAGGCCACTGGGATTCCTGCTTCAGACTTGAAAAGGTGCTTGCAATCAATGCATGCGTGAAGGGAAAGAATGTTCTTAGGAAAGAACCTATAAGTAAAGACATTGGTGAGGACGATGCATTTTTTGTCAATGATAAGTTCACAAGCAAATTTTACAAAGTGAAGATAGGAACTGTAGTTGCACAAAAGGAATCGGAACCTGAAAAGCAGGAGACACGACAGAGAGTGGAGGAGGACAGGAAGCCGCAGATTGAAGCTGCAATAGTTAGGATCATGAAATCAAGGAGGGTGCTGGATCATGAAATCAAGTATGAAAACAATAGGAATGCAAACAACCTAGCATGCTCAATAATAATCTCAGTTGAGATATACCAAAATTTTCTAGTTCAGTCAAATTTATTCATACAGGGAATAGCTTACTTCAAAACAAAAATGAAATTAAAATTTGCTCAAATAATTTAAAAGAAATCAGAATTAAAGTAAATTATGCTAAATCAAAGCAAGATAGGAACTATGCTTTAGCCCCCTAAAGTTGAAAATGAAGTTCAGTTTTGCATGATTAAAAGTTCTATACGAGTAGTCATATACAAAGAAAAAATTGTACTTTAACCTCTTTAAAATTTTATAATTTAATTTTGATCCCTCAAAAAATAAACTTACTTGGTCCTTGATTCTCAAAGAATCCTATAATGCAGACAGAACTTGAGCTTGTTGTGTTCGCAAGAAGAGTAAAAATAACTTCATATCAAACAAACATTTGTTAAAAGAAGATTAATTTATTTGGTGTTATATATTACATCTGATTGACATGTTGGTTTTATAAATTAAAGTCAATGGAGAATGCCCCATTCAGAAGAAAATAAAAACTCAAGTGGAGGAAACTTCCAATCTAAAATTAATTTCCAGCAAATGGAACATTTAATTTATAGACATAATGGTGTTTAAAACCTTGACCATTCTAATTTTTATGTGAAAAAATTCTTATTTATTCAATTATTTTGTAGAATTAAATCTTACTTTTCGTAAAGCGACACAATTACTCATTTATACTTATATTGTGTAGGTAATTTACATTTCACCAAATTTGATAGGAAAGAAGTGGAAGGACCAAAGAATTAGGCTAATATTAGGAGGAGTAGCTGCTCCATTTGATCAAGGACAATATTAGAATGAAGTTAATTAGTCAGAAGGGAATTGCAGTATATACAATTAGCAGAAGAGTTTATGAAGGTTGGGAAATTCTAGAATTGATCTTCATATATAGGGAGATCCCTATAATATTGATTTTCATATATAGGGAGATTGCAGTATATACAATTTGAAACTCATTTATACCGTTATCATGAATCAAGACTTATTCTCAATCCACTTAATTTTCTTAGGTTGATACATAAAAACGAAAAAGAAAAACGCAGGGGAGGAAAACTTCCAATCTCAAATTAATTTAAAGCAATTGGATCATTTAATTTTATAGGCAGAATGGTGTTTACAAGGCTGACCATTCTAATTAGTACGTGAAGTTATTTCTATTTATCCAAGTATTCGTAGACCAAGTTTGTGTTGCCTTGTCAAAATTTGTTTTGTTTTTACAAAAACCTAATCCGTAGCAAGAAGAAACTGTAGCAAGAAGAAAAAGAGAATATGGTAGCAAGAAGAAACAGAGAAATGTGGGAATGAAAAGAAATTACTTACAAGAAGAAATAGAGAGACTTTGCGCTTCACAGGCTTGTCGATCGTCGGAGGAGTGGAAGAGCTTCACAGAGAATTTGGTTGTTTTCTTCCCCAATCTGAAAACAAATAACGTTTGGAAAGGAATTACCCCAAAATTTCAAGGATAAAATGGTAAAAAAATAAATAAAAGTAAGGCTATTTTCCCACTTGCCTTCAATTGCTGCTGAAAGCTTCAGTCCCGTTTCAACACCAGCAGTGAGATTGAAATGAAATTTCACTGCACTGGACTGGTGAACCAAAGGCAGTTCAGTGAGGTTGGGTAACCCAACTGAAACTCACTGGTGAAAAAAACTGTACCAAAGGCAGCCTCAGTCCCGTTTCAACACCAGCAGTGAGATTGAAATGAAATTTCACTGCACTGGACTGGTGAACCAAAGGCAGTTCAGTGAGGTTGGGTAACCCAACTGAAACTCACTGGTGAAAAAAGCTGTACCAAAGGCAGCCTAAGTCTTTAATGAATTTAGACCTGAAGCAATGGGCCGGGTCCACAGTGTAAATCACACGCCCAACCCGCACTGAAAATTTTCCAAGGACAAAAACACCCATACACTTATCCTTTAATGACGCTTAAGTCCCAGCAAACTTTATGTGCGCATTTAATTCACCGTCCACGTCAGCAGTTCTTATCCATCCATGAGGGACATTATCGTCAGAACACAGAAAAAACAATTCCGTAATATACCAAGTCGTTGAGGGATATTATAGTAATTCAGGCAAAATAATATTGTATTACCGCTGGGACCACCGCCCTTCCCCTCCACAGCCAAGCATTGTTCTTCGTTTCAATTTTCAAAAGTTTTTTAAAAGAATAAAATCTTTTTTTTTAAATATTAAATATTAAATTATTATATATATTTCTTTCCTTTTCTATCTTCCCTTCCTCTGCAGATTTCTCTCTGGTAGTAATCTGAATTCGATTTCTTTTACTGAAGGTTCTCTCTCTGAAACTCTTCCATTTTCCTTGTTTTAAACGAACATCGTTTAGACATTGGCGATCTGCTTCCATTTCTTGCTTCGTCGCTTTGGTTATCGGATGTGAGTTTCATCTCTCTCAGTCTCTCTCAGTGTCTTTCTTTTTGTCTTCATCTTTTCTTTGGAAAAAAGTTGCGTAATTTTGTTGTGAATGTTCAATTGTTGTTTCGCTTTTTTTTTTTTCTTTGAGCCGTATATTTCTTTCACATTGGAATGCACTTGAAGTTTTCGTCTTAATTCTGTTTGTTTTCCGAGAAAACGGAGAGGTAGAAGTTGCCGAAAGTTCTTTGATATTTCTTATTAACTTTGGTGCTCTTTTTAATGATAGAAGTGGTCAAAAGATAGAGACTGATTCGAATTCGGCTATGGTGTGTCTGGGCGGTTGAATTTAGCCATGGCCGAGTGCTTGCGTTCGTATAATTATAATATCTTATTGTTATAGATTTGTTATTCTATTTTTCTTAATAAAAAGAATACGCGCCTTTTTTCTTTTTTCTATTTTGGTCAAAATACGCGCCCTTTTCTCGGTAAGGAAATGGAAAGAAAGTATTGCTGAATATGTTTTTTTTTTTTTTGGCTAGGCGTTAAAGCATGGATAACTGTTTGCATCCTTGTATTATTTTCTTTTTTTTGAAAAGAAAAATCAATTGCAGATTTTTCTTTTAGTTCAGGAAAAGGTCCTCCATACCTCTTTTTTTTTATGATTTATGTAATTATTTATTAGTTTGGATCTAAAGTGATTTGGTTTTATCTGATTCGGCTTCAGTAAATCGAGGACTTCAATCAGCAAGCTGTTTTTTAAATGTGTTATAGCTAAGTTAAAAATAATGGATTAATGACTTTACATGTAGGAGAAATCTGATTGAATTTGCTGATGTATTTATTGCATACTTTTCCTTGTTTGAAAATCCAGAGAGTTCATTTGTTAAATAACACGTTGTTTAATGAATGAGTACAAAGAGGCAACGAGGTAAAGTCTTATATTAGCTTCAGTGTTTCTGACCATGTAAAGATTTACCCATGGCCTTCAGTCCACATTTCTTTCCAGGTCTAAAGCACCATGTATAATTTCTTTGGACAGAAACAGAATTATGTTTTATACTTTTTCATACAAGCCTTTTAAAGACCAAGTCTAATATATTTGTCACTGCTCTTTCTTTACAATATGATTTATGACAAATAATTTAGTTGAGTTGTATTGTGTTTTGGTGATTGTCCAGCCCATCCCTGTTTTCATCTATGGGGCATCATTTAAGCTGAGTGTAAGGAAATGGATTGATAGATGAAGCTCAACTCTTACACTGGAGTTTTGTTGTAGGTATCATAGACTCATTGGTTTTAGATGATACGAACTGGTCGCAGCTTGTAGAAGCTGCATTTGAGGATGTTGATAATTTTCTGGGTGATAGTCAATCATTCTTATAATGAGAAGTCGGTTCCTGTCAACATCATACATTTCATGCTACAGTTTAGCAGCAATAAACCATGTATGCAAGCTAGTGATCATGCCTATGTCGATACAGTCGACATCTCTATTTGGAGGTTGTTAGAAGTGCATTGACAAATTGTTGATTATTATCTGCTACAACTGCAATAATGGAAAGGTTAGTTTCTTCCCACTGCTCTTAATATCTGTAAGTTTGTCAAGTTCTCATTTTTTCTTGTGGTTTTTTCACTTAGGTATAAAATTTTAGAAGAGCTTGGAGATGGTACCTGTGGTAGCGTGTTCAAAGCCTTCAATATAGAAACATTTGAGATTGTAAGGAGCTCTTTCTCCCCTAGTTGCTTCTTATCTTTCAGTTTCAATAACCACCTTGTTTATTTTTATTTGTCAATAAGATATGTTCTTCTGCCCATTTTATACCTCACATATGGTTGAATACATTGCAGATAGAGAACAATGAATATAGGATCAATTTTGAAATCACTTTGTGATTTTGAATCATTAAGTGAAGTCTGTATTGGTTGCTTGGTCAATTGTTCATCTACCAGCAACTAGTTTTTGGGGTTTAACTTAAAATTTATATCTGACTTCTTATTTATCTTAGGATATCTGAACCTCAGTTGATGATCCCTGTCTCTCTACCTACCAGGCTGCATATGCCTCCTGTCCCATCCCCTTCCTTGTGGGGGGGTTGGCAAGCATTTTGATTTGTCTGTTAGAAGAGAAGTTAAAACGAGGTTCTAAAGCTGTGAATTCTAATGGGGATGTAATGTATGAGATGGAACACTGTTCTTGGAACTTAGATTTTAAAGGAATAGAAAAATGGGTTGGCTGGATATATGCATGACGTGAGATATTATAGCATATATACATATAAGAGAAGTCCTTTATGTAGAAGCTTCGAGCTTATATATATGTATATAGAAACAAGATTAGGAAAACCTAGGAGTTCAATAGAAGAATATTGGTTGGTTTACTCTTTTAAAAAGTTTGATGCATTTGGTTCTTTTTGATAATGTCATCTCAATGAGCGTTCATCAACTTTGGCTATAATCTTTAGGAAAACCTTGGATTAGAAAAATGAACTCAGTCTGTTGTGGGTGGTTGTCTTTTATTCTTGTCTGTATTCCTTTTTAAGTTTTACCAAGATAATAGTGAATTTACAAAATGTAGAACTTACTTGAGCTCTGCCTCATTGCTTTTGTAAATGTTCCAATCTAGGTTGCTGTTAAGAAAATGAAAAGGAAGTTCTACTTTTGGGAAGAGTGTATGAATCTAAGAGAAGTCAAGGTATGCTGTGATATTTCCTTGAATGTTTTGCTTTTCACCCAAGCCTTCATCAAGAGAGCATGTTCCATTTATTCTCCACCATTTATGGATACATGCTTTTTATTGATGATATCAATAATTTATTCTCCACAGGCCCTTTGTAAGCTAAATCACCCTAATATTGTAAAGTTAAAGGAGGTTGTCAGGGAAAACAATGAACTATTCTTCATTTTCGAGTACATGGTAAGGATGATTTTCCAAGTTCACATTATTATTCAGTGGAAGCATGAGTTTGTGAAATTTTTTCTTCTGTTTAAATAGTGTACTTTTGACCTCTGATATTCAAGTGTTATGTTGCTTTATTTAATTGTTTTTGGAAAATACAAAGCTGGGAATGTTACTATGATTAGAGACGGGCTAGGAACTTTGGAGAGGTCTAGTTCATGCCTTAGTTACAAATGCTAGTTTGTAACCATTTCCTAGCCAGAGGCTATGCTTCTAGGGGAATCTGTTTGTTGAATTTAAATTTCAATGTTTAAGCTTGTTCAAAATTTGGAAGGCTGGCCTTTGTTTAACCAAAACTACTATGGTTGATTTTTGAAGCATTCTAGAATTGATTTTAGTGTGTGACTTGTGCAGGTACTTGCTTCACCCCTCTCTCCCAAACAAACACAAAACCTCTAATTTAGATATCTCTTTTCAACCAAATATCATGATTTCTATTGAAAATAAAGGTTTCAAGTGACTGTGCTTGCCTGCTAATCTCAATGTCAATTGTGCTTCTTTCATTTAAACAGAATGCTACATTAATTGTTTACTTCTGTATTGTTCATTATAAACTGTTATTTTGATCTTTGATTTGAAGTAATCAGTAGTGTGATGTACGATTGCTGGAATCGAGCATGAAGTTGTAGGAAACACCTTTGGGTTCTTTTTATAGCTTAATTTAACTTCTTTCTAGGAGCATAATCTTTACCAAATCATGAAAGAACAACAAAGACCTTTTTCTGAAGGGGAGATACGCAGCTTCATGTCTCAGATGCTGCAAGGACTTGTCCACATGCATGGGAATGGATATTTTCATCGAGATCTGAAACCTGGTAAATGTTCCTTTCTTTTCGGTGCATTCTTTAAGTCCTTTTTGCAGTTGATGGTGGATATCTATATGGTACCCTATCTGTTTGTTTGTTTGTTTGTTTTTAAAGAAAACTTGCTGGTCACCAAGGATTTTCTCAAAATTGCTGATTTTGGACTTGCGAGAGAAGTATTGTCAATGCCTCCTTATACAGAATATGTTTCCACTAGGTGGTGAGTGATTGTGCAGTTCTAATTTCTCATTAAATTTGAGTTTGTGTTTGTTCATGTTCAGACAATGTGGCAATGTGGGCGCAGTCTCACTGATTTCTTCATAACTCTATCCTGTTTATACAGGGTTAGTTTTCTCATCTAATGATTTTTGGGTTAACTGTGTTAGGTACCGTGCTCCTGAAGTCCTGTTGCAGTCTTCCTATTACACTTCTGCAATTGGTATATGGATTTAAGTCTCTGTGTGTGTGTACATGTGCATATGCACATTTTTATTTTCATTGAGCTTTGCTTTGTTTCCATTAATGTAATAGGTTGAGATTTTATAATGCTTTCTTTAGCTTGAATGATGTCTGATAATGGTAACACTTACAGATATGTGGGCTGTTGGTGCAATATTAGCAGAGCTTTTCACATTGTCTCCTATTTTCCCTGGTGAAAGGTGATTTATTATTATAAGTTCTCCTCTTTTTCGTTTTGGCGGAAGATGGTATAAATTAAGACAATCCTTTTGTTCTTACAAGTATATATTTTCTCAGGCATAAATGAGCACAAGTGAGGCAAAGATTTTTGTGTCTTAACATATGTTACCTATACCATGTACTAACTTTGATACATTCCTTTATCTATATATATATATATATAGAGAGAGAGAGAGAGAGAGAGAAAGAGAGATAAGCTGTGTTATATTCCTGAAGTTTTGGTCTTTATAAATTTTCCTACAATATAGTGTTGGTATGATGTGACCCTTGACTCTGGTGATTCTGCTGGATCTTTAGTTATGATTGCTAATGTTGATAAATTCATGGATTAAAATTACTAGTTTGATTGATTGTATGCATACAATAACCTAATAACGTATGCCAAGGAAAATTTGTTCTGATGTTTCTGTTCTGCATTTCCATGTGGTCTTCAGATAGTTTTAACCTGAACCAAATTGATCCAACCTACAAATGCGTATTTATTTTTTGGGCTTTTCTGCTTATGGGCATTATGGTGCATAAATTTTCTTACATCGTCCTCAGTCCGTGCCTCTTTTATCATTTTCAAATACTGTTATGTGTATGTACATGAAAGCATGTGTGCATGCATGCATGGGCGGGGATTTACAATTATAGATACTGAGAAAGGTAAATTTCTTACCTTTCTGTTTAATAGTCTTGCCAGTGCTGTGGTCATAGGATGCTCACTATGCTTCTATGTGTATGTACATGAATGTTCAGCCATGCATTCAATGTGGGGATGCATAACTATATATATTGAAGAAGGTATATTTGTTATCTTTCTATGTACTTATCTTGGCAGTGCCGTGATCCTAAGAAAATTGCTTTACTTACCGTGCAAGTTTCTTAGCGTGTTTGTTCACTATCTTTTGTTCTTGTTTGTTAATTCTGAATGCATAAGTTTTGTTTTCTGACTTTTACCACTGAAGAAAGAATGAGGGTACTTGTGTTTGCTAATTGTTCAGAATACATTAGTTTTGTTTTTTAACTTCTACCGCTGAAGAAAAGAAAGATATATCAGAACTTTTAAGGATTTTTTCTTACGGTATTTCTTTCACACATCCTGGCAGTGAAATTGATCAACTATACAAGATATGCTGTGTTCTGGGTGCACCAGATTGGACTTCTTTCCCTGAAGCAACAAATATCTCTCGTCTAATCAATATAAGCTATTCTGAGGTAAGATTTTTTTAATAAATATTTATTAGTTATCAATTATCTGCTATAGTTTGACCTTTTAAAAAAAAAAAAATTGCTGCCATTACTTTTGGGCAGATATCACCTACCAACCTATCAGATATCGTGCCCGATGCCAGCTCAGAGGCTGTTGATTTAATCTCGGTGTGTAGTGCGGTTGACTAGCATTTAGCAAAGTGATATTTACTGTACTGTAATATCTTACCCCCCCTGTTTTGACTGCTTGTAGCTACTTTGCTCATGGGACCCATTAAGGAGGCCAACGGCAGAACAGGCATTGCAGCATCCTTTTTTTAATGTAATATGTGTTCTGGAGATTTAATGTTTCTATTCGTATTAGATCAATTTTACTAAAAGGTCGTGACAGGTGGATGTGCATGTTCCTCATCCGCTACTCTGTGATCCACTTGAGCTGAGGCTAAACAACATGGGTAAGTTTTGAAGTTCCCATGTTAGACTGTTCAATAACGTTTTCTATTCACTTTTTTTTTTCCTGGTTCAGCCTATTAATATTTTGTTGTACATTGTGAAGGGGCAAAACCAAATCTTGAGTTGAATCTATGGGATTTCGGCACTGAACCTGATGATTGTTTTCTGGGTTTGACACTTGCTGTGAAACCAAGTGCTTCAAACTTAGGTAATATGGTTGTAACTCCCATGTTTATAGTTCAGTAACTGTTGGCGTTTGTATAAAGAACTAATAAATACATGTGGCATGGGCAGACATCTTTTTTAATCCTCATCTGGTGATTGTGGATGAACAGTGGAGTGGTGTCTTAGAACTTAGGATTAGGTGTCTACCTCACGAGGTAGAGGTTTAGACATTCATGGAGGCATGGAATTAGATGAACTAGAAACATTTATCTGGTGTTTTTTTCACTTAGCGAAGGATATTTTAGAAGCTATGTAATCTTCCTCTCGACCAACTGAATCTGCTTTTCTGTGTTATATTTTAAAACTATGTTAGCACTAATCCAGAATGGGGTATCTGCTTTAAGCATCTTTGAATAACATCACTGTTCATGAATGTGATTTGATTCTTATGGATAACCTTCAATTTATTGGAGCATGTCTTTTGTATCATTTTTCTTTTAATTCTATTCTGCCAGAGTTATGCCAAGGGATTTACTTTTACTTCTTTTTTTTTTTTGGTTAAAAGAAAGAATGACTTGTATTTTGTTTTCTTGCAGAAATGGTTCATACCGTCTCTCAAAGTATGGAGGAGGTAAGTTGTGCAGTGTAAACACAGAAAATTTGCTCTTTGCTATATATATATATCTTTGATGTGAATCAGATTTGTAATGGCTTACTGCTAAACTTCATGATGTAGGATATACTGTTTTGTCCCAGACTGAACGATCATCCAGAGCACTCAGGTAATTCGTATGATCCTCAGTAGCTAAGGACCAAGGCTTTGCTTGGTATGACGAATGGAAAAGAGTGAGAACTGAAATTTTGTTAATTTAATCATGAAGCTGTAAAGTAGGGAAGTGGTTATGAATCTTAAAACATTTTATTATCAAAACCTTCATACCGAACAAAGCATAAAGAAAGGGGGACTTGACAATTCTAGCCACACTTAAGAAATTTATGTGATCTTTGTCATGAATGATGATCTGGATCCCATGCTTTATATGAGTTAAAGCTACCGGCTTGCTTAACTTTGCACAAGTAAAACAGTTCCCACTGGTTGTTTTATTTGTTTTTTGTTCTTCGTTTAAGAGTTTAAACCTTAGTGTTTGCCACTAACGGACTACGGGTTCTTTTTGTTCTTAGTGTTTTGGTCATTGCTGACTCCTGATCAAAATGGAATTCACACGCCAGCTGGATCTTCATTGTCTCTCTCATTCAAGTGAGTCAATTCATTTATTACTTTTCCCAGGCTAGGGCTTCATGCTATCTATTCAACATGAAGTTTTCCTGGTGTTCTTAATTTGCTCTTCTGACTGCTTTTTGCTCATTCCCCATATTCTTTGCCCCATTCATGTTAAGATTGATGGTGTATACTAGCGTTAAGGGGTAGTAGGTCTATTGGTACCTTCAACTGGAAAATCATCCAGGCCCATGTAGTTTTGGTGTTACAAACTAACCTTTTTCATTTGAAGCAGGTTTTCCACACTAATTCTCACTAATAAAGAAACCCCTTTGATCTATTGAATTATTGTCGTCATCCATTCACTTATGAAATCTGCATCTGCCATTATTAGCAATTTTTTGTGCGAGATCATCATCACTTGATCTTTCTATGTCTTGACATTCGATATTTTGAATGGTAGTTCGATCCAGCATGCACCAATTGGAGTTCCGCAATCTGCTGGGTTTGCAATCACATCATTGCAGCCTAACCTTTTAGAACGTCAATGGTTAGCAGTGCCAACCCCCTTTCAGCAAGCACATTTTACCTTGGACTGAATTGAATTGGTAAAATCCTATATGATAACAGGGAGGGGGGGAGGGGCTGTGGATGTAATGTAATTTCATTTGATTCTTGTAGAGTTCCATTTGGCATTCTCATAGCTGCTTAAGTCGGTTCCTTGGGATGGGATGCAAGTTTTTTCAGATTTTATTACTCTAAGTATAGGAAATTAATTACTCTTTTTACAGTCAAAACAAAATTGGCGAAATATACATGTACTCAAATCAAAAGAACAACTTTTCTCAGCTATAGGCGAGTTTCATTTTGTGTTGCTAGGTTTGACTTTATTGGTATGCTTTAGCCATTGATTATGTGATGATAGTAGTAGGCTATATGTAAATTAAAATTGTTTTTTCATTCACTTAAAAAATCAGATAAAATTCTAATTTTGGAGTCTCTAAGCACCAACTTCCAACAATTCAAATATTAATTATAAAACCTTCTATATAACTTAATTATAAAACTTTGATTCATAGTATTTCTAAACAAGTAAAAGAGTATATTCAAGCCTCTAACAGCTCGTTTGGTTGGCTGTAATGGAATAAGGCTGTAATTGAATAGAGCTGTAATGGAATAGAGCTGTAATGGAATAGAGCTGTAATAAGTAATTTAACTGTTTGGTTGAATGGAATGGAATAGAACTGTAATAGCATTCTTGTGTTTGGTTGAATGGAATGATGTTGTAATAGCATAAGGAAAAAAACTAAAATGACCAGAATACCCTTAGCAGAATTTTTTTTAAGGTATATGATTATTGTTATTGTTATTAATTTTTAATAAGATTATTACTGAAAATAATTTAATAAGATTATTAATTTTTAACAATCATTAGCACAATACAATTTAATTGTTGAAATTTTTATCTAACTTCTACTTTAATTTCAATTTAATCCTAACTAAACCTATATATTTTTCTTTCTCAATTCATACCTTTTTGCTACTCAATTTCTTGTCAAACTCACATTTAGCTATCAAATTTTTATCATATTTTCACAATTTCAAATTTATTTTAATTTAATCCCTAAAACTTAAAACTTATAGCTTAGTTTACAATTCAATCCTTTATTCAATTCCAATTAAAATTTGTATCAAATAAACCCCTAATTCCATCATTTGTTTAACATAAACCCTATTAAAAAAATCTATTAACTTCCAAAATTTCAACATAAACCATGAAATATTTTGTTCTAGGTTTCTAAAAACTCAAAAATTACAAGAATAGGACTTATATTGACTTACCAATTGAGTTTGGAACCTCAATACACCAATTTGCCCTTTTTCTTTTTTTTTCTTTTCTTCTCCCCTGTTTCTTCTCTGTTTTCGTTTTAATTCTGTTCCTCATTTGTTGCTTTATATATAATATAATAATATAATAATATAATAATAATATAATAATAATATACTTAATTATTTAAATAATCAACAAAAATCTATTATTTTCCACGGTAAACCGCCTCAACTATAAGGAAATGGTTTAATTTCCTCTTTAGTCCTTTTAGTTTTTCTTTAATCTATAATTAAACTTTCATCTCTATTGCTATTTAGTCCTTTTTCATAATTACTTCTAATTAAGTCAAATTCACCTAGCTAATATCTAAATAAACATACAGCTAACTTCGTAAATATTTATTAAAAATATTTATAAGTCTGATTTACCGAAATAGAATCCCGAGAATGCATTTTTTTCCAATTTGGTCCTTTTTAATTAATTAAACCTACCATTGAAACTTAATATAATTATTTTATATTAAATTATATTAAAACATTTTTTTATTTTTATATTTAATTATATTAAAATATTAAAATAATTTATTTACTATATTTTCAAATAGTACACTATTATTTGAATGCATTGCTTCTCAAATTATCGCAATTTTATGAGTTCAACTAAAGTTTCATTTGTTATTTACATAATTTTGATATAAAACTTTTGTTATAATCTAAAATTAATTAATTGTATTAAACACAAAATTTTCATAATGTATATATAGTTTGATGTTTATAGATGACATGCAAATTATTCCAATGAAGTTGAAGTAGCATTGTAGCAGCATGCTTTTAGATCCCAGATACAGTACATTCTTCAAGGAGCTAGTAAATTATGTTCCGGAGCACGTAGAGACGGTAAGATCATACGATTAGAGGTCGGCCGAGGTTTGGTTCCGACAGTAGCTTCGGATTCGGATTGAGATTGAAGGGTGCCTCCATCTTGCATAACCGGCAAGTCGGCTCTCCTCCGTACGCTAGCTGATACAAGCTCCTTCCACATTCTTCCGTCCTAATCACGACAATATATTATATATGTAATGCAAAGCATATATCCATGAATTTTATGGGTGAAAGTACTATGAAAACTATTATATTAAGAATTTGATTGTATTTTACTCTTTTTATTAATTTTTATATGTTAAATCAAATAGTAAAATGACATTTTGTTAAAAATCGCACCATATATAATTGTCTAATTATGCCACCAATTAAACCGATTTTAAACAATAAAAATGAATGAAATAATTTAACAAAAGTAACTGCTTTGTTCTTTGATCTAATATGCAAGAACTAATTTATTCATTTTTTAAGTAAAAAGAACAAAATACAATCATATTTCTAATACAAATTCCTCGAGGGTAGTTTAGTTTATAGAATAGTGAACTTATATGGTGAGATTATCACATAATCATGGCCAACTATACTAATAGGTACTCAAGCCAACAAGACAAGTCTCCAGAGCTTACATTTAGAATTGAAGGCTCAGGAAATAGGCATTGAATCGGCTGGTCGTTGTCCAAAGGTTCAATTGGATGTTCTACCGGTTTAAACTCGACCGCTACTTCGATTCCATGAGCAGTAGTAGGGGCAGCAGAGGCCGCTGCTACTGTTGCAACATCCGAAATTTGAGGCACCACTTCCCTTTCCACCTGAACCACAAGTGAGGCAATTCATTAGTCATGTTACGCAAACTAAAATCCAGGTACGACATTATTAAAGGGGTTGGAAGTTGCCTCAGCCAGTCAGCCTAAAATTTATGAAATTTTAAGTTACTACATAATTTTTAATAAACTTTGTATTTAATCCAAAAGAATCAAGCAAAAGAAAATAGAAGCAAACAGGCATTGAATTAAATGGCGAAAGAGCCAAAACAATCCAAAAGCAGATTCTATGAAATAAAACAGATTATTAATTAGGAGATCTGGGTTTAGCTTATATTGGTGATTTTTATGAAAAAAATCCCAAAACCAAGGCAACTAAAGGACTAATTCGTATAAAAGAATGGTCAAAAGCACATTAAGGAAACATTCAAGCAAGTATAACAACTAAAGACACAGATAGATCACAAGATTAATGCAAAACAAGACAAAAAAGAAGAAATAAAAAATAATGATTTAGATTTTCTT
Organism: Gossypium stocksii; assembly: GCA_020496765.1. NCBI lineage: Eukaryota > Viridiplantae > Streptophyta > Magnoliopsida > Malvales > Malvaceae > Gossypium > Gossypium stocksii. The sequence goes on from CM035620.1 coordinate 86,916,719, forward strand.
ACAAGAGCACTCTGGGATCGTCGATGACCAGCTTTGCCAACAGAAAATGGAAAATATTAAAATATTTAAATTAATTAATTGTATCAAAAATATAGAACCTCATATAGCTGCACGCTCTTGGACTCACTAAAGGCATCATAAAAAGGCTTTCTCCAAGAATCTACCATAGCCTGATAAGGAAAAGGAGTTAAAATGCATCATCAACAACAATAACCAGAAACAAGAGAAAAGAAAAGTTAGCAAGCAACAACATCTTTTGTTTCTCATGTTTTTGTTGTTTTCATGATTACAATTTAGTGCTAACCCCTGCATTGCCATGGAGTCGCTGATATGCCTCTTATCACAATTTTAAAGCAATGCACTATCTATTCAACATTTTCTTATCATGATAAAAATGGAAAATTTATAACATCATTAAGAAATACATAAATTTAATCCAAAACAAACATAGAAAAAGGAAACCATACCTGAGAGTTTGCTCTAAATGATAGACAGACTAAAGATGCTTCAGGGACAGCCAACTTGCTAGCATCAACGCCACTTGCATCAAAAACAATCGGCAGCTTTGATTTTCTACCATCAGAATATATAACATCCACAGCAGATCAGAATATATAACATCCACGGCAGGAAACTTCCTTGTTGCAATTCCGGGAATTAGAATCTTATTTGTCAGTGCAATCTGCCAGAAAAAAACTAACAATTAAAATGTTTATAGAAAGTAACATTAATGTTACTCGGAAATCACTTACAATTCAACTAATTTGAACAGATTTGCAAATGATATAGCCTATATGTATATAAAAAGAACAAATCAGTTAATACCTTACCACTGTGTTGTTTTAGCTCAGGCATATCATCAAAATATCCTCTATTCAATTCATCAGCACTGCCCTAAATCAAATTAAAACAATTATTTATATTAAATTTCATGGAAAAAAGAGCACGTAACAAAATTTCAATAAACAAACAAAGCTTAAACAGTCTTGCTCGTTCTTTCTCGATTTTTTCCTTGCTTGCAAGCTGCACACAATAGACAAAAAGTTAAAAAGAACTATAACTTAAAAAATCAAATATTTTAGAGTTAAAAAAGGGGAGATAGAGGAATTGCCTTGTAAATATTGAAAAAGCGAATGGATGATTTTGAAGCGAAATGTTGAGGAGGTGAAGGGGAAATCTTTGGGTCATGACTTAGGAGGTACTAACAAATGAATTCTAGATTAACACAGGACATGAATGTTGGATAAGGTGTTTCTTACCCGTGGTAATCATCGGCATCAATGTCATACCCTAACGCCTGCTAAAACAAGTCAAACTAACTTCAAATTATTCCCATTTTTATAAGGATTAAATCTGGAATCATTAAAGTTATGTTTACTTACTCGCAATCCAACGAGGGTGCTGCCGTAAGTTTTGAAGAGTTCGACTCTGAGATTTGAAGCTTTCGTCGCTGACATTCCACATTTCTCAATTAGAAAATCTACAGAAATGTCAAAAAATAAAATGAATTTCAATTGTTCAAATGTTTATTTATTATTATTATCTTTCCCGTGTTAGTGCAAAAAGTATAAAGAATTGGAGAATTTTATGAAATGGCAATGACTAACCATCAATGTTTTTCTTGATACCCTGAGCTATTCCAGTGCTTGAAGGGTAAAGGGTATCATCCAAATCTTTAAGAACAGAAGCGAAATCCAAGGCCCAAAAATTAGAAACAAAAAAGATAGAAAACGAAGAGGAAAAAACCCAGTAAATCAAGAAAGAAACTTACCAAACAAAAGGCAATTGAAAGGAGAATCCATATGATCAAACTTTTGCAAGGAACAAGATTAAAAAGCAGAAACCCAAAGGAAATCTTTGGGTCATGACTTAGGAGGTACTAACAATTTGAAATCGAAGCTTGTGCCCAGTTTATCACTCGATTTACCCTCAACATTTTCAATTTTCGATTTAGATTTCAATTCTTCCTCTAAGAACCCTATTGCTCTTTCCAACAATCGATGGAATATTACAGATCAAGATAAAGAAACGGAAGAGAGGAAATGAAAAAATCTAATGAGAGAAAGAAAAAGGAAGCAGAAAAAAGAGGGCAAAAAAATTGGAAGAGAGGAAGATGGAAGGAACAGAGGGAGAAAATGATTTACCTGACGCTGCGATGAAGGATTGTGAAGAGGGCAAAATGGGAGCGTGAAAGTTTCCTTAAACACCGAATGCGTATTCGGTGGTGAAGAAACAGAATAGAAATCATACGTTTTTATTGAATACGCCCGTAATGGAATAAGCCCGTAATAGGGCATTCCATGAACCAAACATGTGTTTGGTGTGGGCCCACGGAATAGGACTGTAATGGCTATGCCATTACATTGAACCAAACAAGCTGTAAGTTTGATAGTTATCCTATTTTTGCCTCCTTTGAACAGTTTGTTATTCTTGAGATTACATCAAAATTTCTCAGGGAATGGATGCAAGCAGGTTACTTTCACATCCATTTTGGAGTAATACGACTAGCACTAAACTGTCTTGGTGCAGAAGGCAAGCTTGTTGTGGCAAGAATTGCATTGTTAGATTCTAGATATTTGGAATATCAGCATGCTTGTATTGCTACCATTGAAGCTACTTTAAACTCTGACCTTGTTATTACTCTTTTTTCAAATTTTACTATGGCATTAGCAGATCCAAATTTGTTTATAGCTCTTAAAGTTCAAATCCAGATTATTGTTGCACCTCAAGTCCCATATGTAATAGTGGCTACCTTGAACTATCAAATTGTCTATAAAGTCCAAGATCATGCTTTTAATCTGTCAAGACATGGGATAGGAGATTCTCTAATCACCGTTAATACTAGTGATCAACCTCATTGTATACATGTTTCGAGGTAAATTCCCAAAAAGGAACTCATCAAACTTCTTTCGAAAAAATGGGTTACTAAATTATGAACAACTCCATGAGCATGGTGAGCCCATTTAGTCCATTAAAAGTCATATTGTATCCAAGGGAAATGGAACTACAGAAGTAAAATTTGATCATAATCATCTTCATAGTTCCAAAGAACCTTCTATTTTTCCCACACAATTGATGATGCAACCCACAGGAGACCTAACGATTGGCCATGATAATGAAGATCCAGAATGTTGCTGTGACTTTTGTGAGCCTAGTCTTGAAAGGAATTTAGTACAGAGCTTTTCTGCTGATGGAAAACCTGTGTACATATTCAAAGATGAAAATACTGAACATTGTCCATGGGCTTTAAATTGTTCATGTGAATTATGTGCTGATGATAGAGTCAATGCATGGATTGATAGTATGGATCATTCGACCTCAAAGTTAGGGAAAAAGAAAACAAGAAAAGATCCATTCAGGCAAAATTTACAAAAGATAGATGGAAAGAGATCCAAATATCGGACCACTTGGTGAAGATAATGGTAAATATGTTTACATTGTAGATTATTCTATTAAATTCCCACCACCGGTTCAAGATATTTCTCCATGACCTTATAACCTTCTATTTCCTCCTCTTGCTCTGAAGTTCTTCTCTTCGTAAAGTTCTGTATCTCAAAGAAAACCAAAGTTGTTTCCCTAGTCATGTTACAAAAAGATCAATAAATGGGCCCAGAAAAATCATTTATCTGAATCAAAACCAATTTCTGCCATTTATATGTTACAATCTTCTTCAAAAACATCATATGACAAAGAGCTTCCACTTCTTGAAGAATTCACTGAAAGGAATTATACTCATGCAGCCAAGATCCCTTTCAAAATTCAAACTGACATTTCTGGTGCACCTGCAAAAATAAGCACTGCAGAAGCTACTCTTAACTAGCAAACTGAAAATGCTATAACCCAGAATCATGCCTTGAACAGAATTGATTCAAAGATCTCATCTGTTGAAGCCAAAGTTGATGACAATACAAAAATGGTAAAAGATTTTATCAGTCTTTTGCAAAAAAGATTAGATATTGTAGCCAAAGAGCCAGCTGCCCCAGGACAAGATTTCTTCTCTCATTTGGCATAGAGAGAAAAGGAAATCCAAAACCTCAAAGAACAAATCAAGGTACTTCAAAAGACAGGTAAAATTCCAGTATCATCTCCATGGTCAGAATTCGTAGAATTGTTCCCATCAATTTGTCAGAGAAATACACTCCAGTTGAAGGTGTTTGTATCACTTTTCCAAAATTTCCAGAGCGAACTAAGTCAAGCACTTATGAACTACTTCTAGAAATAAAAAAAAAATAAGAAGCTAAGAAGAAAAAGAAAAAAGAAGCTATTGAAGCAGTTGAAGTAGCTAAAAAAAAGCTCATTAAGAAGAGATCAGACTTGGCAAAAGGCCAATAACAAACAAGTCTCCTCAAAAATCACCTCTTCTAAAGCAAGCTTCTAAGTTTCTGATGATTCAACAAAATCAGAATCAAAACTATTTGACAAATGCCATTTAAAATACAAATGCCTTAAAGATAAGTCTTGTGTTTGCCACTCTAAGAGAAAGAAATATTTCAAAAAAATATTTTTTCTCAAAAAACACAAGTTCTTCAAAATGAAAGAGGAAGAAAAAGCCATAATGGAGGTATTTTAAAAAGAAGCAAAAATCAACAAAGTCTGATCGTTGTTACATCTGTAAACAAAAGGAACATTATTCGAGAGACTCTCTAAAGAATAAGAAGGGAGCAAGAAAGATTATACAGCTGATTCAACAATCAGGGATAAAAATAAGAAAAGATGATGATATAGAGTCCATCGGCTCCATTGAAGATGAACCTTCAGAAAGGACTATTTGTGCTAAACCTGCATATCCTGATAAAACTTCAAATTCAGAATCAGAATATTCAAATGTTTATATGCTACAAGCCCAAGCTCAAAAGGACTGTGATAATAGGATACCAGTTCTTCATATTCTTGTTAAAATCTATTTAAACAAATATAGTAAACCCATTATTATAATTGCCTTCATAGATACTAGAGTTGCTGAAATTATTATGAACCCGAATGTTTTACCTACAGATTGGTGAAAGCCACATATCAGGTATTTTAACTTTGCTGTAGACCATCCTTTTACCAGCCACTTGATTAGTAAACCCGTTACTATTTAAATTTTCCCAGGTTGTTGTGTTAGAACTAAAATATTGGGTTCCAAACTCCCAGGAAAGAATATTGTAGTAGGTTTTAACCTATATACAATATTGGGTTCTCATTGCCAAATAGAAATTCTCTTTTTTCCAGTCTGGCTAAAGCCAGTGTATTTTCAAAATTTGACCTTAAAGCAGGATTTTGGCAATTAAGAATCCACTCAAATGATAGAGCTAAAACGAGATTTTATATCCCTAACAAGCACTTCCAGTAGAAGGTCATGCTATTTGGATTGAAAACTGCTCCTTCATTATTTTCAAAAGTGATGACAAAGATTTTTCAACCCTTTATGTAAAATGCCTTGATCTATATTGATGACATCCTGCTTTATAGTCTGAATGAAGAATCTCATGTTCGTCTCCTAGAAGAATTTAAATCCCTTATTCTCAGACATAGAATAATGCTTTCAAAAAGGAAGATGCAAATCAATAAACCAGAAATTTAATTTCTGGAAATAACCTTGAAAGATGGATAATATTCTCCAGGAACACATATTACACAAGAACTTCTTAAATTTTTAGATGAAAACCTGTCTAAAAAGCAGGTTTAACAATTCTTAAAGATTGTTAATTATCTTAAAGATTTTATTCCCAAAGTTTCTAAGTATATTAACCCCTTAAGAAAGATGCTCAAGAAAGAACCTCTAACATGGTCATCTCCTCAGACAAGGGCTGTACAATGTTTAAAGGAAATGTTACAAAATTTGCCTCCACTCCAAATTCCATCTGATGGAAAGCGAATCCTACATACAGATGCCAGTGACAAATATTGGGTGTAATACTATTTGTGTAACACCCCTTACCCGAAACTGTCACCGAAATCGAGTTATAAGCGTTGCCGAACTTACCAGAGTACAGACTAAAGTTTGCTTACAGTTTAATTCATAACTACCCTTATCGAGGATTTTCTATCATAATACAAACATTACAGATGATTAGGATTCGAATCCTATCATATCGGAAACCCAAAAAATTTTTCACTCTTAAAACAACATCACACGGCCGTGTGACTATTGACACGGCCGTGTGAAGAGACCGTGTGGCCTTCATATGCCCATGCCTAGCGACCATGGACTAAACTATCCAATTGGCCACGGTCACACCGCACGGTCGTTTGGGGACCGTGTACCCCACACGGTGGAGACATACGACCGTGTCTCTTGCCTGTGTGGTACCCTAAATAAAACTTTCAGGTGCAGGGGAGGCACGGTCTGAGCGCACGCCCGTACCACCCGTTCGTGAAGTAGTCTGCCAAATCACACACGGTCATAGCACACGTCCGTGTGCCTTGCCGTGCAGGCCGTGCTAGGCTATTTACCAAGCCTTGGCCTCCCTAAAATACAAATAGATACACATACCATTCATCTCAACCTATTCCAATAACATATACTCAAAATGACTACATATATGAACACTATTTACAGAATGAATATCACATATAAACCTATACTATTTGACTTACAAAACAATACTTATACAATGACTAGCCACGTATACATGCCAAGATCAAAATATCAAAATCATGTATACATATACCAAAGTAACTTGATAGTGTAAGACGAGCCTCCTTTGATCACAAATCCAAGTATACTTTGTGCTCGTTAATCTATAAGGAAAGGGAAAAAGAAGGGGAGTAAGCTACAAATAGCTTAGTAAGTCAAAAGTAAGTCAATAGCATCTATGCGATAACTAATTAAGCCATTTAATTTCCATATAGTACATCTGCAACAATCACATTACTTACTCATTCACCTCCTTACCAAATTGTCCAAATATAGACATCCATACACATATCATAATCAGTTCGTTTTCAGTTACTTAACCTGCAGAATTGCTTCACATAATAACATTAATCCCGTTGAACATTCAGAACAGAAACGGATACACAGAGGTTAGTACAAAAGTGCCTCACAGAAATGTAGTCGAAGCCATTATAGAGTTATGGCAAAAGCCATCAGAATACGTAGCCGAAGCTACCAAAATATGTAGCCGAAGCTACTTCAGATCACAGAATGCAGACGTAATCCACGGGCCTGCTCACACAAGCTGACAGGTGACTTCAACACATGCAAGTACACCCAGCACCCGGGATACAGAATCAGACAGAATCAAAGATCTTCAAGTGACATGTCACCCATATCTAGATACATTCTTACAGTTCAAACGGGATTTACAAAATATAATATCATACAATTTCATAATTCGTAATTTACATTCACATTTTTCTCACATAGAAACCATCAAATAATTTACAATGATATAAGAGTGCTATAATTTACACATGACTTACCTCGATAACAAAACGACTAAACCTCGAATTAGTCGACTACCTTTTCTTTTCCGCGATCTCGATCGCTTTCTCTTCTTTCTTGATCTAAATAGACACCTTTAACACATTTTATCAATTCCTTACTCAAATTCGTTCACAATTTGGACTTTTGACAAAATGACCATTTTGCCTCTAGTCTCGTAAACTTAATTTCACTCTATTTTCTTAGCAATTTAGACTTAGCTAAATCTTTTTAATAATAATCCAAGAATCACACATTTTCACATACTTATGAACAAATTTTCATTTTTCTCATCTTAGTCCCTTAGGGGCATTTTTATCGAAACTACTTAGAAAAACTCGTAAATAACACTTCAAGAACTCATTTTTTACCATTACCCATCAAATCACAAATTTCTCAAGAATAGGTAAATTTTTAGAACTCAATATATTTTCAAATAAATGGTAAAATCATGAAATTTAAGCTTAAAGAAACTCAAAAATACGAAAATAGTCAAAAACGAGGCAAGATTGCACTTACAATTTGCTTGAAAAAGCTCAATACCCTTGAGCTATGGTGGAGAGAAATTTCAGCAGGCAACTAAGGAAGAAGATGAAGACTTTTCATCTTTCTTTCATCTTTTTATTTTGTTTTTAGTTAAATGGACAAAAATACCCTTAATGACTATCACACACAAAATTTTCTAGAATGCCCATATGTGTCTATACTATTTTCTAATGGTCTATTTGCCATTTAAAGACATCTAGTTCAAACCCTCATTTCAAATAGGTACTTATACTATATATCTCACATTTTTCAAACAATACAATTTAGTCCCAAAAATAAAATTGGGCACTTTATCGATAAAATTTTCAAACCATATTTTCACAACAATAATTTATCTATCAGACATTATTAGAATTTTACTCAATTCAAAATTTTATACTTCGGATTTGTGGTTACGAAACCACTATTCCGATTAGACCCTATTTTGGGCTGTCACAATTTGAAGAAAAGCAAAGAAAGAGTCACCTTTGTGGATTCAAAAGTGATAGATTTTCTGAAATTGAAATTCATTACCATTCCACCTTTAAAGAAATTCTAGCAGTTAAAAAATGTATCTCAAAATTTGAATTTTATCTTGCTGGATGTCATTTTCTTGTTAAAATGAATATGTCTTCTTCCCACAAATGCTCAAATTTAAAGAAAAGACAGTCCGATACCCTCAGCTCCTTAGATGGGCTGAATGATTTTTTAAATTCTCTTTTAACGCTAAACACATCAAAAGAAAAGACAACATTCTTACTGACTTCCTTTCTAGGCCCAAGATTGAAATCTTTGCTTCAAAAGAACTTCATCCAATTAGCCCAAGTCTATAATGATGTATAGGCCATCCTCATCATCTTTAACCTTACCCACTTCTTATCCAATCACCCCTAACTTTAATCCAAAATTTTCACCAGAAGTCATGAACCTTGTTCATCAAAAAACTTTCCATCAAAAGGCCAAGAAAATGATGTTAGAATATCAAATTCAAGTTTTTAAAAATTTTGAGGGACTTATTCTTAAACCTTAGGGTATACATCCAGAATATCCATTCATACATCCAATCAAGTTTGAGTTTGTTGAACAATTGGAGGAATTAAAATGGTTTTTATGGTATATCGCTCATCTCTATTATATTGTCATTCAATTTTTTGTTCTTGATTTTCATTATTATTTAACAAAAGTTGTTCGAGGAAACATTGAACCTGAACATCAGAATTTCTTTACTTTTATGAGTTGGTTTCATTCCTTGACATAATGGTTAAACATGATAGATCAGTCTTATCATGAAAAATTAAAGTGTTATATGGTAATTATCTTCTACAAGCCTCAATATTTCATGCAATGTGGAAGATCAATCCAACTAGGATCTTTTCCTACCGCTTGAATTTACAGAGTTTTCTCTGATGATTATAGAGAGATTCAGAAATTCCTTTGCCAACTCAACAAGGTCATTCCATTTGAAATATGTCCTCCTCTATATGTCACTTCTCCATCGAATACTTAGCCAGTTCAGCATAAACCTTATCATGAAAAAATTTTAAAAGCCATTCAAGAATATTATGAGAGTATTCCAAATCCAACAAAATGGTCTCAAGACTATCATTGGTACTGCAGTCAAAACAATCTTGAAAGGATAAGGATTCAATATGAAGGTAAGGATGAAGATTTTAATCTAGATACATACCATGATGCTCTCCAATTGAAAATTTATCAGAAAAAGCAAGAAAAGCATAATCGTATCATTGATCTTAACCTCACATCAAATGAGTCCACTAACTATGATTAAAAGAGGAATCTTACTGTTTGTTTTCCATAAATATGTTTTGGAATTTTACTTTTACTGTTTGCTTTCAATAAAGATGTCTTGTACTGTTCTCTTGATGTAAAATATTTGTACCGTAGGTTTGTTTGTGTGTAAGCCTCTTCATCTATATAAGAAGAAGCTATATCCTCTTGTAAGATAGATCGGAAGAAATCAACAAAAATATTAGTGTGTTTGCTGTCTATGGCTTTCTAAATTCTCCTACTTTTTCTCTGGATAAGTTAAAATTATGAGTTACCAATGAGTTTTGATAGAGGCTCTGTGCTTGCCATACACATAGATCCTGCACATCAAAAATATTAAACTCTGACCAAAGATGTAATGCTATTGAGGATTTAAGAAGTTTCTTGGATTAAGGCTTAGTTTGGATGGGCGGTGTGTTTACCTCCGGTGAGGTTAAAAACAGCAGTGACGGGGAGATTAGTTACTATATAGCGGTGAGATTAGATACTGTAGCAGTGATATTAGAAATAGCGGTGGAATGTGTGTTTGGATTCAAACACAGTTATAGCAGTGAAGTGAGAATAGAAAATGACTTTTAAGAACATCATATTAGAATTGATATATATCAATTTTTTTTAAATTATTTTACTTTTATAAAATTATTAAAATATGTGAATTTATAAACTTATTTAATAAAATATTAAAATGTGTCTTTTGATATTTTATTTATTATCCTATAAATTATCGTATTTGTATTTATCTAAATGATAGTTATAACATTAAAACACCTCAATTATTATTTACTATTATCCTATAAACTATAATATTTATTAATTTATTATATAATATAAGTATTTATCCAACTTGTAGTTTACTCTTTGGTTCTGGCGCTTATTTCCCCTCTTACCCAGACTCCCCTATAATCATAAACAATAACCCTATTAGAAACTCTAAAGAACACACATGTTTCATCACTTCTCCAATATCCAGATACAAAAAAAAAAAAAAATTGTTTCTAAGGCATAAGGTCAAAAACCAGTGTTGTATCAGTTAACAGTAAGGAAAATGAAAGGAAATACCAGTTTTGAGGTGCAAAGAACAGAAGCAGAAGAAAGAGCATTAGCAGAGGCCATGGGTAAAATAGAAAGGGCAATGGATAAAATTAGAAAAAAGGGATGCATTGAGTGTATTGAAGCAAAAACCATCAGTGAGCAACTGGAGGTGCAGCACAGTGATCAATCCACTGGACAACTGGAGGTATAATTCAAACACCTCATCAGTGAGATTGAACTAAAAAAGTGGTTTAAACACACTGAAATAGAGCTAACTGGTCATCCAAAGGAAGCCTAAGAATTTGTAGCTAAAAAGCAATGCCTGTCTTAATGACCGAAAGGAAAAAATGGTCAGATTTTTGGCATAGCATACTTGCTACAAGTTCTTTGTTCTTGAATCTCGTCCTATATCCTCTTCCTAAAATATTGTTTAAACTATTTAATTTTTTTTAAATGTAAAATTATAAAAAGTAAGTAGATATTCATATAATGAAATTTGTTATTCTTAAAATCTTTTTACAATTAAACCAGATTTCGATTACCTAGTAACATCAACGAAGCATGCTTTCGCGCACACCCTTGGCAGTTTCGGCCAAGCCAAAATAATTTCCTGAAAGGCCAACCAAGCATTACATCGCCAGAATATTAAAAGTAGATAATGGGTACAAACTATTTAGTTTCTCACCATTAGGATCAGGAGACAGCAAATAAATATAAGAAATAAAAGTGAAAAAAAAAATTAAACCATTTAACGTGAATATATTCCAATTTCTAAATGGTGTTTAAAAATTTCAGTAACTTCCTCAGTACATTGAGATCTTTAAATAGAAAAAAAAGTATGCCCAGAAATGTAGTGATGGAATTGAGGACTTAACCCCTGGAATTCCCTCAAAGGGATTTATATTAAAGAGTGACAAAAAAAATTCTAAATGGGGTGCCTTCTGAGACTAAATGGAACTCCTTGCCTTAAATAGCCAAACTGGAGTTGGAACATAACCAGGCCCCAAGCTGCATTTTTTTGTAATCCATGGGCGTATACAGTGTACATTATACCATTTTCCTGCACTGCTGCATACTGGGAGAAAGCATTAACTGAGGTAAAGAATGACCGGATCTAGATCTGGAAAAGAGTAACTATAATATTTGAGATGTAGTATCATCTGGAATGCTCTGTAAAAACATAGCCCTAGCAGCCGGATCGGTTGAAAACCGTCCTAGCACTGCAATGGTAGCTGTGTTACTGCCGAACTTCTCAATCCCTCTAGAAATCATACAGGTGTGGTTAGCCTCCACAACTACCATGACATCCCCACCTAGGATCGATGAAACTGTTTCGGCTATTTGCCTGGTCAGCCTTTCTTGCACTTGGAGCTTGAAACCGTAAAAATGTACTATTGACCGCAAAAGGGACTTCCCAAGGTGATTGATTCCTTTAGGGCAGAAGTATCCAATATGGACCACACCATAAAAGGGAAGTAGGTGATGCTCACATTGTGACCAGAATGAGAGGTTCAACTCTGAATGCATCTGTTCGTTGTTGCGGGAGCTGATTTCCCCATTAGGTTTGAGAAGATCGGATATGCCACAAGCGAAGCCATTCAGCTTCATCTCCAACTTCGTATTTTCAAAGTTCATCAACCACCTCACAAAATGGCTAGGTGTTTCCACAAGCTCTTTTCTTAATGGATCTTCACCCAAAGATCTGAGTATTGATGCTACTGCAGCAACCATTTCAGGCTTGGCCGCTACAAGCTCAGACGGAATCTTAGCCATAGATGAAGAACTTGAAGGGCACCAACTTTGATTAACTGAGTCCCTGGTTAGAGTTCTATCCACAGTCACACCTCTGAATTTCAAAAGACCAAGAAAATCACTCCAAGCATCAGCATTTTCATTTCCAAAAACCCCTGAACCCGAAGACACCAGGACTTTTACCCATCCTTGATGCTTTGAGTCAAGGAGGACTGACTCCACATTCGGGAAATGAATATGCAAACACTCAAGTATCACGGCAACCCCTGCCGGCTTGATTCCATGGTGCAGAGCTGAACATATTTCATCTGCTAAACGCTGTGGGTCTTGCAGTCGTTTCGCGAAAACATCAGCTACTCTAGACAGTTTGCTTAATCCCACAACCTGCTGACCGGATGGCACGTAACCTACATGACACTTAAGCTGAAATGGGAGCAAGCACGACTCACAATACGAGAACAGATCAAGATTCCGAACAATCACAAGCCCACCTACTCCTCCAGCATGACCAACTCCATCATGTAAACCCACTTCAGGGAATAAAGCTCCCTGAACAATATCCTTTACTTTTTGCTTGTAACCTAAGAAGGCAATAGAAAAGCCTTGGATCAAAATATGAGACTACAACAACATATATAAACACATATACATGTAATGAGCAAACACAATCTTATATTCAATGGAGCCCAAAACATACTAAATCGACAAAGCCAAAAAAAATTAATACTTCAAAAGCCTTCAGCTTTCATTTTTGGCTTTTTCCTAAGCGGTAAGTCCCATTTAGCAAAGAACAGTGAACTAATAAATGAAAGCCATTTGCATGTTGGTGGTTCATCAGCACTAATAAGACCTTGGAACTAAACTAAACGAACCCTGTGCTTATTGATTGCAAAATATAAAAGGAAGAGCTAAAAACAAAATCTTTGAGTAAAAATTAGGTAATTAAGAACCTTCCCGAACCAAGTCTGCATATTATAAGCAAAGCAAAAAATACAGATCTCAGAAAATTTACTCTAATTACAATAGTATTAAACTAGAATTTGGGATAAAAAAAAAAACACCTCTTGTTCCTTCTCGAAGTGCCTTGGCAACACGAAAGGGAGTTTTCTTAAGGCCATCTCTGTTAACATCCTCACCCAAACCCTGCAATAGAACTTTCACAGCATCCTCAATAGCTATAGTTTCAGGCTCTTTCTCACTTACATCCAACTTCATTCCATTCTCAATCTCAACACATAAATGGCCCTCATCCAAAGAGCCCATTGACAAAACCACACAACAAAAAACAACAATGGGAATTAAAGAATAAAAAAAAAAAAGCAATGAAAAATACCAAAACCTTGATTCGACCAAAAAAAGAAAAAATCCACCACAGATTCGGAATGTTAATTGGAAACCCAGATGCAGAAAACGTAAAAAAAGAAAGATATGGATAAAGACAGAAGGAGATAAGAGGCAGAGGAGGAGAGGGCGAAGCGAATAGAATGGATACGTAGGGTTGCCGTTAGTCCTTGAAATGTGTGGATCTTCTCCTACTCCTATGTTATATATATATATATATACACATACACATATATATTATAAAATATTAAAAATTTGCATCCAAAAAAATATTTAAATAAAAAAATGTAAAACCAATAAATTTATGTGGGGAAAAAAAGAAGAATTTTAATTGAGAACCAAAATCCAATGTATTTAAGAACTGAAGCTTTTGTTATCATCAATAAAGAGCCAACTTCACACAAAGACACCCATGGCGATGGCGGTGGCCCGCTTCAATCAAGCGATTGTGAAAAGAGAAGTTTTGGTTGTGACTGTGGAGCACCTTAAAAAATTATTATCATTATTATTTATACTACTAAAATTTCAAAAATCCACATGTTTTGGAAAATATCATTTAGGTTGAACAATTTTTCTTTTAAATTATTAATAAATTTATCAATTAAAATTAAAATATTTTTTAACAAGATATAAACTACAATCAATTACAAGCTAACAGTAGGATCAAAGTCGGATAACCGAAAACATCTATCGCTCCGCATCTGATCATCAATTGAAGGGGGAACCACATGAAAAATTCTTGTGATAATGGAAGAACCTTTCATCAAGTTAGCTAAATTATCAACAGCAAAACTCACCTTTCTAGATACTTGTTTTATGAGTGCTCTCCACTCGCGTTTGTATAGTTCTTGGATATGCAAATTCAAATCTATATTTGAATGTCATTTTATAATCTCAATGAACACATTTGATAGCTAAAGTACAATCTGTTTCAATAATAACCTTTACCCATTAGTTAATTGAAGGCTATCATAAATGGCCTAAAGCTTAGTTTGCAGCACACTAGATCTCCCAATATTTCTTCCTAATCCCCACATATCTACCTTGTAACAATAATTAAAATAATTATTTAGTACACTTTTATTCCAAAAACGAGTTTTAAATTTTGTCACACGATCTTGTAAAAATATAATGACACATTGAAAAATCTCAATCCTACTTGTAGAATAAAAAATTTCTATATTAAATAATTATCCTTAAAATTCATATTAGCATCTGATGGTTAAATACATAACACTCTAGAAGAGAATTTAGGTTTGAACCCTAAATATAATATTATTGAAAAAAAAAATCATAAATCCAGGGATGAAATCAAAAATAATTTTTTAAAGGAGGTCAAAATCAAATTATAATTTTTACTATAGAAAAAATGCAATTCCACTATTTTAATAGACTATATTCTTATAATTATCAAATGATTAAATTATTTTTTTATATTTTTAGGGGACCAAAGTACTAATTTAAAATTTTAAAAATTATAGAGTATCATATAAAAAAAATTCATTTTAAAAGAGCCGAAACCTCTACCACCTTATTTTGCCGCTGCGTAAACTCTAAAAAAATAATCATTCATTAACTAGACATAAAGGATTTCTTAATCATACCATAAAAATGTTAGTTAATTTGTAAGATGAAGTTGAATATCGCTTTTTTAAGGCTAAAAATTAGAGTTAAAATTTAACCATTTGATACAAGTAAAAAGAGAGATAGGGAAAGGTAAAGGAGATGTGTGGGTCAAAAAGGAAAAATTGATGGTTACCAAAGGTAGGAGAGATTGGAACGTCTCACTCTCACCAACCCACCAACCCAATTTAAACAAACCTCAAGAGTGAATTATTATGCTTTAAAAATATTTTCAAATATATATGATTTCAAATTTATATGCTTTAATATTGAATTAGTTATATTGTAATAAGATTTTAATTTGATATTATTAATTTTTTTAATTTAACTCAAACAATTTCATTCGATTCGACCAAACATTTAATTCGAGTTATTCGAAAAACTAAATAAGAAAAGGTAAAATTACGTCGTTTTGATAAATGTTTACTTTATCTAAAATTAAAAGTCAAAACTATCAAATTAAAAGAAAAAATTATGTTGTTTTGATAAATATTTACTAAGTCGTCTTACTTTCCTTCCCGAATCGCCCCACTTTCCCTTTTTCCTTTACTCAAAATTAATTTAAAAGTTTGTACATTAAAATTTTAAGATTTATGAATTTTATATATAAATTACCATGTATTTTAAAATTGGTGTCCACATTGTATAACATTCGCCCCCTTGGCAAAATTCTATTTCATATAATTCACCCCCTTAAGCCATAAAATTATACTTTATATTAACAAAATATTTTTCTGTTTTTAATTATATAACTTTAATAATAATAACTAAACATTAATGAATGATATGCTTTGAAAGACTAAACTTAGAAGCCCAATATAAACTTTAAAGCCAAATTCTAGAATCAATTGATTTGGCTCATACCCATACATATTAGGTTAGTAATTTTCTTATATTTTGATTTGTATATATTGCTAATGAATTTTCTTCTTCTAATAAGTTGTCGATACTGCTGAGAGATAAAGAAACGAGTTTGATGCTGAGATTGAGAGTATAGAGTAAAAAAATACAAATAATCTTCCTCTTACACAAAAAACCTCTCGATAAATATTTTTGCATAAATTATATTATTTATTTATTTGATTTTTTCCCTTTTTCCTAATATGTTGTTTAATATATTATTACAGTCTTCAAGTTTTTTGATTAAATTACGATCAACAAAAAAATCGAATCTTTTTTTAAGAAAAGGGCGTCAGAAAACAATAATGATCAATCGATATCTCAACCTTCTGTTATTAGTGGAGAAAAATTAAATATCGGACATTCCTAAACTCCTGAACGAGATATCAGATTTTCTCAATCTCAAGCTCTTGAACGTTGTATCGAGTCTTCCCAAGCTCTCGAATGAGATATCAGAGCTCCTCAATCCCAAGATCCTGAATAAGAATATTTTTTTACAGATCTTATCATTTATAAGTTCAATCTTATTAAAAAGTGAAGAATGCAATTTAAGATACCTAGTACTGAGAAATAGGACTCAAGTCAAGTTATTTTTTTAATTTAATTTTTAAAATTATAATTATATTTATGAAAATTTTAGTACATAATTATTCTTTTTTACATATTGAAAAGAAATATTTAATTTTATATAATGTGATTTTTTAAAATTTTTATAATAAAATTGTTTATATTTTTTAAAAATATTAAATTAATTTATTTAATAAAAAAATATTCGAGAAAAATTATTTTTTTTTACATTAAGAAAAAAATTCTAGAACTGTCTGTATGGCTACGGCCAAGTTGGGTGTCATGATTTTAACATGATCATTGTCTGCCGCCAATATTTTACTATTTGTCTTTTTCCTTTCATCAATTTGGGGGTAGGTTCCATCTTTGTGTCCCTGGTAAAGTCAATGTCATGAGAAATGAAAATAAAACAACCAAAATTACTAGTACGACTTTAACTAAAAGTTAAAAAAAAAAAAGTGTCATTATTCGAATTAAATAAAAATTTAATTTATAATATTTTTAGTTATTATGATATATAAATAAATATTACACAAGAATTATTGGTCATCTTTTATTTGTTTGAAAAATAATTTTTCAAAAATATTTATAAAAAAAATTGAAACATTATTACTCTAAAATCAATAAACAAAGTTATTTTATCAAAATAAAATCCAAAATATTAAAACTCAAAATTTGTATATAAAATAAAATTGCAGCTTAAACAAAACATCATTCAAGAACACATCACATGGGGGTAACATGGAGATTCTAAGAGATTTGTAGGTTTGATTAAGAAAGATAGAATTTTGGTTGCTTTTTCAATCACTTAAAGTGGGTAGTATTGTCTTACTCTTTGCAGCAATCGCTTAGAAGTAAAATCAAAAGCAACAACTATACTTTAAAATAATTTTATTATTAATAATGATGAAGATGATGGACCCGTTGAAGGTCTTTAAACCAAAATAAATAAATCGTACAAGAGGATTAACAGAAATAGATTATCTCTTTTCTAAATTTTTGGCTCATTTAAAGGTTGGTTCGAAAAATGAGATGATTTAAGTAAAAATATAAGTTTAATAAATCAGCTTTTGTAAAAAATAAGACTCTTTAGAAAACGGGTTAAGCATTAAGTAAAACTTTTTTGGCTTGTCTCGAAATTGCAAAAAAAAAATTATTGTTTTCTTGCTGTTTTTTTATTGTTTTGCTGTCATTTCACTATTATATTGCTACTATTTGGTTGTTATTTTTTGGATATTATATAACTATTATTTTATTGTTAATTTTGCTACTATTTTAGAAGTATTTGCTTATTAACTTGCACATATGTTAGTGTTTTTGATGTATTATATATATTTTTAAAAATTATATAAAAAAATTAATATGAACAAGCTGGATCGGGCCGAGCTATGACAAAAATTTAGGCCTATTTTTCAAGTCATGCCCGAGCTTAAAATTCTGTTAATGTCAGGCCTGAACCTAGCCCGACCTACAATCCTACTACAAGAACTCTTATTGAAAAATAATAAAAATAAATAAAACAATAGATGTGTGTTTAATCAATGAACACTTTACGTATTTAGAATATAATCGTGTATTTAAAAATAAAATGCAATAAATAATGAAATACAATGTTTGAAAATAATAATAATAGTAGTCATTTAGTAAAATGATATAATAGTTATTTCTTAATATGAGTACAACTCAATTAATCTGTGACATTAATTCAATCAAAGATTTTATTAATAGTATAGGTAAAACTATATCGAAGAATATCGATGTGGTTTTCTCAACAACTAATGTTGTTTTTTTTTCTTTTTTAAATCTAATTAGTTTGGTAGGCAATTTAAGTAGATCATATTTGACTTTAGGCCAAGATTTTTCGTTATGATTAAGTCAAAGTAGGGTGTTAGAGATCAATGAATCTTATAAATTCCATGTCAATTTGGATTGTTGTTGGCCAGTTGCCACCAAGTCCCATATAAGCACCACACCAACTCCTATGGGTTAGTGTCGAATTGACTACACCCACAACAAAAGTTTTCTTGATGAAGAAATGGTAAAATATATCGGTGGTCCCTTTGTAATAAGAAGAAATGCATTTTCATCCTTTTATTTTATGTTTGATGTAAGCAAAAATAACTGTTTAAACGTTAATGTGCAGCAGAAAAGATCGAACATAAACACTTCTATTCATCACCTAAATCAAATGTCAAAATCGTAACGTTGTAATACAACTAATCGAGCGCGTCAAACAACCAACGAGGACATTAAACTTATATATGGAAACACGAAAATCAAAAAACACCAAAATCTTCTAAACACTCGAAAAATCTCACTAGATGAAATTGTTTTCAAATTTTATTTTTTGATACTTTGAGACCTTATGCTTCAGGGTATTTATACTAGTGGTTCCCCGTAAAAACCACCAACCCCACTATCAGACAAACAAAAACTGTGAAAGTAGTGGGCAACAAAATGTGGACATGTGCGAGTGATCCCACAAAACATGGGAATGTGGGAGGTTTTCCCACGAACCAACTCCAACATTTGAAGCATTTTTTTAAAAACATCTTTGTGTGTTAGATATGGAGAAAACAAATGTAAAAAGTTCAAACCGTGTAAAAAACAGAGTAGTTAACATGCTCGCATGTTAACATCATTAAAATATGCTTCAAGCTCATGTACTTGTCGTATATTTAGAATTTAATCAATTTATTTTTATTTCTTGATTCAAAAATTTAGTTTTAATTATTAACACCGTTAAAATCATTCTGTTAAATTTGTTGATGTGATATTTTAAAATAATAAAAATACTTATTTTGTAGTCATATAATAAAAGAAATGATGTAGTAATGGGCTTGAAATTAATAGAAAAATTTTAATAATATTAATAATAGGATTTTTATTTTTAAATCCAAATAGTTAAGGGGTTAAATTCTTAAAAATAAAAATAGAGAGACTAAATTTTAAATTTACAAAAATTACATGAACCTATAATAAATTTTAACCATTTGTAAAATATGACATGGCTTAATTAAGTGCCATGATAAAAAAGAAGAAGAAGAAAACTTGGTGTGTAAAATCTATTTAACCCAAAAACCAACCCAAACCTAAAAACTAAATCCACTGCGGAAACCCACACAAAACATATCTAAACCCACTAACCAAAACCATCTGATTGGGATTTCGGGATTTTCTTAGTGGGTTTCCAGTAGTGTTTTTGGGGTTGAGTTGGTTCACGGGTTAAATGGTTTTAATGCAATATGAGCAAAGTCCACATCATTTGTGGTCAAATTTTAAATAAGGTCCCTATACTATGTTTTCTTTTGCAATTTTAGTCAAGTTTCTACTTTTATAAATTAAAAAAAAAAACATATTTCTTGGCGAAGTAAGAAACTTCCCGAAATGTGCTTATTTTTAAATTTAGGTGGAACTAATTTAAATTTATTTGTGTACTTTGACCTAATAAAATGACATGTTCGCAATTTACACACTACTTAATAGAAAATTGTACAACATAGATAACGAGATTAATGAAATGTGAAAATTGAATAAAAAAAATTAAAGTTCGATGCATACAAATACATCAATTTAAAGTTGATGTATAACATTACAAAATTTATTAAAGTTTATGGATAATTTTAATATATATATATTTTTATAATTAGATAACTTTTTGCACATTTAAAAACAAAAAAGAAAAGAAAAAATTAATATTTTTCATGTGAAAAGATGTGAAATTAAAGTTCAAAATTGGAAAAAATAAATATCGGTTAAAATAGTTGTCAAACACTCGTTTAACATGAGTTTAAATCATATAATCTTGTTTCTATTTCAATATTATATAAAAAATAATTTATTTTAAAGATTCAAGATATTATTATAGCCACATGTTTTTATTTATTTATTTGAATAAAAGTATCATCTAATTACAATTTTAAAAATTAGTGATGGGAATTTATTTATTACAGGGAGTTTAAAGAGAAACTAGATGGTAATACAAATTTACAAAATGAAACTAGTAGCAAAAGGAAAAGTTTTATAAAATAGGGGAGGGTGGTGGATGAGAAGTAATTTCGAGAAAAATTTCAAAACTAACTTTTGTGCCCTTCTTAGGCTTCCTCCATCTCCTTTTATAGGAGAAATTCTGAACTTTGATTAATTTCATTTGAATCTGTAACACCCCTTACCCGAGACCGTCGCCGGAGTCGAGCACGAGGCGTTACCGGACTTAACTTACTCAATCGGGCATAAAAATTTGCTTTTAAAATTAATTTATTTTCATTCATTCAATAAGTCCCTAAGAAGGGTCATCGGGACCCTAAATCATGCTATTGAAATAGTTCGGGGCCAAACCGAGATCAATAAATTTTTTTCGATTGCTTAAACGAACTAAAATAAATTATTTCTCTGTTCCTTATAAAGCTATCCAACTGCATCACAGTCACTAAATAAATCATAAATCGAGTTACGGAACTTGAAATTCAATTCCGTAAATTTTCCCTAAAACTAGACTCATATACCTTCTTACTAATTTTTTTATAGAATTTTTAGTTTAGCAAATTAGTACAGTTTATTAGTTAAAGTCTCTCCTGTTACGTAGTTCAACTACTCTGACCTCTGTTCACTACGAATTATTTTCTCTCTGTCCAAAATTCAAATAGGTATGCCGTTTATTTCATTTGAAACTAGACTCAATAAGGAATCTAAGCATTTAAACTATAATGCTTAATCATTTATGCACAACTTATGGTGAATTTTTAAAGTCAGAACAGGGGATCACAAAGTCAATCTGGAGCAGTCTCACTCAATTGCAAATAACTCATAATATAAAACTCTTTTACTTGCTCTGTTTCTTCCACATGAAAATAGACTCATTAAGCTTTTACTTCATGTCTCATTCACTATTTAATTCCATTTCTACTATTTTTAGTGATTTTTCAAAATCACGTCATTACTGCTGTTTGAGTCTGTTTTTAAGCTATTTTCACCTTTTTCATGGTTTCCATATGATAATTACCATTTAGGCATACATAGTATTAAACCTATGTTTGATTAGTCATTCCAATAGCTAATCATCAACAAGTATTTACATACCATTCATTAAACATATACTAAGGACATTCATACCAAAAGAAACCAAGTCCCTATACATGCCATACGCAAATGAAACGTCTAGCTATACCAAAATGATCCTGTTGATAGTGTGACTAGATCTCCGACGTTCCTTGCGATCCCTGAGTTGGCTTGGCAAGAACTATAAAAAGAAGGAAAATAAAGAGAGTAAGCACTAAGCTTAGTAAGTTTACAAGTAAATAAATCACAACATTCACCCTAAATAATAGTTAATCATAGTATCATCAAGCATCATAAGCTTTCCTTACACCTCATTTCTTACCCTCTTCCTTATTCACTTACTTTCTTTCTTACTTGATTATTCAATAAACTCATGAATATAACTTACCTTTCATTTGCTGAGGATTTTCTGTAATTGAACCTGATAATAGCTTGTCAATGCCATGTTCTAGACATGTCTTGCATGAGATGTTCCCTGTCCTACCAAAGCCATACTTTTAATATGGACTTACATGGGATATTCCTGTCTTGTCTGGTAACCCAAAATGTCATGACATTCCGTATCCCAAACATTCCTAGAGTTCAAACGGGGCTTTCTGATACTTTTTCTCTGTCATCTCATCTTTGGTTCAACTTCGAATATTTTCATAAAGTAAATATATACATGCTGGAAATTAACAAAATTAATGTAAAATAATGAAATATTGAATTTATTTACCATAAACTTACCTCGATACAAAATACGGTTAAACTGGACAATTTAGTCCTTTACATTTTCCTTTCCCCAATCTACTCCTGAATTTCATTCTTCTTGATCTATAATAGCAATTTAGCTTATTTAATACTCACATTTATCAAACAGCCCTTAACTCGAACTTTGGAAAAATTACATTTTTGCCCCTAAACTTTTGCATATTTACACTTTTGCCCCAAGGCTCGGAAATTAAACTTTATCCAAAATTCTTATGTTTTAGGACATGCTGATCATTTATTTACCAACAACAACCTCAAATTCCCACTATAACATGTACTTATGAGCAATATGTATTTTTACCGATTAAGCCCTTTTACTCGTTTTTACTTAAAACCGAGTAGCACAAGTTGTCTAGCATAATTTAAAACCTCATATTCTATCATAAAACACCAAAATAAACAAATTTCACCTATGGGTATTTTTCCAAATATGAACCCTAGGTTGAATTATTTCTAGCATAAGCTAAATCGAGCTACCGGGATTCCAAAAACATAAAAATCATTAAAAACTGGCTTAGATGCACTTACCATGAAGCTTGGAAGTTGAAGAAACCCTAGCTATGGAGAGAGGTAAGGTTCGGCCAAGGCTTGAAGAAGATGAACACAATTTGGCCTTAATTTCCCTTTTAATTCATTTTAATTACCAAATGACCAAATACCATTAATGCCTTTCTTTGAAAATTTTCATGTACAAGCCCATTTTGTCCAAAATTTTAGAAATTGGTTAAATTCTATTTAAGACCCTCTAATTAATATTCCAAGACAATTTCATACTAAAAGCTTCTAGAATGCAAGTTTTGTAACTTATTCGATTTAGTCCCTAATTTCAAATTAAGCACTTTATGCATAGAATTTCTTCACGAAAGTTTCACAAAATCATGCAATCATATCGTAAATATCAAAATAATTATAAAATAATTATTTCTATTTCGGATTTGTGGTTTCGCAACCACTATTCCGTTCAAGCCCTATTTTGGGATGTTACAGAATCTCACACAGTTTTTTTGATAAGGATGATGTTCATCTTTGATTTGATGATATTTTTTGTCCTAATGTGGTTGCTTCAACGTTGCTTCTTTTTTTGTCTGGACATAAATGTGGTTGCTTCCACACGTTGCTTATTTTGTCTTTTCTTTTATCCTTCTTGGATATTATCTAAATTCATTTATTTAATTCCATCTAGATTTAATGAATCAATTGATAATCTTGGTAAGTTCTAACTTTTCCATATATTTTTTATTTCTTCAATTATGTGTGATGAAAAATTACCAATCACCATGCCAACTATCTTTTTTAATAGTTGAATGGATTCTTTACTTCTATCATCCTGGTGATATCTAACTCCAGCATCACATGTCAATATTCTTCTTCCATCAGTCTAAAAGCAAAAAGATTTTTGTTGAAGTAGATATTGGGCTTTGGTTATTAAATCTATTCCTGCTTGGATTTGATAATAACAAGATTATTGTAACACTTGTCAATATTTTTTGTCAATTGTTCTTTCTCGTTTTTAGCTGCTGATAGGTTGGGTCCTCCGATCATTTTTTTAATGATCCATATTTGATATAATTGATAAAATTTTTCTTTTTCAGCTATACCAATAAAGCTACTGATTTCAAGATAAAAGTAATAATAGAAATCATTTTCATATACCATACGTAATAACATAGTTTTAATAAATGCAAGAAAATCTTTTAATAAATTAAAAGAAAAATTTTGAACTGCTATTTCCCTAGCAAAACCCAATTCGATACTGCTTATATTAAATAGTTCATGATCGAGTCTAAACTTTATAGTAGGGAATTTTTCATCTAAATCATTTGTAAAAACATAAGCTTGTAGAAAGTATTCAGAAACAACTTTTTGAAATTGAGCTTGCTGGTTGCAAATAGCTCCATTTATTTTTGTAAATATTTCTACAAGCAAGATATTCCTAGCCTTATTATATAAACATAATCTAAACATTTTATTTATAACTGGGTTATTTGTTCCCTTGTTAATAAAATACTAGAATATATTAAGAGGATTATTTATCTCCTTAATATCTAAATAATTAATTTCTAGTTCTTCCCAATCTTGATATAAAATAGATTTCAATAATAAATTTTGAGCTTCTTGTTCTTTAGTTATTTTTTCGGCTAGAAATTGTGAAAGATTAGTAAGAGTTCTTCCGAAATTAGCTATTTGCTCAATAATATGGGTTTTCCATATTTCATTAGTAAAATTATATAATTCTAATGGTAAATCTAGATAATAAAAATATTTTATTTCTTGAATTTGTTGTGGTTTCAACAAATTTTCCGTTGCACAAAACTTTTTTGTTCCTTTTATGATTTCAGCATAACTAGCTTAGTATGCTGAATTTAAATCTTGAGACCAAGGTAGTTGATTTACTGGTTGTGATGTAAATGATAATTGGGTTCCAACTAGTTGTCTTACCATTGAATATGAAACATAATATCCTTGATTAGGATAAAAAGGTACTTAAGAATGAATTGTCACAAATCCTTGATTAGGATTTATTGATTTGAACGTGTTCCCTTTGTTGGGCTTTTTATGAACAGTAGTCTCTATTCACTGACTTTCTCTAGAGGTTGTTTATCTCTATCTATAAGGCCTGCTAAGATAATCAGTAATAATATTGTCAGTTCCTTTGACATATAAAACTTCAAAATTAAAAGTACATAATTCATTATACTATCTAATTATTTTAGGTATAATTTCCAAACTTTTATTAGTAAGGAAATATTTAATTGTCTGATTATCAGTTTTTATGATAAATTTTTCGGGTGCTAAATATATAAGAAAATTTTTTATTATATAAGAAAATTTTTTATTCCTTTCTTTATAGCTAATAATTCTTTTTCATATACGACATAATAATTTCATTAGGTTTAAATTTTCCCGAACTATATCCACATATTAATTTTTCGTTATTTATTGTTCTAGCTTTTAAAATACAACCCCAATAATTTTACGAGTCATCTGTTTCTTAAATTAATTTATCACATTTTTTAGGTAAATAAACTTTTAAAATTTGATTGATTCCAGATTTTAAATTTTTTATAATTTTCGAGTTTGTTTTAGACTAGATAAAGGATTTATCATTTTTTTAATTTTTCATATAACATATAAGTTAGGAAATAAATTTCTTCCATAATTTATAATTCCTAGAAATTGTTGAAGCTGCTTTTTATCTTCAAATTTTTCATGGAATTTTTTTTTATTTTTACTATAATATAATATTGTAGTTTAAGAAAATCTGCATAATTTTAATCCTAAAAATTTTATTTTTGTTTTTTTTAGCTCTATTTTCTTAGGACTTAGTATGATTCCATGTTTTATGAATTCTTAAAACATAATATTTAAATATTTTCTATGTGATTCTAATGTATCTAAAAATATCAAAATATCATCTATATAAACTACATAAAAAAAATTTATATTTATTAAATATAGAATCTATCCATCTTTGAAAGATTTGTGGTGCATTACATAATCCAAATGACATTACTTTCCATTGATAATGCCCATTAGGTGCACTAAAGGCTATCAAAGGTTTTGACTCTTCTGTTAGCATGATTTGCCAAAATCCTGATTTACAGTTAAATTTACTAAAACATTTCGTTTGTTTAGCCTGATTAATTAAATCATCCTTTCTTGGAATAAAATAACCATAAAAAATAATATTTTGATTTAATATTTTATAATTAATGACCATTTTTGCTTTTCCTATTTTTATTTTAGCATGATCTCTAACCATAAAGGCTTTGGACTAGAATGTAGATTATTAGTTTTTTTTCCATTAATCATCTTTCTAATAATTTCTTAATTTATATGTCAAATTCATCTATATCTTGTTTAGTATAGACCATAGGTTTAACTCTAATAATTTTATTGGGATTTTCTAATTTAATATCACAATATCTAGCTATTTTGCCATAATTTTAATGGTTCTTAACTAAAATTATTATCTAATATTTTAAACAACCAATGACTTGTTTCAAGTTGTTTAATTTGTTCTTTTCTTGGTTGTGAAATTTTTTTATCACATACAAATTTATGATTTTCTACTAATAGTATTTTTATAGAAGTTTTTTTCTACAGATAAAATAATTAAATTTCTATCAATAGAAAATGACAAATATTGATATATAAATTTATTACTTAATAATATATATCCATGCATTTATGGAAAACATAATATTTTAGGTATTACAAATCTTACATTATTTATGTAAATTGGTACGTTTCTAGCTTTATATTGTATTATAATTTCGTTACCATCTATTACTATAGCTCTTATTGGATGCTTCATAGGTTCCCATTTTTCTAAAGGATCACATTTTTTCTGCAATTACTAGTTGTAGCAGTATCTAGTAAAGTATGTAAAGAATATGTTTTATATTCTCCAAATTGAAATGTAATTTCAATATACGTGTAATATTTACTGGATTAGAAATTCGAAAATGTAATCACATCACTTGTTCCAAGTTTCATTTGTTGGAGTATTATTGAAGTTTGTATTTATTCTTTTTTAGTGTTTCTAGAAGATACAAAATTTCTACTTGGTTCTGTGAGAAAAATAGGAATATGAACTGTTTTCATTCCTATTGGTATTGAAGATATAGAACTTCTATTTGGATTTTCCTCATCTTCCTCTATTTGAGTATTTGAGGGTAAAACCAAATTATCATTTGTATTTATTATTTCTGTATTTTTAAAATATAATTTATTACCAGATGACACATATTCTATTACTTACTGGTTTAGAAGTAGTTGCACTATTTATCATTTCTATCATCCAATCTCTTGATATTGATAGATCTCTTAAATGTAATAATTTTGATTGTATTTCTATAGTGATTTTATTAGGTTCAAAGAGTTCAATAATTTTATTACTAATTTCTTTGATTTCTACTTCTGTTGTATTAGTATATTCATTAATAAAAGTCCAACTGATTACTAAATCTTTCGCTAAATCATTGATTTCAAATTTTTTGTCTGAATTCTAAGACATAAACATTTTTCTATTAAAGGATTTGTAATAGATATAAAGTAATTTGGTTTAACTTTAAATCCTATTACTCCTCCATACAAATTTGATTGAATTCCTCCAATGAGTACTTTTATTGGATTTTCAAATCTTTTGTGTAATAATACTGCTGTTATTGGTATATCATGTCATTTTCTAAACAATGCTCTTATAGTTATCATTATAATTCCTAAATGCATATATCTAACTTAGGGATATTTCTTTTTAATCCTCGTAATTCTGTCTTTAGTAAATAGTGGGATTTCTGTTAATCCGCCTCTAGTGTTTTTGGCAACTATATTACCAATTATTTTTTTTATGTCTTTGACGCCAGATTTTATATTTAGATATTTTATAAATTTCTTTTTTAGAAATATGATTTTTATTAATCTTTTCTATCATTTCATCATAAAAGTCTTTTTCTTCTTCGATTATATTGTCTAATTTTATATCTTGTCTTTTATTCTTAGGAATTTCTTCTAACTGATTATTAGAACTGCTTCCTATATTAAACATAAATATATATTCTTCATCACCTATATCAGAATTTATTAATTCGTATAATATTAATTCGTTTTTGATATTAATTCGTATAATATTTCTTCAGTATTTATTTCCTCTTCTGAACATATTTCTAAATCTTGTTCTTCAAATGTTTTAGTCATTTTTCTTACACTTTTTCTCTTATTAGGACAATTTGGTGTTATATGACCTTCTTCGTCACATATGAAACATTTACATTTTTGTTTTTTAGGATTTTTAAAAATTTTCTTCTAATGAATCTTTTCTTTTTTATTATAACCATAATTTTTCTTATTTCCTGGTTTCCATCTAACTGGCTTATATCTTCTATTTTTCTTTGTATGTTTTTTATAAGTATTTGGACGTATTGAATTACATCCAAATTCCTATTTATTTTCTAGAATTTTTGTACGATGCTTATTACTTAGGTTATGTTGAACTTGTTTAGACCCTTTACTTTGTAAGCAATAACTAGTTATTTTTTCTTTTGCAAAATTAATTCTATTTCCTATAGAATCTATAGTTTTTGAATCCACTCTAGATATTTTATTGTGTTTTTCTAAATAAGAATCATATTTTTTTATACAAATCTCATCCCATGGTTGTGGTAATTTATGGAAATATTATTTTTTTCCCAAAAATCTATATTTTTATTTTTTAGTTTTTGATATTCATGAAGAAATTTTTTAGAAAATTCTTCTAAATATCTAATATCATATAATTTAATTTTTGACAATACATAACTAGACAGATTATCTTGATCTTTTTTATCAGTATAGCCACAAAATTCTGTTTTTAGAATATAAGTTAAGCTTTTTAATAGATCTTTGGAAGTTTGAATTTGGTTGATTGACTACCCTTCTTGTTCTTTTCATTTTCTGATTCTTCCCATCTTTTTAGGAATTGTAGGACATCTTCTTGAAATGTTTCAACAAAATAATTTAAATTTTTTTCTTTTGACCACATGTTGTTAACAACTATAGTCATAGACTGTGCCCAATCATAGTCTGCTATAGGAATATTAGTTAGATCTAAATATATTCCTCCTTAAGCAACATTTCTTTTATTTAGATCATCTATCCTATGTGGGATAGGTTGAGTAGATGATTCTCTTAAGTTCTCCTACATTTTCATATTTTATTAAAGGATCTTAAATGATCATCTTTTAAAAGATCTAACTTTAGTTTTCTTTTTCCATGAGGATCTGATCTGTTTGAAGTATTTTCTTCATCAGATTTGTAACTTGTAACATTTATATCATCTAAGTTTATAGAATTATCAGAATTATTAGAACTACTACTGTCTGTAGTGTCATAGTTCAACATATGATGATAATTGAATAATACAAATAGGCCTTTATGTTTTTCATAAAGTTGTTTTATTAGTTTTAGATATTCTATTCTTTCATTTTTATAAGATGTTTTAGTAAATTTATTCTTCCAACGTTTTATAAGTTGTTTATAGGATTATAAATCATATTTTTGTTGATAAGTATAATTTATTTTATGTTTTTGAGATTTTTTATGTCTTTTGTTTTTAGAAGACGATTATTCAGAGGAAGTGTATTCTTCTTCTAATAAGGCTAATGTAATGGCCTAAATTCAATGTTATCGGAACAGTGGTTTCGTAACTACAAATCCGATTTAAAGAGAAATTTATTTTAATATTTTTGCATAAATATTGATATGATAGGAAAATTTGTATGAAAATATCGATAAAATTTTTTTTACCGATTTAGTGGTTAGTTAAGAAAAAGAAATTATTGAAGAAATTAGGTAAAGACAAGTTATCGAGACCTTGATCTCGTAAAACCGAGTCAAAAATATTTTTATAAATATTTTTGAAATGTTAGTAATATTGTATTAAAATTTCGTTAGAAAATTTTAACGTTTGGGCAGTCAATTAAATGAAAGGACTAAATTAGAAAAAGTGTAAAAGTTGTTAAGATGATTAAATAGCTTAAGTGTTTAATGAGAAAGGATTTAAAAGGAAAATAGACCCAAAATTTATTTGGGCTGGACGGCAAGGGCATAAAATCAGCAAAACAATGGATGAATTAAGGGTAAAATTGGAATATTGCATTATTAACTAAATAAAACTAGGACTAATATGGAAATATCTAGATTTCTTGAGATTTCTCTTCATTCTAATCAGCAAAAACGCCATAGGAGGGGTTCTCTAAGCTGGTTTTTCATAATTTTTGCACCAAGTGAGTTAATCCTTGCCTTTTTCTTGTAATTTTTGTGTTTTTAAGACTTTTACAACTAGGTCCTACTATTAAATTCATTAGTTTTTGATTTTATGGATGAAATTGAAAGTCACCATGGTTGAGTGCTGTAATTATATGAATATTTAGCATGGAATTTAAGCTTTAATCTTATTATATGATGATTTTATGGAATAAAATGTAAAGAAAGTGGATAATTAGGACCTATTTGTAAAAGAGTGTGAAATTGAAGTTTGGTGCTGAAATTCTTATTCCCAAAGGTTATAAGGTAGTTTAAAATAATAGAATAAAGTATTAATTGAGAAAAATTAGCTCAATTGAGAGGTTAATTGAGTAGGGACGAAATTATCACTTGTTAAAAGCTTAGGGGAAAAATAGTAATAAACCTCTTGCACTAAAACAGTTTTGGACAGCAGCAGTAGTCCAACTTTGAAAAATCACCATAAATTGTATAAATCGAATTAGAGGGTGAAAAAAATATAGAATTAAATCTTATTGAGTCTAGTTTCTCATAGAAGAAACGGTGTAAGCAATAGAATTGTAAATCTTGAGATATAATGCATTTTGTGAGACAAGGTCAGAATGATTTCGGGTTCCCCTGTTTTGACTTTGGAAAATCACCAAAAATTGTATAAAAATAATTAGGGACTTAAGTTTATATATTTAAAATACTTAATGAGTCTATTTTCAATAGAAATAAGTGGGAACATCATCCAAGTTCCGTATGAGGAGATAATTAATTTTTAGTGAAGAAAGGTCGGAACTGTCATATAGCAGAACAGGGGTAACTTTAAAGAATAAACTGTACTAAATGGATAAACCAAAAATTCTGAAAATTTTATGGTTAGAATATATGTGAGTCTAGTTTCTGGGAAAATTTACAGATCTTAATTTTTAGTCCCGTAGCTCAAGATAAAAATAATTTAGTGACTATGACGCAAGTAGACAGCCTTGGATGAACTATAAATAGTAGTGGAATTGTAGAAAATGGTACATATGAACATGAAATGTTAATTTGATGAATAAATTTATTTATTTAGACCCTGAAGACTCAAACACGAAGCTAGATCAAGGAAAGGAAAAAGTTTGGGATTAGTAGATTTTTATATACAAACAAGTATCGAGGTAAGTTCGTGTAACTTGAATTATATTCTTAAATACTTGAAATGCATGTTATGGATGTGAATATGAATTGAATGTTCATTATATGAAAATTGATGAAACATTGGTATATTTGATAAAAATGGGAAGAAATCCCGATTGAATGAAAGGAAAATTCGATGGATCTCTGAAAAGGAATTGACGGTAAAAAGGATCTAGCCCGGACGGGTGATCCTATCCTGATATAGCCCTCCCGAATAATATGTGGAAAATGGATTTAGCCCGGACGGGTAGTCCAAATTAGGGTCTGAATTTAGCCTAGACTGGTAATTCAGATCCAAGCTCATTAGAGTAATTTTCGTTGCAGGGGATTTAGCCTGGACTGGTAATCCCGACAATACTCTATGGGTTTATATTACAGGGGATTTAGCCTGGACTGGTAATCCCACTGTAAAGATGAGGTTCGCGGGAGTGTGCTCTCTGAAATAGAAATGTGCGCACATAAATATGAATTGACAGACCCGGATTTGTACACTAAAGTGTACCCCTGAAAATCCATCGAAATTTCGAGAAATTCAACGGGATAAATATGGGAAAATAATAATGGAATGGAAATCACGGTATTGATGAGCTCATCAATCTCAGTATATATTATTGATACATTGAAATTATTGTAATAACTTGAATGTTGAGTTTGTGCATGTTATGGTAACAATGCATTAAATGGATGTATGTATGTTTATTGTATTGCGTTGAAAATATTCGGTAAGTATAATTCTTGTTACATGAGCTTACTAAGCACAATGTGCTTACCCTGTTTTCTTTTTCCCTGTTTTGTAGTATTAAGAGCTTGGAGGTCGGATACGGTCGGAGATACATCACACTATCAACCTCAATATTTTGGTATATCTAGAAACTTTATTTTGGAAATCAATTGCATGTATAAGTTTATAAAGTAAATGTTGATACGAAATGAATGTAAAGTTAGCCATTGGTATGGCTAACAAAACTTAGTTTGGTATATGATGAGATTATCTTATGAATGTGCATGAATCTATTTTAAAAAATATGCTGAATTAGATTGGTTGATTTGGATTGGTCTCGGTTTAAGTTTTGCAGGAAAGGTTACATATTTATAAAGGGGATATATTGAGTTTAAAAAAAAAAACTATTGTTTGGTAAACTTCGGTAATGCCTCGTACCCTATTTCGGCGACGAATACGAGTAGGGGGTGTTACAACTAATACTATGTTACTATTTCCATAATATAAATGTCTTAAATCTATTTCCTGTTCTATATTTTTATTAATAAGAACTTATTCTAATTTATTATTAACTTCAGATAAGATATCTTTAGATTCGCTATTCAAACTAATTATGTTACTTCTCCTAAATTATTTATTTGTTGTTCTATTTTATTTACTTTATTATATAACTTATAAAAATACATAGAAGTAATATTTATTAAACTATTAAAACCCTTACTAAGTGATGAAATATTGTTTTCAATTTTAAAGTCAATATGCATAGCATGATTACAAATTTTATCTTTATATAGACAATTAGTTTCTTCTATGAAATTTATCTTAGGTACCTAAAACCGTCTGTTATCTTTATTTTTTCTTACTTTTAAATGCCAATAATCTCACCTAGACATAAACAGGCTATAGCAAGACAAAATAACATATATATGAGTTTTAAGATAAACCAACATGAAATAAACAGAATTGAAAATAAATGATAATAACTTACAATGAATACTACGATATTATTTCTCTAGAAAATATTACATTGAGACTTTGATACCAATTACAGGGAGTTTAAATAGATGGTAATACAAATTTACAAAATGAAACTAGTAGTAAATGAAAGGTATTACAAAATAGGGAAGGATGGTGGATGAGAAGTAATTTCGAGAAAAATTTCAAAACTAACTTCCATGCCCTTCTTACACTTCATCCATCTCCTTTTATAGGAGAAATTCTAAACTCTGTTTAATTTCATTTGAATATTGCACAATTTTTCTGATAAGGATGATGTCTCATTTTAACCAAAGGTTTTCCCATAAAAATACAATTACAGAGAAGTAAAAAATGAAAAAAAAGCACACTTAAAAAAACTATGTTTAAAGTGATAAAATGATTTGATTAATTTAAAAAGAAAACATTAGCAGATTGAGTTTCAGCTCAATTAGTATAGTTATTATTGTCAAGAGAGGAGTATGTGGATTTGAGTGAGCTGAAATGCATTATCTTCTTATTTATGGGTTAGAAAAAAGTAATGTATTATATATCCCATAATAGGTGCTATTCTTCTACCCTTTCCGGGGAGTCGATAACTATTCATAGCAATTACCTTGACACCAAAGAAGAGTTTGACCCAATGCTTTATTTCTGTCCTAGTTTATCTTAATTCAACATTAGAAGTATATTGATTTTTCACTAACAACCAATTACTACATATTTGATTCCATCCATAAATCTATTTTCTTCCTTATGAGTTCGAGTCTCAATAAGAATACTAGTTCTTACTGTTCATATGTTATGATATGAATATACCACACCAATTCATTATGTATGAATGATGAGATTTCATTAATACAGAGCCAATTCCAATACACTTATTGGAAGGTTCTAGACATTATGTCCAAAAGAATATATACGATCAAAATCTACAATGAGATTGTTATTAAAAAAAGTAAAACTTAAGCTCTGTTTGTTTGCTAGTACAATATTTTTCGGAAAATATCTTCCTTATTTTACAATGTTTGTTTGCTAAAAATGAATTCCTTTAGGAAAACATTTTCCAAAACACGGGTACAAGCAAATGTTTTTATGGAAAATGTCTTACCGATTCTATTATTCCTGTAAGACATTTTCCATTCTCTTCACCCTCATCACAGCAATCTGTTCTCACTTCCTCTCTTCCCATCAGCCTTTGCCTCTCCTCCTCATCTCTATTTGTTGGTCTAACCTTTGAATCTTTGTCTCATCATCTCTGTTGGTCGACTGTCGGTCTCACATATAATAGTCATAATGTAAGGTTTCGAGTGATTGGATCTGGATATTATAAATCAACTGAGACAATTCACTATTACTTTAGGGTTGTATTGAAAGCTATTTTGATATTGTATAAACTAGTTATTAGATTACTTGATGAGTCAACTCCTAGTGAAATCAGAAATAGTCCAAGTTTTTATCCTTATTTTAAAGATTGTATTGGAGCATTAGATGGAACTTATGTTCGTGCATCCGTTCCATTTAGCATTCAATGAAGATTTCGTAGCCGTAAAAGGGTGACGACACAAAATGTATTGGCTGCCATTACATTTGATTTGAAATTTTCCTTTGTTCTAGTTGGTTAGAAAGGTAGTGCACATGATTTTATATTTCAAGTGATGCACTTTCATGCCCAAGAGGATTAAGAATTTCGGAAGGTAAGAATTAACATTAAATACCAAATAATTCTAGTAAGCTCATAATTTATTAGTAATAATTATGTTTTGTAAAATTGTAGGTAAATATTATCTTGCTGATGCTAGATATGGCATCCAAAATGGATATATTATCCCATGTCGTGGTGTCCAATATCATTTAAAAAAGTTTAGTGCTCAGGGGCCAGAAAATGCAAAGGAACTCTTTAATCTTTATCATTTACCATTGTGAATTAGTACTGAACGTGTTTTTGAGATTTTGAAGAAACGGTTTCGTATGTTAGATGCTGAACCATTTTGGAATTTTCAAACTCAAGTAGATATTAATTTGGCTTGTTGTATCATTCATAATCATATAATGGGAGTTGATCCTAGTGATTTACTTAATCGAGGATTATACGAGGAGCTTGAGTTTGATTTGATAATACCAACTCGTACAAAGCAAGAAGAAAGAGAACGGTTTGCTAAGAGAGAGGAAATTGCACAAACTATGTGGACTGATTATATGGCTAGAAATATTATGTAGGTTTACGGCTTAGGGTTATTGTTTCTATGTTATGCATGTTTTAGTATTAAAATTGTTATTTTTTTAATGTTGGTTGGATATTGATATTGCAATTAGTTTGTTGGATTTTGAAATTATTATATTATAAATTTGTTGGATATTGAATTTATTATGTTTTAAGCTTGTTGGATATTGAAATAATTGACAATGACAATTATTAATGTAGAATGGGTAAGGGCAACAAAGAAGGGACATCCAAGCAATTTA
The DNA here is from genome assembly GCA_020496765.1 of Gossypium stocksii. Classification (NCBI taxonomy): domain Eukaryota; kingdom Viridiplantae; phylum Streptophyta; class Magnoliopsida; order Malvales; family Malvaceae; genus Gossypium; species Gossypium stocksii. The sequence goes on from CM035620.1 coordinate 86,952,559, forward strand.
GGTGGACAAAACTGATGGAACATCTTTTTCTCGAAATTCTAGCAGAAGAGGCCTAAAAAGGAAATAAACCTTCTAACACTTTCAAAGTAGTTTCTATTAATCGAGTTGTCATAGCTATTTCTGAACGATTTCAAGTTCAATGCGAAGCGATGCATGTGGAAAATCATTTGAGGACTGTAAAAAACTAGTGGCAAATTATATGCACAATTCGGGTTGAAAGTGGTTTTGGATGGGATAATAGCATGAAAATGATCACATGTGATAGAGTGACATATAATGCAGTAGTGATGGAAATATATGTATATATATGTTGAGTATATTTCAATTATTTTTTACTTGTTATTCTAATTGTGTATAATATCCAACAGGCACACAAGAAGTATAAACCATTTTTGAATAAAAGCATTGATCATTATGATGAAATGGCTTTGGTTGTTGGCAAAGATATGGCAACGGGGAGTTCTGCCAGAACATTTGCTGACATAGACTTGGATGATGGTAACTAAGATTCAATGCCTATAGACCGCGACAATGAAGAGGTTGAAGAGGTAAGAACAAAAGTATCTTCATTTGGCACATCTAAACGTAAAAGAAAAATTGCTCAATAAAATGTCGTTGATGAACAAATTAAATTTGTGGGTGAACAACTTGGTAAAATTGCTAATGCTTTGGAACAATTTACTGCGGATAAGACACCATATCTTAACGAAGAAGTGATGTCGATGGAGATAGAAGGATTTGATGACGACTTCTTTTGTAGTGTGTTTGATTATCTTGTGTGTTATGAATCTGAGGCCAAAGTTTTTTTAGTTAAAAGTAAACAGCATAGAAAAATTTTGCTTAAAAAATTTTCTCGCTGAAGATATTGATGCTTTAATGTAGTGTAATATTAGTTATGCACTTGGACAATATTATTGTTATCGTGTGGTGTACTACTAATTATGCACTTGGATAATATTATTAGTTTCTAGTATTAATTGTGGTTTGGTAGCTAATTTATAATTATTTAATTTTTTTATTTTTTATAACACAATTAAGAACAATTTATTTGCTTTGATTGTTTTCAATTTATGACGGTTAATATTCTAGCTTAATAATTGAGTATTATTATATATTTAATTTAATTTATTTATAAATAAATCATTGCAATATATGTAAAAACAATGTAAAATACAAATTTATTAATAGATATAAAATAAACTCAATTAAATAATGAAAATATAATAAATTCTAAAATGTATATTTGTTTCATGTAAAACAATTTTTATAAAATATTTTCATTAAATCTACTAAACAATAGAAAATATTTTACATAAATTCATCCAACCACTAAAAAATAAATTATTTTCTAAAAATTACTTTTAAAAAAATATTTTACCGACAAATAAATGGAGCGTTAATTTGCATAAATAGCAAAATATCTAACTCAAATTCACAAGGTGAATTAAAAAAAGTAATTTACCAAATCAGCAGCAGCCAAAATAGGGAAGCACCAATTTCGGTATAAAGTGAATTTTCTTAGGTTTTAAATGGTAACATATTAAATGCTATTGCCACATATAAAAATCTCTTAGTCTTTACCTACTGCATGCGCTCTTCGTGTCTTCTCCAAACCCACCATCTCTTCTCTCTTTCCTTCTGTCTCTGCCTCTGTCTCTGTCTCTGTCTCTGTCTCTGTCTCAAGCCTAACAAAACTCCTCTCTTTTAAACCTTTCTTTTCTTTTCTTTTTTAAAATCCCTCTATAAAAAAAATGGGGAGCAAGAGAGATTCAAATTCTGCAGTGAAACAGGTGTTTGAATGGATAAGGAAGCGATCGAAGACGATGAAGATCTTACTTGCAGTCATGGCGATGCTGTTTTCTTTAGTGGCATTGAAGCTTACGGCGAAATATCACAATCACTTTTTTATTGCCTCTGAGTCCATCCATGCCGCTGGGATTCTGGTTTTGATTTACAAGCTTACTACCAAGAAGACATGTTCTGGTATACATACATTCATTATATATATAAATGATATGATTTTCAATATGTAATGACTAGATCAGTTTGTGTTTTAATTCTTAAGGGCTTTCGCTCAAGTCTCAAGAGCTCACAGCAATATATTTAGCAGTGAGAGTAGTGTGCAGCTTCAATTTGGAAGGTGACATTCATACATTGCTAGATTTCGCCACCTTCCTTTTTACTGCATGGGTTATATTTATGATTCGATTCAAGTTGAAGTCCACCTATATCAAGGAGCTTGATAACTTTCCCATCTATTATATGGTAAATGCAATAATATATGTGTATATATATATATATGTAACCCATTAATACATACACTGTGTTATACATAAGATATGTGTATGTAATTTTCAGGTGGTGCCTTGTGCTATACTGGCTATGTTAATCAACCCACGTACTGCACATATATACCTCAGTCATGTTCTTTGGGCCTTTTGTGTTTATTTGGAAGCAGTTTCAGTGATGCCACAGCTTCGTATGATGCAGAATGCAAAGGTTTCACTTTTGAGTTTTGACAGTCTGTGTGAGTATATATATATATATCTGAGATAATTATTTTACTGATGTTTTATTTAATTTTTTCAGATGATTGAACCATTTACAGCCCATTATGTGTTTGCACTTGGTATGGCCAGATTCCTAGCCTGCGCTCATTGGATTATCCAGGTTCATTTTTTACTCCCTAGATAATCTATCCTGGATCTGTATATATAATAGATAAATTTAACTAATGGATTATCCAATTTACCTAAACGTTTTGCTTCGTCTAAATGTGTATATAAATATAAAATATGGCATACTGTTGATGCGTGTGAGAAAATGTATTTAAAAAGTAAATAAGATATTGATTTATATCATATTGGTATGTAGTACCCATTAGATTGAGAAATGATTAGCATACTGGTTTAGAATAGAGGGTTGGATCTGTTGACCTACGAATTAGACTTAAAAAATTGTTTGAATTAATCTTTTTATTTTTTAATAATATATTCGATTTAATCAAACAAATTAATTGGACTGAAAATTGGTGGCTTGACCAACTCAACCACTGATATAACTCTGCTGAAATGGTAAAATTGAAATTTTGGAACCCATAATATCTCATTATGTTTGGGTAATTTTTTTTATAGATTATATATATATACTTCTATATTATCTATATTATTATTTAAGTGTATAATTGTGTCGGTGTCACTAATCGATTCCAACTTAGTCAATGAAATTATTAAAATAACTTTACATAATTAAATTAAGTTATATTATTATGATAGTATTTTTGTCTTTTCTTTATTAAAAAAATAAAAAAGAAAGTTGCAAATGTTAGGAGTGAACGTTCAATCGAATCAAATTAAAAAATTTTCAAGTTAATTAAGTTGTCGAGTCTCATTCTATCATCCTAACTCAATTTGATTTTTTTTTCAAATCAAGTCGAGTGAAATGAAATTCAAGTAAAATTGTTCGAGTTGAATTAAAAAAATTAAACTTGTCAAATTAAAATCTAGTCACCATATAACAAATTTTATTTTAGAGCATATAAATTTGAAACCATATATATTTAAAAATTCTTTTCAAAACAAAATAAGATAAAAAAAAAGATATTTTAATATAATAAACTTGTATTGTTAATTAAATTATTTAAGTATCTAAAATTATTATTTTAGATTTTTTAAACTTTTTTATATATTTTTTAGAATTTTTATTTTTTATATATTTTTAAAAAATATATACATTGTGGAATTTTTATAAATATTAGGATTTGTAAAAATTATTTTGATTATTTTTAAATTTTTTAAAATTTTGTTGAAAGAGACCAATTTTTTCATTTTTCAAAATTGAGTAGGTATTTATACCAATCTGTTATTTGAGTTTCTCGAATTATTCGAGTTATTTGAATTGTAAAGTTCAACTCGACTTGAACTCAAAACTCGAATTACTTATTCAAGTTGACTCGAAAAAATCAAATAACTCAATTCGGTTAACTCGAAATTCAAATTTTCTTTTTCAATTTTTCCGAGTCGAATCGAGTTTTACTCAACCGTAATTCAAACCCATACTTCCAACATCTATAAAATCATTTCTTTCCTTTTTTTTAACCAAAACTTTATTTTGATATTTTTATACATATCAAGTTTATTACACAAATTGTTTCACTACATTGTTTTGTATATATCGATAATATCCTTGATTAAGTTAGTTTCACTTCCTTGTACTCGCAAATTAAATTGATTTTTTTATTTTAATTTTGTACATGTTGCATATATGTTATTATTATTTTCAAACTTACATTTCATTATTTATTATATATTTATTATGATTTCATTACATGTTATTTTTAAACACACACCTCTTATCTAAATACTTAGTTTTCACATGCATACGCATGTGATAAAATTTATAGTATTATATTAAAGTCCCTAATTAAATTTGTGTCACGAGTCAAATCGAACACCACAATTTAACTGAAAAATAATTAAAAATCCAAAATTTTTAAAACATGCTTTTTTTTTTCTTTTCATATTTTTATATAAATTAAAAGAATTAAATTGTTAATAATGATTAAAAATTATTGTTAACTGTCGCTATATTATATTGTATGAAAGGTGTATGAGACAGGAGGGAGGTATCTGTTCTTGGTGGGATATGGTTACCTTTGGTTTCCCATGGCTATACTTGCAGAAATTGTTCAAACATTCATCTTGGTTGACTTCTGTTACTATTATATTAAGAGGTATTCCATTTTTAGATCTTTATTCTCTCTCTGTCTCTCCATGTATGTATTTATATATGTACATGCATATTGATATTTTTTCTTGCAGCTTCATGCAGGGCCAACTGATAATTAGAATGCCAGTTTAGATGTATTGAAATTATGTTAGACAAAGACAATCCGATTAGATACATAGTTTCAGTTCATCTGTTTTAAAGTTTACAGCCATAAATTACTTCTGTAGTTCAAATTTTCTGGTATTCTATGGAAGTGATTTTGATGATAGTTTACATATATATTGACAGTATTGTTGGTTGCTGAAATGAAATAAATCAATATAAAAAACAGCTTAACATCATTTAGCTACATAATTATTAGCAACATAAGAACCGCCAATTCTCATCACCACTAATCCCCTGTTCTCCATCTCTATCTATCTTTACTCCACCGCCTCCACACCATAAGAACCGCCACGACTGCTTCAGGTCTCAGTAAAAATATAGATAACAAATTAAAACAATAATTAAGAGAACTGTTCATTTTTTTACTCAATACCTCGATTTGATTTTAAGTTTGCTGGAATTGTTTATTTATTTCAGCATATATATTGCTTGTTCTCAGATTCCCTCCCGAAAAAAAGTGCCATTCAGATTCGGGTTTGTGTCTCTCTTGACTGGGTTATTTCTGAAAAGCTTCAGCTAGGCAGACAATGTTATTGTAAACTTGTTTGTTAATTAAAAGCTTTGGGGTGAGTACGTGGGAATTCGAAAGCGTGGTGTCGTATGGTGCGGTGGTGTGGGACCCTTTGCTTATTTTAGCCAAAATTGTTTACCTCAAGTGTTTATACTACCTTGCACTTCTATGGTGTGAGGGTGGCAGAGTGAGGAGTGATAAAGATGGAAGTAGGTGGTTTTTATGGTAGGTGTTGGATCGGCCAGATGAGTAGTCTATGCTGTTAGGAAAAGAAAGCTTGCAAAAGAAGACACGAACTCCAATTATATCTCTTTGAAATTTTAGTGCCCTGATTCCTATGTTGCTGGGTAAGGCACGACCTGTCCTGATCTAGAATTGCCGCCATAGACGACTGAGCTTCCTCAACCCAAAAGCAACTGCCTCATTGCCCAAAACTTTCTTTAGCTAGAGTGTGCGCAACTCTATTCCCCTATCTCGGAATGAATTCAAATCGACTACTTTCAAAATGACCTCGTCTAACCTACGATTCATCCAACTTCGTCTTCCCAAGCTTTGAAATGATGGATTGGGAATCACCTTCAACAACCACATGTTGAAAAACCATATCACTGGGGAAAAGTACAGCTTCAAGGCAGGCAAGTCCCTCTGTAGCAAAAGGGGCTGGAATGTTCCTAGTCACATGAGAAGAAGCCCTAAGAACATATTTGTCATTGTTTCGCACTAGAATGCTAGAACCCAACATTCTATTGCCCAAATCAAATCCACCAACAGCGTTCACCTTAACATAGGGACATAATCGAGCTGCTCCCCATATTGCCTTTGCCACACTACAATCCCTGAAAACATGTTTCGAGTCCACTTCTGAATTGCATTGCGGGCACATAAGATTGGATCGAATACTTTGGATACATAAATTATGTTTAGCAGGCAAAAAGTTGTGATGAATTTCCATAGATGTATCTTGATCTTTGCTAGAACTGGGATCTGCAATATAATTTGTATAATGACCAATAACAAGAAGTGGTAGTAGCCTATAGAGCCCCATTAAGTGTAATTCTTTGTATCTGCTTCGTACCAAATAAAGTCCAGTATGCTTGCCGCCCCAAATTAACTTATCCTCTTGAGGATGCATCACCACATGAATGCAAAGGATTCGATCAGGCTCAAAATATTGAGAAAACGAGGTACAAATTAAAGCCCCATTCCATTGCTTGGTTTCCTCACAAATTAGATCGTTGACCCAATGCAAATTACTAATCCGAGGTCACTGGATTGTATAGGGACCATCACCTAGAAGCCATTTATTAAAAAAATAGTGCTCTAAAAATTACATTTATATAAATGAAAGATGAATATTTATATATGGAATTGAAAGTTTTTTTCGTATTAATATAAAATTAAATTAGGAATGTTACTAAAAAAGTTTAAAACAATTAATCCCAAAATTACGTTTATTTACTTATATATGTGTGTGTAAAAAAAGAAACAGTAATAATTAAAAAATATCATATCTTTTCCTTACTATTATGAAATTAATAATTATTTAATATATATTTTAATTATTAAATATAATAAATTCGTGCATCGCATGGGAATGAAATTAGTTGTAATTTATAATATATAATATAGATCATACTAGTTTGTATTATCGTGCAATGCACTACTTATGCCAATCAACAAGCTGTTATGAACTAAATTCAAACTACAATGTTCATTCAGGATTCAAGTTGACTGTTTCGATGCAAAATCGACTCTGAACCTTAGATACACGTCATATATCAAAATAAAAAGGGACTATACAAGCATTGTTGAGTCAAGATCTACAGATTAGATGTCGAGTCACTTCTCAAGATTTCGAGGTCCACCTATACCTACACACAAAATAAACAAATCGTATACTAAGTGATAAAACTTAGTGGTATTTTCATGATTCAAGTCAATAATACAATTTAAATAGCTTGACATAAGTTTCATTCAACATACTAATAACTAATGACATCATCAATTCATAAATCATGATTCATATACTATGATCCATGCCAAAACATCTATTACATGCCACTTATGCATATACATTCAAAGTATAATCCGTATATCAACTTTATGCACTAATTCACTTGACAATTTCATATAACATATCATATCATACTATCTAACATCAAAGTACATTTAATTTCATTTATCAAGTTTGTGTTTGTAATCTTTATTAACCTAATTCGGACTCAAGATGAATACACAGATCATCCGACCAACACACTAATCTAGCACTCAATGTCTTATCGAAATGTCTGAAGTGTATAAATGCGCCAAGCACTTATTAGTATAACTGAAGTAAAATGTATCCCAGTACTCATTGGAATGTCCGAAATAATATGCGTCCAACGTTTGTCAATGTAAAACTGAAATATAATTTATACTCAATCAAATCCTATAGCATGCCAACTATATCCAACTTTACCCAAATAGTTAATAGGGTACAAGTGATCCAATTTTATTTTATAACCAATTCACGTACTAATTCACACTCAATATCATAATCTCATTTCAATTCATCATCAATTCATATATATCACATATCACATAACATGTTTCATTCCTTGTTCATGTTGGGAAATGTGCCCATATTGTAGTAAACATGTAATTATTTTCTATGTATTTGAACGATGAATAAATAAATTTCACATTTCACTGGTATGTCTTTTGTATTTCTGTCTTTCATATTTTGCATGCATAACGAAATTGTGACAAACAAATATTAACTCATTGATTGTCTAAGTAAAAACTGATGATAAGTTGTAAGAACATTTACATTGCGAGAAAGCAACTTACTTTAGTAGATAATCTAAATGAGTTCATAATTCTGTAAAAGAATCAAAGTGAGCATTTGGTTCAAATACTGAAAAGCATTATTATGTCATTTACAATTCTAATTGAGGAGATGACTAGTCTTGGCTATCGAAGCAGTTGACTCCACGGGTAGAGACATAGATGTATTCATTGATAGAATGATACATTGGATTGGACCTAAGATGAATTAATTCTAAATCCGTTTAAGAATTATTTCACTTGTGACATTCATGGTTTGATTTACTTAAATCCTGAGTTAGTCACTGACTATGCGTATGTAACTCATGTGCTTTGATATAAGTGGAGGCCTATGCTCTAAAGATGATCGAGCCGATAGCTGGTATGTTGGGTAATGACTTGTTTATGGCATGACTTTACTAGCAATAATAGAATTCATAGATCAATTAAAGAGTTAATGATATCCTTTCATTAGCATTGTGTGGATTGATAAATATGGAACGTGGCCATGAGTTGCTTATTCTCGAACGAGCAATTTATAACAATCATTTATTGACAATGGGCATATTAATCATTAAGAAGACATAATTGTGACAATAAGATAAAATAGGATTGTATTGAGTGAATGGATTTAACTCAAAGGAATCAAGGATATCATATGAAGGTAACATATGTATGATAAGGTCATTGGATAAAGTAGTTAGATGAATTGTTTTCTTAAAGAGTATACAATAAGAAGTTTTCAATCATGGTACTTCTTGTGGACTAGCTCCATAATTAAGTAATTATGAATTATCGAACGATGCTTCTGGACATAATTGCAATTACTAGTGCCTAATTGTATATATCCGATTGATCCATCCGCTAACTCAAAAAAAGCTCGATTGGATTACTTTTGAATTAAAAGTAAATTCTACTATTTTGGAAATAATTTAATTGAGTCCATTTATTCAATGTGGAATTAAATTAGGCAATCGTAAGAATTGTTCAACCAGATAATTTGATTAAAGAAATTTCTTGAAAATTTAATTTTTTTGAAAATTTAATTTGGAAAATTTAAGTGATTTTTGAGAAAACTAATTTCGATCAAGTAAAATAAAATTAATTAAAATTAATATAATATTTTTTAAAAATAAATTTTAAGCCAGACAATTAGCTCATTGGGTAATTGAACTTGAAAATTGGACCTAAGATTGTAAATTTAGCTCAGGAGCTCAAAATCGAGACTAAGACCCAAAAACTGGTCGAATCAGGCCTGGTATGTGAAACCGGGGCGCCAGTGACCGATTGTGTCATCATCGGCGTGGACCGGACCGACAGAAACCAAACCAGCTTGGGGTGTCGGTGGTTGCGACGACGGCATTCCGTTGGCCGACAAATGGTCGATAGCGATGACTCTTCGGTGGTTGAGCAGTAGAAGAATTACACTTTTATTGGGACTCTACCAAAGAATTTAATTTCAGATTAACTATTTCAAAAATAATATTATTTTAATAAATTTAATATTAAATTTAAATTAATATTTATCTTAATAATATTTTATTAATTTAAAATTAAATTAATTATTTTAATACTAAATATAATCTCAATAAATAAATTTTGTGTGAATGATAAAATAAATAAAACATGAACATACATTGTAAATGATAATAGAAAACTCAAGTAACCAATTCTTGAAGTCATACACAAACTCATATAACTATACATTTAATAGTATAAAATATTGTTTCAAGATTCTCTACCATTCTTTGTAATTTTTGCAAACTACAACAAGGTTTAGATTATTTTAATGAACTTAAACGCATCCATACAGATAAGTAAAATATACCAACTAATTAAAATTAATTAATTTATTAAAAAATAAAAATATGTGAATTATAAAATGAATAAAGCATTAATAAATATATTTAACATTAACACACTAAAAAAATAAATTAAGTATTTACAATCGAGTACAATGAGGAAAGATTGTTTATTCACTTATATTTGTGGCTACCTTCTGAGGAGTGTATGTAAGAGGTATCGCTATCATAATCTTCTATAACTACGATAAAAGTAATCTAGTTCTAATGTATACAAAATTTGCGTTAAAAGAGACAGAGAAAGGAGAAAAATATAGGGAGAAGTAGAAGAGAATGAAAATAAAGAAAGTTAAAATAGTCTAAAATAAAAATTAAATTAAATTACTCAAAATGAAAAAAATATGGGGACTAATTGTATAAATTAACTTAAAATTTTTGTTTGAAATTATGATTTAACGTGCCATGTCAGCTTACTGTTACATCGTTAACAACAATTAATGACTCAATGACTAAAATGTTTCAACACGATAATGTAAGTGACTAAAACATAACATTTCAAACATAAGTGATTAAAATGTAATATAAGGTAAACAAAAATGACTATTTTAACAATTTACCCAAAAATTTTTAAAAAAATTCAAAAAAAAATCTATTATTACATTTATCTCATTTCAATATTTATTTAATTATTTTATATTATTTGGATAAAAACCCATATTTCTATGTTTGGATTGTTTTTCCATTTTTATTTCATATTATCCTAATTAGTGATTAATTATTTCGAAAGTATTAATAAATTTATATACGGGAAAGGAAATTAGTGTATATATATATATATATATATATAATTTCTTTAATGATGCTTTGATTGAAATGACAAACTTAAAAATGAATATACATGTGTCCCAAAATTAAAATCCCGTCCTAGTATTGTTTTATTAAAAAATATAAATAATTGAAATACTTCCATACTAATATTTGCTAATTTGTATATAAGAAAATATTTTGAGAATTTATTTTAAATGAAGTGGAACTCTATTTATGGATGATATCAATTTAAATTAATGTTTTAATATATTTGTTATTATTTAAATTTTTGATTCAATTAAACACCTGATTAAAGAAATTATTAAATTACCCTAATTTTAAAAAATAATTAAATTATTATAAGGTTTAATAGGGTAAAAAGACCCTCAAATTTTTTTAAAAAAGCAATTAAGCCGTTGCTTTTATTAAAAAATAGAAAAATAAATTATAAAAATAAATAAATTTAAAACATTTAAATTTTAATAAACATATAAAAATTTTAAAATTTATTAAAATTAGATTTTTTATAAAAATCGTAAAAAATAAAAAATTGTAAAATTTTATAAAAAATTATAAAAATTATAAAAAAATTAACGAACCCTAATTTTTTCAATTAAAGTCATCATGTGTCGCAATATAGCATAATATGTGACGAAAAATGATAAAAAATAAAACTCAATAAAAGTTATAAAAATTATAAAATGCTTCTTTTGGTACGATAATTTTTAGAAAACTATTTTTATGAAGTTTATATTTCTTTACATTTTGTATAATTTCTTACGATTTTATAAAATTTTATATATCTATATATTTTATATTTTTTTACGATTTTTATAAAATTTTATAATTTTTATATTTTCTAATTTTTTCTAATTTTTAATATTTAAATTTTTATTAAAATTTAATAATATTTATAGCTTTTATTTATTTTAATTTTTTTATAATTTTTAATAAAAGTAGGGGCTTAATAAATATTATTTTTTAATTTGAGTTTTATTTTATTCATTTTAAAAGTTTAAGTACTCAAGAATAAAAAAAAAAGATAATGACTTAATTATTTTTTTTAAAAATCTGAGAACTTTTTTAATGCAATTTAAACTTTTAAATATTCAAATGAATAAAAAAATTTAAATACTTTTTTTAAAAAAAATTTAAAGAATTTTTACTCCCTTGAACCTTATTATAAATATATTTTTATAAAATCTTCAAAATCCACCATTAATAAATTGTGGAAACAGTGTTGTAACTTTATTTTTAATATAAAAAATATTGGTGGAACAAAATCTAATATAATATCAATTTGATACATTAAATTTGAAAAATAAATTGCAGTCGAAATGTCCCATCAATCACCAGTAAGGAAACGCTTTATCCCGGTGATCATCATCACCCATTGTTTCAGTAATTCCCGGTCTCACGAATCTCGTGATGGTCTCCGCTTTCGCAACGTGGCTTCCATGCGTCTCTTCTTTAAAATTCAAACTTTGGTCTACTCCCGGTCCAAAAGAGCCCCACGTTTCGCCGCATACCTCATCCTCCGACCCTTTTCCCCTTTGTTGCCCGCCACATGTCCCTCTCTACCCATTCGTCTCGCTCCACGTGTCCGCTACTCTAGCCATACGGACCACGTCGATACCACCCTCAAAAAAGCTGCAACCGCAACTTGGCCCTGAATACATATTCCAGCTGTGCACACCACGAGCTCCATACACGTGTCAGGACCTCCTTAACCAACACGGGCCTACTTTACCAGATTATACACGTTTCGCATCCCAGAAGCCGCCACGTTTCTTTCCGTTTCTTGAGGTTCTCTGAATAATTGAGATTTGAATAGGACGGTCGAGATCCATGGGACAGCGAGATCTCCCCCACGTGTCCGTATACTGGCAGAGTGTTCAGAAAGTAACGACCACCATAGCTGTTCCTAACTCATCACCAGCTCTTCATGCATCTATGCCACCTGTCCTTTTCCGAAATCCCTTTTAACTCCTAATTATTTTATTTTTTTTCTTTTTCTAGCTAATTAACCTTATTAAATAAGAAATATTAAAAAAATCGTTGAAAACGTGGCATAATGTGGTGGAGGGACAGCAAGCGGGCAGATATTCGAGGGGGAGAGGATTTCCATTCCCGCCACATATGTCCAAAAACACTCTTACGTGTCAACACCAGTCCTTCATTTCTCCTTCTCCCATCACGCCACGTGGCTTTCCAAGCCTTCCCTCTTCCTTAACTTTCTTTTTCCCTTCCTTTTTATCTACCCAGAAAATCTGAATCCAAACCAAAGCGGCATATAAAATCACGTACCCGTACAAAGAGAGTACATTTCCCTTGTTTTTCTTTTTTTAATATAATTTTCCAATCCTTCATTTGTGGCATGAGGTTTTAGCAGGAAACGGCGTTTTTAAAGTTTTATTCTTTGAACCTTTTGGAAATGGAAAATAACTGGGGGATTATGGGGTTAAGAGAGGACGAGATTGAGCTAGACCTGGGATTATCAATAGGAGGAAGCTTTGGAAAAGCCCAGAAACTAAAGCCAATCAAGAACGAATCAAAACCCAACAACAACACGGTTGCAGATCTCGGAGAAAGCGTGGCCTTTGATCCCCAAACGAAACGTGAGCTTCAAGCTTTAAGGCGACAAGAAGCGAGGAAGAAGAGAGAACACAAACAGCAAAAGAGAGGAACGTGTCACCGAAACGGCGAGTTACATATTAAAGACGACGGCGCCAATGCGACGGAAGAAAGGGAATGCAAGAAAACCAAAGTTCAAGAACTCCCTGTTAATGGAAATCCTAATTTCAGCGCCGAACTGAATAGCCCGTTGGTGTGCCCAGTTATTCCGGTGAGGGTCCCATGCCCGTACCCGCAGCTCCAGTTTGTGCCGCTCGGCAATGGGTTTGCCTATTCTTGCGTAAATGCGGTGCCTTGTTGGGGTGGTGTTGCTGGGAATGAGAAGGGTGTTGTGCAGCCGGTGGCAGTGGCGGTGAATGGCGGGTTTCCGTCGCTTCAGACGGCTCAGGATTTGAGGGTGAATGGTGGAAATGGGTATTATTCGGAACAGAACAGTAGTAGGGATGAAAGGAAGAGGAAAACTGGGTCAAACGGATCTCCCATGTATAGTTCCTCTACGGCTTCGGATCTTCAAAGCTCTTCTAATCAAGGTATGTCCTTTGCCCTTTTTTACCAGGTGGTTAAAGGTTTTCATCTTTCATGTAATAATCGTGCAAATAACCATGCAAAATATAGGTTTAATTCTATGAGATATAGATAGCTCCTTAAAATGGATGCATTACCCTTTTTTTCTTCGATTCTGGGTTTTCTTTTTTTCTTTTTTCTTTTTTCTTTTTGAATTGACAACCATGATTGAACAATTGGGGTTCTTGTACCAAAAGTGAAGATTTTGTTTTCTGAGGTTTCTAAACATCTTGTTGTTTCACAAAATGTGCAAGGAACTGGGAAGGAGAGAGATTGATGGGTTGGGTTTTTTTAAACCAAAAAAGGGTTTCTGAAAAATGTAAGATGTTCAATAGCCATGGATGAACTTAATTGATTTGCTGCTGTGCCTACCAGTTATCTAGATGAACACATATAGAATACTGGTTGTATTAATCCCCTAAGTAATCATTATTTGTGATGTTTTGGTGTTAAATGATAATTACATTGATAACAAATGCTTCTTTCCACCATGAACACTTTTTTTTTTTTGGCTAATATATTCTGGTTTCCTATCATTTTCAGGTGGTTGCAGCAGTGAAACCGCAACCCACACACCACGAATAAATTGTTCAGTAGCAAGCAATCTAAATCGCCAGCAGTCTGAACAAAGTGCTACCTCTCACCAAACCGACTCTGCACAAAGCATTGATAAATCTAGAGAAGGTATCGAAAACACGCTTTCATCGACTGCCACCGACTCCACTTCTTTGAATATTAAGAAAGAACCCAAACCCCAAAACCAATCTGATCGTGATAGCAAGCCTGTTTTGACAAATGAAACTACCACCACCACCACCACCACCTCATCAAAAGATACCAAGGGGGAGACAGGCAAGCCTCCTAAGCCGCATACTCCTACTAACGACGACGCCCTTTCCCTTCGAAACATGCCTCGCGTTTCGACGACGGGTAATGGCCCCAATGGTAAAACCATCAATGGTTTTCTATACAGATACACGAAATCGGAGGTCAGCATCATATGTGTCTGCCATGGAAGTTCATTTACCCCGGCTGAGTTTGTGCAGCATGCTGGGGGTACTGATGTTTCACATCCACTAAGACACATTACCATGATTCCTTCAGCTTTTTAGTTGATGATAACAAATGTATAGCAATGCCTGACTATTTCGCATGTCTTCTATTCTAAAGGGCATAGAAGGATGGTTGGAAAGTTGTCCATGGATGGGGGAGCCTCTTTGTTCTAATTTCTAACAGCGTTAACTGACAAGAAGATTTTGGGGTCATTTTCTTAATGGGTTTTCCATTTTCTTGTCTCTTTTGCAGCTTCCTTCATGGCAATGTTTAGTTCTTCATTTCCTTTGTTTTACGATTAAAGACCGCCATTTTAAGACTATTCTAGCTTTTGATGCACTTTTTCAGATTGGGTATGAAAGTCTATCGTTTAACTTAATTCTGCTCTATGACTATGACTATTCAGCATCTCTGTTAAAGAGAACTCGATGGACTGAGTTGGGCTTACGGGTTGGATTGGTTCGAATGTCGAAGTCCGATTTAATTTTAAAAAGATAAATTTGGATTCGACTTGGTTCATTCTTATTTGATTTTCTTCAATAGACTTTTTAAAAATATAATATACTAAGTACATAAAAAAATATTTTTTAATCTATTAAAAATACATTAAAAATATTTATATTAAAAGACATTACTTTTTATTATATTAAAATACCCAAATAAATACAATAAAAATTTATATTTTAAGTTTAGTATCAATACATATAATTATTATTTCATATATATAATTAATATAATATTTTTTATAGCATAACATAAAATATTCGAGTTGGAATGATCCATATAAAAATCCCTTACGACTCCTCTTTATTGGTTGCTGGCACAATGTCTTCTAAGCCCAAGGCCAATATGGACCCCAATAGCTTGGTGAGGTGGGAAAATGCACCAACCCCAATTTAACATGGTTCTTGAAGCCCAACAAACAAATAGTGATCAAATGCTTTGACCTTTCAAAATTGAAAAATTAACGATTCAATCTTTTATAAATAATAAAATTACAAATTAATAAATCGTAAATTTATATTTTAACTTTTAAAAAAATTATGTTCAATTTTAGCCCCAACTTTTTTTTTAAATTTTAGTTCTATACTTTTTAAATTTTGAAATTTTAGTCATGACCTAAACAGTAACAACTAAATCTGTTTGGTTAAATTCAATTATTAGTTTTATACTATGCATATAGTTGTAGATTTAGTCTACTTTCTCTAGATTATTCTAAGTTTTTATATTCTTTTTGAATTTTAAAATTTCAGTCTTAACGCAAAATGATAGTTGATAATCTATTAACTGGATTTTTAATGAGTAATATATGAAAATAATAAGTTGACATGACATTACACATATGATAATATGTTCAGCGCATCAAATTTTAAAAATAATAAAACTCTTACTCAATAAATTTAACAAATATTGTTCGGTGAAAACTGAAATTTTAAAATTTGAAATTACATAAATTGAAAGTAATAGCAGATCGTATTATAAAAAGAGGAAAAGATTGGCAACCGTTAGCTGCCTTTGCTTCACCAGCAGGCATCGGCGATTCCAACAGACTATCAAGCTGTCTCTTGTACATAATTATTTCATGCTACATGTGACCTTGTTTTTGTTTTTGTTTTTTCTTTTCTAATGTCTTTAAATTCCTACTTAACTTACATAATAGTGATTACCTAAAAAATAAATTTATTTAATTTTTATAAAATTAAGGACCACTTAAATATGTAAAAAGATTTTTTATCATAATTAAAATATTCACTGTCTAAAATATTCGATGATTTTATTTATAATTTGTTAATAGTTTAAGGGTAGGTTTGGATGAGCAATTGAGTACGGTACGGTGCGTTTAGCTTACTTTTTGTCTCATGTTACAGTATCACTATAGTATCTAATCTCACCGCCATCACTGTTTTTACACTAACCACAAGTAAATACACCGCCCATCCAAACCTACCCTAACTTAATATTTCTTTGATATCTTCAAACAAATAAGAGGAAGAATACCTTTTTATTAGGAAACAAAATTTAAATAATAATAATAAAACCTTTTAAATCCAATTCAAACAAATAAGAAGAGAAGAGTTTTATAAAGTTTTAAGATGTTAAGTTTGATAGTAAATAGAAAGATTTATGAGAAAGTTTTAAAATGTAATGGGGTAAAAGTTTTTTAACTTTTTTTATTAGATTTTGGGAAGAAAATTTTTTTGGGAATAATTAAGTATTTTTCGTGTTTGTTTTATGGTTTATGAAAATTAAATTTTTTGAAATTTATAATTATCTCTCCCAACAATATTATATTTAGAGGCTCAAACGAAGTCTCAAAATATAAATATTAGAGCTATGAATAGTATTGTCTTCATAGACTGTCTTGAATATAGATGTGATTAGTGAGATTCACGTGTAAAACATTTAAAAAAAAAACTTTGATAATCATACAAGATGAGATGTTTCAGGTGACAAACTTCCCTAATTAAATTAGTTGATTTGATAAGATGTTTAGTATAATGTAAAACTATACAATACATGACATAATAAGATGACATAAACTCATATTTTTTAACCAATTATATGAATATTTTGAATTTGGCATATTTTAATGTGATATTTATATTAATGTCATCGTTAAGTCATACTTAAATTTTAAAAGCGAATTACTTAAACCAAGAGATAAGGTTTTCAGAATTATATCAATTGAATTAGTTAGGTCACTTGTTTGCTGATTTAATCAGTCTGATTGGTCGATCTAATTAATCGTTAAAATTTTTATAAAAATAAAAAATATATTAAAAAATTCACTCAACCGTTTCGACCATTTGTTTAACTGGATTTTTAGCTTAATTCAACTGGTTCGTATCGATTCCTAGATCAATTGATCTGATATTTTTTTTGGATTAATAACTCGATCGATTTTCGATCCAACCGGTCCAATCAAATAGGATCTAGTTCAAACAACTAAGAGAAGAAACCTCCATGATATAAAAATAAAGGGTAAACTACTTAGTTGGTCATCCAACTTTTAGGGTGCTTTCATTTTAGTCACCCAAAATGATATCCTTGCAATTTGGTCACACAACTTTTAGGGCACTTTTATTTTAGTCACCCAAGCGTTAAATCTCTAATGGCGGTTAATTGTACACGTTACATCATGTTTAGACTTTCATTTTGGTCACCAACTTTTAGGTCGCTTTCATTTTGATTACCCAAAAATATTTATTTTAAGTATTAATTGGGGTAAAAAAAAAATTAAGGATTAAAGTGAAAAAGCAATAGAAACTAAAATAATATAAAAAATTTTCAAATTGTACTTATTTATCCATTGCCAAAATTTTTTATCGATTGATAATGTCAAAAACATTGTTACTATCATATTAAAATTAGTTAATTTAATCTCGTTTCAAATTTTAAATTTGTATTTTATGTTTCTAGATTATCCTTAACAAAATCAACTCAAATAATTCATATTTAATAATTGTGTACAAAACTTAAATTTCTTTTGATTATATAATTTTAAATGTTCCATGTTGAGCTAAAAGTAAAGGAAAAAAATACTTGCAATTAATTAAATTAATTGCTTGTTCTTTGTTTGGGTAAAGAAGTGATGAAAATTTACGAGGTCTTATTAGAATAGAAGATAATATTAATTAATTGCATTCTTTGCTTTTAGTATAGTGTGGAAGATAATAACTTTCATTAATAATTTTTGAAAATAATATCAAAATAAATTAAAATAAATTGTTGAAAATTTTTATCCATTGATGAAAGTCAATTGATTTGTTATTATAATTTTGAATTTTAATATTTAAAAATTTATATTTTAAAAACCCAAATTTAGAATTTTCGTTAATGGGATAAACAAATACAATTTGATAATTTTGTGTATTATTTTTTGTTTCTACATTTTTTTTACTTTAATCTTTAATTTTTTTACCCCAATCAATACTTAAAAAGGATATTTTTTGGATGACCAAAATGAAAATAACTTAAAAATTAGGTGACTAAAATGAAAGTGCAAACATAAGGTGATGTTTACAGTTAACTACTATTATGAATTTAACATTTGGGGACTAAAATGAAAACGCCCGAAATCTTAGATAATCAAATTACAATAATTTATTTTCAATGGCCAAAATGAAAATTGATACAAGTACTTTACCTAAAAAAGAAATTGGGAATTCATAGAAGTTTTTGTCGGATTTTTTTTTTTTTTTTCTGAAATGGAAGTTTTTGTCAGTTATTCTGGTATTCACCAATTTTAATTTACAATCGACCTGTTATTTGCTACTAGCCGTCCGATGCATTTTTAAAAAATTAAATCGTGTGACTGTCACCACAGAAGACCCCACAAATTCAATTTTGGTTTTGACCACCAATCAAGTTAAGACTTTTGAAAAGTCAAATCATCGTGCGGCTAAGCTACGCGTCGTTTGGTCCATTTAAACACATAAAACGACATATTTGTAAGTAGACTGGATTAATAAATCTCACTTGGAACTGGGTTTTGACTTTCGCTTAATTTATGCTCTTGTAATAAAATTTATTGTACTAATAATTAATAATAAGATTTAATGAAATTTATATATATATATATATATATGTAGTATTTTTAATAAATTAAAATTTAAAAATATTTTTAATTTGATTTGTCTATTTTTGAAATAATATTTTTTACCATCTCAATAAATATTTTTACTAATTAAATGGGGGATTTGTTTAATTATTTAAAATTATTTAGAAAACAAAATGTTATTTTAAAAGTAATAATAAAATAAATAATTAATAATAAAATAATAAGTAATTAGATAAAATAATTTAAATCAAACATGAAACCAATATTTAACAAAACAAAAGCAGTTAAACATTGAATTAAGAAATAAATCTATTAAAAAATAATATACAATTTTTGAAATATATAAAAAAATAAATTATAATATTAAATTGAAAAAATAAATTAGCAACATGCATCAATTATGGCAATAGTTAATAACAAATATGAAAGATATTTAAACTAAATTAATAAATAACTTTAATAATAATTAAATTTTTTTTAAAACTTGACTTTATTTATCAAAATAAACTCACGAAACGATTTTCACCTACAACAAATAAATAATAAATAAATAAAAATAATTTTAAAAGTAATTGGTTCGCAACGTATAAATAACTTACAAGAAAATAAAGTGAATATTATAATATTATATTATCCCATAATTTTCAATATCTATTTGGTGTTATTATTAGTCGAATATGATTGAGTTAATATATAATTTACCTCTAAATTTATTAAAAATTACTTAGTTAATACCTCAACTTGTGGCACATTAATTGATTAAAATTTTTTTATGAAAGCAGTAACATCAAATATTGATTAACGTTTTAGTTTCATTAAATCATGAAATTGGTCAGCTCCATTGGTCATAGACTCATAAGAATTAAGCCAACTTTATTGATTGTTAGGAGGACATTGGACTAAAATGTAATAATTACTAGTAGACAATACAACTCTTAAATAATTACATACTCACTACAGAGCTGGAAATTTTTAGGGGTTTTTTACCAATATGGTATAAAAAAATTATTATATACGAAAATAAGTTGTCAAATAAATTATTTACGAAAATAGGTTACTTTTTTTAGTCGCGCCTACCTGACAGGGCGACATATTATTTTCTTAATAAATTTTATTTTTTAATATTTTATTATTATTATAATATTTAAAAAAAATTCGGGTCAAAAACGGGTCACGCCTGACCGGTAGGCGCCACATGTGGCTCCTGTTGCAGGGGCGCCACACCCTGCAGCACCTCGTTATCCGTGCAGTGAAGAAAGAAAAAGAAGAAAAAAATTAGTAATTTTTTTATAATTATTTTAAAATTAAATTGTTAGTAATTTAGAATTATTTGATAAATTTTTGTGTTTGTAATTATTTTAAAATTAATTTATTAATAATTTAAGATTACATGCATAAGTAAGAGTAAAAATAATTATAAATTACTAACAATTTAATTTTAAAATAATTATAAAAAATGCTATAAGAATAGATAAAAACTTCTAAAAAATGAAGACTTATTAAACAATAGAAAAACAAACTATATATATATATATATAACTTAAGACAACACGAGTTCAAATCGACATGAAATCATTTATTATTATAAAACTCTCTCAAAATAAAAATAAATTAAAAAATTAACGAAGAATCACCCACTTTTAAAAAAAAACTAATGGTAGCCTCTATAATTTTAGTGGACGACATGCAAACTAGAAAGAGAAAAAATATATGTAATGAATGAGAAAAAAAAAAGAATTGATGAAAGAAAAAAAATTGTAAGTGATAATAAACTTGAAAACCGATATTACCGTTGAACAAAACAAAAGATAAGAAGTAAACTGCATGGAAAAAAAAAAGTTAGTAGGGTTTTCTCATTTATTTTGGTTACTCTACTTCTATTAATAGTTTTAGTTCAAAAGTCATACGGCGTTTAGAAAAAAAAGGAAAGCCAATTAGATTTGGCCACGCGTTTCATATTTTCCAAGTCTATGTAGGATAAATGCTTTTATAAAAAATGAAATTATTTAATTTATAATTTTTTTTTTTTTATCATTTCTTCTTCTCCCTTCCTTTCTGTAGAATCAAACCAAAATATCTAAAACCAGACCCAGAATCACCATACCGCCGTGCCTACTGCCATGCCAACCACCGTCTTCGGTGGCCGACGAAGCCCAAAACTCATCTCACAACTCGTTTTTTCATGCCCTTTCTGAATCTTTCATCAATATCAACATCGATTTTCCTAGATCTAAAATAAAATTTGCCATCTTTCTCCGATCTCCCTCTTCCACCGTCAGATCAACCCCCATTTTGGGCTTATTACTCGTCCACCATTAAACTTCCATTCCCGAGTTGGGATCTTCCAACCAAGACCCCAATCTGCCTTGACTCAAAAGAAACGAAACTAAACTCATTAAACCCATTTAAAATGTTTTTGGTTCTGCTGTATTTGGAAATGTATGGGTTGGCTTTGGTTTGCTGTAGGTATTGGAGGAGTAAATAAAGTGATAATGGTGATGAGATGAAGTGAAAAATGTTGGGAATGGTGGGTCTGTACTTTATGATGGAATAAATGATGAGCTTGTGAGAGGGTCAGAAAGTGGTGAGAGAGAGAGAGAGAGAGAGAGAGAGAGAGAGAGAGACCAAATTGAGAGGTTTTTAGTAGATGATGGTTTTGAATGAGAATGAATGTGGGAGATGGAGCTGTTAACGTTGAGGGAGATTAGAAATGGTAAATAGGGGTGTTGAACCGATTAACTGAAATATCATTAATCAAATTAATCGATTCTTTAAAAAGTTTTAGTAGTTAATCGAATTGAATTTTTTTTCAAAAAAATTAACCGAACCGAAATTTTTTCGGTTAATTCGGTTGGTTAACTGAATTAACCGAAAATTATATTTTTTTTATTTTTGATTAAAATAAGTATAAAATTAACCGAATTACTCGATTACTAGAATTACCCTATTTACCCGAATTAACCGAATTAATCAAATTAACCAAATTATTTTTATTTTTGATTTTTATTTTTATTTTTATTTTTATTAAATTATTTGTAATTTTTATGATTAGGTTGAGTAATTGGGTTAGATAATTAATTTTAGTTTGATTGGGTTTATGTTGGATTGGGTTTGAGTGAATAGTGAGCTATTTATATATTATAATTTTATTTATTAATTTTTCGGTTAAACCGAAAAAATTCGGTTAACCGACCGATTAACCGAATTCGGTCGGTTAACCAGATTTTTTCAATTTTACCTAAATTTTACACACCCTCATTGATAAATGATGGTTGTGATGATGATGACCATGAGGGGTGAGAGTTGAGAGAGTGGGGGTTTGATTGAAAAATGATAAAAAGAAAATAAAAAAATTGTTATTTAAAAAATTTGTTTATTAAACCTAAATACCATAAAATACACGAGTCAAAATTTGATTCGTCTTCCTTTTTCTGAAATGTGATTTAGTTTTTTTATCAGAAATATTTAGGATAAATCTCAACTTTGACTTAGACTCCGTTTGTTTGCCAGTAAAATATATTCTAGAATATAATTTTTGGAAAATAATTTATTTTTTTAGTGTTTGGATGAATCTGTGTAAAATATTTTCTGTTGTTTGGCAGATTTCCTGAAAATATTTTATAAAACCTGTTTTAAATTAAACAAATATATTTAAGAATTTATTATCTTTCCATTATTTAATTAAGTTTATTATATATATATTAATAAATTTATATTTTAAATAATTTTTATATATATTGTAATGATTAAATTAAATATATAATAATACTCAATTATTAAGCTAGAATATTAACCGTCATAAATTGAAAACAACTAAAGTCAAATAATTTTTTTCTAATTGTGTTATAAAAAAACAAAAAAAAAGAATTGAATAATTATAAATTAACTTCCAAACCACAATTAATACTAGAAATTAATAATATTATCCAAATGCATAATTAGTAGTACACCACATGATAACAACAACATTATCCAAGTGCATAACTAATATTACACCACATTAAAGTATCAATATCTTTAACCTTGAGAAAATTTTTGAAGCCAAATTTTTCTATGCTTCTTACTTTTAACTAAAAAAGCTATGGCCTCGGATTCATGACTCACAAGATAATCAAACACACTACAAAGGAAGTCATCATCAAATCATTCTACCTCCATTGACATCACTTCTTCGTAAAGATGTAGTGTCTTATTCACACTAAATTGTTCCAAAGCATTAGCAATTTTGCCAAGTTGTTCACCCACAAATTTAATTTGTTCATCAATGACACTTTATTGAGCATTTTTTCTTTTACACTTGGATGTGCCAGATGAAGATATTTTTGTTCTTACCTCCTCCATCTCTTCATTTCGCAGTCTATATACTAAATATATTTATTTATTTTTAATTTTTAATTTTAATATAACCACTTTTTATTATATTTTTAATTTGTGTATTGTTTTAAGAATTGTTTGTCTCATTTTTTATTTATTTCTTATTTTAATATTTGTTTTTATGTTTTTAAATGTATTTGATTTATTATATTTTAAATTTTTTTTTAATGAATAAGCTAAAAAAATTTAATATGGGCCGGGCCAGGCTCAGGCTTAACAATTTTATTTCAGGTCGGGCTTGGACAATTTTAGGCCCATATTTCAGGCCGGGTCGGGCCCGGGCCTAGAAAACGAGCCTAAAATTTTGTCTAGGCCCGGCCTGGCCCATGCACACCTCTAGCTAAAACTGAAGCCACGACTCTGACAATTGTATTTTGATCTTGATTATGATCCACCTACACAAAATAATGCCACAAAAATATTTGATCACTACAAAAAAGATACAAGCTTTTCATAAGATCACACAAAAACTACAAATTAATATGCAATTATTACAAATCAATGTGCAATTAATTTGAAAATTAATAATAATCTGATAAAATAAGTAATTCAAATTATTAAGATAGTTACATGAAATTCAAATTAGTAATTTAAAAAATAAGGTAAAATAACAATTCAAAAAATAATTTAAAATTAGGATAATGATAATAATTAATTTATTTCAAATCTAATACTACACTGTTACATGTAATATCCTATCCAGCTATGAGAACAAATTAAAACCATTTCACTAAAAACTCCCATGTAATCCAACTCAGAGATAAAGAAAATAGAAATTAAAATTTACTTTTGAAAAGAATGATTAAGACAAATGAACCAAGATCATTAAGCCTGGGTAGCAAAAGAACACAAGTCATTTTACTGATGCCTTTTAAAATGATCAATTGACAATTCCACAAGATCTAGCTGCTTTGAGCTTTGTTTAGTATTGCCTCCTAAAGTATACCAAACATGGCAGACATCATCCAATAGATTGGTGCTCTTTCAACATATGGTAGAAGATTAAAAATACCACATCCAAAAGATTTTAATATCCCAATTGGAATTGGTAAATAAAAGTCCATCCACCTTTTACCGCTTCTCACATAAAAATACCAATTAAACAAAACTCATTTACAAATATAAATCAAAAGAAACTTCTATTGAAATTATTAAGTTTTAGAATGTCTTTATGTCCCAATATGAAACAATTCAAATACTGTAGCTAACGTACTACATACTTTTAGATTGTCAAGCATTCTAATATGCTAAAGAAAAGCTTTTTAACAACTTGAAGGGGCACAAAATAGGAGCAGGACCACGTGAAATGAGTAATAATCAAAGGGATTACAAACCCCACATCAAAATCCAAAAATTAATAATGTTTAAGGAGCAGAGTAGCACACCTAAAACTGACAATAGGCAACACAATTGTAGGAATCAGGATCCTAACATACAAATCCTTAATGTTGTAAGATGAAATAATTAATATTGTAAAATAAAAACACAGACAAGAAGAAATAATTAATATTGGTATTAATAAAAGAACAACCAATAAGAGAATGACTAAGGTTTAACTTACTGTAGGCACAGCAGTAAAAACGCCGGTAATGGCAACAGCCTTGAGACCGGCACGAATACCTTCTGCATTAGTTTCCTAAAATATTAATATTTGATATATACATATGTATATACTCAATATGATTGCTTTTGAGTAACACTAATAAATTTTAAGAAGTATAGGTTTCAGAAAATACCTCCACTTATGGTAAGAGCTTGAGCAGTATGGTTGAGGTTTGTCTTTGCCCAAGCAACCTTACGAACTGCAATCATATACTAGAATCTACAAGAAACAATACAATGAGAAACCTTGGCTGCTGAGTCAGCTTTTCAAATTAACGAACAGATAAGAAAATCAACCGAAGGTACTATATTTTCAATTATAGAGGAGTCTAAAGATGCTATAAATAAGGCCCTTGATGTGGCAGAAAATGCCATTGATGAAGCTACACAAGCTGTAGCAGTATTCACTGCTCTTCCTGTCACACTGTTGCATTTGATAAAATTGGGACATTGACAACTG
This sequence comes from Gossypium stocksii, assembly GCA_020496765.1. Taxonomy (NCBI): domain Eukaryota; kingdom Viridiplantae; phylum Streptophyta; class Magnoliopsida; order Malvales; family Malvaceae; genus Gossypium; species Gossypium stocksii. Next base: position 86,978,625 of record CM035620.1, read on the forward strand.
GAGGGCTTATCTTTAAAGGAATTGAACCAATTTATGGCCACATAATTGGAAACAAGAAGACAAATTTAACTTCCTATTGTGTTCCTAGTTGTGAAGTAGAAGCACTTCCAGTAGCAGTTGCGATGGAGAATGGTACTACTCATCCTATTGGAAGGTATTGTATAAAATGAAATAATGGTCTGTGCAACTCAAAGCTACTTGTAATTAGAGGTGTGCATGGGCCGGGCCGAAGGCCCGCCCAAAATGTGGGAAGGTTTGGGCAAAAATATAGGCCCGAAAAATGGGCTTGGACAAAAAAATAAGGCCCGTTTAAAAAATGGGCCGGGCTCAGGTAAGATATTTTCGGCCCGGGCCCGACCCGGCTCGGCCCAAATTCACTAAAGACAAAAAATATTTTATCTTTTAATATTATTTTCCTATTATTTTCTCCCTATTTTGCTATCATTTTACTATTATGTTGCTACTATTTTGTCGTTATTATTTAGATATTGTATAAAACTTATTTTATTGTTAATTTTGTTATTATTTTAAAGACATTTGTTAATTTTGTTATTATTTTAGAGGCATTTGCTTGTTAAGTTACATCTATTTTATCGTTATTTAAGTATACATATTTTTTAAAATTTATTTTTTATTTGTTAAGAAATATTTATTTTGGTTTTTTAGTATTTTTGATGGTTTATATATATTTTAAAATTATATAAAAAATAATATAAAATTTAATATGGGCGGGCCGGGCCGGGCCCGAGTTTTAATATTTTTATTCGGGTCGGGCTTGGGCAAAATTTTAGGCCTATTTTTCGGGCCCGGCCCGGCCCGAGCCCGACTAACGGGCCTAAATTTTTAGTTGGGCCCGGCCCGGCCCATGCACACCTCTACTTGTAATGGCCTAAATTCAAGGTTATCGGAATAGTGGTTTCCTATTGCATGAATATTGATATGATAGGAAAATCGTATGAAAATATCGATAGAAAAATTTTACCGATTTAGTGGTTAGTTAGAAAAAAAAAAGAAATTATTAAAGAAATTGGGTAAAAAAAGGTATCGAGACCTCGATCTCGTAAAAACAAATCGAAAATATTTTTATAAATATTTATGAAATTTTAGTAATATGGTATTAAAATTTCGTTAGAAAATTTTATCGTTTGGGTAGTTAATTAAATAAAAAGGACTAAATTGAAAAGGGTGTAAAAGTTACTAGAATGATTAAATAGCTCAATTATCAAATGAGGAGGCACTTAAGAGGAGGCACTTAAAGTGCAAATAAGCCCAAAGGAGATATTTTGGGCGGCATAAGCTAAGAAAAATTAGGAGAATTGATTAAATAAGGGCAAATTGGGAAAATAACAAAATTTACTAAAATAAAAATGGGACTAAATTGGGATAACTAGAATTCTCTTCCAATTTTCTCCATTTTCATCAGCCAAAAACGTCCTAAGGGTTTATTAAAGCTGGTATTTCATAATTTTTGCACCAAGTGAGTTAATCCTTGCCTTTTTCTGGTAATTTTTGTGTTTTTAAGACTTTTACAACTAAGTCCTACTATTAAATTCATTAGTTTTTAATTTCATGGATGAAATTGAAAGTCACCATGGTTGAGTACTGTAACTATATGATGATTTAGCATGGAATTGAAGCTTTAATATTATTATATTATGATTTTATTGAATGAAATTAATAGAAAGTGGATATTTAGGACCTATTTGTAAAAGAGTGTGAAATTGAAGTCTAGTGCTGAAATTATGATTTCCAAAGGCTATAAAGTAGTTTAAATTGATAGAGTAAAGTGTTAATTGAGAAAAATCAGCTCAATTGAGAGGTTAATTGAGTAGGGACGAAATTATCATTTATTAAAAACTTAGGAGAAAAATGGTAATAAACCTCTCGCACTAAAACAGTTTTCGATAGCAGCAGTAGGCTAAATTTGAAAAATCACCATAAATTGTGAAAATCAAATTAAAGGATGAACAAAATATGGAATTAAATCTTGTTGAGTCTAGTTTCTCATTAAAGAAACGGCGAAAGCAATGGAATTGTAAATCATGAGATATAATAAATTATGTGAGACAAGGTCAGAATGATTTTGGTTTCACCTGTTCTGAATTTTGAAAATCACCAAAAATTGGAGAAAAATAATTAGGGGCTTAAATTAATATGTTTGAAATCCTGAATGAGTCTATTTTCAAGAGAAACAATTGGAAACATCATTCGAATCCTGTACCAGGAGATAATTAATTTTTAGTGAAGAAGGATCGGAACTGTCATATAGCAGAACAGGGGTGAATTTAAAGAATAAACTGTACTTATTGGCTAAACAAAAAATTTTGAAAACTTTATGGTTAGAAGATATGTGAGTCTAGTTTCAGGTAAAATTAGTAGATCTTAATTTGGAGCTCTGTGGCTCAAGATAAAAATAATCTAGTGACTACGACTCAAGTAGACAACTTTGAATGAACTATAAATAATAGTGGAATTGTAGAGAATGGTACATATGAACATGAAATGTTAATTTGATAATTAAATTTATTTATTTAGATCCTGAAGACTCAAATACGAAGCTAGATCGAGAAAAAGAAAAAGTTCGGGATTAATAGATTTTTGTATACGAACAAGTTTCGAGGTAAGTTCGTGTAACTTGAATTATATTCTTAAATGCTTGAAATGTATGTTATTGATGTGAATATGATTTGAATGTTCATTGTATGATAATTGATGAAACATTGATATATTTGATAAAAAAGGGAAAGAAATCCTGGTTGAATGAAAGGAAATTCGATGAGTCTCTGAAAAGAAATTGACGGTAAAAGAGACCTAGCCTGGATGGGTGATCCTATCTTGATATAGCCCTCGCGAAGAATATGTGTACAATGGATTTAGCCCAGACGGGTAATCTGAATTAGGGTCTGAATTTAGCCTAGACTGGTAATTCAGATTCAAGCTTATTAGAGTAATTATCGTTGCAGGGGATTTAGCCTGGACTGGTAATCCCGACAATACTCTATGAGTTTATATTACAAGGGATTTAGCCTGGACTGGTAATCCCGTTGTAAAGATGAGGTTCGCGGGAGTGTGCTCTCTGAAATGAAAATATGCGCACATGAATATGAATTGACGGACCCGTATTTGTACACTAAAGTGTACCCCTGAAAATCCATCAAAATTCCAAGAAATTCGACGGGATAAATATGAGAAAATAATAATGGAATGGAAATCATGGTATTGATGAGCTCATCAATCATGGTATATATTATTGATACATTGAAATTATTGGACTAACTTGAATGTTGAGTTTGTGCATGTTAAAGTAACAATGCATTAAATAGATATATGAATGTTTATTGGATTGTTTTGAAAATATTAGGTAAGAATAATTCTTTTTACATGAGCTTACTAAGCACAATGTGCTTACCTTATTTCTTTTTTTCCTGTTTTGTAGTATTAAGAGCTCGGAGGTCGGATTCTGTAGGAAACACATCACACTATCAGCCTCAACATTTTGGTTTATCAAGAAACTTTATTTTGGAAATCAATGGCATGCATAAGTTAATAAAGTAAATGTTAATGTGAAATAAATGTAAAGTTAGCAATTGGTGTGGCTAACAGATATTGGCTTTGGTATGTGATGAGGTTATCTATATGTATGAATCTATCTTGAAAATATGTTGAATTGAATTGGTTGATTTGGATTGGTCTCGGTTTAAATTTTGCAGGGAAGGTTAGATATCTATAAAGGGGTTATATTGAGTTTAAAAAAAATTCCCTTTAGTTTCGATTTAATCCCAGTTTGGTCCCGATGTATGTTTTGGGCTTTAGAGGCCCATCTAAGGGACGTCATAACATGTTTCGGTAAATGAATAGTATTTAACTTGTAATAATTGAAAAATTAATTTGGTAAACTCCGGTAATGCCTCGTACCCAATTCCTGCGACGAATACGAGTAGGGGGTGCTACACTACTATTGATGCTTCGAAAGAAATAACATGTTCAAGAGAAAATTCCTACATGAGAAGGTGTGAAGCCCTGCAGAAGTCACTGACGACATCTAAACAACTTTTTAGAAGGGTCATATCTAATTTTTATTAGAATTTGAAACTCAATAAGGAGCTAGGAACTAGAACGGGACGAGAAATTGTAGTGAGTTGATGGTTGGATTTACTTATTTTTGATTCATACCTTATGACACTGATTAATAGAGGCTTCATGATTTTAACTTAAAACTGAGATATCTATTAAAATATATCATCATGGTCAAATATCTATTATGTTTCACCTCAGAAAATCAAAGAAAAAAAACAAATCACACTAGAAAGGGTAATAGAAGCAAGCATAAATTTTTTAAGGAATAAATTAATACTAGACGAAAAGTGATGCAAAACCCAGAAACAAACAGATTAAATAAAGCATAAAAAAGGAAGAAGAAGAAGATTCTTCAACAGACAAATGCAAAATCCAAACAGATTAAACAAATAGATGCAAAATGCAAGCATATTCTTCAACAAAAAAAAAAAAGGAAGAAGAAGAAGATTCTTCAACAGACAGATGCAAAATCCAAACAGATTAAACAAACAGATGCAAAATAAGAAGAAGATTTGAGTGAGAGAGGCGACAAACTGTGAATGAAATATAAATTAAATAAAGCATAAAAAAGTTAATTTGATTGAGATTTAGGAAGCGAACTGGATGGAGAATGAGAAGGAAGATGAAGAACTGAAGGAGGAGGAAAGAATTTAGTGAGAGTGGAGGAAGATGGAAAATGTCTTATAGAAATAAAATTGGTAAGTCGTTTTCCCTAAAAACCCATTTCATTTACCGTGTTTTAGAAAATGTTTTCCCAATGTAATTGGTTTTCCATAAAACAAACACCGTAAATAAGGAAAATATTTTCCGAAAAAGAAACAGACCTTTAATATGTAATTTGATACAAGAATTTTAATTAGGTGTAATTATACACATGAAACTTTTATTCTGATTCAAATGTATACATAAAACTTTAATTTTGATTCAATCACATACATTTAAATAAATAAATATATCAATTTATTTTTATATTAGATAAATATAATTTTTTGTGTATGCATATATATAACATAAAATAAAACTATATTAATAATTGTGTTAATAATTTGTGAGAATTTGATCAAATCAAAATTTCATTTCTAAAATTAGACAAAATTAGAGTTCATGTATAAAATTGCACATTAGACCAAACTTGATATATAATTTTGAGATTTATCCTAAAAAATTAACAGAGGCAAAGTTGAATTACATGCATTGTGCAAGTGCAACATCAAAAATTCTTTTTTTCCTCTGTTTATGCTTGTAATGATGGTGTTTCTCGTCGAGAGCTATGATCCCACTTGTGTTCTATGAGTGGCCAGGTTGGTGATGCTCCATGGTTGTTGGGTGGTGACTTTAATGTCACGCTTTCGTCTGAGGAAAGTTATTCTTTTGATAGTTCTTAGTCTTTTACTATTTATATGAAGGATTTTCAAGCTTTGGTTAGGGAGATTGAAGTCTTTGATCATGCTTATTTTGGCCATGTTTTCAGTTGGTCTAATCATCAATTGGATAGATCGATTGCAAAGAAGTTTGACAGAGTTCTTGTTAATGTAGCTTGGTTGTTGTTTCTGCCTCATTCACGGGTTGAGTTTGCTGCTCCTGGTTGTTCAGATCATTGTCCTTCTATTTTTTGGTTGGAGCGGCTTGTACAATCCTTACCAAGGCCTTTTCAGTTCTTTAATTTTTGGGCTAAGCATGATAGGTTTTTGCATATTGTTGTTGAATCGTGGCAACCTACTGTGGTAGGTGATCCTATGTTGAAGTAATTTAGCAAGCTTAAGAGACTTAAGCATGTCTTGAAAATGCTCAATATAGAGGCTTTTGGTAATATTTCTGCTTGAGTTAAGGTTAAGGTTGAGGAGCTAGAGAGCTTGTAGCTTGCTTTATTGCGGAGTGATCTAGTTAGAAATGGTCATACTGATCATGTGAGAGCTATTCTTTTGGTTTTGCAAGAGGCCGAAGCATGTTTTTATCGGTAAAAAGCTCGGGTGCAGTGGATCAGGGAGGAGGATCAAAACACTAATTTATTTCATAGCACTGTTGTAGTTAATAGGAATAATCACACTGTTACTTCTCTTTTTAATGTAATTGGTAATTGGTTGGAATCTTTTGATCAAATTTCTGCAAAGATTTTAGGGTTTTATCATAATTTTCTCGGTGCAGTTGATTCCAATGTTGTTGAGTGCCCAGATTCTTTACTTTAAGAGTTACTACCTAAACTGTCTAATAATGCTCATCGTGTGTTGACTACTATTACTAGCTGTTTGGGTAGGGGAATGAGAAAGCCCCTGGTCTTAACGATTTCACAGCTTTCTTTTTCAAATTTACATAAGGTATAGTAGGGCTTGATTTTCTTGAGGCTGTTTAGTATTTTTTTTTTTTTGCATCCTCCACTCTCTTGGCTACCTTTAATGCTACTTCAATTTCCTTGGTTCCCAAGTGTGATAATCCTAGCTATACAAAGGATTTTAGCCTATTTTTTGTTGCAATGCAGTTTATAAATGCATAACCAAGGTTTGGGTTAAAAGAATGACTCCTTTTCTACCTGCTTTGATTTTTAATAGTAAAGTGCCTTTGTTAGAAGGCGTAGTATCATTAATGATTCCATGCTGGCTCATGAGCTAATGCGAAGATATAGTATGAAACATATTTCTCCTAGATGTGCCTTGCACTGGGGCTTTTTTCTTTCAATACTTAGAGCTCAAGGGTTCTTTAAAAAGTTCTTGAAGTGGATTGAAGTTTGCTTAACTACTCTTTGATTCTCTATCTTCCTTAATAAAAGCCTCGTGGAGTTCTTTCAAGGGAGAAGAGGTATTAGCTAGGGAGATCTTGTCTCTTCTTACCTCTTTGTGCTTGCAATGAATGTGTTATCTAGGTTATTAGATGTTGTTTCCATAAATTCTCTCTTCAAGTATCATCCTAAGTGCCTTCGAGTGCGGTTGACTATCTCATGTTTACCAATGATCTTCTCATTTTTTTTAAGGGTACTACTAATTTGTGGCTGGTGTTTATTATGTTTTTCTACAATTTTACTTACATCTGGGTTACAACTCAACACCTCCAAAAGTGAATTTTTAATTGTTGGGGTGCCTCGATAGGAGTTGGCTCTCATGACTCCTTGCACAGGGTTTAAAGTTGGTAAGTTGCTAGTGAGGTACCTTGGTGTTCTTCTTGTTTCTCAAAAGTTGTCTTGGTTTGACTATATTACTTTAACTAATAGGATTCTGGACAGGATTCAAGGGTGGTCTACTAAGCACTTAAGTTATGCTGGTAGATTACAACTCATTAAGGTTGTAATCTTTAGTGTTCAAACCTATCGGAATCATCAATTTCTAATACCTAAGAGTCTTCTCAAGAGGGTTTATCAATTCTATATTAGCTTCTTTTGGAAAGGGAAGGTTGGCTTGAGTTGAGAGGCTTATGTTTGTTAGAAGGCGATTTGTTTACCTAAATCTGAGGGGTGCTTAAGACTAAAAAATGTGGTAGAATGGAATCAAGCTGTATTTTGTAGCTTATCCGTGCCTTGCTTGCAAAAGAGGGGTCTCTTTGGATTGCTTAGGTTAGTGAATATGTGTTAAAGGGTAGGAGTTTTCTGGATGTGACTCTTACTTCAATGAGTAGCTGGAATTGGTGAATGATGCTTAAGTTGAAACCTTTGGTTGTTGCCACTTCTCAACAATTTGCTAATGCTAAAGTGAGTACTTCTCGATTATGGGAGGCAGTTAGAACTCGTGGTATAAAGGTGGAATGACACTGTTTGCTATGGTTCCATTTACATATTCCCAAGCATTCTCTTATTGCATGAATGGTCATTCTTAATAGGCTCCCAGCCCGAGATCGCTTGCTTACTTTTGGGATTGTGATTGATACTTGTTGCTTTTTTTGTATGGTTGCAGCAGAGAGACGTGATCACATTTTATTTGAGTGCAATTTTTCAAGGAAGGTGTGGCAGTTAGTCTTACGTCTTTTCTCAATTTTGGGGCTGTAGGAACTTGGAGGCAAAAGTTAGCTTAGAGTGCATATTTGTATGTGATATGAAGATAGAGGAACAAGAGGTATTTTGGTGCACTTTCTTGATTGAAGATGCTATTTTGGTACAAATTAAAGAGATTGTGTGGGCTTGTTTAGGAGGAAGGCCAATCAATAGAATTGATCCTGTTAATGCTTCACTTTGTACTTTTTGGGTTATTATTGATTAATTTGTTTGTATAGCTTAAAGTTATTATATAGGGGTTTTTTTGTAGCAATTTAATTGCATTCTTGGATTAATGAATTTCATCATTCATCCAAAAAAAAAAAGGATATAATTACATGAATAAAGCCATATATGGATCAACCCAAGGTGAAGCAAAAATAAGCTCAAAGTTTAAAGAAAATTTAAGTCTAGGAGGTCAATTTGTCTAATTGTCAATTAAGAAATCAAGTACTTAAATATATCATAAGTCTTAATACTCTTCAAAAATTTGGAATTTAGTTCATATACTTATATTTCCAGGAATTTATCTCACTGTTTTTCAAATTTAAAAATTTAAGTCCAACTATTAACAATGTTAAATATTTTTTTGTTAAATTCAAGCTCATAACAATGCCATTTTTAATTACATGACTATCAAGTGAGTTTTTTTTTTATTTCAAAATGTCACACCAAAAAAATTAATAATATTAACAGTTTGACTTGAATTTTAAAATTTGAAAATAGAGACTAAATCCCTAAAAATGAAAATATAAGGACTAGATTTTAAATTTTTGAAAAGTACAAAGACTTATGACATATTTTAACTTATATTTTTTCTTATATCCAAGATTACATATTTTCCAAAACTAATAAGATAATATGGTAGCACTCTCATAACGAAACCTATCTACCTCATAATAAAATTACTATGATCGTCACAACTTCAAATTACTTTTACCTCACTCTCATAACGTGAGTTTTATTTTTAGAGTTAAAAGAAAAAGAAAAATAAATTGGAAAATAAAAAAGTGTAAAATATGAATAAATATGTTTGGTTTGCAAAAAAAGAAAAAAGAAAAATGAGAGATTAATATACATGTTTAATAATATAAAAATAATAAACGAATAATTGATATATTATTACTGTATAATTTTCATGTACCATTAATAAATAATAGCACGATATTTTTACCGGTTCAGTCCGAGACAGTGACAGCTCAACCGGTCTGGTCCAGCCACCGATTGGATCGTCGGTCCAGTTTCACATACCAGGCCTAATTCGACCAATTTTTGGGTCTTAGTCTAGGTTTTAGGCTCCCAGACCCAATTTACGATCTCAGGTCCAATTTACAAGTTCAATTATCCATTAGGCTAATTGTTTTACTTGAAAATTAATTTCCAAAAATATCATTTTAATTTTAATTAATTTGATTAATTTAATTTTACATGATCAAAATTAATTTTTCCGGAAATCAGTTAGATTTTCCAAATTCATTTTCAAGAAATTTTTTTAATCAAATTTCCTAGTTGAACAATTATTACGACCGCTCAATTTAATTCCACATCGAATAAATCGACTTAACTAAATTATTTCTAAACTCATAAAATTTTCTTCTAATTCAAATGCAGTCTGATCGAGCTTTTGTTGTGCTAGCGAAGGGACCAATTGGACATATACAATTAGGCTTTAGTAATTACAATTATGTCCAGAAGCATTATTCTGATACTTCGCAATTACTTAATTATGGATCAGTCTACAAAAAGTACCATGATTGAAAACTCCTTATTTTATACTCTTTAGAAAAGAAATTCATCTATCTGCTTTGTCCAATGACCTCGTCATGTGTGTGTTACCCTCATATGATATCCTTGATTCATTTGAGTTAAATCTGTTAACTCAATACAATCCTATTTTATCTCATTGTCACCATTGTGTCTTCTTAATGATTAATAAGATTACTGTCAACAAATGACTTTGATAAATTGCTCATTCAAGAATAAGCAACCTGTGGCCACGTTCCATATGTATTAATCCACACAATGCCAATGAGACTATACCATTAACTCTTTAGTTGAGCTATGAATTCCACTATTGCTAGTAAAGCCATGCCATACACAAGTCATGTACCCAACATACTGGCTATCGGCTCGATCATCTTTAGAGTATAAGCCTCCACTTATATCAAAGCACATGAGGTACATACGCATGGTTAGTGACTAACTCAAGATTTAGGTAAATCATACCATGAATGTCACAAGTCAATTAATTCACAAACAAATTTAGAATTAATTCATCTTGGGCCCAATCTAATATATTATTCTACCAATGAATACATCTATATCTCTATCGATGGAGTCAACTGCTCTGATAGCCAAGACTAGCCATCTCTTCAATTGGAATTTTAGACAGCATAATAATCCTTCTTAGTATTTGAATCAAATGCTCACTTTGATTCTTTTACGGGACTACGGACTCGTTTACATTATCTACTGAAGTAAGTTGTCTTTCTCATAATGTAAATATTCTTACAATGCCATTTATTATCTGTTTGAACTTAGACAATCAATGAGCTAATATTTGCTTGTCACAATTTCGCTATGCATACAAAAAATGAAAGACAAATAAAAAAAGACATTACATGAAATGTGAAATTTATTTATTCATCGTTCAAATATATAGAAAATAATTACATGTTTATTACAATATGGGCATATTTCCCAATACAAATGAGAAATTTAAGGGCTGGTTAGGGACATCCAAAAATATGATTTTTTAGGGCTGGAAAAATAAGTTTCCTTGGCTACAAATACAACTTCAAAATCAACACCAAAAAGAGAATGAAAATAGGAGAAAAAGAGTACTTACCGTCAGCACCACTAGTGGAGGAGAGGAGGTGACAATGAGCAGTAAAGATGGTTGATATGAGCAGCAATAAGGAGGGTTTAAGGGTAGAAACAATAATCTTTTAAGAGGGTAAAATACTCAGGAAGGTGGCTGGAAATAATGGCAAAGTATTAGGCACAAAAATGGTGAAGATCACCATAGTTTAGACAGTACAAGGAAGAGAAAGAAGAAAATTTTGAGAGAGGATGAGGAGTGGAATGACTAGGGTTGAGAAAAAGATGAATAAAGGCTAGAAAATGAATAAAAAATGTATTTTTACCCTAGGTTAACTAGGCTTGGGCAGAAAAAATAGGATAGGGGAAAATTTAGTAAAAATTAAGCCAATTGCATAGGAAGGGAATCGAACTCGAGTTCCTAAGCAAATTGCACTGTCTCATTGTTTCCTTTTAACCATAAGCCAATCATTCAACCTTGAAACAATTTTACAAACTTTAAACAAAAAATTTGGGATGTTAAGCTTGCTAATTTTCGATTAGATTAAATACATGTTTAGGTTCATCTACTAATGTAAGTTGTCTTTCTGTTTTATGATTTAACCACGTAATGCCACTTAGTATTAGTTAAACGTTAGATAACTAATGAGCCAATATATTTTTTTCATTTTGCTTTTCGTACTAAAACTATTGAGTTTAATATACAAAGGGCATTAATGTAAATTATGGGTAGTTTTATTAAATCAATCTATTTGAAAAAAATACAAGTGTATATAGATGAAAATACTACACTTAGAGCATCGGATCCAACACAAACGACCCATGGCCACATTTACTTTTCATTTATCATGTAATACCTATGAGAGGATACCATTTACCCATTAGTTGTGCTATGAATTCCACTATTGTGAATGATGCTACATACTGCAGAAGTCATATACCAAACACACCAACTTCCAGTTCCTTATTTATTTGAACTTAGGCTTTTACTTACATCAAAGTATACTTGTTAGGCGTACATAATCTATCATCCACTCAGGATTAATGTTTGTCACACTATGGACATTACAAGTGAATGCATCTATAAACGGATCTAGAATCTATTCTACTTAGGTCATGTCCGATGTACTGTCAGTCCAGTCAATTACATCCATGTATCTATCTTCTAAGAGTTATCAAGACAAAACATCTATCCAATTGGACTTAATAAACAACATATTAGTCTTTCAACCAATTTACTAATTTCCAATTAAATTAAGGACATGTTTTGATTCATTTACCAATACAAGCTGTCTTTCTGTATTACGATCTAACTACGTAATATCTTTTAGTATTAGTTAAACGTTAGATAACTAGTAAGTCAATATTTGCTTTCGTTTTGTTTTGTATGCAAAAACGTTGAAGACAATATACAAATGATATTAATGTAATTAATGGATAGTTTTATTAAACCAATTTGTTCAAAAAATACATGTATACTTAGATGAAAATATTACACTAATGACACTAAATCCCAACAGTCCTTCCGTGATTTGAGGTCAATGTAATTTATCATGGGAATTAAGTTAATTCTAGTAGTGATATTGGTAGGAGTAACAATAGCTATGCGAAGCCAAACAAAACAACTCACATACGATTTCAAATAGAAACAAAAGAATAATAAATTTGAATAATGGTAAATCTTATCTTAAAACATTGGACATTTCATTAAATATTTTATTTTATACAAACTATTAATTTATAAATAATATTTAAATGTAATAGTCAAATATATATAAGATATAAAAATATAACAATAAATATTTTTTTATACAATTTATTACTCACATGTAAAATCAAAATATTAAGGCATGTTTATTTACATAGGTGCTAAAAAAAAAGCTCATCTATGTTTTCTCTCTCTCAAATATACTCTCTTTCACTCATTGAATTTCTTTTCTAAATTATACTTTTAAAATTAGGTGTCATATATTTACCATTTAAACCACAAAATAGCTTGAAAAAAAAAAGTTAATGGTCCATAGGCCCCGTACATACCTATCCACGGCCAAGCTTTGGATAGAATAACTTTTTTCCCATTGGTTGGATGTAAATTCAAATTAAAAATAAATATTTTTTTTTGTAAAATTATATAATCTTTTGGGGTTAAAATCATAAAAAATAAAAAAATATTAAAAAATACATAAAATTGAAAAATAAAAAGAAAAATTAAAACTGAAAATTTTAAAAATAGAAATAAAAATAAAAAATAAGGTTCTTGAAGACATTATCATCGTTGATTAATCCAAAAACTAGAGAAAAAAATATGTAATGTATTATGAAATGCATTTATTTATTTATTTTATATATTTTAAACATAAATTATTGATTTTTTAGGGTAAATTATCAAAATAGTCACTTTTTTTGTCTCAGGCTCTATTTTAGTCATTTATGTTTGAATTGTTACATTTTAGTCACTTTCGTTATCGTGTTGTAACATTTTAATTACTGAGCTGTTAATTGTTGTTAATACTATAACGATAAGCTAACATGGTACATTAAATCATCATTTCAAATAAAAATTTTAGGTTAAATTATACAATTGGTACTCATATTTTTTCATATCTAGCATTTTAATTTTTTTCCTTTATGTTCTTTTAACTTTTTTTTTCTTTTTTTTTCCATTCTCTTCTGTTTCTCCCTCTGTTTTCTGCCTTTCTCCATCCCTTTTATGTTCTTTTAATTTTCTTTTTTTTTTTAATTTATGATTCCTTCTCCTTTCCCCGTATTCCAATGGCAGTTTCAAGAGTTGACTCAAATGATTTTCGTGCAACGAAGCCCTTAATCTATCATATGGTTAAATGCTACACATTAACAAGTAACCTTTAATTGATTGTTTGACATAATTTGCAGATGCCTCATGTTTGAAATCCCATTTCTTTGAATTAATTATGTGAAAAATAGAAATGGAGAAGGGAGGAAAATAAATGGAGAAGCATAAGAAAATGAAAAATAAAGAGAAAAAGAAGGAAAGTTGAAAGAATATAAAAGAAAAAATTAAATTGTTCAAAATGAAAAAAATATGGGGACCGATTATATAATTTAACCTAAAATTTTTGTTTGAAACGATGATTTAGCGTACCACATCAACTTACCATTGTACGGTTAACGTCAATTGTGACTAAAATATTACAACACGTTAACGTGAGTGACTAAAACGTAACATTTCAAACATAAGTGACTAAAATGTAACCTAAAATAAATAAAAGTGACAATCTTAATAATTTATCCTTTTTTATTTTGTTTAAGAAATTGTTAATTTTAAAGTTGCAATTAATTTTAAATTTATATCTGGAATAAAAACAAGACACTGAATTTACATTAAAATCCAATTTACAAATCCCATTATTACGAATAAAATTATAAAAAAGAACATATATAGTTTTATTTTTAAATGAAAACTTACCGTATTGTTTTCTCCGAATGAAGTTTTTTTATTAGTTGGCTAATGTGAAAATGGAAATATTTAAAAGTTTGAGATAGTTGAGTGACCTAAAAAAGATAAAATTAAATTGTTGAGTGATCATTTAGTAATTTTTCATATTTAAATAATTAAAAAATAAATTTACTATTTATTAAATGATTATTTTATAATTTTTCAAATAATAAAAAAATTCGTGGCTACTTTTTTCATAACAGAAAAAAGGGATTTAACTAATAAAGAATAATGATTTGCAACTTTAAAAACCAAATTAAACTAAAAAAATCCTTCAAATTTCAATATTTAGACTTTGGATCCAATAGGGGTGTGCCCGCCCTCATATAATAAGTAATAAAGAGGTATAGGTTGAGATTGAGGTTGAGGTTGAGGTTGGCGGGACATTATCCGCACAACACCAGCTGCTTATATGGCGTGGCATTGACAGACCGCCCCACCAATCACCGCATCGTCGGTGGCCTTCGCTCACTACCAACCAGCCCACTTGTAATTATTTCTCTATTCCTTTTCTTTTCTTTCCTTTTAGTTTATTTTTTTACCCACCCATAGCTTATAGATTTATAATAGTCACTACTTTTAGTACTTTGAATGTACTTATTATGCTTAACGAATAATTACGTTACACGTGTACTTTTGCTTTTCAAATTTATCCAAATAATAATATATTGTTTTTTATAAAAAATTATTAATAAAATTAATAATAGTTTGATTAATCTATTGTGTTTTGAAGAATGCTCTTCTATGAATTTCACACAAACTAATAAAGAAGTTTTGTCAATTGAATCTTAACTCGATTGATATGAATATTATTGTCAATTTAGGAGAATGTAGATTCAAGTGTATTGAAATGCATTGTCCTCCTATTTATAGGTTGAGAAGAGATTCAACGTTTAATACCCATATAGTTGTGTTTTCTCCATTATTAAAAAAAAACAATTAACATGAATTTTAAACTTGATTTTTAAATAATTTTTATTACTTAAAAAATTATAATGATAAAATTAGCTTTTAGCGTTTATCTATTTTGTTAATTTGATTTTTTTAAGTTAAATTTGACTTTTAATTTTTTGAAAAAAATTAAATTTGATCATCAATCTTTCAAAAAAATTGAATTGTTGTTTCTAATAGAAATATTAACTAAAGCGTTAAATATTTAAATATAGCAGCTTGTATGATAATTTACGTGTACTTCATGTTATTTATTTTTTAAATTTTATGAACTTTTTATATCTTTTGAATTTTTTTATAATGTTAAATTATTTATTGATGTAATATATAAGACAAATAATCCCATATCAACATGAAATGCACGCACCGCTATGTGGGTTGTCACGTTAGCATTGTTGAAAAAAATAATATTTTAATAAAATTTTCAATTAAAAAATAATTTAACACTTTTCGAGAAGTTAATGAATAAATTTAGCTTTAAGAAAAATAATGGTCAAATTGATAAAAAATATAAATATTAAGACCTTTAAAAAATATTAATAAAATATTATCACACATCTTGTGTGGAGTCGAAACTTTTAAAATTTTAAATTAGTAAAGGTAAAATTATGCATTGCTCTCTAAAAATGATAAAATCTTAATTTAATCTTTTAAAAATTATATTTTTACTATCATAAAAATTATAATTTAATTTCAACCCAAAAAAATTTTTCTAATTTCATCCTCCGTGATTGCATTTTTGAGTTTTTTTTCTCAATGAAATAACAAGAAAAAATAGAATTATATTTGAATATTATAAAATTAAGTATTATAAATAATAAAATCAATTAATGAGATCAAAATAGTCAAACAATGAACGAGCGGATTTCCAAATTTAAAAGATAATTGGTAGTATAAAAAAAGTTTAAATAATGGAAAAAGACTATAAATTTTATCATTTTATTTAGATAAATCTTATACTTCAAAATAAAAGTTAACATTATAATTTAAACCCCAAAATATTATCCTTTAATTTATATTTAAAATTTTAAATAAAATTTATTTGAATGTAAATAAAAGATAAAACTTTAGTTGAAAATTAGTAAATGATTATATTAATAATTTTTTATTAAATTGGTATTATAAATTAACTCAAAAAATATATATTTTTTAAAATTATATAATTTAAACTAAATGGAATAATAAAAATTTAGATAATTAAAATTTTTTAAATACATGTTGGGTCTTCTTATGTATAAAATATTAATTTAACCTAGTAATGAGGCTTAAGGTGTAACAACGGAAATCTAAGGCAAAGGCTAAATCCAAGAGGGGCAAAATTGGAAAGATAAAGTTTCACAAAATACAAGTAAAAGTTCCCCTTCGCAAGTTCTTATTCATATTCTACCTTCTCTCTCTATTTTCCCACAAAGACTTGGCCTTTGCCTTGGCTGTTGGCTTTTTTTGATTTTGATTTTGATTTTGATTTTTATCTTTAATTTATCTCGACACCATAAAGCACCACCAGCAGCCTCACGACCCTTTCATAAATATGGGTTTTCACTGAAAACTCGGAAAGATTTAACAAAAACAAACAAACAAAAGGTGGTAGATGCATGCGCCACTACCACAATACCAACTTCTTCAAATCACTCTTCTACTTCTTTCACCATCTTTCCCTTCATTCCCTTTTAGCAACAATCAATCCTGAATTTTCTTTTACCTGATTTTGGTTTTTAATCCTTTTTTTATTCTCTCTCTATCTGTTTCTCCTCGGTTTCTACGCTGTCTCAACCACCACCTTTGCTTTCCCTTTCTCAGGTACCAAACGATTGATACGAACAATGACTTTTTCTTTCTTCTTTTTTTTTTTGTTTATTTATGTTCTTCGCTGTAATGGGTTGTTTTTGCTTTTCCTGGTTATGGTGTCATGACCAGTTTTTTTTTAGGCATAAAGGCTTTGGCTTTGTATGGGTTTCTTTTTTGAACTTCGATTTTTGTGTGTTTTGGGGGTTGGGTTTTTTTGTGTTTTTCTTGTTTTTCGTCTGCCTTCACTTCCATGAAAGGTGGTAGGTTGGTGGGTTTGACTTGTTTTCTAGGGAGAGATAATTGGGATTTTTATTGGGCAGACTCATTGGACATCTTTGTTAGCTTCACATGATGAAAGTTTTGGCTTTACTTTATGCAAATTATGATGAATTTATCTCTTTTTTTCTTGATTAAAAAAGAAAGAAAGTAAAACTATGGTTGAGCTTCATGTCATCCTGTCCCCTTATCCGAAGCCTGGTTAACTTTTAGAACCGAATTCCATTCCATCTTAATAAGGGTTGACTGAAAACGTTTCATGCGATTTGCATTGGTTCGTTCATATTTTTCTCTAATTTCAGTTATGACTGATTCAACCTTGTTGTTTTTTCTTAGATGACTAATCCGTGCATGGGATTTAGATTTAACCCCCTGCTTTTCTATGTAGCATTACTGAAATCAAAATCTAACGTACGTGTAATGACAAACTAGTTGGTTTTCAGCCAAACGATTTCTGTAAGGAGTATGAGTGGTTGATATTAGTATTTTATAACAAAAGAGGATCAACATTTGGGAGTTTCACAAGGCACTTCTATTTTGCTTAGGTTCATTATCAGATTACTTGCTTTGACTCATAGTTTTGATGGCGTTCCTTGCATCTCTTGACCTTTTTTTCTTATTTTGCTATATAAGTAACTAGAATAGATGATATCTTAGATCCACTTATCTTACGAAGCTGTTTCCTATAGCCTTCTGCTTTTACCTGCCATCTTGTTTATTTTCTAACAGGTTCTTTCTTCTTTAATGCTCATCATTTTCTAATTGTTTAATCCACTTATAAGGCCACAGGCACAAGGATGCAAAGGACGATCAATTAAGCCATCGTTCACTGAGTAAAAGGTTGCCAACATGGTGAGCTTACGCAGACGCAAGCTCCTGGGACTCTGCTCTGGTAAACTTTAGTTGATATGTACTTTATCGTGTATAACTAATTGCTTCCACTGATAGCAATGAGTAGGAAAATTACATATTGTGTTACATAAAGTGTGTCCTTCAATCTGCCTTTTTGTTTAACTATGATTGAATTTTAATCAAGTTCTAAATTATGATTGAATAATTTCATTCACCAAATTTAGTGACCTTTTGTAGGGAAGAATTCTGTTTTGACTCCACTTCCTAGATTTTTTGGTAATGGAAATGCCCTTGAAACTTCAAGCCAGAATGCAAAATCAGTTAGTGTGCATCCTATGCCCTTAGATTCCATCAATCATGTGCATGGGGTAAGAGTGCATTATGAATCAATTGATCAAGTTTAGTATTAAATGGTTTCACTGTTTTAATTTCTCTTCTTACTTCTTAGTTGTGTTTGCATGTATTGTTTGTATTCCTGTTTCTTTTACCATATTGTATGAACTTGGCAGCTTGCTGATCCCTCCCTCCCCTCTTCTTCTGGGGCTAGGGATGCTTCCCTAAATAATGTCTCACTAGTACTCTTGAAAAATGAAAAGAAAAAAAAGAGAGTAAAGAGAATATATTGGTATGGATCATTAATCATTGTTCATTTCTCCAATATTTTAAAGCTCTACTAATCTTAAACTGGTGTTGTAACTTAGCCTTGTCCACAATTATATATTTGCTGTTTTTTTTCCCACTATGTAATAATTCTAGGAATAATTCATTTCATCAGTCATCGTCCAAATTAAGAGAAGAAAAGAAAGACCATCCATCATTGTGGGAGAAATTTTCTTCCCCGTGATGAACCTTCTTTATTTCCATATTTTAGGAAGGCTTGGTAATATGCAATTAAGCTGTGTTCGTAGTTGATGATTACTGACAGAGATTACATTTTACCTTCACCATTGCTTTTCTATCTATACTTGCATTGTAGGTGGTCACAACTTCATCTTTTCATGTGATCGGTTGATATCCATGGTAGGGTTAGTAAATTTTAGTTATATGAACATCCAAGCCATTTATTTGGTGGCATGTGTGGTCATGTCTTACAGTAGTGAGTTGAAGGTTTTTCTATGAGAAAACATAGGACATGGTATGTGGCTATGTGCCTACTTGTTTTGACTTCTTTAACAGAGCTATATGAGAACCACTGAATAGAATGAATTATTTCTTTACTCATAATTGATAGGAAATATGCAATTGGTTGTATAGTATCTTTTCCTGTGTGTTTGCAGCTTTTCCGTATATGTGATCCTAAGGATTCCGGGGTTCCTCTGCCATTTTGGAGAAATAAAAAGAATATGATGAATCCATTAACTGATAATGCCTGATCAGTTGAATGCATCTTGGGGCACTATTCTTACTAAATAGTCATTTAATGCCTCATGTTTCCTTGTTGATCTAGACTCACAGGATAAACTACTTGGCTGTCAATTAAAATGATATTTAAGCGCCCCCATATTTATTTAATTGGCATGCATTAAATGCAATTTCATAATAAATATACTAAGTGATATAGATTCTTAATTTCATGATAGATAAATACTAAGTGACGTGTACTTTCCAATTCTTACACTTTAAATGCAACTATTTGATGCTCTCTCAGAAAAGCATTCCTATGGTTAGCTGTGGATCCCCAAATGTTTCTGGCTCTGGATCATCAAAAGAGCATCATAGTCAACCTTTTCCAGGTTTGTCTCTCAGGAAACACGTTCCACATGTTTAGTTAATATTGTTAAGACTAGAAAATTTTACTTGTTTACGGCCTGGTCTTGGTCTTCCCTTCCTTTCTCCACCGCCTCCTCTCATTCTTTTTCTTAACTCTTTTCTCTTCCATAGAGAATGAACAATAAAATAGTGCCTCTCACTTTCTGTTTAATATACATGTACAAGCACATATAAATTAGATAATAAAATGATGGGATATTGTATTCTACAAGGAACTCAGGCATATGTGGAAGTACTAACATAAAGAGATGCTATTACAACATAAAGAACGGGGAATCAATTGATGTTAAACCAATCACATTTTGCATGATCTTTGTTTGGGACCTTTTCTTTGCCCAATCCGATCCTATGGGAAAAGCTATTTTTGCTGGCTGTGTTGTATTCAAGTTTTGGGTTGTGAAGTGCAACTAATAGTTCGGTTGGAAGTTTCTCTCTGGTGTTTACCTATAAACTGAAGTTTCCTCGTTCTAATTCCACAAGAAAGCATATCTTGGAATTTGTTCAATGAGGATTACAGTGAAAATTCATGTGTTTTAAAATGATATTGATGGGTTTACAGCCAAGTCCATATGCAGCTGTTTAAAAAGATAGTTTGTCTGGCAATATGTGCTCTTTGGGATGAATGGAACCAAAGCATTTTGAGATACTAGCTTCTAATCACTTATGTCAGACTTATTTACTGTTCCTCCATATCAGATTTAAGTGGCTAGAAAGAAGTACCTTCAGATTTAAATGGCTTGAAATATTTACATCCTTGCTGTATTTGCATTTATGATGGCAGTCTAAATTAACCTTGCAATGGTCCATGTTCCACTGATTAGGCTAAAACTCTCCCAAGATCAAAAGCTTCCTTCTCTCATTCCCCTTTACTCCTGCATACAGTTCTTGCCTCTCACTTGTTGTGAACCCCAGATTTGACACCAGCATAGAAGCTTCTTTATGGCAAGGAAGAAAAATAAGATTATTTCACAGTTCATTCGTCAAAGTTTGGTAGTATGGACAACTATTTCCAGTATTGCAGTATCGGAAATTACTGTATCGTGAATTCGCATTGTGAAATGATGTTATAAAATGCTTTGCTCTGCCAATGTTTAATGTCCAAAATTGGTACTGTTTTGTATTATGTAGTAGAATCCTTGTGACAAGCAAGTTTTGGACTTTTATCTCCCTTTGGGCTCTCTCAGGGTGCTGCTTCTGATAAATGGCATGTTTGATATAAATAGAGAAGTATTTTGAGGAAGTGTCGGTGTTTTAACTTTTACCCCTTTTGTTAGTTAGAATAAAGAAGAAATTACATATCTCAGAACTGAGTCCATGCCATGCTGCTTCCATATTAAACATGTAACTACTTCTTAGCATCTACGTTTTGACTGATGTCTGTGGACAATGTTATCGTCTGTAGGGCAACTGATCAAACGGAGGAAGCGGCACCGAAGGAAGCATGTCCAAAACCAAGAACCTTGTCTGATGAGGGGTGTATACTTCAAAAATATGAAATGGCAAGCTGCAATTAAAGTCGACAAGAAACAGATTCACTTAGGCACTGTTGGTTCGCAAGAAGAAGCTGCCCGCTTATATGACAGGTAATAAGTTGACTTTTATCTTGCTTGTAATGACTACTACTAGAATTACTTCAGAAATTCTTATCACTACCTATACAAATATTGTTTTTCAGTAGCACAAAGTAAGAAGGTTGGATAGTTTGGTATGGATGCAAAATAACCTTTAAGCTTTATATATCAATGTCTGATATGAAGAAGCCATATTAACTTGGTGGTATGAGGGATAATTGTACGTTCTCATTGGTATTAATGAATTTCTTTGAAAGTATTCATGTATAGTGATGATAAATACAAAGAAGCACTATTCATATGCAAGTTCCACAAGAATATGGGATGGTATGTATGAAAAAGCGTTGAAGTCATATGCAATTCCTAGCGTCTTTATATAAAGGATTAGTAAAGTGTTCTCATTTGTTTGTTTTTCCTTTTTTATTTCTTCATCGACTATAAGTAAACAATGCCTGGTTTCTACCATTTCATATTTTGCTAAGACGGTTTCCTGGTGTTGATTTTTAGGTGATATAACTTACTGTCTTACTGAGTAGTTATGTTGATAGATAATATTTTTTATATGTAGAGCTGCTTTCATGTGTGGAAGGGAGCCTAACTTCGAGCTTTCAGAGGAGGAAAAACAAGAGCTTAGGAATTTCAAGTGGGATGAGTTTTTGGCATATACTCGCCATTCAATTACTAATAAAAGTAAACCCTCAGTGTATTGCTTTTCTATTCTTATTATCTCAGCTGCTATAACTTAAATATTCAATGTGTTTATTTTGAATGTTGATTGCAGAATCCAAGCGAAGGCTCGGCATCAGACCAGAGAAAAGCTCTGAACCAGCAATAGAGAATGGTCGGTGACAGGGCAAAGCAGACAAAGAGTCAATAGCTTCTCAGCTTCAAAACAGGCGGCACTAGACTCTTGAGCCTCATGAAATGATGATGGTTCCAGAGGAAGGCTGAATAATCTGGTTTGAGTTATTGAACTCTAGTTGCTGAGTCTCCATTTTTGGGTGTATAAAGGGCCCCTATTAGGGCAAGAAGCAATGATAAATCCCATTATTATCATTTTCTGGTAAGCTGATATCAATAGTGTTTAAACTTAAACTGAAATAAGTGGTCAATATTAGTTGCATCATCAGCCTGACAACGAATCACCATTGTTATTAAGACAGATGAAAGGCATGCATAAAGATAATTGCAGAACTCTGAACTTGTTTTCATGTCATTTGTTCTGCCTATGTCGAGGAAAAAATGCAGAATTTGCTCAAAATGCCTTTACTAGCATTGATCCTTAGTCACATACAGTTAAGCCAATTGTATATGCTTAGGGATGCCAAAAAAGCGTGAAACCTATGAGTTCCGAGTTGATCCAACCCGATAAGGTCAGTTTTTTCTCTTGGAATTGGGTTTCAGGGCGGGGCAGGTTAGCTTTAGAGAATGGTAGGTTTGGGGTCAGGTTTAGCGTGAGCCCGCCCTGCCCCAAGATATTTATGAAGTTACCCTTGTATGTTTTATTAAATATTAATTAGGTTAAAAAATCCTTAAACTTTATCACTTAAATATCATTTTGCCAGTTTTACTCATTTCACGCGAGTTTCTTTCCTCCTCTCATTTTAATTTATTTTTTCAAGTCTCCCTTCTCATTTCCCTTCCTTTTTTTTCTATGATGTAATATATATTTTTTTACTCAGTCATCTCAAGCATGATCTTCCTTTTTTTTTTTAATATTTTTGAATTTAATTAATCACAATTTTAAATAAAAAAAGGTTTGAACTCGGATTGTGTCGGATTGAAGTCTAGTATACAATTAATTTTTGGGTTCAGGGCAAGTTAAATTTTTTTAAGTCAAGGTTGGGTTGGTGTCAACGCATGACGGTAGAGTATCGGGTCGGAGTCAGAGCGGGCAAAAATCTGACCCGCCCTGTCCTGTTGCCTATCACTTTACCTGCTATATTTTTGGGGAGAACTAACAGGTCCTTTGGCTTATATGGCCCTGTGTTCCGTCTTATCCGCTATTCGAGGTGAGTATAGGATACAAGTATTTGTTCTACGTAGATGTTTTCAATTGTCTATGCATATGTACTTTTGGAGAAAATTTCTATTCTTTTTTCTCCCAAGTTTTCTCCTCCTGCCTTTTATCAGTTGAATTAGTTCTTGTCCAGTTCAAGTAACAAACCTAACTTGACTGAACAAACCTAACTCTATGTATAGCACTGGATTAGAAAGGACTACGATTTTTGGCTGAACAAACCTAACTTGATGAAGACTGGGTTTTCATCTATAAGCATCAGTCTTTACCATATCAACTTGACGAACACAGTCTCCAACAGATCTTGCTTGCAATGGTCTGGTTTTTTATTGCATGTGTTTTACATTTTAAGGCTTTGGTAATTGGCATCAACATCACCATATTCCTTGTGAACTGATTACTTGAACTGGGAACTGTAAATAATGCCTTTGATAATCTGGCAGGGAGTGGCACTGCAATCTGCATTGCCACTCCAGGTGTTGTTTAAGCACTTAAAAGTGCATTACTTGCTTGATTGTCTCCTTTATTATCCATCATGCTAATTTGGTGCTTATCACCATTCACTCATTTGCTGTTACTGGGACTACAGTTGATTTGCTGCACTTGAAGTGAGACCAAAATTTGGTGCTTTATCACTATTCACTCATAGTTGCTCTTGGAATCAAGAGGATTGAATATTGCTATACTTATATCTTGCAAATCCACTTTCCGTGCCTATAATCTGGTAGGTCAACACCTTTTACTAAGGAGCATCATCTTACGACTTGAAGCACCGGGGAGCCCGTCCATTAAGACCACATACCTAACTTAAATAAGAAATCTATTATTTACATGTATATATTCATTCTCTAGACATGACAGCTCGGATATTAAAACCTGTCTAAGATAACCTGATAAGATATTAGTAGACTAAATAATTTGGAGGGAGTCTAGAAGCAATATGAGGACCACAAGTGGCATCTAGGGAGCTATCAAAGAGAACCCATTTAAAAGCCTTTGGACCTTGAGAAAAGGAGGCAAGACACCTCTCCTAATTAAACCTTCAACTCACCCTTATTCTTGTCTTCACTCTAATATTCTCTCGATGCTCACATTCTAGTCGTTTTAACTTATCTATGGTTCTCCACTCTCTTGGTGAACCATCACAAACTGTCGCAAATTAATTCTTATATCAACTAGTATTATGAGTATGGGCTCATTTTTTAGCTTCAGATTTAGTCGAAAGATGGCTTCTCCTAACATTAACTTTCCCAATAACAAACTTTCTAAACAACCTCAACAACCAAAATTTTTCAAGCTTCCCTGGCAACCAAAACTTCCCCAACTTTCAAAACCAAGACGACCAGAAAGGTCAAGTCCCCTAGGGAAACAACAATCTTAGCCAACAATACCATTATCCCTATTGTATGTTCAATCAACAACAGTATTACCCTCAGTACAACCATTCCCTAGGATATTATGGTCTTGCCCTAAGTACTGATCTCCAGCTTCGGGATACTGAGTCCCAAACTAGAACTCTATCCCACCACAATTCTAAGAACTATAAATACATCCATTTTTGTTCGGGGCAAAGGGCGTACAAGACCAAGAATCTAGCTGACTCTTCATTTGGCCCATCAAAATCCTCTTCACCGTATTATCGCATGCTATGGTGTGTAGGCTCTAAGTCTCCTCTCCAAGTTCTTATCTGTATAATCATCGGGACTCTTTCACCACAAGCAATGCATATAAGCATTCCTTAAGGTAATCATCTTCTCCATCTCCAAATGGCTACCTTAGCGCAGCTTGTAAATTTGCCTCATCACAAATTCATCAGTCAAAGGCAGTATGTGATCGTAGGTATCATTGTCGGGGAGTTTCTATCTCATAGGAAAAGGGAACTCTTTGGAAAATTGGTGGCGAATTAAAATAAACTTCTTGTCTAAGCAAAGATTGGATGTATGGGTATTTAGGATATGTTTGATCATCATCCCATCCTTACCCTACTTTGTGAAATACAACATCTCTTGCATACTTCGATCTTTCCTTTGATTTGTCAATGCAAGTTTAAAAAGGATTAGAAAAGTGGACAAGCACGGAGATTTCTTATGAGCATGTGGTAAAACCTATCAAATAAGTCACCTCTCGTACTAATAAAAGAGTGACATGTAGCCTACCACTTAGTACAATCTCCTCTTATATCAATTATGTCAACTGAATCGCTCTTATCAAAATAGCATTTATTTCAAATATTTTTAAAGCTTTAAAGCTCCTAAAATGTCCTTCAAATATTTCCGACTCCAAATACCCACAATCCTTATGAGCATGTGGCCTCCCAATAGAAAATACACCTCACACCAACAAGTACCTCACAACAGTGCAAGTCACCATACAATACCCAAAGAAATACTCAACATCCAAATAGCAGGTTGTAAAAGTTTAATGTCTCAGGAAATGCGAATTTATAATCTCCCTGTCGGCTATGGACAATTGTTATATCTATACCTCGTGAGCTTACTTTGAGTCTTTATGATCAAGTGGGTCAACGTCTTTAACTAAAGAGGACCATCTTGCAAGTCTAAAACCTCACGAGCCTATCCATTAGGATTACATACCTGAATGACATGGACAAAACACTTGTCATTCATATATCACGTATATTCATTCTGCAAACATAACAACTAAACATTAACATGCTCCAGACAACATATAATAATGAGACAATAAACCAATTAATTTGCAAGGAATCTGGAACCAATATGAGGGCAACAAGTGACAGCTCAGGAATTATAAGAGAAAACACCCTTTAACGCCTTGGACCCCAAGAAAAGAGGTCAAGACCCGTCTAATAACTAAACCTTCAACTCTCCATACTCTCGTCCTCTCTCTTATCTTCTTTTGATACCCATATTTAGGTCCTTTTAACTTACCTACAACTTTTCACACTCCGAGTGATCTGTCTCAAACCACTACAACCTAATCCTTGTATCAACAAATATATATATGTATGTATTTACATATATGGCTCATTTAGCCTAATCTTTAGTGCTTGTGTAATTATCAAACATGGTAAAGCTTTTGGATAATGTTAGTTCAGCTTCTTGGCAGCTAATATTTCATCCGCGAAGTCTAAAAGAACAGACAGCAGCAACATAGTTTGAATTCAAGCTGTAATATTTCAGACAACTTTCTCTGTTAAGTTAAGCTGTAATTTGGAATGGCATCATTCAAGTAGATGATGGTCAACCCTTCATACACTCTCTTACATTAGGTTACATATAACATCACTTGTGATTCTTATTTTACAGTCCAAAAACCCTTCAAACATCAAAAAAGCAAAATAGCCATACAAAAAAAAGGTAACATTCTTTACTGTCTGCAATATATGCTAATAACATTTGAGCATCTCTTTCTCTTTGCTACTGCTGGTAGGTGATACTTCCTCCAGCTCGAGCCTATGTGGTCTCTATATGATCGTCATGTGAAAGGCGCAGCCTTTTACTAGGTTTCTCCATCGAATCAGATGATCCCACTGCAAATAAGATTTCATTATCAGCAGCAGACGGATGCGGTCTGTTTTCATCTAGGAGGTAGGCTTCATCATTGTCAACAAAAATTGAATTAAAGAACTCAACATCTTTTGTGTTGGTGATAGATTGATCTTGAATCCAATTAGAGTTATTAGTTGCCTCTGGTACTTCTAATAACTCATCAAACGACAACCCGTCATTGTAGAAAAAGTCCTGAAACGTATACAAAAACAGCTTTACTTTTTATCTTCATCATAATCTGCAGGAATAAATAACTAAGAGAAACAGATTTTTACCGCCGGAATTAAAACCTCATCGGCAAGATACTCGAAACTAGAAGGTATTCCGAATCCCTCAGCTGCAACAACTACATTATGTTGATCGCTTCTTTCGACGGTGATGGTTTCATCACCATTAGTAAGAACCGAACTACAGGACTTATCATCCTTTTCAATGATGCTATTTAGTTTTTGAACCCCACTGTTGCCTTCGGGTTCATTGCATTCCTTTGACCTCTCGTGTAAATTTTCCTGAATCAAAGAAATGAGCATTTAGTCATCATCTAAACAGATAAATGATTAAGAAATTCTGCATTAAGCATCTTACCTTCGGAATCGCATCATCCAGATCATGAGACGATAAATTAGAGACTACATCATCATTGGCTATATTATGTTGATTGCTTCTTTCTCCGGCATAACTCTCAATGCCGGATTGACTATGAACAACATCATCACAGTCCTTATGCTGACTTGATTGCCCAGCATCAGTGCAGGAAATATCAACCCTTTTCTTCAATTTACAAAGGTTGAATGTTTTCTACAACAAATCAAAGCAAATAAACAAAAACATCGAACATAATAAAAGCTAAAATATATTCATTGAAATGAAATAGTGACTTACCCGATCAGTGTCAATGGAGTTAGGGGCAGCCACGAGTTCATACTCATGCATAACCCAGCAAGTCTTGATTTTGTATTTATCATTACATTGGCCTTTATAGTAAACCAAAGTCTTCTTGGTGCCAATCACCTCCCCTGTTTTAGGGTCTATAATTTTCCGAGCATTGCCCGTAGGTTTCCAATAACCTTCCCGGGTGGTCCGGTTAATTCGTTTACTATTCCGGTACTTATATGTCGGTGCATATATGAAGTACCATAATCGATCCCCGGTTTGCAATTTGGAACTCTCTGAAAAACCAAAACATACAAACATATATTTCACCAAAATGGGTATAAAAAAAAGTCCCAACAAGTTCACCATACATATATAAAAGATTACCAGCTAGTTGCCAAGGCTCCCACTGGCAGATGTCCGGTACATGATCAATAACTTGGGACAGAGAATCACGATCGACGCTGACGGTTTCGAGGAACAGATACTCGATGAGTTCTTCTTCGGTTGGGTGAAATCTAAAACCTTTAACTGTGTTCATTTTGTTCCTCAGAGATTGCTCAAGGAAACTAGAAGTAAAAAAAAAAAAAAAAGGCTGAAGGAGTTGAAATGAACCAAGAGAGCATATGGAAGTTTGTGCCAAATTGTTGATATTCTCTCCATGTATAAAAATATACAGAGTGGAGGAGTGAGGCAGTAAGTACACTCTCCTTGCTTGCTAAGTTGTAGGACAAATACTTGAAGTGGATCCCACTATACGTGTCAGTTCCTCTTCGGATCACTCTTATTCTTTTTCTTTGCTACAAGGACCACTATAATTCCTGACCTTCCTGGCTAAGTTTGTAATTTAACCAACCTTATATATTTTTTCTATTTTTAATTTTAAAATTTCATTCTTTAACCCTATATTATTTTTGTGTGCTAATCTAATAATTATCAATATTATTTTCCTTATTTCATTATAATAATTTTAATTTATATAAACTTTTGTCATATACGTATTTGACACACATATTTAAATAGTGCAACCCTCATCCCCGCTTTCAATACTGTGTAAAAAAAATCAGTAATTAATATCAATAATTGCTTTGAAATAGTAAAATCCCAAACCCTATCATCCACTTCCACGTGCATAAAAAGAAAATGGATCAATATTGTCCTTGCATTTGCTAGGAACTTGACGTTGACCCCTTCCCAAAGTGCTTGACTCAGAGTTCCCTTTGTTTGCTTGGAATCCAGCCAAGGAATTATCAATTCACTTGGTCACCAAGGAAAAACTTTTGGTCAACTTTGTACTAGTTGAATTTTATTATAGGTTTAACCACCAGCTTCTCCAACTCATCGCAGGACCTTAAAACTTGTAAAAACTGCTACTAGATTTCAAATAGATACCCTGGAAAGGGAAGTTCCATTCCCAGCATAAAAAGTGCAGAGCAATTCATCTAAAGAAAAGCAAAATAATAAATGAAAATTGATGTCAATATATCTTAAAATCCATAAAATCCAGGTACATTTAGCCAGCAAAGCCAGTTCAGAGCTCAAAGTGGGTGGATCTAAAAGAAAAGAACAACATTAGTATCATGATATTCTACACTTTGCAACTTCTTTGTCTTCCCAAACATGGCATATGTAAGATGACCATGCAAGGGGCAGTGTCGTTTGGTGCTTCATTAGCATTCTTCTACGAAAGCAAAGATACAAGAGAGACGAACTCCAATGTTATCCGACCCTTGGATCTTGTGTTGATGACAAAGTGTTCAGGATATTTTCTCAACAACATAAGCAGACCGTACCATGGTTTCCCCTTGGATTCAGGACCAGGCCAGTCCTCGGATGTAAGGTATCTTCTAACTCGGCTGTGATGCCAGACGTTACTAAACTGTTCAACTAACTGTAACAAGAAAGGCAAGGAAAGTAAGCAATCTTGTAAACTATTAAGGTTCAAGAATCACAAGAATGGAATAAACCAAATGAGAGGAGAAAAAATGCACGCAAGAGTAATCAGAACTCTTTAAGCAAACATTAGCCAATGGACTATTTGTTCTTTTCTAAATATCTGTAAACTTTCCAGACATCAAATACAAA
Source organism: Gossypium stocksii (assembly GCA_020496765.1). NCBI lineage: Eukaryota > Viridiplantae > Streptophyta > Magnoliopsida > Malvales > Malvaceae > Gossypium > Gossypium stocksii. The sequence continues at coordinate 87,008,668 of CM035620.1, forward strand.
TATGCTAAGGAGATCCTACAACCACTAAACCATTGAATTTGTAGCCACTTTAAACAAATGAAAGTTAGGAGCAGAAATAATCTGTGAAATTTGAAATCAATAAATACAAACTGAATAGATCTTGTTCGCCCCTCTAAATTGCAGGAGTTAAAAAGAAAGGCATCCGAGGAGAAGAAAATAAGTAGCACTACTAGTCTAGGTTGTTGTCATTATCATTCGCTTACAAGGACTCTTCCTTTTTCTTTCTCCAACACATGTACATTGATTTTGTGGCCTCTTTGAAAGCATGACATCAATCGAGCAAGAAAAGTCTTAGCTCCTAAGTACACTCCTACTCTATCAAAATTTCGGAGCAAAATATAGAAGAAGACCATTTCCATGCCAAAATCTAGGAAGCATGGTAAAGCACATTAATAAAGGGAGAATCAAAATAAAGCATCAGTGCTACTGTCAACTGGTCAGGGATGTCATCAGCTAAAAATAATTAGATCTATGCAAATGCCAAAAGCCCAAAATGGAACTAACATAAGATTTAGATCACTATAAGCTTAAAACTAACCTCAGCGTGGAGTTTCTCCATGGCCATCCATTCTCCAGGACCACAAAGATCTGAAAGCACAGTAGCTACAGAAGAAACCACATCCTTCTCTTCCAACTGCATAAGTTGTTGATTATCAGATTCTCGGTCAACTCTAGATCTTCCCTCTCCCTTCTTCTCTACAGGAGCTGCAGATAATACCATGGCAATGAAACAGAATTTATTGTCCATTAAGTAAATAAAGGAGGAACTTTTAGTTCCTGTTCAGGTAAAATATTGAAAGAAAAATATTGATGAATTGAATGAGAACAGCATTAAGGAACGAAAGTTCATGCTCAAGGATGAAAAACTGGTTGATGAAATCCTAAATATCATTTTGGTGCCATAAAAATTAAAAGTAACATTTTGAAATGATAAAGACAGTAATACGTAGCTGACTTATCATAAATTATATACCTAAAACCTCTTAGATAACATGGAAACTGAAAAAATATACTTTGGCTACTAGAGGATTGCTTATTTTCAGGTTGAGAAGGAAGGACATGTTACCCAGACATAATCTGATGGATGCCGAGTAATTGGCTTAATAACAAAGAGTCAGATGAAAAGGAAGAAGAAACGGCCAATAGTAGTGTGAGAAAGGGAAATGAACGATGAGCATGCAAGTCCTGGTTGAGCAAATGCAGAAAAGAAAAACAAGTGTCACAAAACCAAAATTACGCCCATCCATGACCAACCAATTATGGCAAATTTTAACAGCTATAAAGTATTAAACCAGTGTCAATTAGTACTTCCAAACATCATACTTCATCTTCTCTCTTCAACAAGGCTTTGTCACTAGTTTCATTAAAGGCTTCAAGATGACTACATTGGATGTTCTTCAGAAAATGCAGAGGGGTATCCTCCAACAACTACCAAAGAAATAAAGGTAACTCAAAGCCAGGGTAATCCAACAAATTAGGATGGTTCTCCAAAACCAGATCAGATTCGCTAGGTGAAGCAGAATGAGGAAAAATGGTAAGCACCGGTGATGAATTATGGAATGCATCGGGAAACTCGTTGACCAGGAAATCGACATGAACAAAGCTAGGCTAGCAAAATACCACCAGGAAAGAAGGATCCAGGTTCAATTAGCAAAGTATTTTGAATGCTGCAAGCGTGCAACCACAATTAATTAACAAAGCGAGTTTCTAATAGCCAGAAAAACCACGACAAATAGCATTGGAAAGAATGAACCAAGGAGCTAAATAGTTCAGGCAAGTGTAGCAAACTCAAACATAGCTATTCTCAGAAAACAAGATCTATCATTCTTCTGAACTAAAAAGATAAATGTCGTTTGCCACCTAACAAATGTCACAATATTCTAAATACAAAAAGGGTAGAAATAATCCCAAAACATCAGTATCCTAAAACACCAAGCAAATTCAATTCTACATCATCAAAAACTAAACATTTACAAAACAATGAACTTTAAAAAGCAACGGTTGAAGAATGGCAAATTTTCTTCCTACAATTCCATAATAACTAGGAGCAAATAACAATAGACAAAAATTGATCAAACAATCGAATAAATGATAATTTTGAATAAAAAACCAATAGTCAATTATACTAACCTAATGCTCCGGCCAACCCCACCTTTCCTCCGGAACCGGCCTCGGTTCCACTATACCAATCTTCCCTTCTAACCTTCTTCCCACCACTCCCAACATCCTCTTCCTCCCCGTACTCATCCTCATAATACTCTCTTCCTCTCCCTTTCTTTGCTCCCGCTGCCACCACAGCGGAACCCGCCACGGACCCCACCGTCCTCCCCATCTCCGCCCCGCCATGGTGACCATAGTGTGGTACACCTCCAGCCGCTGACCCAGCACCCGCCGTCTGGTAAATCGAAACATGGTGCCTAGGCGCAAGGGCTCCCCCGAGAATACTCCTCACGGGGAGAAGAAAGTAAAATTGTTTATCTCCAATTTGGAGGAGGTCTTGTGAATCCAGCTTGACGGGAGGGTTCCCAGGAAGGTGGAGGACGCCTTCGACGAGGCAGCCGTTTTTTCCGAGTACTTCAAGAGCGAAACGACGTCGGGTGAAGTCGTAGAAGATGCGAGCATGGTGGCGGGAAATGTTCATACCGCCGCCGAGGCTGGCTAAGTCGACGTCGACGGTGGATTTCTTGGAGTTGCGGCCGAGCATTATGGAGTAGGTTTGCATGTAGTATTCGAAGTCTTCGCCTTGTAGCTTGGCGAATCCCGCCTCCACGTCGCTCCCACCCGTCGTCCCCATTGCCGATTTCGGTTTCGATTGAATTATTGATTGATCCAATGCCTTGTTCCAATAATCAAAAGGGTATCGGAGTTTCCAGGGTGGTTTCCCCTTCCGGCTTTAGCCCCTTCCTATTATTTCTTTTTTTTCCCTGATACCCTTTTCTAATTTTGGTCTAAATCTGATTTTAGTCCCTTTACTGTGCTAAAATTCATATATAGATCCTTCTACTTTAATATGATAAAATTTAGTCCTTTGCTTTTATAATTTAATTAGTAGGATCTTTAATTGTTTGTAGATAAAGTGATTAGATTGATTTTTCTTTATACATTATTTGATCATATAAGTAGGGATACCTACAAAAATAATTAATCATGTTAAATTAATAATATTTATATATATCAGTAAATGTATAAAAATATTTTTTTAATAAATTTTACATTATCATTTTAAAGACAACGACTAAAAGAGTCTTCAAAAGATATACTAATAAAATTATAAAAATAAATCATCAAATCATGTCAAATTTAGAATAAGAAGATTAAATCTTTAATTTTAATAACCTAATTTAGACTTTTGATTTTCTAAAACAACTGAAATGGCAAGATTGAAGTTGAAATCTTGATGTTCCAAGTTCTGATGTTATCGTATGTATTTATCTCTGGGTTCCTTTTTAGCTTTATTCTGATTTTAAGTCTTATTAAATATAAATTCGGATATATTTTAATTTTTAATTTGATTATGCTTTTTACACTGACCTGATTCTAATGTCACAGGTTGCAGATTAAAGCTTGTAATGAATGCACACAAAACATTCTATGAATGTCAATTGATTAAATGGGGCTCATTTGACCCATTTGAATTGGCTCGTTTTGTAACAGCCCAATTTTTAGTGGTGTCAAAAACAGTGGTTCGAGACCACAAAATTCGACGAGTGAGTTCGAAAATTTTATTATTTATTATTTATTATTTATAAGTTAAGTATGATTTTAGAAAGATTTTTGAATTAGTGATTTGTGTTTTAAAAGAGTTTATTAGGTTAAGTGGTTTAGAAAACGAGGTATGGAGACCTCGATTTTATAAACCGAGCAGTAATTTTTTTTATTTTTATAAATATTTACGGGGTGTCATTAAGATAGTATTAAAGTTTCATTAGAAAATTTTAACGTTTTGATAATTAATTAAGTAAAAAGGACTAAATTGTAAAATATGCAAAACTTGCTAATTAAGGAAATAGTGATTAAATAGCCCAAATGATAATTAAGGGAGGACCAAAAGAGTAAATTAGCCTTAATGAAATGGCTGAGGCGGCATAAGGAGGAAAAAAATCATGGAATTAGATGAAATAAAGGCAACATTGGAAATTTTGTAAAAATTAAACAAATAAACAAACAATTAAAAGAGTTTCTAGCATTTTCTTCAAAAATCTTCAGCCAAAAACGCCATAGGAGGTCTCTAAGGAGCTGGTATTTCATATTTTCACTTCATGTGAGTCAATCCTTGTTTCATTCTTGAAATTTTTGTGTTTTTAAGACTTTTACAATTAGGTCCAACTATCTAATTCATTAGTTTTTGAATTTATGGGTGATTTTGAAAGTTACCATTGATGATTCTTGGAATTTTATGATGAATTAACATGGAATTGAATCTTTAATTTTGTTATATGATGATTTTATAAAGTGAAATTGATAGATATTAATTTTAAGACTAAATTGTGAAGAAATTAAGAATTAGGGTTTCCTATTAAATTTTTATGTATAGAAGGTTGTAAGATAGCCTAGAATATTTAGATAAATTGTCAATTGAGAAAAATTAGTTCATTTGGTAGACTAATTAGTAAGGGACTAAATTGCAAAAATTGTAAAAGTTGGGATAATTGTGTAATTTTAAAAATTGAAGGGTACTGATTGTAAAGTGAATTGAAACTGAAATATATGCCAATGTATGAATAATTTTATATCTTAGATCAAGAGCCCGTAGATCAACGAGAAAAAGGGGAATTAACAGAATAGTCCTAGATTCACTACAAATTTTACAATTCAATACAGGTAAGTTCGTTTTGTTAAAATTTTATATTATTTATTAAATTGATGAATGATATATTGTATTTATTCATATCATTTTTTGAAAATATAAATTATTATTAAAGTTATGAAATTAAAGTGAATGTTCGAAGTGAACAGAACGCAGGATTGAGTACAGTCGTTCAATGTAAAGGAGGAGTCGATGGATAAGACCATGGTTGGACCATGGCAATGTTTATATGTAAGACCATAGTTGGGCTATGGCATTTTAAGGAAAAGACCACAACTGGGTTATGGCATTTCGAACATAAAACCATAGTTGGACCATGACAGTATTTATAAGTAAAACCACAGTTGGGCTATGGCATTCTGATGATAAGACCATAATTGGGTTAAGACACTACGAGTGTAAGACCATGGCTGAGCCATGACAATGCATGTGAAAGACCATAGTTGGACTATGGCACAAAGAAAACGATGTACTCATATCAGTTAGTTGTTCATCGATTCAGTAAGAATTGGTAAAATACCTATGTGAATGAATTGAAAGATATATTGATTATAAATGATAATGATCTGAAAGAAATGTGTTCATTGACTTATGTTGCATTTGACATGGAGAATGTATGATTATTTACAATTTAGTTTATTATATTAAGTTCGGTAAGATTTATATTTAAAGCCAACGAACTTACTAAGCTTCATTAAGCTTACTCGTGTTGTTTTATATTCTTCATAGATTTACAAGAAGTTCAGAGGATAGGATCAACACATCGAATCACACTATCCAATTACTTGTAGATTTTGCTAAACATACTATGTTTTATACGGTATGTATAGGGATTGAATTGGTTGTGTAAATATTTGAAATGTTTCATATTAATTTATATATGTATGGATTGTCATGTTTGTAACAGTCTAATTTTAGTGAAATCTGAACAGTGGTTTTGTAACCACAAATCCAAGCTAAAAGGAAAATTTTATTTTAATATTATGGCATGGTCTATATTATGATAGGAAGGTTGCATGAAAATTTTCATAAGAAAATTTTATTGATTATGTGATTAGTTAGGGAAAGGACTAAAAAAATGCATTCCCGGGACTCCGTTCCGATAAAATGGATTCGTAAATATTTTTAATAAATATTTACGAAGTTAGTTGTGAGTTTAATTAGGTTTTGGTTAGGTAAATTAACTTAAAATAAGAGAAATTAAGAAAAATGATTAAATTGCAATAAGAGTAAAAGCTTAATTATGGATTAAAAAAACTAAAGGGATTAAAAAGGTAATTATATCATTTTTAAATGTTGAGGCGGTTTAAGTATGAAAAATCTTACATTTTTTTAAGTTTAAAACATATATATAATATTTATTAATTATAAGGTATAATATTATATTATTATATTATATATATGTTATATTATTATATAAATATATGAATGAAAAGAAATAAACAGAATGGGTAGGACATAATAGAGGAGAAAAAGGAAGAAAGAAAAAGAAAGGAAAAATTAGGGATTTTTAAGGTTTAAATTTAAATTGGTAAGTCAATTTAACTCATTTTTTTATAATTTTTGAGTCTTTATGATCCTAGAACAAAATACTACTTAGTATATGTTGAAATTTTGAAAGTTAGTAGATTTTTTGACATGGTTTATGTTGAATTAATTGATGAATTAAGGGTTGAATTGATAGAATTTCAAGTTAGAATTGGGTAAAGGATTAGATTGCATGAGTTTCATTTTTTTGAGCCAAGGGACGAAATTGGAATTAATGAAAAGTTTATGAGCAAAATGGTAATTTTGCCTAAAATGTAGATTGAACTCAATAGAATATAAATTGAATAAAATTGATGATTAAATTCATTTATATAGATCCGAACGACTCAAATACGAGGTTAGATCGAGGCAAGAAAAAAGTCTCAGATTAGTAAACTTTATTAACAAACGAACATCGAGGTAAGTTCGTGTAACTTGAATTGAATTCTTTAATGCTTGAATTGTATGTTTACATGACATGAATGTGATTTGAATGTTTAATGTATGGCAAATGATGAAACCATTGAACATACTTGATGAAAAGGAAAAATAATCCCGATTGAAAAAAAGAAGAAGGGAAATCCGATGAATAATTGAATAAGAAGGTTACATGAGAAAATAAAAAGATTTAGCCCAAATAGGTAATCCAATTCGAGCTTAATATAATATTTGCCATTGAAAGGATTTACCTTGGACTAGTAATCTCGTTGTGTGAAATGAGACTCGGGAGTGTGCTTTCTGAAAAGATTATATATGAATTGACAGGCTTAAACTTGTACACTATAAGTGTAATACTAGAAATCCATCGAAATTCTGAGAAATTCCGAGAAATTTAACGGGATAAATATAGAAAATGGCAAGTACATAGAATCATGGAACTGACGAGCTCATCATTCATCTATGTACTGAAATTATATGATGTTATTTGACTAATTTCTGGGATGAGTCTGTATGTGATAGGCAAATGTTCTATTGTTATGGACATGTGCATGTTTGATTTAATTTTCATGGAAATATATGGTAAGTTTAATTCTTGTTACATAAACTTACTAAGCACTAAGTGCTTACCCCGTTTCATTTTTCCCTATTTTATAGTGTTCGGAAGCTCGAGAGGTCGGAGATAGGTCGGAGCCACATCACACTATCAACCCCCACATTTTGGTCTATAAAAATGTTTCATTTTGAGTTAATGGCATGTATAGGCTACTAGTACCAATGTTAATGATGAATTGGATGAATGTAATCTAACCATTGGAATGGCTAGTAATGACTTGATTTTGGTATGTTTATAAAGTAAATTATGATTATACATATATGCTTAATACATTTTGGGTTAATTAGATTTAAAAATGTATGCTATGGAAAGGTAAGTTATGAGTTAAGAGTGTAAGCATACATATCATGTTCAATGTTTGAAATTGGCTTGAAAATCATGCTTAAATTGGTTTGTTGGTATTGGGAAAGTTTTGTATAGGTTTTGGATGAAATGGGTGAAAAATAGGGCTTGGAAAATAGCCTTATTTTGTTCACATAGATGTGTGACTCCTACGAGTGAAAAAAAATTTGGAAGTTTGCGAATTTTTTTTTCTGAAATCTCGAGTTAATCCCGAATCGATTCTAATGCATGTTTTGGGTCTCGAGGGTCCATTTAAGGGATATTATAGTTAAATTAGAAAGTGAATAGTATTTGACCCGATTTATTTGAAAATGTTCTATAAAACTCCGGTAATGCCTCGTAACCCTATTTCGGCGACGGATACGAGTTAGGGTGTTACATGTGTGATATAAGTGTTGATATGGGTAATGAATAAGTTGGTAAAGCATCTTAATATAGTAGTTACATGTGATGAAATATCATGTATATGACTTAGTTTTGGCTTGGTTTAAATAATTGTATTGGATTGGGTATGTGTTTAAAAGTTTATGTAGGTGGAAGGTGAAACTGGGTGAGGAATAAGGCTTGGGAGTAGCCTTATTCTGTCCACACGGGCAGAGACACAAGTGTGTGTCTTAGCCGTGTGTGACACACAACCTAACACAAGGGCGTGTGTTCTGGCCGTGTGTCCCTTACATCTTAAAAATTCAAAACAGAATGCTCAGAAATTTTCACACGGCCTAGCATACGGGCGTGTGACTTGGCCGTGTGACCCCTGCACTTAATGTGTTGCAAGTTAAAGAGTTACACGGGATAGGGACACAACCGTGTGCCCAACTTCAAATACCACACGACCTAGGACACGGGTGTGTCATTTGGCCATGTAAGTCACACGGCCTGACCACACGGGCGTGTGTTACCTGCATCTTGGAAAATTTTGAAATTTCACGAAAAATTCTCTGAGTTTCCGGTTTAGTCCCGATTCACTTCTAAGGTGTATATTGGGCCTCGAGGGTCCATCTAAGGGACAATATGAGTGTTTTATAGCTGATTCTTGATATCTATAATAAAAGTTTGTGAAATATTCGTATTTAATCCGTAAGGTTCGGTAATGCTCTATAACCCTGTTCCAACGACGAATAAGGGTTAGGGGTGTTATAGAAGAGGTTGGTCTCAAGATCTAGTCTCGAGACATAAGGGGTCATGCCTTAAGACACAATTTATAGTGTCTCAAGATATTAACTTCGAAGCAAAATTTTTCTAGATTAAAATGAGGCATATCTTGAGACATGAAGTTCCCTGTCTTGAGACATAACATTGAAAATTGATAATTGAATTTGGATTCGAGTTCTAACTGTGAATTTAACTTTGCATAACCATGTAACTTGATGAATTAGAAAAATTGACATTATGAATGTAAGTGTGTGATTATGATGGATGATTAATTGGATCTGAATGATAATGAGGAGACTAAATTTATGAATATGTATCAAGTTAATATGAGTTGTTCTGACAACGTAATGTGACATCACACGTTTGAATCCAACGACCAAATCGAATGTGAAATGTTACAGAAAAAATGTTGACATCACAATTGCTGGAAAATATGGACATCACATATGTAATAATAGTAATTACATGTTATTATTTATTATCATAAAATATTAGCCAAATTGAAAGTGATCGGTTAAGGTTTATTAGGCTTTAGTTATTAAATAAAGTATGTGTAACACCTCAACCTGTATCCATCATTGGAATAGGGTCACGAGGTATTACCGGAGTTTATAGAACTTTTTTTTTATCAAATGATAACTCATTTTATAAGAAATTATATAACTTAAATTTTACCACTCTTCCATAAACACATGTATATTTTCATTTGATTATTTTCCTTTTTGACGTATCAAATAATAAACATATTACCATTTAACCAATAGCTTGGCACTTGTCTAAGCGTCAACAACAACAGTCATTAGTATACTTGAATATATTTCATATAATTTTAGAATCGATATACTCATTGTAACAACATATCATACTTGAGATTATTACTTATTACGGCTTACCCAATTTTCATGTATCAGCATATTAAAGATAGCCACATATTCATATAATATGATACATATTATTCTCTTGCCATTTCTTCAAAACATAAATCATTCATTATACCAAAATTTCATGTATCATTGTTTTCATGAATTTTGTATATATTTATTCCGGGACAATTCATAATCTTAAAAATGCATAATTATCAAGTAAGTTTCATATACATGTATTTTCCATGTCATATTTTTTAAAATATCGAATAAATATCGTTTTCTTGTATTTCAAGTTCAATTTCATGATTATTGTTTCGTGCTCAAATTATTTCCATGTCAGGGCTTTATTCATTAAGTCATTCGAAATTTCATCGTCATACAATTAATATTATTAAAGTATACGAATCTATAATCATGGATGCATATATTCATCAATAAATTCCATGTACAAATATCATCATCTTATATTTCCATATATCCAGCATCACTGTCATTTTTTTTTCATGTACTTCAAGAATATATGTACAAATCTTTTTATATACATATTTCCTTTTCTGGTCAGGATTCTTATCTACTGAATTTATCGGAATATCGATAGTTAAAATCATATAGTATACTTAAAATATGCAAATCCGTAATCCATCAATTCACATTTACCCTTTTTAGCTATGTGTTTACCATCTTCTATATTTATCCCGTTGAATTTCTCGGAATTTCGATGGATATCCAATAGTACACTCTTGGTGTACAATCTCATTAACCGTCAATTCATACAGGAGTACACTTTTAGTGTACAATTCCGGGTCCATCAATTCATATGCATGTGTTGCCATGGTATCTTTCAACCATGGTCTTATTCATTGCCATGGTATCTTTCAACCATGGTCTTACACATTTCATTTCAGTAAGCACACTCCCGCGAACCTCACTCTCCCGCGAACCTCAATTCTTGGCACACTTCCGCGAACCTCAGCTCCCATGTATTCTTCGGAAGGGCCTATAAACATATATTCTTCGGGAGAGTCACCAGCACACTCCCACGAACCTCATTTCCGATATATTCTTCGGGAGGGCTGATATTAGGATTACCCTTCCGGGCTTAATCCTTTTTTCTGTATTCTTCGAGAGGGCTACATCAAAATAGGATCACCCGTCCGGGCTAGATCCTTTTTACCGTCAATTCCTTTTCCAATGATCCATCGAAATCCATTCCATTCAACCGGGATTTACTTTCTTTTTATATCGAGCATTATCAATATTTCATCAATTATTATGCATTGATCATTCAAATCATATTTTCATCACATAACCACATATTTCAAGTGTTTAAAAATACAATTCAAGTTACACGAACTTACCTCGTTGCTTGTCCGTGTTTATAAATTCATTAATCCAATATCTTTTCTTTTTCACGTTCAAGTCTCGCATTTGAGTCGTTGGGATCTTTATAAATAAATTTGACCATTGTTTTCATTCATTCCATATTCTAATACATTCAATTAATGCTCTAGGCAAAATTACCATTTGGCCCCCAAACTTTTAATTAATGACGATTTTACCCTTAGGCTCAGAAAAATAAATTCTTGCGATTTAATCCTTATTTCCAGCCGTTGTCATCATGCATATTAATGAGAGCCCATAAATTCTATAAAATATCAAAATTTTCCATAATTTCAACACTTTTTAATTTAATCCTTAAAACATGTTTTCCCCCGATCTTGAACTAAATTAACAATTTTCATTTAAAATTTTCAATTAAATAATAAAATAATCCATTTCATGTAATTTGATCATTTCTAACATTTTTACAAAATTACCCATAAAGTTTTACTTTTATTCGATTTAATCCTTGGGCTTAAAACATACAAATTAGTCATGCTAACTGAATATTCATACATATTTTCCTCCTCCTCCTCTCCATTCCACATCCTTAATTTATATAATATGCTTATAAGTAACATTATCAATAATTTCACTATTTACTTATATGTGAACATTCAAGCTGTCCACCAGCGTCATAGTCACTAAATTATTTATATCTTGAGCTACAGAAATCCAAATAAAGATCCGTTAATTTTCTCTGAAACTAGACTCACATATATTCTTACCATAAAATTTTCAGAATTTTTGGTTTATCCAATAAGTACAGTTTATTCTTTAAAGTTACCCCTGTTCTGCTGTATAACTGTTCCGACCTTTCTTCATTAAAATTTAATTATCTCCTCGTACGGGACTCGGATGATGTTCCCGTTTATTTCTATTGAAAATAGACTCATTAAGGATTTCAAACACATAAACTTAAGTCCATAATTATTTTTATACAATTTTTGGTGATTTTCCAAATTCAAAACAGAGGATCCCGAAATCATTCTAAACCAGTCTCACAAAAATATTAATATCTCAGAATACAGAATTCATTTACTTGTTCTGTTTCTTTTATATGAAAATGGACTCAACTAGCTTTAATTCCATATCTTACTCAACTTCTAATTCAGTTTCTACCATTTTTGGTGATTTTTCAAATTTAGCTTACTGCTGCTGTCCAAAACTGTTTTAGTGCAAGATATTAATTATTAAGTTTATATCACCCTTATTTTCTTTCTCTACACCATTTCCCATCACTTTATCTTATTTTCTCTTCACTACCATATCAAGAACATAGAATCATATATAAGGAAACTCTACATTAACATCATTTACATATTTTTTCAATAATATTAAACTTAAAAATACATGGAAATCTTGATGTTCTTACGTTGTTTTATTGTTTCCAAACTTTAACTTCACTTTCTCTCTCCTCCAGCTTCTATTTCTTGAATCCAACTTGATATTCTAACTCCTCATAGCCTCCTTAACATTTTTCTCCTTCGGTAGCTATAGAAATTCTTTTGATTTCTAGGTGAAGATGTGAATTTTTGGTGGAAGGACCAAATTGTAAAGAAAGCCAAACTTTCTTTCTCCCCTCTTCTCTCCTAACGTGAATTGCATGGAAAAGGGGAGGTGGTTTTCTCCTTTTGTTTTTTTCACACATACACATATATATAGACTAAATAAAATAATAAAATAATAAAATATCTTATTAAAATATTAATAAAATAATAATTATTTAATTATATAATTATAAAATATCATTAATGTAATCATTACTTTCTAGATTTCTCTCTCTTCCAATTGACCATTTTACCCTTTATGATCTTTTAAAATTCCATCCTTAAGTCATCACTTAATTTGATAAAATTACAATTTAGTCCTTCATAATTCTTCACCTATTCAATTTAGTCCTAATTTATCAAATTTCCTTAGTTTCTAGATTATTCTACCCTTAAAATATTTACACTATTGGTCCTTCAACTTTTCCATATTTACACTTTAACCCCTTAAATTTTAAGTATTTACTCTTGGGCCACTAAACTTTTCTCACTTTTACAATTTAGTCCTTTCTTGGATTAATACATCATAATCACTTCCTACATAGATTTTGTTGATATAGCTTAAAATTTCTCTTTTTATTTCTTTATTTCTTTATTTTACTATATCAATGATAGAAATTTTCGGGATATTACAGTATGAGCCAAATATATGTAGATACTTTAATAATTAATTTCTAATTGATGATGAGCTGATTAGAAATGAGAGGTAATGTGCAAAAGTTATATATTAATATTATGGTCTTCAAATTACACATACGTACAATTTTTTCTAATATCCCATCTTTAAAAAAGAGAGAGTCACTTTCTCTAAATTACTTATGTCCCAATTTAGAAGATCAAAACCATAAGATTCAATGATTTTGAGAAACTGATGAATTTAGGTACGCTTCCGAATCTAGTTTTGTTCTTAAATTTATTCTAAATGATTTGACATGATAAATGTTAATTTATGATAAGTTTTATGTCAAATATTATTTTATGATTCTTACAACAATAACATCTGGTCAAGTAAAAAATTGAGTTTAGAATAGAGAGAATTAATTTCTAAAATGAAGGGAGAGAAAATTAATGAGGTTACCATGTTTATATGAACAATGTATTCATACTTGTCATAATAGTAGTAAACTCTTTAAAAGAAGTATGGCCTCATGCTTGGCTATATAATTTCTAAGATTTATCAATTAACCATTGTTTTTTTTTTTTTAGATAAACTCATAATTAAATATTGTGGATAAAGGAAAACTAAATTTTTGATTCTTTAAATTAAATTAAAGCTTTGATAAAAAATTTAGTATTAAATTAAAGCTTTAAATATTAATATTTAATTTTTTAATAAATTTATTTTTTTCTAATTTTTCTAAGTTTTTTTTACTTTTTTATAATGATGTTATTAATTTCAAATTTTTTTCAATTATCTTATTTTTTAAAATTTATATATATTTATAATTTATATTTTTTTCTAGATTATATATATTTTCATGAATTTTTTATATATTTTTTATTTTTAATTTTTACACATATTTATAAAAATCTTATTTTTCATAAAAATATGCCACATGGGTCATCAATTTTTTTTTAACTAAGTTAAAAAATGGGAAAATGAGTGAACTTTAGATATCAAATTGGACAAAAAAGTTGAAGTACCAAAATGAAAAAACAGGTATACTTTATTGGGCACATCGTAAATTAAGCGTTCTTTATTTGACAAAAGCCCAACTTTATTCATTTGCCTTCTTCAAAATCTGGAAGCAGCCCAAATGACCCAAGTTTCGTGGCTGAACATACGAGGTAACCAGACCAGTCGAAACCACTTCTCTCTCTCTCTCTCTCTCTCTCTCTCTCTGCCTTTCGTTCTTACTTTCCTGTTTGATTTTCTTCGGCTGCCGTCCCGTCTTGACTCTTCCCCTCAAGGTATATATATTATTTCTTCACTCGATTTACTCGTTATTTTATCTGATTGTTCAATTCCTTGCGGATAAAAGAATCTTAAATTGAAACTGCCAAGTGATTTTTTTGATTGGGAAAAATTTCGGTAGGCTTTCAGTTCATCTGATGCGAAAATCAGATTTTGACTTTGAAATTAACGAAGGATTTTTCAATTAGGTATTCTATCTAATAACAGTTTATAGTTGGTGATCTGTTTGAGTTCCTTTTTCTTTTCTTCTCTTTGGTCTGTGTTTATTTTTTTCATCAATTGAGTTGTTTTTAGGCGTTTAGCTAAGTAACTTATATCTGAGAAATGGCTGGTTCCTTAACTTAATTTTTGGGCAAGGGCTTTGAGTTCCTTGATCTTGGAATAATAATTAGCATATAATATCAGCACCATCTCTTTCAATGGAAATAAAACTTCATTTGTTTTTCTTTATATGTCTGTGTTTCTAGTTTTGCTGGATTTGCCATGTCAAACAGTTTTTTTTTTTTTTTTCTTTTTGTGTGTGTGTATTGTATGTGTTCTCTTCAGCTGTGAAGGATGGACCTAATAATTGTACAAAGGGACAATCGAAACTCTATTACTGCTGATTTTTTGTTAGATTAGAGTGAATTAGATATTAAAGACGGGTTTGCTAATGAGTCCCCTTAAGGGACTCTTTAAACTTAGTTAATATACTATTTATAGTCATAACATTGTATTGAATGTAGTAGTTGATAACTTACCATTTCTAACGCATTGTATGAATGTCAGTAGGGCACTTATTAGCACAATCTGTTAAAGATTTCAGTAAGACCCTTGTTTATTTCTTAAGCATGTTAGTTGTTGCTTCTGTACTAGTGTTTTTCGTTTTTTTTCCTACTGATAGTGAGGAGTTGAGAAACGGATTGTTGTTTCTGTTTATATCTAGAATCCCTTTCTTGGTGATCTTTTTCTACTTCATTTTGCCGTTTAAGCTTCTCATTGCTTATACATTTCGTTTTTCAGCTACGCGCCATTTTCCTTATTTGTTTAAAGATTTAAGTGGTTTGATATAAAATCAGGACTTCTGAGCTAATTAGCATTGCCAATCCGATGAAGCATGTTTTAAAGCTTTTCTCTCTGTTGGTGGTCATCTCTGCACTTTGGATTGGCCTTTTGCAGGCATCCATAATACCACGAAGCCATAGTTGGTTGGTGAGTTTCTTTCTTTGCTTTGATGTTCTATTATTCATGTCTAATTATTCTAATGCCTTGTCACTAAATGTTGCGCTATAAATATTTTCAGCTGCCAATCTATTTTATTGTGTCACTTGGATGCTATGGCTTATTAATGGTTGGAGTTGGACTAATGCGATTCCCTACTTGCCCTCGAGAAGCATTGCTGCTGCAGAAGGTATTTTATTTCTCTCTCTCTCTCTCATTTTTCTCATGTACGTTTTAAATTGTTCATTAGTATAAGCATTGAAATCATATATGACTAATTGGTGATGAATCTATTCCCCTTTTCCTTTCCTTTTGTTTTTCCACCATGTGCTTAAGCAGTGTGGTAATATCTACTGTGGTTGGGACATGAGTTTTCTTCTTAACATCTTTTGAGAAGTTTGAACAAGTTCGCTTGTGACACTCATTATAATTTACTGGTCTGATTTGTTTTTTCGGTTTCATATGCTGTATGTTTATAGGACATTGCTGAAGCCAAGGATTTTCTGAAACAAAAGGGGGTTGATGTTGGTTCCGATTGATGGTTGCTCCATAACATCTCTTCGTGGACCCAAGTGAGAACAAATTTCTGCAAGCTTTACCAATGGACCTGTCTTTGACCAGAGAGAAAAAGGTACAGATTGGGAACTAACTTCCAAGTCCGGAAAACTTTCATAGAAGAATCATATTGCCTTTGTGTCTAACATTGAGGAGTACTTTTGGTAAAAGAATTGAGTTACCATTTTTTTCAGCTCTCATAGATTGTCTACATACGACATTTTTTTTATCATACTTGTTGATTAAAATTTTCCCTCACTCTAACAAATTGAAAGTCTGGAACAAAGCTTCAGTGTCCATCATACTTTGGCATATATCTTATTTCAAGGGTTTAGTTTCATGATCTCAGAAGTGCTTAATGTCTCAATGGGTTGGGGTTTTGGGTCTTCATCAGTGTTGTCTTTATGATTACGGGTTACACTAGATTTCAGGTGCAAAAATGGTGCGATTAAAGCAGTGAATTTGTGGAGGCACTGAACTTTAAGTTACATTTTGATACATTGATAACTTCATTTTCTCTTGAACTCATATTTGTTGATTTAGAAACCGAAACCCATCTTGAAGTACCAACTTCGATAGTCTGCTTTTCCTCACAAATTTCTAACTTCTCGTTTCACCATCAAGAATATCCTTCCTCGTCAACTAGCCACTAGTGTAGCGACAAATGACTTGGAATGCTTAAGTTCTTATTGACATTAAGTCTCGAGTTCAAACCTAGACAACCCCTTCCACTATCCATGATAAGAGAAGGAATATCCTTCCTCATTGTTTATTTTATTACAATCTTTGTTTTGGTTCTTTGACCTTCAATCCTCAAAGAAATGGTTTGATTTTAGCCATTTCCTTGCCCATCATGAGGTGGAAAATTTGTTGCTTTGAGGTGCATAAGTTTTGAACAAAGGTCATTGACTTTAGTTGCAAGTCAAAAATTCAAGGTTTTTATGGCCCATTTCCATGTTGCTTGCCATTGGCTTTGTTGAATTTGTGATAAATCTCATTTGTTAATGGGGGAAAAAAAAGGAAAATAAATTGTTTTCATGGTTTATTTTTCTTAATGCATAAATTTTAAAAAAATGGATATTCAAACATCTTTGTTCTTTGGTACATCAATTGTATATAAACCCCAACATATTTCCATGCAATTATTACATATCACATGTTTTGTTCCACTGACAGCTTATTCATGCCTGAGAAAATTATATATATATATATATATATATATATAAAAGAAAGGAAAATCTCTTTCATGGTACATGTTCTTTCATGTGCTTAATAAAATAGAATTAAATATCTTCAGCAAGCCGATCGATTCCGTGAAGATATTTCACTTTTCTGGCAACAAAGTAATCATAGCTACCATTTTCTCTTGGGAATTTATACATTCATGAGGCATTCGTATAATATAAAATTTGAAATATTTCATATATTTGTTTTATTTTTACATTAACATTTAAGCGGAATGTTATTTTAGTGAAATATTATTTATTTAAAATTAAAAAAAAAATCATAACATTAAAAACTGATATTAATGTCGTACAAAAAAACTAAATGTTATTTAAATGTTAAATTAGATTCGGTTTCTTTATATATATAAATAATTATATTTATATTTATAATTTTTTAAAAAATATATAAACAGATAATGAAATATTTTTAGTAATAAATTATAAGAAATATCATTAAAACACTAAAATTAATACTTATGAAAATTTATATGCAATATCATTAAAAAAAATTACCATATATCATCACAGTAGATATATCAAGTGGTCAATTGAATATACAAGTTACCATGCGTTAACTTTTATTTTACTTTTACTGTTACTAACTAATATGAAAACTTTTTAATGACGAGTATTGAATATATTGAACATATATCAATAAGTATATTTTTTTCACTTGCTAATCATAAATGTGTTTATTTAATTTGTAATTTTGATCAAAATGCTTTATAATAAATATGTATACTTGTATGTCTCTACTTATACTTATTGACTATTTTAATCATTTTTTTAAATATTAGTATAGTTCATAAATTTGTATTCTAAGAATGTACACTTTAAAAGTGTAATAAATATTCTCGATTAGTTTCAGATTGATTGGTGTGGACATTATTGTTAGTGTAATAAATAGTCTAGGAATTACTTCAACATGTGAAAGTATTTGATAAAAATAAAAGAAAATTTGGTTGAATTACAATATTCAAATGAATGTTATACTGATAAATAATGATTTTTTTTATATATTATGCATGCCCGTTTTACGATCCATTTTCTGGGTTTGTAGTTGTCCCTCTCAATAATATTGTTTTTAAGATTCGAACCTATTTGCTCTCTTTAGGAGTGCAATGTGCCTTAAAAATTAATGTGCCTATATTCATTGAATACGATTCACTTTCAAGATGCTTTGGTGGTGAAATGGTAGACACGTGAGACTCAAAATCTCGTGCTAAAAAGTGTGGAGGTTCGAGTCCTCTTTAAGGCATAATATTGAGAATGCTCATTGAATTGAAATAAGTTCGACAGTGGATCACAAGATCTTGATGATCTTCTTTATCTAATGAATGGGGAGTCCACTTTGAAATCGTTTGCCCTACACCCACCCCTGAGTATATGCTTAATAGGAATCACGCACGTAATGGTAGATTGATACAATATAAACCTCTAGTAAAATGCCCCTTGTAATCCAGCGGATAAAGTATATTACATAGTCCATTTTAGGGATTGGCGACTTACACATTCCGTGACTTTGGCCCTAGGATCCTCTAATATTTTTTTGTTAAAAAGCAATATATATTTAAATTTTTGTTTATCTAATTGATTATTTATTTTAATCATAAATCTTTAGAATTTAATGGATAATAAAAATTATAGAAAATTTATTTTATAAAACTGAAAAATTCATAAATCTTTTATAAAATTATAATATGAAAAAAAAGTATTTTTAAAAATATCTAAATTTTTAAGAAAAGAGCAAACGGAATAAAAGAAAAAAAAATGAAAAAGTTGAAAATATTGGTGGAGATTAAGTTCTAATTACCATTAGCATCTTTTATTGTGATAATTAAACACAACAAATAAACAAGAAAATAATATAATAAATTGGATACAATATATTTGAATATGATTAAACCATACTAATGTAAAAGAATATGGGAGTTAACAAATATGGTTAAAGAGTAATTTTTAATCTAGTTCTCTATCGAATGGTTTTTCTTTTTCTATTTTATTTAATGTTTCTATCACTCCCTTTTAGGGGTGTTCAAACGAATAACCGAATTAAACTAGCATTAATTGAATTAATCGAGTTGTATAATCTTTTAACTGTTAATCGAATTGAAATTTTTGTAAAAAAAATTAATCGAACCGAAATATTTATATGTTTTTGTCTTCTGGTTAAAGCAAGTATAAAACATATAAAAAAATACATTGATAATGTTTATTTGTCTTGAAAGTTAACCGAATTAACTGAAAATTTAAGTCTTGAAACACTACGTAATTATTAAGTTTGGTTAATTCGGTTAATTACCCGATTTCAAACTGAATTAATTGATAACTAAAATTTCAAAAAAAACCATTAATCGACCTCCAACCAAACTAAGTTTGACCATCAATCGATTAACCAAATTAGATTGATTCGGTTAGTTAATTCAGTTTTAACCGAAATTTAAACATTCCTAACTCATTCTAGTAGCTTGGAGCTTTTATTATAAACTGATAAATAATGACATATTATATATCGAACTTAACTCTTTTGAAGTGATTTGATTTTAAATCCCTTTTCGACAAAAAAAAAATGGAGGGTGGAAATCAAATGAACCTCTCAACTCTTTTTTTTTAAATAAACTTTTTATTTTTAAATTTAAGATTGTGTTATATAAATCAGTCAATATATATTAAATTTTGTCACACCTATATAATGTGGGTGAAAAACGTATGAAACAAAAATTTTAAAAATAATATAATAAAAAAAATCGTTTTGGTTGAAATGATAAAATTAAAAGATATATCACAATGTTTTGGGTTCAAACCTAATTATGTGCAAATTATTTATAAAAAAAGACAAAATTATTCTCAAAATAATATCTATTATTTAGCAAAAGTGAGGAGCATTTAGTAAATTCATTATTGAATCGATTAAAGGTGACACCAACCCATTAAAACACTTAAATATAGTAATAATATTTTGAAATCACAAGGTATGTCGTGATAGTTGCTTACCACATCCCTTAATCAAATGGATTCATTCCTGCTTATAAGAATGGATCATATTCTATGACTGATTCATTCGAGAAAAATTAAAAATATTCAAATAAAATGTTTTTCTCGTTAAATTTTGTTAAATTTATGAAACAACTTACAATTAGAAATATGAAGCAAACATCAATTTCCTTTACAATTCCCCTCTTAAAAAAACGAAAGAAAAAGAAAAACAAAGAAACTAGTACTAAAATGAATTGTCCGAAAAAGACTGAATGGTCCCCTAGCAAGCAGCTGTCATTTGCATAATCTTTAATTGTCTTTTTCATATTTTTCCTTTGGAAAAATTGCACGGGCCATCACTCAATTTTAGTTAAAATAACATTTCAGTCACTAAATTTTTAAAAATGACAATTCAATCACTAAATTTTACGAAAATTCAAGGTTTAAGTTGTAAGTTTACGATTGTAAGTTTAGTGACTGAGTTATTACTTTTAAAAGTTTAGTGACTGAAATATTATTTTAACTAAAGTTAAGTGACTATCGCTGGAATTTTCCCTTTTCTTTTTTATCATTACAACATACACCTTGAATCGTAGCTTTGTTACGGCGACATTTGTCTCTACATATGTGTTTTAAGTAAAAACAAATTAGCTTGTGATTAAAATTGATAATAATATGTTAAAGCTTTAAACACAAGTGATTAATATTTAAGTAAAATATTAAGCTCGAATTTTGTGAAGCATCGGCGTTAATGCAAAAACTTACAACACAAGTCAAATAATTCAACATTCCAGCTCTCCATTTTCCTTCAAATTTTCATTTTCTTTAGCCCGACAGTAGAGAGATTCCAGCTAAAAGAAGAGAGCCCCCTTTTCCCTTTACTCATTTCACGACCATCTCGTCTCTCCCTTCACTTCCTCCCGCTCTATTTTTATCTTTTATTTTATGTTTCTCAGTGAAGCATACTTTCAAACAGTTTACATTCTTCAATAGTTTCAATGTCACTCATTCTAGATCCAGCCCTTTGATAAAAAAAGGAGAAGAACCCAAATCCAATTTCTCTGGACTCGTGATAATTTAAAACACGAACAAAAGAAAAATGGGTGGTTTAAGAGAGTCATGGTGTTTTTGCAAAGGAATAAGCAAGACGGAAAGAATGAAGGGCGCCATTTTCTCAAGTAAAGCTCCGGCAATGGCCAGAATCACCGGCGCCGCCGCTGATGGAATCTCTGTTACCGGATTCCTCATCCACCGGAATCTTCTCTTAACTACTCACGTTAACCTCCCTTCCGTAGCTGCTGCTGAGAGCTCCGAGATCCGGCTCCAAAACGGCGTTGCTGCCACTCTCGTACCTCAAAGGTATGTTTTTTTGGTTTATAATAAGGGAAAAAACGACGGATTATAATGCCATTTACTTTATGTTGCTATGAATTACTATTATGGAAATGGTATTGAATTATGATAAATTGATTAAAGAAACGTGGGTCAAGATTGATAGCTCTAGAATTGGTACAATCCTCAACTTTGAGATTTGATTGAGGAAATTAATTTGGCTTTACCTTTTCTGCTTATATTTCATGACATGTCAAAACTTCTTAGTTGTAAAGTTTACATTATTACAAGAACATTCTTTGTTGATCTTTGTTATCATTTTCAAGCTTTTTCTTTATTTCTTTCTTTCCTTTTTTGACATTTCACCGTCATAATTTTACTTTGATTCTCTACACAGTGCTATTTATGCTTCATAATTTTTAGCTCTTTAAAGTGTCATAATACTTCACCTTAACTAGAAGATATGCAGCCTAGGATTCATTATTGGATTTTGATGGATTAGTATAAGGTGCTGATGGCTTTGTTTAATTTATTTAATTTTGAAATTTTTATCTCTGTGGGTACAAAGGTGTGATAACTCTTGAGTATCTCGATCCCACAACGTGGGTATGGGGTGAACGCCCTTGGCCAATAGACAATGGGGTTTCAATGCTGTAGCACATCAGCATCATTAGGTGTCACTCCCAAGCTAGTCCTAAAGCCTTACTCTTTCTTTTCCTTTG
Organism: Gossypium stocksii; assembly: GCA_020496765.1. NCBI lineage: Eukaryota > Viridiplantae > Streptophyta > Magnoliopsida > Malvales > Malvaceae > Gossypium > Gossypium stocksii. The sequence goes on from CM035620.1 coordinate 87,031,293, forward strand.
ATTTGTTTACCTATATGTTAGATAATATATAAAAAGGTATTACAAGTATTCAGTGATAACATGTTTTCTGCAGAGAAAATATAACTGTATGTGTATATATGTATATATAGCCATCTGTGCGTCTTGATACTGTGATCAATAACATACTTTTAACTAGCATTTTCATTGTCTCAATGCAGTGGTGATGTTTCTTAATTTATCAATCCTATCTAAAATGGAAGTTTATTTATTTTTTTGATAAATAAAATGGAAGTTCATTGATTATGGTCTCTGGGACTATTCTCTCCTTTGACTTTTAACACGTACTGATGAAACAATCATCTTGGATTGGGTGTATTATTGATAATTTGTATCTCTTGATTATAGAATTATTAGTTTTATTTATTAGATTGTAGGTAGTTGTTTTTGGTGCTTGCTCTAATGGTACTTTTTGGAAAACTTATATGATAATTTGGATTTCTTCTAGATAGCTACTTTCTTTAGGGGTTTTGACCCTTTTGGATTGGAGCGGCAAGTTCTCTTTCTATCTCTAAACCTAACCATTGATGCACCTGGACATTTTAATATTTCCTTTGCATATGGTGTCTTGCCTTTGAACTCCATCTTTCGTTATTGAAGGCAAGTTCTTTCCCTTTGGAAGTCGTCGGGTAGTGGTGACTATAGGTGATATGCTCATTAGTTCACTCAGTTGCAGAGACGTTGGAAACTCTTGAAAATTGATTAGAAATTGGAAAGATAGTCTAATGCCTTCGGTCTAATTGGCATGTCCTAGTTAAGTTGTTATGATTATTCTCTAGGCTGACCCGTTTTGTGGTTTAAGAGTTTCATGATTGAGATTCCTCTTGTAATTTACTGATTTTATGTATGGTCTAAGGACAAGCTGGCAGAACTCCTGAAATATTTCTTTCTTTTATTTAGCATGCTTCGAGTTTAATTCCTGTCTTTAATCTGGTTGCAGGTTTTTCATTACCAGTTCTGTTTTAGATCTAACAATAGTGGGCTTAGATGCCGTGGATGGAGAATCAAATACCCAGGGGCAACAACCTCATTACTTGAAGACGTGTTCTAAACCGAATTTATATCTAGGAAGTGCCATTTACCTTCTAGGTTACACCGAGAAACAAGAAGTGACAGTAGGTGAAGGAAAGGTGGTGATTGCCACGGACAATCTCATAAAACTGTCAACCGATGGAATAACATGGAACCCTGGCTCTGCCGGATTTGATTCACATGGGAACCTTGCATTCATGATCTGTGATCCTATGAAGCTAGCTACCTCTCCTAATACCAAGTCATCTGGGACTTCTTCTTCATCCTCATCATCATGGAAGAAAGATACACCTATGCAGTTCGGTATTCCCATACCCGTTATTTGCGATTGGTTAAACCAACATTGGGAAGGAAGTCTTGATGAAGTTACCAAACCCAAGCTACCAATTATTAGATTGATGTCTTCTGGCCAGAAGAGTGAGCATTCTTCTGCATCCTTTACAATGCGCCAGGTTTTCAAGTCAACAGGAGACGATAATGACATAACACCATCTTCATCAAATGTAATCATGAAAACTAGGGATCAACCAGGACCCAGCTCTTCTGCTGCAGTGAACACCATTGAAGAAGAGACGCCATGTTCTGATCCACATGCTGCGCATGTGCAAGGAATTCCAACTCCTGAAATATATGAATCCCCAAAGCTGACATCAGTCCCTCTTAGGAAGAAAGAGACCACCCCAGTCCAGCTTTTGAATATAAATTTTCCTCCCAGGGTTGTGAAAACTGCTATAGTTTTGGAGCCTGCCAAACAACAGCTTCTGAATTCAGATGAGAATGCTTTGAAGGAGCTTCCACCAGAAAGCCCATTGATTGAAGAAGATCAAATCAAGAATAGAGTACAGATAAGTCCTAGTGAGGATGCTGATGTTGCCTCGATGGCATCTGTAAATGGGGCCCAGAGTGAGGTTCAGTCTAGTTCATCTCCAGTTGAACAACGTCCGGAGATGTATAATGGGTATAGCAGTGAGGGGGAGACCATGTACTCTGCTGAAACTGCTGAGAGTCGAAACTACACAAGTCCTAGAGAAGGGAAGTTTCAGCAAGTGGGAAGGAGCCAGAGCTGTGTGGGTTACACAAGATGGGGAGCAGTTCAAAGAAATCCGGTGGCTCGCAGGGCATTGCTAGAAAAGCAGAGGACCTTTATACATGGAAAGAAGACTTACTCACAGGGGGCAACTTCTCAAAGAAGTAACGACTACTTCAGCCCAACAGTGTCCTCAATCATGAAGAAAAGAAACAACCCAGAGCAGCCACCAAGCAAACCACGCCAAAGCATCGTTCATTCATCCCCAAGATGGCATTGATGAGTATGATACGGAAATGAGGCCACCAAGCTAACAACAAATATATAGATGTTTACACTCCTCTATAAAAGAAAATGCCTTTTATTATTTGCATATAGTGCAAACTAATTTGTCATGACACTGTGCAGACGGATTCAAGATGAAAAAGAAAAGATTCAGCTACCGTACCATGTAGTTCTTATCAGTGATCCAAGTAACCACATTGCTTATACAATTGCATTTTCAGGGTAAGTAGCTTTGACAACTATTTTAAGCATAAATAGAGACTGCATTATCCCTGCAGTTATTGCCTCATAAATCAATGATAAGTTGGATGGGTTATGCGGTTATAGGATTCATTATAGAACTTTATGGAGTGTAAATTAGGGGGATCGATGTCTAGTTAAGTGAATTTGGACTTGAATGTTCCACCTTTCCCTTATATCCATCTCCAGGATTTCAAATGGTCAAAGTAGGTCTCTTTAAGTAGCATCTTTACAATTTGAAGTCCTGTTGTTAAAGCTGGAGTATTTTCATGTCATGTTAGATTAGAATTAAGGATTAGGGCTTAGGGGTAAAAACCAAAAAGGCCTGCTGAGGTATCTAATCAAAAAAATTATCCACTCAAATATACTATAAAACTACACATGTCAAGTTCCAATATTCAGAAAAGGATTTGCTTAACCCGTGCCTCCAGGCATTAATCAAGGTGTTTTTTAATCTTTTTTTGGTTAGGCCATGTGCAAATTAAGCACTAGTTAACATTCCCTTCAAGACATTGTTCCATTGACATGCAAACTCCATTGATTCTGCTTCTTTTCAAGGCAGTTTATACCGTCCCTGAAATAAAACAACAATCATATCATCAGAACATAATTTAAAAGAACAAATAATAGCATTCACAAAGCTGCCGTATATCAACAGAATACAAGGAATACCATCAAGGTCCATACCACTACAGTGAGTAAAATACTTTAGGAAAATAGCAGAGCAACATATCAGACTTTGATTTGGACACAACCCTCATTCAAGAAAATACAGCATCCAATTCCAAGCACATGAGAGAATAAAAATGCACATATTTCTTGTACAAACAACATTAAGTTTAACAACCTACGATTTCATTTTCTTTCGCTAATGGAAATTTAACATTAAAATAAAGATATGTAATAGTGAACTTACAGTTTGAGCGGAGCTCATATTTAACTGGCAGATGGAAGGAAGACCCTAAATAGTTCCTTCACGGTGACTTTTTTCCTGCAAGTTGGACATTTTTTCTGGACAGCTATTGCAGCTTTAATGCATGCCTTGCAGAATATGTGTCCACACCTTGTCGACATCTCCTCGGTTAATGGACCCATACAAATTGGACAATTGAAGGTTGGAGGTGGTTGCGGCTTTAGAATTTCCTTGACCTTCCAACAGAATAGTTAATGAGACTTAAAACATTCATAGATATAACAAAACACAGAGATGCAGCTGCGTGAAAACACTGTATGGACAAAATAAAAAGAGATGTCCAATCACAATGTCTCAGATCTGATGACCAGCCAAACATGTCTTTCCTGAAAAATATTTTAAATTACATCTTCTGAATTTGACTAATGAACTAATGCAAGAGCTCTTACAATAAATTGCGGCGTGCTTTCCAAATTAATGTAATGATCACAATTGATAACTGTTTGGCTCGGAGGAGGTCTTCTATGTTTGTTCTGATTATTATTAGTTGACCTAGCCAGCCATCCTGGAAGGAGAGAGATGTGAGATACACCAACTTCAGACAGAGTAATCTAGGGTTTGAAAGATAAATGAAGTAAACAAAGAACCACCATTTCCTAAACTGGTTGACCTGGGCAATTACATAAGTAACATAAGATTGGACCAGACCCCAAGCAATAGCATCTACTTCAGTTAAGGTCGTATTTGTTTTATTCTACTGCTTGAGCCATTGACTATCAGTAAACCCCACTTTAGAAGCCCCGGATAAGGGCAAGCAGCTAGCTGCAAAAACCAAAAAAATGCGTATATCTACTATAGTCCCCTCAATAAACTAGTACAGACCACAGAGTTATCAACTACATCAGTAGACTACAAGAGTTTAAAGCTCAGTGCTCACTAGTTCTTAGTACAAACCATCAGTTCCAAACAGAGGACATCATAACACAAATTAAATTCAACAGTGCTTGCAGTTTTATTTGCATTTTTTTTAGTGCAATTCACAGAAGTACATAATTTTGATCCATCAGCTTCTTCTAATCACTTACACGGAAGATAATGTCACCTAGATTTTCACCTGGATTAAGGTTCCTTTCCTACTCTTATAAATCGTTTGATAACTAAACAATACAAAGTACCTGAACTAAGCCAGGGATTGAAATTAACAGGACATATACCTCCATATTCTCAAGTTAACAAACAAGGGGCCTCAACAATGTAAGTAACAAGGAATATTTTGACTTCATGCAGATAAATGGAATGAATTTACAAGGTGGTGCATCAAAATAAGCTTTGTTATGCAACAAGCATACAGCAATCTAGGTAGCACGACATAGAAAAAGAAATATTATAAATGTCTTTCACTAATAAATAAAACTACCTGAACCCAGATCAACAACAGTCCTTCCACTGCTCCTCCTTGAGTTGTTTTTAGCCTGACATAAAATCTCAAGAAAATTAGTGACACTCGTGATTGAAATGAATCTACAAAACAGATTTCATGAGCTGTAAAAGTGAAGAAATACAAAAATTATTAACAAGAGAAGCATACCTCTGCAAATGCTGTAGCAGAAGTTTCAGTTACATCATCATCAATAACTTCAACATCAATAATAGCAGGTGATGCAGGATGTACGGTTTGGCAGGCCACTTCCTTGAGGCCAACCTGTTCTGAAGTACCCTCCTGTTCTATGATTTCACAGGGAGGAGCATTTAGATCCAGCACTACCTTCCTCCATTGATATCCTCTAAGAGAAGGACCCCTCGATTCAATAGTGTTCATGTCTGTTTATGGTTTTCTATGCACTACCTAAATATCACAGCCTCACTAAAACCTAAAAGACAGCTAAAAAACAACTTTCTCAGATATGTTTCACCATATATATATAATAAAATTTTCACTAAACACATATCAATTCTTTTTCTCGGTTGTTTCACGAGAAAAATAACAATGGACGGTCTAAGAATCTTGCTAGCATTTACACATAAAGAGTTCAATCTGAATAATAACACCTCCAAAGTAAACAAAAGAAAAAAAATCCAGAAAATGCACAGGCCGACACTTCATTCTTCAATTTAAAAAAAAAAAAAAGGGACTGAGATATTTTAGCCCCAAAAGAATCACAAACTTTGCTACCCTCAAACTCTAAATAGCAACAAATGAGTTGAACTATTAATTGACATGTTTCCAGTTGAATTTTGTTTATTAAAAGAAATATGAAAAACTACAGGATATAATGAACAAACACTTGTATGAAAACCATTATTCTAGAACGGGGATAAATCTAATCAAAATTCAAACTCGAACCACTGGCAAGAAAGAAAAAAAAAAAACAGCAACACTAAAAAACAGATAGAACACACATCAATCGAATAGGCAAAATGCAATCTTTAAGAAACCCTAAAAACAATGGAGCATGAATCGATAGTAATTCCGATCCCTAAATCAAAGCTAATAGGAATAAGAAAACAAATTGATAAGAGAAAGAAAGAGAGTTGAGAGGTCCAAATCTTACCTTGAAATCCAGGGCGAAATACAATCGCTTTCAAAATTTTCCAGTCAAAACAAACAAAAAATGAAAATCTCAGAAAACGAGTTAATCTCAGAAAACTTCGGAAGGTCTCCCTGTTGAAGTTGTTAATCTCAAGTAAAATTGAGAGAAACCGCAACGCACGAATAGAGGTGACATCATGTTTGTATTCCAGGGATACACAGTATAATTATTTAAATAAAAGGGTAAACTAGACGGTTAGTCACTCAGCTTTCATAAGTTTTCATTTTGCGTACCAAAAATAAAAAAAATTTGCAAATTAAGCAATACAATTAACAACCGTTTTCATTTTAGTCACCCAACTTTAATAAGTTTCCATTTTGGTCACCCGTCATTAATTCAATGTTATTGTATACACATTTTAGTTACCCAACTTTAATAAATTTTGATTTTGGTTTCTCATTTTATCTTTTTAAAAATTAATTTTATTATTATTTTTAAAATTAATTTTAGGCTATTCTGTAAAAAAGAAAAACGTGAGGTTTTATAGGGAATTACCTGATTTTCATATGAATTTTTTTATATTTTTATTTTTCTTTATTTTTCCTTTTTCAGAATTAACTTTATGAGTTTTTATAGGAAAAATTAATTTATTTTTTTAATTTTGTACTTTTTTATAATTAATTTTAGTTTTTTCCAATAAATGAGAAAAGCTAGGGTTTTACTTAAAATTACTTGGGGTTTTTATATGGAAACACTATTTTATCTTTTTAAAATCTTATTGGGTGACCAATTGTGTAGTTTACCTTAAATAAAAAAAATCATTTTTTTGTGTTTACAAAAAATATAAATAATTTTTCAAAAGTAATAAAAAACTAAATATGACAAAAATAATTATATATTAAATTTATAAAATATTAATAAAAACCTTAAAAATAATCTTCTATGAGATGGTGAGGAGATAGGAGTAAAAAATAATAACGTTTTATGTTCAAATCCATTCATTTTTATGTGTTTTTAAAAATTTTATATAAAAAAATATCCTTGTTAATGCAATTTTAAATCGGGATATTGGAAAAAGGTTGGATCTCCAAGAAAAAAAAAGGAGCTATGAGGGTGTTGGAGTTGACACTTCAATTACTTTCTAATGCTTAAGTGAGTGAAGGATTCAAAGTCATGGAGACAATAATAATGTGTACAAAATTGGTCAAGAAGATGGAGATGAGAGATGAATAATACCCCCATGACCTATATTTGGCCTTCAAGCTTGCTTCTTATTGGTTGTTGGTGTAAGGAGTGGTCTCATATTGTACCAAGTAGAGTTGGTAGTACTTAGACAAGTGAAAACTAATTTCCCTTCAGGTTTGAAGTTAGTTATAAAGTGACTAGGTGAATGTAACACCCTAATCCTGATCTGATCGTCGGATTCGAGTTGCGAGATACCACATTCATTGTCGAAGCAATTACGATTTCATCGCAATATCCATCGAGACAAATCATATAAACAATTAAGGTTTAAATCTTCTAAAAACTATTATTTGTTCAAATTCGGGTTATAAGTAGGCTTACGAAAGCTTTTATGAAACTCTGATAACAAATTAGAAACCAAAATGTAAAAACAACTAATACAAGAGTGTTGTCATGACATTGTAGAATAAGTGTTGCGACATTGAGAACAATAGCTTGATGTTGCGACTTCAATAGGGATAAGTCGCGACCATGAAGATAATAACTGAATGTCGCGACTACAACAAGGGAATGTCGTGACATTAAAAGTAGTTCCTTACATTTTTGCATCTTTTTCCTCAATCCTACCATGTAACCATTCCATTTTATCCAAATGACCCAAAAATTCAACTTACTACATTTTGGGCATTAACAAAAATGCAAAATTGCCACCCTTGACATATCACCACCTAACAATACATTATCACAATACTTATACATTTTCATTTACTTAGCAAGCAAGAAACAACTCAATCACAAGCATAACATGACCAATTAGGCAAGCAAACCATTAACTCACTAGATGATTACATACACATATCACCAAACATATATGGTTATGTTTAAAATGTAAACATTTCCTATCTTATGTACCAAAATGATAATTTGAACCTAAGGACCAACTTAAACATTAGGTGCAAGCCACTTGCTATAAACATAACAAAAACTATACAAACTTTACTAAGTCAAGAGTTGAATCCTAAATGTTGTCACACTCCTCGAGACCTCGAGATCTAACGGTACTTATGCATGAAAATAAACAAAAATTGTACACTGAGCAATAGGGCTCAATGGTATTAACATGATTTAAAACATTAATCACATAAAAGCAAGATACCAAATGCAACCAATATGTGATCCAACTATCAATTAAATCAAGTTTGCATTTATTGTCTCATGTGCATAATCTCATACTATGTCATTTAACAATTCATACATGAACATCTAATCCTTTATATCATTATATCTCTATTACATATAAGTCATAGCATATCACAAAATTCATTCCATTTTCTCATTACTATATCAAATCTATTGATTTGTTTTACAACTAAATCGGTCCTTAGAGCTTGTAATAACTAAGTCATATGATCTTTCACATAACGTCATTTACTTACTTTAAACATTAGTATGCATGATACACATTTCTGTTGAGAAATGTGCCCATATTGTAGTAAACATGTAACTATTTTCTATATATTTGAACGATGAATAAATAAAATTAATTTCACATTTCACTATTATGTCTTTTATGTTTTTGTCTTTCATGTTTTGCATGCGTAGAGAAATTGTGACAAGCAAATATTAGCTCATTGATTGTCTAAGTTCAAATAGATGATAAGTGGCACTATAAGAACATTTACATTACAAGAAAGATAACTTACTTCAGTAGATAATCTAAACGAGTCTATAATCATGTAAAAGAATCAAAGTGAGCATTTGATTCAAATATTTAGAAGGATTATTATGTCATCTATAATTCCAATTGGGGAGATGGCTAGTCTTGGTTATCGGAGCAGTTGACTCCATGGGTAGATACATAGATGTACTCATTGAAAGAATGATATATTGGACTAGACCCAAGTGGAATTAATTCTCAACCTGTTTGTGAATTAATTCACTTGTGACGTTCATGGTATGATTTACCAAAATCTTGAGTTAGTCACTGATCATGCATATGTAACTCATGTGTTTTGATAAAAGTGGAAGCTTATACTCTAAAGATGATCGAGCCTCTAACTGGTATGTTGGGTACATGACTTGTGTATGACATGGTTTTACTAGCAACAAGGGAATCCATAGCTTGATTAAAGAGTTAACGATATTCTCTTGTAAGCATTGTGTGGATTGATAAATATGAAACGTGGCCACGGGTTGCTCGTTTTCGAACGAGCAATTTATCACAATCATTTGTTGACAATGATCATATTAACCATTAAGAAGACACAATGATGACAATAAGATAAAATATGATTGTATTGAGTGAATGGGTTTAACTCAAAAGAATAAAATATATTATATGAAGGTAACACACACATAATGAGGTCATTGGATAAAATAGTTGGATGAATTGCTTTTATAAATAGTATACAATAAGGAGTTTTCAATCATGATACTTCTTGAGGATGCTTCATGGATGGCCTGAAGAACTTTTGTACTATCTGTCTGGATCAACAGTTTATCTCAATGCATATTTTTTAATAGAAGCAGACCATCTATAATACCCCATAATTCAGCATTGAAAACAGAGTATTGACCCAACCTTCTGTTAAATCCAAGAATCCACCTCCCTTGATTGTCCCTAATCACTCCTCCGACAACAACATCTTCTAAGTCAACCTTAACTGCACTATCTGAATAGAATTGAGTCCAACTTTTTGTCCTATCTAAATACCTCTGTGAACTAGGCATTTTGTTTATATTAATTAAATACTTAACATGTTTCTTTTGTGGTCAAATGTCAATATAGTCCTTAGTTAAATTGCCAAGTAAACCTACTTGCATTTTTAAATTAAAACTCAATAATGATTAAAATTTTCCAATTTAGTCCTTGTACTATAATTAATTATTTTCTCAATTTAATTACTAGATCAACCGCTAATATATTTTCAAGTTAAACACGCAAATTCTTCTATTTATCCTTTCAATAACTCAGTTTACGAAATTGGATCTCAAAATTACATTTTTCAACACTGGCTAAATTTGAGTCGTTATAGTGAAGATAAAAACAAACAAAACATACCTCTAAATGAGCAAATTGAGGATGCGGAAGATGTCCTACATTTAGTTGTATCCCATTGAGGTTTGTACTCAAGGGATTTATGCATAATACAAGATGCCTTATGAAGACCTCACATAAATACTTGAGGAAGACTTGCAACTTTGTAAAAGACTTGCAATAACACTAAAGTTGAGTTGTGAGTCTAAAGCTGATGTATGGGTATGAAGATGATCTATGTCATGACTTGTGTAATAACAAAAAGATACTTACGGCCTTGAGTCTAAATTATTTTAAAATATAAGCCCAAAAGAGTCAGGCCAATGGGGTAGACTGGGTTACATAGCCCATGAACACCTTTTTTAACCATTCAAGGAGTAAATAACATTTTTTTGAAAAATTAGAACATTTTTGCATTTTTTATTTTTTTCATAATTTTTTATTCTTTTTAAAATAATTTTTACATAAAATATGAAATTTTTTATTTTAAAACTTTTTTATGTTGTTTTAAAGCATAGGATCAAATTAACGAAAATTATTAACATTGAAGGCTAAAAAATTATTTTACCATTTGAAAAGGTTAAATTAATAATTTAATGGAAAATTTAGACGAAGGGTCAATATTTTCAAATCAGAAAAAGTACAGGGAATCAATGTGTTGAAATTTAATTATAGGGACTAAATTTTAAATTTCGAAAGAATAGAGGGGACCCTAGCAAATTTAAACCAAAAAAAGGGCGCCATTCCGTTCTCTGCAAGTCGGTTTAACTAAAGAGCCGTTGGGGGGCGGGAGGCGTTTATAAAAGCAGAAAAGTTCGTTCTTGAATTCCGTCTGAGTTTCACTTCCCTCGTTGAAATTGAAATCACCCCCACTCATACTTGCTTCCAAAGTTTTTCTTCAATGGCTTCACTCTACGTTAGAGCCCATCGTGTTTATTTAGTCGACATCATATCCCAAGCCCAGCGCCGTACAGTACCTCCCCGTTTGATGGAAATCGTGTTAACCATCAACGTTGGCTACTGTTCCAATTTCACCCCCACTCATCCTTTCTTCTCACAACGAACCCTTTCTTTCCGTCTCACCCATCTGCAACACCGCGGCATGCTTCGCCAAGTTCTTGCTCCCGCGCTCACGGAGCTCGGAATCAACCCATCCTCTACAGATTGTCAAAGGGTCCTTCAAGAAGTCATGGAAAGTGGACTCAGATTTGTGAATGGGACGTTGAGCAGGGGATATCACTGTAAAGCCTTGCATCTTCAGTCTGTGATACTTGTGGGACCCAGGACGACCAACCAGGAGTCTTTGATGACCGCAGCTGCTTTGGCCATATCTGAGTCGGAGTTCGAAAGCAATAACTACGGCATGGTAGCCGCTACTGAGTCCTCTATTAAAGAGATGCTGAAGAGGTTCAAAGTAGAAGATGGTGAGCAACAAGACTGCATGGTGTGCTTGGAGGAACTAGGGGTTGGATTTGAAGCGTCTCGGATGCCTTGTTCTCATATTTTTCATGGCGATTGCATCGGAAAATGGTTGCAGCAAAGCCATTACTGCCCTATTTGTCGATTTGAGATGCCGACTCATTAAACAGATAGATGACGACTCTGTTTAGTGCCTAACTTTATTCATTCGTTCATTTGTTTCTTGTAGAAACACATATTTAGTTTGTAAGTTGATATACCAAATTCTTTTTACCCACAAAAGGGTTAGTAATATAAATGGACAGAGAAATATTCAATTGTAGACAGTGTTAGTCAACATTTCCAACAAATTTGCATTTGCAGCAAATTAGATTTTTTATTTATGAATCATTTAAACAAGCTACAAAATATTACTTCAAAGGAATCAACAAATGTTTTTTTCGAAACTATTTTTTTTTGAATCATTTTAATAAGAGATTTGATTTATTAAAACAACGATTTTGGTTTACAAAATTAAAAAAGAATGGGTTCGGGAGTCGGTTACATACGAGGAAGAATAAGCACTCTTGTAACGCCCAAAATTGGTACCTAGTTGATTAATTAAAGTCTCAGAATCGAAAGTTGAAAACTTGAAGAGAGTTTAAAATACGATCCCTCTTTGTGCTAATTTTTTTTACTAAAAAACGTTGGATAAATTAAAACATATGTTAAAGACCTTTTCATCTCAAGGTAACAAAAAGTCACATCCAATAAATTAGAACACAACACCTTGACCCTTGAGGATAAACTTGCCTTTTAATTTTATTTAAAACTCATGTATTTTAATTTTAAAAGGGTATTCAGTTATTCAGGTTAAACGAGGAAAAATCGAAAACCTGTAAGTTAGGGCACGATTTCTCGAATTTTTAAATACAGAATATTGCCTTTATTTAAAAAAATCTTATCTCGAGGTAACAAAGTGTCACATCCAGTAAGTTAGGACACAACACCTCGAATCCTTGATAATAAACTTTTTTATTTGAAATTTATGTATTTTATTTTAAAAAAGATATTCAGTTATTTAGATTGAACTAGAAAAAATCAAAACTCAGTAAGTTAGGGCACGACTTTTCGAATCTCAAAATACGAAATATCACTTATTTTAAAAATTATGCATCGAGTGAAGGTTAATGTAATACAATTTGATAGCAAAATGAAAAATAAATCACAGTACTAACATGCATGATAGAACAATAAATGCATAATGTGAACGATAATAACAAAGACGAACATCAAATAAAGTAAAGAAATAAAACAAACAAGCTATATGGGAAGAAAAATTAATAGGTAAAACTAAATAAATAAATAAATAAGAAATAAAAGAAAAGAATAATAGAATATGATAGTTAGTAAACCAATAAATAAATGAATACTATGTAAAATAGTTAAAAATAATAATAATAATAATGATAACAATATTAATATGAATAATAGATAATTAAAAGCCTGAAAGGATGTAGGTAAATAAATAATAGGATAACAAAATGTTTAAAAAGAAATAAAGGTAATAATAATAAGTAAATACAAAAAAAAAATATAATGTAATAATAATGATATAAAATCAATTAGTTTAATAATATGATAATAATAGTAATAGTAATGTTAAATTAATCAATTTAATAACAAAATAACAAAAATAACTCAAAAAAGGACTAAATTGAACTTAAAATGGAAATTTGGGGCTAATTCAAAATAAATAAAAGAGGAAAAGGACCAAACCGCATGCGCGAATAACAAGAAGGGACCAAAAGGGAAAATTTCCCTTCTCCTCCAAAACGAGCAGCATCAGGGAGGACCAAATTGAAATCAAAATAAAATCACAGGGTAAAAATTAAAAATATAAAAACTTAATTACAAAACACTTGCAAAGTAGAAAGACTAAACTGGCAATAAGACCATTGGTCCAAAACACGCGGATCCTTCAGCTAGTGGATCGGGTCACGCGGGTCAAGGCTTTATACAACGTCGTTTTATTCCTGGGGCATTAAGTCATAACGGCGCCGTTTTATACACGTATTTAAGCAAAAAACTAAGCCCAAAAAATCATTTATCCATGTTTTTTTTTTTAAATCTCTCTCTCTCTCACTCACTCACTCACTCTCTCTCTCTCTCTCTCTTCTCTCTGGTTAGCCCAGAATCTGACCAAGAGGTCGGCAAGCTCATGTGATGGCTCCGCCGTATCTCCGTCGCAGTTCTGTCGCGCCGAAAAATGAAAAGGTTTTAAATCTTTTTTTTTTTAAGTTTTCTTTTCTAATCCCTAACCCTATTTGGGTGTTTTTGAACCGAAAACAAAAATGAAAAATAAAAATGCCTTTCGGCCTCCCTGTTTTCCCCCTTGGACGGAGCCCAAATGGAACCCTAAGCGGTTTCCGTGGCTTTGGCGAACGGAGGAAACCTCCGATGGTGGGGAGGAAGCAAACAACAAGTAAGTTTTTATATTATTTTTTATCTATTTCGAATGATAAAACAAAAAAGGAAGCACCTTTTGTGAATCTGTTCAAAATCACTGTTTTTGTATTTGATTTTTTTGTATCTCTTCGTGTGTCTTAAAAAAAATGCACCGTGGTTGTTTATGGCCTTTTATAGCCAAAAGAGAAAAAAAAAAAAGGAAAAAAAATACAAAGTTTTTGCTATATTTTTTTCATGCTGTTGTGTTTTTGTCTTGTTTACAGGTACTGTTCTGGTGGAGTGGCATGCTGGCATGCGGTGGTGGCAAAGGAGGGTACAGAGGTGCTGACATGGTTGTACAAGGGAGCAGCGGCAACTAGCATGGGGTGTTAGGGTTTCTGAATATGTCAAAATGTTGTGGGCTAGGTTTTTTTTTTTAATTTGGGTCTACTGGGTTTGGTTAATTTTGCTTGTAAATTGGGCTACGGTAACTTGGGCTTAGTTTGGTTGTAAATGGATTGGACTTTAATGGACTTTTTATCGTTTGCTTCTTTCGGCTTGGTTTTATTTATGTCTATTGGCCCGGTTAAATTTAGCCCGTTACAATTTTCATTTAAAAAGAAAAGAAAAAAACAAAGTTACAATTATCGTCGCTCATAATCCAAAGCTTTACATCAAAGCCTTTCAGTTAGTTTGATCATGAAGGAATTAACAACTCCAGCATCCAACACAATCAATGAAGTTTCAAAAAGCTCAAGGAAGAATTGAGCTCCGGTTTCCTAGGCAGCTTTCCTAAATACAAGACCGAACGCATTCCCTTGAAGTGCTCCAAGACGAGGCTTTCCGCAGACCCCAACAATCAACACCTTAGATGGCTCTTGCAACATGCAAGCACAAAGCAAAGGCTTCAACTCAGCTCCTTTCTCCTTCAAGGCATCCATTAGAAAGTAACAGAACTTGGTGCGGGCCTTGGGGTGACCCAACAGCTTTGTATCTACTGAATCTTCAAGCTTCACCCACCTAAACTTTCACCCACTATTTGTTATTGCAGCACTCCCTTTAAGAATAGCCCTTTGTATCTTGATCGCCTGTTGCACTCCGGATTTCAGCTTATCAAGATTGCTTAGGGACAGCGCATCATATGCCACCCCAAACTGCTTCAATGCACACGAGCCATCTGATTGCACGAACGATTCAAGCAGTGCAGTGACCCCATATACCATGTCTACAGCTGAAACCCTCGAAGTACAACCATGAAGACGCAAGAAACTTTTGTAGTAGAAATCATTAAGTCCATATTCAGGCAAAATTTGTTCGAATTGATTTTTCATCCTCTGTTTTACTTCATGATTCATGTACTGAAACTTCTGCTGGCAATCCACAAATGCAAATCCCATCCTTGCAAGGAGAAGCTTAAGCTTTCTCATGCCATTATCTCTCCAGGTCTTCAACTTTGGGGCAATGTATGAGGAACACAGCATTGAATCAAATAAATTCCACTCTCTTAACAGCATAAGTCTTGGTTCTTCTTCATAGGCAATTCTTAAGGAATCAGGTGCTCGAACCTTGGTACTGTCTTCAAGTGTCACCGAAGTAACGCATCCAGATTCCCTAAACTGTTGCTGAAGCTCCATAACCCCTGCTTCATACCTCAAATCTGTTAGCCTCTCATGAACAAACTGATCCGTAAGTGAAACACAAGCCAGCCACAGCAACTCATTTGTGTTTTTCCTCAAACAATGCGACAAATCATACATCAAACACCCTGATGGCTTCCCATGGAATGTTCCCATCCGATAATACTCCCTTTTCAGTTTCTTAAAATGCCGGGCCGGTGGCTCTTCTTCACCTTCTGAAGACAGTCTTCTTCTTTTCCTAGAACCATCCCTGGCTCTCCCTTCCACCTCTTCATCCTCATCATCACTTTCACTATCTTCATCTTCTTCGCCATCCAACTCCGAATTCTGCAAACGATAGCTAGCATTTGCCAACTCCATAACTTCAAAATCATAGGCGAGATCAGCCAATCGCTCATCATCATTAGTATAAAGAACAACCACCGATCGTTCTGATCACTCAAATTATGCAAATGAATCGGCCTATGACTATCAACAACAAAAACCCTGGAAGCTGACCCTAACTTAAGATCCTCCTGGAGGTCAAGGTGGCACCCCCAGTTTATCAAAAGCATAGCAACGGGCTCCTCAGATGAAGAGCTCAATTCAGAAGCAGCGTATTCTCTGATTTCTTGAAAAGAAGACACCGGATAACACGAGTACCGGACTGAATCAGATTCAAGAATGTGGAAAATGATTTTGAGAGCACATAGAGAGTCAACATCAGGCGTTGAATGGAATATAAGTAAAGGCGAGAGAGACGATGCCCTAAGCCTTGCGCAAAATGACTCCACTCTTTCCTCCCTCACCATTTTCTTTCGTTCCCCTCAATTTTGGTACTGAGATTGGATGAAAATATTGAAACTTTTCTCTGGAAAGTAACAAAAACTGAGGCTTTGTTGGGGAAAAAAACCCTTAAGAACCAGAAAGAAAATTCCCTCTATTTTTTCACGTAATTTCGCTAGATTGCATCCTAAATCCATGATCTAAAACAAACAACTCGCAGTATAATTTGATACATATTAAGCTTAATTGAGTACCAAAATTTCATAAAATAGACGCCATTCCAAACAAACAATAAAAAGAATATTGTTTTTGAAGCACCTGAGATCGAAGAAGAAAAGGAAATGGTGAAATTGAATATTGTTTTTGACAGTGTCAGTCAACATTTCCAACAAATTTTCATATCATTTGCTTTTGCAGTAAATTAGATTTTTGTTTATGAATCATTTTAAACAAACTAAAAAAAATTGCTTCTTCATTTAAAAAGAAAAGAAAAAACAAAGTTACAATTACCTTCACTCAAAATCAAAGCTTTACATCGAAAGTTGAAATTATATCATGTATACAGTATTCTATCATATCATAATTTGTTCACGAATACCATTTATATTTCTTATTTTACGATTAGTCTGAGCGAAAACATGAAACTAAAATCAAATTAGTATAATGCGAAAAAAGACTGTATGACAAATTAATTTTTTTTCTCTTGATTTAGTCTCATACGAATTTAACTGTTAAAACCAGCAACCAATGAGAAGTTGAAGACTAATCTCTAATTTCTCGATTTTCATCCGATTGACAATAATTAATTTTAATTTATCAATTCTAAACATCTTTTAACAGCCTATTACAGCAATATATCAATTCTATTTTGATTTTATAAAAGTTTCCTAAAATTTTACATTTTATTCAATTTAGTTTCTAAAACTGAAATAGCGATATCTTTCAATTTTAAGCTTTGTTTTTCAATTCGATTTCAATTTCACCTCTATACAGCCATCTAAATTCAATATTTATAGAAATTTTATATAAATTTTGAAATATTTACAGTTTAGTCTCTAAACTCAAAATTAATAAATTTTACTCTACAATTTAGTCCCTATTTCATCTCCAAGCTTAACAACTAACATAATAGCATAAAAAACTCCAAAATTCATTAGTGTTAACATTTAAGATCTTTAACAATTTTGAAAACGACGGTACAGTTTAGAAAAATCGAGTTACAACGATTTCAAAAAACATAAAATTTAGGAAAAACCAACCTAGAAATCACTTACATGCATGGGATGAATGCTTGAAGATAAAAAATGGCTTCCCTTGGTTCTTTTATGCAAATGGTGAAGAGAAAAATAAAAATAGAATATGACTATAACAACCCGTTTTTCAGTGGTGTCAAAAATAGTGGTTTCATGAACATAAAAAATTCCAACGAGTGAGTCTATAAATGTTATTATTTAATATTTACGAGTCAACTATAATATTATATTAAATTTTAATTTGATAATTTTTGCTGTTTGAGTGAATAGCCAAGTTCAAGTGGTTTATCCGTAAAGTCAAGTGGCTTTAGAAAATGAGGTATCAGGACCTCGCTTCTATAAACCAAGCCTGTAAATATTTTATAAAATATTTACAGAGCAATTAGGGGTACTGAAATTTGGTTTAAAACTTTGACGTTTGGATAATTAATTAAGGAAAAATGACTAAATCGTAAAAGTTACAAAATTTAAATTCTATTGATTTCTATTAACTAAAAAGCATAATTAAAGATTTCTAAAGGTTTTAAATGGTAAATATACCATTTTTAAAAGTGTTGGACGGGATTATTTAGTTAAAAAGTAATGTTTATTATAATATAAAACATTATATTATATGTTATAGTAGTTAATAAAATAAGAAAAGAAATGAAAAAAGATAATTCATTCATCTTCTTCACCTTATAATCGAATCAAAAAGGGGAGAAAGAGACCTAGCTCACGTCTACCTTCAAGCTTCAAGTGGTAAGCCGTTTTTTATTGGTTTCTTATAATTTTTATGCTTTTGAGGTTGTTGTAACGAGTTCCAGCTAACCCATACCTCTATTTTCAAAATTGTTAAAAATTTTAAAACTTATCATTGATGAATCTTAGATTTTTTTTTATTGAAAATGGTAGATTATTAAGCTTAATTTTTAAATAGGACTATTTTGTAAAATGATTTTTAGTAATTTTATTGTTAAAAGATTAAATTGTTAAAATAGTAAAACTTCTACGAATTATTGTGAATTTTTGATAAATATAGGTTGAGTGGAGATTATATAAAATTTGGCTAGCATGAGTTTTGATTAAACGTGATTAATTTGTAAATTTCGGGTTTAGGGACTAAATTATAAAAAGTGTAAAGTTTAGGGATAATTTTGTAAATTTTCATTAAAGGGCTTATAAGCTTAAGTTTAATTATTTCATATGTTCGAATGGATTAATTGAACGAAAACTATTATTTAGATTAATAAATGAAGCAACTAGATTCGAATCATGGAAAAACTAAATTAACGGATTAGTTGTCGGCCTTGTTTTCGTAATTTTTTTTGTCTAGGTAAGTTCATTACTTGATTAAATCAATTAGTAATTGTTTCGGTTGTTTAATATCTAATTGTTTATATATGAATTGAGTTCATTGGCTTAAAGGAAATGAGTAAGACCATAGTTGAAGGATACTATGGCACTATACTGGAAATAAATAAGACCATAGTTCAAAGACTTTATGGCACCACACTCGAAATGAGTAAGACCATAGCTGAAAGACGTTATGGCATCACGATTCTATTGAGTAAGACCATAGCTGAAAGATGCCATGACATCATGAATCAAATGAATAAGACCATAGTTGAAAGACACAATGACAACACGAAGAAAAATGAATAAGACCATGGTTGAAAGACACTATAGCATCAAGTCGAGAATAAATAAGACCATGGTTGAAAGACGCCATGGCACCCTCCGGTCATTTGTTATTCAGGTAACATGTTTCAAGTGAGGTATGTATTGTAAGTATGAATACGAGTTAAACGTTTGACTAGTATAGTTTGATAATAAATGTTAATGCCTTGGTGTAATTATATGCTTCATATATCTATAAATATGTTAACTCGTGATGTTGTGGTATGTTTGATAAACCATAATATATACATATTTTTACCCCATGCTTAGCACATTTATGAATGATTTACCATTAGAATCGAGGGATATGATGCTCCTAATCCTTTAATTTCATGTTTTATACTTAGGTAAGCATAAGGAAGAGAAAAGAGCAAGGAACGGGCCAAAAACGGACAAAATGGGCCCAAATTAGAATTAACACGGCCTAAGGCATTTTTACACGGGTAAATCACACGCCGTGTGGATTTATCAGTATTGAACACGGCCTAAGGAACCTCATACATGCGTGTCCCTATCGAACCCTGCTTCAAATTAACTCGGAAAAAGCTAATTTTTGGGTATTTTGGGCATTCCAAAGTCTATAAAAAGACCCAAGGAGAGGAACAAAGGGGGACACACGGAGTAGAAAGCAAGGAATTACTCGAAGAACATCGATTGATCCATCTCGAAAGTAAGGATCTACATCAAGACTGAAGATCTCCTTTCAATTTCTATCGAAGTTTTTGGGTTCTTTATGTTTTGTTGTTTTTCCAATATTGAGATGTTTTCCTTTATAATTATGAACTAAATCCCCTAAATACCTGAGGGGGATGAAACCTAATACGGATCTTGTTATTATTTTCTAAATCATATGATAAATACTTGATTTGTTCTTAATTGTGTTATTTATTCTTGTGTTAATATTCAAGATTTAATATAAGTTGAATGTACTTATTCAGTGGAACAAAAGTCCCTATTTAAGAGTAGATCCATCACAATTAAGCAGAGTTGATTGCAATCCCAGACAAAAGATGACGAAAATCTGCCGGATTAGAGTCAAATCTAATAAGGGAATCCGTAGATCGAGTTAATGCAATACTAAGTGTTTTAATTAGAAAGAAATTTCAATTAATCAACCTAGGGTTAGTTGTTCTTAGTCTTGAAAGAGATATTAACATAAACTAGAAATTTCTACAGATCAAGTCAAGTGAATAAATCATCTAGTTTGGAGTTTAATAACAAGTGAAGTCTAGGTGGATTCTTCCTTGGGTATTGCCTTTATCAATCAAGTTTTCCAAAAGTATTTTCCCTAATTTACTCTTTGTTGTGTTTTAGTTAGATCTTAGTTTAAAACAATTCCCCTTTATTTCTAGGCTAGATAATAGAAAGAAAGTTATTACTAGTACTTTTAGTTCCTGTGGGTTCGACATTCCGGTCTTGCCACTAAACTATACTACTATTCGATAGGTGCGCTTGCCTTTATCGTGATAATAGTTAGTTTTTAGGTACGATCATATTACTTGACCATCATAAATATCACAACATCAATGTTTAGGAAATTAAATGGTTATATGAGTATTTTCTAAGTATTCGATGTTATTTCATATGATTCAGCAGACGATTTAAGTTTTAATAAATAGATGAGTATATGAAAAGAACTATGTTATTGATAATATGGAATGGAAATGTAATATGTGTAATTGAATAGAAATTAAGGTATTTAATGGAAAGATGTATGTAACATCCCGTTTTTTAGTGGTCTCGAAAACAATGGTTTCGGGACCTTGTTTTTATAAACTAAGCCGTAAATATTTTTATAAATATTTACAAAATGTCATTAATGTGGTATTAAAGTTTCGTTAAGAAACTTTAACGTTTTGGTAGTTAATTAAGAGAAAAATACCGAATCGGAAAAAAAAGTGCATTCACGGGACTCTATTCCCCTAAATCAGACTCATAAATATTTTTAATAAATATTTACGAAGCTAGTTGTGTAGTTAATTAGGGTTCGGTTAAGTGAATTTACTTGAATTAAAAGTAAATTAGGTATATGGACTAAATTGCATATAGAGTGAAAGTTGAATTATAAATTAAAGAATAATTAAAAGGACTAAAGAAGCAATTATACCTTATTCCATTAAGTGGACGGTATTAGTAACTTACATGTGTAAATTTATTTTATATATATTATAATATCAAAGTTAAAATATATATTATAATAGGTTATCTTAATTGTTAAGTATATATATTATATAATTATAATGAAACAAATAAGTAAAAGAAAAAGTAATAAAAGCCAAAAGCAAAACCAAATTAGAAAGAAAAGAAAGAAAGAAAAAGAGAAAGAAGAAAAGAAGTAGACACACGGCCTTAGGGATTTCAAAATTTCAAAGTTCAATTGCTAACATCGTAACGGAATCCTCGACTAAAAAAGGGAAGGATAAAATCGACGTCAAATAGCTTAAAATTTCTAGTTTGTATTTCTATAATCCGAACCTAGTTTTTAATTGTTGTATTTTCAATATTTGACACTTTTATTATTGAATTGATTAAAGTTTATTGAATTGGATTGAATTGATATATATATTATGAATATATATGTGCAAATATGATAATTAGATATTGGTTGTATTTGGAAAGTGAATTGGAACCCTATTAATTGTATCGGGCTGAGCGGATATAAATGGCATGTCATAGGATAGGAAGAGTTCAGGGATTTCTTCGACTTCGAGTCGATGAGGCACTGGGTGTCAATTTACTTCGGTTTAACCGATGAGACACTCGGTGTCAAATTTATATAGTGTTGGGCGCAGTTATTACTTCGGATATGTCCGATGAGGCACTGGGTGCCAAACTTGTGTGTTGGTTGGATCCGTGTATCTGTCCGAATCCGAGTCATGTTAATAGGGGTAATTAAATAAAATGGTACTATGATTGATATTGGATGATATTGTATGTGAATTGAAACATGAAAATGAGATACATAAATTACGTATTCATGAATTGGATATGGAATAGATAATGTTATTGTTTAAATGATATGTGGATCAAATTGTAAAAAGCTATTATATTGCAAGTGATGGGAATTGATTATGATATAAAATTATGTATTTATGATTTGAGTATTGAATAGCTAATGCCATTGTATGGATAAATATGGTTTTAAATATTCAATTGTGCTTATAATTAATATGTGCATATTATATTATCTTGTCTTTAATATTCGGATTATAGAAATACCACTGAGTTTTACTCAGCGTACGATTTTGTTTTTCGTGCGCAAGTTAGGTACTTAACTTTTGAACTTCGATTCAGCATCCAACAATGATCCTGAACTCAAATGTGGTGATATTTATCTTTTGTGTCGGCATATACTTAGGGTGTCCAAATAATAGTTATTTTTTGGATTGATTGTCAATAAGGTTATAAGTTTAATGTTGGTTTGGTATATATATGTAAACATGTGTTTGTTTTGAAGCCATATCATGGCATGGTAAATTGAATCAAATACAAATATGTGCATGTGAATTTGAGTCGGTGTTTAAGTGCTTATGAACTAGGCAAAATGGATTGAATTTGGTAGGTTTATAATTTGGATTTGAATGATGCTTTGATTATATGAATTGATTATATAAATGTAACACCCTATACCCGAGACCGTCACCGGAATCAAGTACGGAGCATTACCAGACTTATCGGATCTTTACAGAATTTAATTGAAAGTGAACACAGAATATTGCATAAACGTCCGTATTAATTATTCTCAGGCTAATTAAGGTCATTTCGGATGATTAGGATTCAAATCCTATCGCATCGGAAGCTCGGAAAATTTTTTTCTGAAAATGACGTCACACACGCCCGTGTGACTTTTAGCATGGCCGTGTGATGAGGCCGTGTGGCCTTCACACACCCATGTCTAGAGGCCGTAGAAGCTACTGACTTACACCACACGGTTAATGGTTAATTTTACACGCCCGTGGGATAGGGCCGTGTGCTTCCCACGGCTAAGGCACGCCCGTGTTCTCAGCCGTGGTCGAAACTGTCAAAATTTATTTAAGGTGCAGGGGACACACGGTTGAAGCACACGCCCGTGTCCCCTGGCCGTGTGGCACAATGTAGGCTTGGTTTAAGCCAAATTGCCACCCAACAAGGGTCATTTCTTTTCAGCCAATAATAAACAACATTTCCAAGCCAATTTTACCAAATACAACATATCCAAGAACAAATCAAATACTTCATTATAAACATATATGACCCAAGCCACATCCCATGGCTTGATCACTTACAAAAATACATCATGTACACAAAATAACTAGCCTATACATGCCATGACCATTTCATTTACAAAAGATTCAAAAGTACCCAAAAGCTTGATGGATAGTGTGATGGCGAATCTCCGACGCGTCCGAGGATCGAGATAGTTTCCGAATCTATAAAACATTGACAGAAATAAACGGAGTAAGCTTCTAAAGCTTAGTAAGTCCGTGGTACAGAATTTAAACCTTACCGAATCAATGTAGTAATTACAATACATTGCCAATTCAATTCATATAAGCAAGTTGCCTAATCCACAAGTATACACTTGTTAGTCCATGTAACATATAATGTCATTCATATAACATATGCTGTATAATCCATATCAATCTCATATAACATGTATCCATATAATTCATGTAATTCTCATAATACATATATCATGTAATCCATGTGTAGCTCATGTAACATGTAATTCACACATCTTCCAGTATTCGTATAACTTGTAATACAGATTTTATTCACTTTTCATGTAACATGTATCGGTAATTGCCCGTTGAACCTTTAAGAACGTCGAGGGATACTCGGGTGATACACACACAGTGTATATACATGTAACCAGAAATCCGTCAATGCATCATATATGCTCTTTCGAGCCAGTATCGGTAAGCCCGAAGGCTGATCAGTAATCCCGAAGGATGAACAGTAAGCCCAAAGGCTGAACAGAGAGTCCGAAGACTAAACAGAGAGCACACTCCCGCGAACCTCATTCTTACAACGGGATTACCAGTCCAGGCTAAATCCCCTGTAATATAAACTCATAGAGTATTGTCGGGATTACCAGTCCAAGCTTAATCCCCTGCAACGACAATTACTCTAATGAGCTAGGATCTGAATTTCCAGTCCAGGCTAAATTCAGACCCTAATTTGGATTACCCGTCCGGGCTAAATCTATTATCCACATATTCTTCGGGAGGGCTATATCAGAGAGCTCAATGAGCACGTGGTGAGTCCGCAACAAATGCAGGAGCTCTAACCACCCTGTAACCCTAGTGACACGTCACTTGTATCCCATCGACTTCCACGATTCTAACGGGGCTCGGTATTCATTTTTCTCTTGTAACAATTTCATTTCAATTTCACATGTATACATACAGATAGGCCATTTAATCGACTAGTATTTCATGTATTCAATTAACAACAAATATGAGCATATACACAATAAATTTCATTATACGGACTTACCTCGAAATTCCGTATCTACTCGTCAACTTTTCTTTTTCCCCGATCGAGTTCCGGAATTCGGTCGTCTTTATCTATATTAATGCAAATTTCAGCTATTTAATCACTAACTTGATCAATCAAGCCCAAAACATATATTTTGGCATGTTAACAATTTAGTCCCTATATCTTCAACACATTGCAATTTAGCCCTTTTATCACAAAATGACAATTTGCATAATAAATCCCCCAATTCATCATAGCCGAATATTCAAGGGATTTATACAAGCACATACAACTCAATTAATCACACATTTAACTTCAAAAATTCTACCTTTTACAATTAAATCCTTAAAACTCAATTTCTTCAAAAACTACTTCAAAATTCTTGTATATTCTCACTTAATAAACAATATTTCATCAAAATCTATCAATATAATAAGGATTCATCAATGGCACTTTTTAAAGACATGTTCAAAATCAGAAATTGAGGTAAGGATTAGCTAGTATTTGAAACAACAACCTCAAAAACGTAAAAATTACCAAAAACGGGACAAAAACGAACCTCCAATCGAAGCTTGAAATAGCCAAATGTTAAAAGCTTGTAAACCCTTAATTTTTGGCTGAAGAATCGGTGGAAGAAGATGAAGAATGAAAACATTTAATGATATTTATTTAATAAAACATATAATAATGCCATTTGACCATTTTGCCCTTTAACTAAAACCACTTAAAAACATATCATTAAGGACATAAATGTCCACTAGCATAAGGAATGGTAAAATAACCATTTAAGGCCTTCCACTTTAAAAGCCAACATCAAATAAGCCATTTATAAACTAGGACTCTAATTTTTCGCGTTATGCGATTTAGTCCTTTTTATCAATTTAACCGATCAATTACTAAAATTTCTAAACGAAACTTTCATACAGTAATTCTATCATGCTGTAAAACATATTTAAGCAATAAAATTAATACTTTGACCCGGTTGAGTGGTCCCGAAACCACTCGTTCCGACTAGGGTCAAAAACGGACTGTTACAACTCTCTCCCCTTTAGGGATTTTCGTCCCCGAAAATCTTACCGGTAAACAGGTTAGGGTATTGGTTTCGCATAGTTTCCTCGAGTTCCCATGTAGCTTCCTCTATTCCGTGTTTACACCAAAGAACCTTTACGAGTGCTATACGCTTATTTCTCAACTCTTTGATTTCTCGAGCCAGAATCTTAATCGGCTCTTCACTGTACTATAAATCAGGCTGTATCTCCACATCAATGGGAGAAATAACATGAGACGGATCAGATCGGTATCGCCGAAGCATTGAAACATGAAATACATTGTGAATCTTTTCAAATTCAGACGGTAACAATAATCGGTAAGCTACAGGTCCAATTCGTTCCACAATTTCATACGGCCCGATAAAATGAGGACTTAGTTTTCCCTTTTTACCGAAACGAAGAATTTTCTTCCACGGTGATACTTTCAGAAATACTCTATCTCCGACCTGAAACTCTATTTCTTTTCGTTTCAAATCGGCATATGATTTCTGTCTGTCAGAAGCCATTTTCAAATTGTCACGTATCACCTTTACTTTTTCTTCGGTATCTCAGATTAAATCGACCCCGTGTAACTTCCTTTCACTCAATTCTGTCCAATATAACGGTGTTCGACATTTACGACCGTATAATGCTTCATAGGGAGCCATTTTCAAACTTGTCTGAAAACTATTGTTGTATGCAAACTCTATCAGAGGTAAATATTTCTCCCAATTACATTCAAATTCAAGAGTACAACACCGTAACATGTCTTCCAGGATCTGAATAACTCTTTCAGACTGACCATCAGTCTGGGGATGAAATGCCGTACTGAAGTTCAATTTCGTTCCCAAAGCCTCTTGGAACTTTTTCCAGAATCTCGAGGTAAACCTCGGATCTCTATCAGACACAATGGATAACGGTATACCATGTAATCGCACAATCTCAGATACATATAATTCCGCTAATTTATCCAGAGAATAATCAGTACGTACCGGTATAAAATGTGCAGACTTCGTCAATCTGTCAACAATAACCCAGATTGCATTTTTCTTCCTTGGAGATAACGGTAGCCCTGATACAAAATCCATAGTGACTCTGTCCCATTTCCATTCCGGAATCATAATAGGCTGTAATAAACCAGACGGTACTTGATGTTCAGCTTTAACTTGCTGACAGATCAAACATTTCGATACGAATTCAGATATGTCACGTTTCATTCCTGGCCACCAGTATTGCTGTTTCAAATCATTATACATCTTAGTGCTACCCCGATGAACTGAAAATCGACTATCGTGTGCCTTGTGTAGAACTTTTTGAATGAGCTCACTATCTTTCGGTATACAAATTCTATTTCGGAACATTAAACAATCATCATTCCCAATAGAAAAGTCAGGATCAGAATTAGACTCACAATGAAGTCGTTTAGCTTGCAGTTCGGAATTAGTCCTTTGAGCTTCGAAAATTTGTTGCAGAAACATCGGTTTAGCCTTTAGCTCAGCTAAAATAGATCCATCATCAGATAACATCATTTGAGCATTCAAAGCTCGCAAAGCAAAAAGAGACTTTCGACTTAAAGCATCAGCTACAACATTAGATTTCCCCGGATGATAGTCAATCACAAAATCATAATCTTTTAACAGTTCGAGCCATCTCCGTTGTCGCATATTCAGATCTTTCTGAGACATCAGATACTTCAGACTTTTATGATCGGTAAAAATTCTACATTTCTCACCATATAAGTAGTGCCGCCAAATCTTTAATGCAAAGATTATAGCAGCTAACTCAAGATCATGTGTCAGGTAATTCTTTTCGTGCGGTTTTAACTGTCGAGAGGCATAAGCTATAACTTTCCCATCTTGCATCAATACACAGCCAAGTCCGATAATAGATGCATCACTGTAAATAACAAATTCTTTCCTCGATTCGGGTTGAACTAAAACCGGAGCTTCTGTTAACAAGGCTTTTATCCATTCGAAGCTTTGCTGACATTTATCATTCCACTCGAATTTCACTTCTTTTTGTAGCATTCGAGTCAACGGTACCGCAATCATCGAGAATCCTTTAACGAACCTTCGGTAATACCTCGCTAATCCCAGAAAACTTCTGATCTCAGATACATTTCTCGGGGGTTTCCAGTCTATGATAGCAGATATTTTACTCGGATCTACTCGAATGCCTTTCGCAGAAACAATATGACCCAGAAATCCGACTTCTCGAAGCCAAAATTCACATTTGCTAAATTTGGCAAATAATTGCTTATCCCTCAAAACTTGTAACACAATTCTTAAATGTTCAGCATGTTCTGTCTCATCACGTGAATAGATCAGAATGTCGTCAATGAACACGACAACGAATCTGTCTAAATACGGTCTGAATACACGGTTCATCAAGTCCATGAATACTGCTGGTGCATTTGTCAGCCCAAAAGGCATGACCAGAAACTCATAATGTCCGTATCGTGTTCTGAAAGCAGTTTTCGGTATGTCTGAATCTTTAACTCGTAGCTGATAATAACCCGATCTCAGATCAATCTTCAAAAATACTGTAGCTCCTTTCAATTGATCGAATAAATCATCAATCCGCGGAAGAGGGTATTTATTCTTCACTATTACCTTGTTCAACTGTCGGTAATCAATACACATTCTCATAGTTCCGTCTTTCTTCTTCACAAATAATACTGAAGCACCCCAAGGTGAGAAGCTCGGTCTCGCAAAACCTCTATCTGTCAATTCTTGTAACTGTGCTTTCAACTCTTTTAATTCAGTCGGTGCCATTTTATACGGAGCTATCGATATCGGAGTAGTGCCCGGTAATAATTCAATACCGAATTCAACTTCTCTAATCAGCGGTAAACCCGGTAATTCTTCTGGAAAAACATCTGAAAACTCACAGACAACTGGTACAGACTCAATTTTTAATTCTGTCTTGTCAAAATTCATCACATACGCTAGGTACGCATCATGGCCTTTTCTGACATACTTCTGAGCCCTCATAGCAGAAATCACTATCGATAATTCATTAGAATCATTTGATCCAATCCGAAGAGTTTCACCAGTCTGACATTTCAATTCTATACTCTTACTTCTACAATCCACAATAGCTTCATGCACATTTAGCCAGTCCATGCCCAATATTACATCAAATTCATCAAAAGGGAGAAGCATAAGATCAGCCATAAAACAATATCCTCGAGTCATTAGTGGACATTTCTTTCATATTTTATCAATTAACACAGACTTCCCTAACGGATTTGATACTTTAACAACATATTCAGTAGACTCAACATGTAAATTCTTTTCAAACACTAATTTCATACAAATATATGAATGAGTTGATCCAGGATCTATCAACGCAACCATATCAGTGTTATAGAGAGAAAAAGTACCGGTAATAACATCAGGAGACGAGGCTTCCTCGCGTGCACGTATGGCATAAGCTCTTGCAGGAGTACGAATCTCAGATCTCACATGAACATCTCTCGCCACACTGCGATTTCCACTTTGATTTCCAGTATTCCAAGGCGGTCTACCCCTCGATGCAACGCTATGCGTTTTAGTCGATTGTTCCTTGTCAGCTACAGATCTTTCAGGACAATCGCGTAGATAGTGGTCCAACGATCCACATCGGAAACAAGCTCCGCTTTTTAAACGGCATTCACCAAAATGTTTCTTACTACAGTACTTGCATTCAGGTCCGGGAGTTCTCACACTATCGGCACTAGCTACAGAGGTTGCTCGAGGTCTCGAATAGGAAGATTTAGCAGTTTTGTCTCGGATAGATATGCCCGCAGAAGTAGCTGAACGAGAATGAAAATCTTTTGATCTCTTGGATCCAGACTGATATGATTTACCCGAAAATCTCTTTCGAGCCTCTCTGAATTCAGAATCTGCTTTTCTCTTTTCTTTAGCAAGCTCTTCGGCTTTACAAGCCCGATCAACGAGAACTACAAATTCTTTCAGTTCAAGTATTCCGACTAACAGTCGAATTTCTTCATTTAGTCCATCTTCAAACTTTCTACACATTATGGCTTCGGTAGAAACACATTCACGAGCGTATTTGCTGAGTCGTACAAACTCTCGCTCATATTCAGTTACAGACATTCGGCCCTGTTTTAACTCTAGAAATTCTTTTCTTTTCTGGTCGATGAATCGTTGACTAATGTATTTCTTTCTGAATTCTGTCTGGAAAAATTCCCAATCAACTCGTTCTCGGGGTATAACCGAGGTCAATGTATTCCACCACTGATATGCGGAATCCCGAAGCAAAGAAATAGCACATCTCAGGCATTCATCAGGAGTACAGGCCAATTCATTAAAAACTCGGATTGTATTCTCAAGCCAAAATTCGGCTCTCTCAGCATCATCACTAGCTGAAGCTCGGAATTCTTCAGCACCATATTTTCGTATTTTATCAACAGGAGGTCTGTTCAATCTCAGAGGATCCACAACTCGTACATTATCAAGATTAGATTGTGGAACAGGAGGGGGTGGAGGTTGCGGAGCAGCCGGGTTTGCTCACACAAACTCACTAAACCAACCGGACATCATTTGGAAGAAAGCTTGTTTAACTTCTTCCTGATTGGCCACAGCAGGGCCCGATTCAGAAGGTACAGCCCCTTGAGCGGGAGCTGGTGCAATACTCTCACCATTATCGGCTAAATCTCGATTCGGATCCATTACTATATAAAACAGATTTTCAGAGGATGTCAGGAGATATCACACTATCACATTTCATATACATGGCATGTATAGCTAGACTCGTACCCACTACGGTAGTCCTAGAATCGACTAAACCATAGCTCTGATACCAATTAAAATGTAACACCCTATACCCGAGACCGTCACCGGAATCAAGTACGGAGCATTACTGGACTTATCAGATCTTTACAGAATTTAATTGAAAGTGAACACAGAATATTGCATAAACGTCCGTATTAATTATTCTCAGGCTAATTAAGGTCATTTCGGATGATTATGATTCAAATCCTATCGCATCGGAAGCTCGGAAAATTTTTTTCTGAAAATGACGTCACACACGCCCGTGTGACTTTTAGCACGGCCGTGTGATGAGGCCGTGTGTCCTTCACACGCCTATGTCTAGAGGCCGTGGAAGCTACTGACTTACACCACATGGTTAATGGTTAATTTCACACGCCTGTGGGATAGGGCCGTGTGCTTCCCACGGCCAAGGCACGCCCGTGTTCTCAGCCCGTGGTCGAAACTGTCAAAATTTATTTAAGGTGTAGGGGACACACGGTCGAAGCACACGCTCGTGTCCCCTGGCCGTATGGCACAATGTAGGCTTGGTTTAAGCCAAATTGCCACCCAACAAGGGTCATTTCTTTTCAGCCAATAATAAACAACATTTCCAAGCCAATTTTGCCAAATACAACATATCCAAGAACAAATCAAATACTTCATTATAAACATATATGACCCAAGCCACATCCCATGGCTTGATCACTTACAAAAATACATCATGTACACAAAATAACTAGCCTATACATGCCATGACCATTTCATTTACAAAAGATTCAAAAGTACCCAAAAGCTTGATGGATAGTGTGATGGCGAATCTCCGACGCGTCCGAGGATCGAGATAGCTTCCGAATCTATAAAACATTGACAGAAATAAACGGAGTAAGCTTCTAAAGCTTAGTAAGTCCGGGGTACAGAATTTAAACCTTACCGAATCAATGCAGTAATTACAATACATTGCCAATTCAATTCATATAAGCAAGTTGCCTAATCCACAAGTATACACTTGTTAGTCCATGTAACATATAATGTCATTCATATAACATATGTTGTATAATCCATATCAATCTCATATAACATGTTTCCATATAATTCATGTAATTCTCATAACACATATATCATGTAATCCATGTGTAGCTCATGTAACATGTAATTCACACATCTTCCAGTATTCGTATAACTTGTAATACATATTTTATTCACTTTTCATGTAACATGTATCGGTAATTGCCCATTGAACCTTTAAGAACATCGAGGGATACTCGGGTGATACACACACAGTGTATATACATGTAACCGGAAATCCGTCAATGCATCATATATGCTCTTTCGAGCCAGTATCGGTAAGCCCAAAGGCTGATCAGTAATCCCGAAGGATGAACAGTAAGCCCGAAGGCTGAATAGAGAGTCCGAAGACTAAACAGAGAGCACACTCCCGCGAACCTCATTCTTACAGCGGGATTACCAGTCTAGGCTAAATCCCCTATAATATAAACTCATAGAGTATTGTCGGGATTACCAGTCCAGGCTTAATCCCCTGCAACGACAATTACTCTAATGAGCTAGGATCTGAATTTCCAGTCCAGGCTAAATTCAGACCCTAATTTGGATTACCCGTCCGGGCTAAATCCATTATCCACATATTCTTCGGGAGGGCTATATCAGAGAGCTCAATGAGCACGTGGTGAGTCCGCAACAAATGCAGGAGCTCTAACCACCCTGTAACCCTAGTGACACGTCACTTGTATCCCATCGACTTCCACGATTCTAACGGGGCTCGGTATTCATTTTTCTCTTGTAACAATTTCATTTCAATTTCACATGTATACATACAGATAGGCCATTTAATCGACTAGAATTTCATGTATTCAATTAACAACAAATATGAGCATATACATAATAAATTTCATTATACGGACTTACCTCGAAATTCCGTATCTACTCGTCAACTTTTCTTTTTCCCCGATCGAGTTCCGGAATTCGGTCGTCTTTATCTATATTAATGCAAATTTCAGCTATTTAATCACTAACTTGATCAATCAAGCCCAAAACATATATTTTGGCATGTTAACAATTTAGTCCCTATATCTTCAACACATTGCAATTTAGCCCTTTTATCACAAAATGACAATTTGCATAATAAATCCCCCAATTCATCATAGCCGAATATTCAAGGGATTTATACAAGCACATACAACTCAATTAATCACACATTTAACTTCAAAAATTCTACCTTTTACAATTAAATCCTTAAAACTCAATTTCTTCAAAAACTACTTCAAAATTCTTGTATATTCTCACTTAATAAACAATATTTCATCAAAATCTATCAATATAATAAGGATTCATCAATGGCACTTTTTAAAGACATGTTCAAAATCAGAAATTGAGGTAAGGATTAGCTAGTATTTGAAACAACGACCTCAAAAACGTAAAAATTACCAAAAACGGGACAAAAACGAACCTCCAATCGAAGCTTGAAATAGCCAAATGTTAAAAGCTTGTAAACCCTTAATTTTTGGCTGAAGAATCGGTGGAAGAAGATGAAGAATGAAAACATTTAATGATATTTATTTAATAAAACATATAATAATGCCATTTGACCATTTTGCCCTTTAACTAAAACCACTTAAAAACATATCATTAAGGACATAAATGTCCACTAGCATAAGGAATGGTAAAATAACCATTTAAGGCCTTCCACTTTAAAAGCCAACATCAAATAAGCCATTTATAAACTAGGACTCTAATTTTTTGCGTTATGCGATTTAGTCCTTTTTATCAATTTAACCGATCAATTACTAAAATTTCTAAACGAAACTTTCATACAGTAATTCTATCATGCTGTAAAACATATTTAAGCAATAAAATTAATACTTTGACCCGGTTGAGTGGTCCCGAAACCACTCGTTCCGACTAGGGTCAAAAACGGGCTATTACAATAAATGTGGTACTAATGAGGGCACATTGGTTAGGCATCTAGGATGATTATTTTGGCTTGTTTTGAATGTGTTTGATCGTGTTTTGAATAGGTTAAACGAATGGCTATTAAGTTGTTTAATGCCCGAGCATGTAGAAAATGGTAAATTGGTTATTTAAGGCACCTTTTAGGTCCACAAGGCCAGACACACTAACGTGTGACTCGACTGTATGAGACACACAGCTAGTACATGAACGTTCAAGGCCATTTCGAAAGGGGTACACGGCTTGACACACGGGCGTGTGGCTTGGCCGTGTGACCCAAGTCAGAGAGCTACACAGGCACAGACACGGGCGGGGACACGGTTGTGTGTCCCTATTTCAAATGCCCACACGGCCTAAGACACGGGTGTGTCTATTGGCCGTGTGAGTCACACAGCCGTGTGAATCCTGCAGCTTTGAAAATTTTTCTAAATTTTCAAATTACTCCCGACTTATTTCTAACCCGTATTTTGGGCCTCGAGGGCTCGAATAAGGGACAGTATGTATGAATTTGATTGGTTTCTGATCTAAATATTATATGTTGTGAAATGTTTGAACTTTTTTGTTTGTTCGATCTGTAAATTCTGGTAATGCTCCGAAGCCTTATTCTGGTGACAGATACGTGTAACACCCACTAACCCTTATCCGTAATCGGAACAAGGTTACGGAGCATTACTTGACTTTTCAGATCAAATATGAACATTATATAACCATCTAGCATACACATCATAATTTAATCATATTTTCCCTTTTATGAGCCCTCAAGGCCCAAAATATATGTTAGAAACAAATCGGGACTAAATCGGGTACTCTAGGAATTTTTTGCAAAATTTCAAAAATTTTCCTAGGTGCAAGGGACACATGCCCATGTGTTAACCTTGTGTCTCACATGGTCCAGTCACATGCCCATGTGTCTGGCCGTGTGGACTCAAAATGAACCTTAACATCAAGTTTACCCATCCATGCAACCTTGAACACCAAGCATGTAACAACCTAAAAGTACGGGCATCGGAATAGTGAATTGTCAGGTCTCCATTTTGGTAAAACTGACTCGTAAATATTTAATAAAAATATTTACAAGATTAATTATGTGGTCAATTAGATTTTAGTTTAGCGAATTTAGTTGAATTAAGGTTAATTAGATATTAGGACTAAATTGAATTAAATGTGAAATTTTAATTATAGATTAAATAAAAGCTAAGGGACTAGATAAGAAATTGGGCCAAAATAATGCCAAGTGTGTGTTAATAAAACTATACCTGTGTATTAATTTATATACATATGTTAGTAATTATTATTTATTTACTTATTATATAAGTAAAAGATATTTTATATTAAATATTATTATATTATATTATTATAGTATATTATTATATTATTAACTAAGTAATAAAAGAAATAAAAGAAGAAAAAGAAACAGAGAAGTTCATGAAATTGGGGGAAAGAAAGAAGAAAGAAAAAGAAAAAGGAAAATTAGGGTTTTAGAGTTTCAAGCTTAAATTGGCAAGTTAATTTAGTCCATTTTCTTTTAATTTTGATGTTTTTGAAAGTCTAGAACAAAGTATATTAAGGGTTATGCTAAAATTTTGTTAGTTGATAGATTTTTAGATATCAATCATATTGAGTTAATTGATGAATTTGGGGTTAAATTGATTAAATTTTTGAGTTAGAAGTTAATAAAGGACTAAATTGTGAAATAATGCATAAATTTTGAATAATAGGAGTCAAGTTGAAAGAATTTTAGAATTTTTGGGGTTATGGTGAAGTTTAAGAGTTTAAAAGAGTTCATAGTGGAAATTAAGTGAGAATATGGAGTTAGATTGAGAAAAATAAAATTAGTATTGATTAGGGATTAAATTAGAATTTAGGAAAGACTAGGTATTAATAATAATATTTAGATAAAACTTTGTATTGATAATTTTAATTGTTTTAATTACGTAGCTAATATCGAGCCGGAGTCGTCAACCAAGAAAGGGAAGGAAAAGATTAACGAGGAATAGAACGAGGAAATTCGGTTTGTATTACTATAATTTAAATCTAATATTTATTAATTATTGCAAATTATTACTATGCATGGTAAGTGGGATTAGTAACTATTGAATATGTGATGTCGATGTTGGAAGTAAATTTGATTATTGGAAATGAATGATTTATTGATTAATATGCGAATTTGAAGTGATATTGAAATTGATTAGAAAAGTGAAACAATTGATGAATATGTGAAATTGAAATTGAAATGGAATTGATTGAATTTGAATTGAGAAAAAAATAAATTGAATATCCTATTAACTAGTCGGGTTAAGTCGGATATAGTTGGCATGCCATAGGATAGGAAGTGTTCAGGGATACTTCGACTTCGAGTCGATGATGCACTATATGTGTCGTTATATTGCTTTGGTTAATACCGATGAGGCACTTAAAGTGTCGTATTAATTGCTTCAGATTAAATCCGATGAGGTACTAGGTACCGTTTACTTTGGCCATGCTGATAAGGCATAATGTGCCGTAATAGTATGTTGGTTGGATCCATGTATCCGTCAAGGCCCGAGTCATGTTAATAAGGATAAAGAAAAGATTCGATAAAATGAATGAGCTAAGAAAATTGTAGTTGAAAGATTGATATGGATGAATTAAGATTTTATATAATATAACTAATAATGTAGAAACTGAAATATAAGTAGAATGGAGAAATTTAAATAAGAGTTTTATTTTTTTATGATTATTATTGTGAAATTAAATGATGGTACTAAGTATGATCTATATCACAAGATGATTGTTTTGTTACCATGTATGTTTAAAGTTTTATTATTAGTATTTGAATTATGGTAATACCACTGAGTATTTTTATACTCAGCGTACGGTTGTTCTATGCGTAGGTTAATAGGTGTACAGAGTCTCGGTTAGGGGTGTGCAAAATTCGAGTAAAACCGAAAAAATTCGGTTAATCGGTTGGTTAACTGAATTTTTTGGGTCGGGGGTCGGTTAATAATTTTTTGAGTTTTCGGTTAACGGTTAATTCGGTTCGAAACCGGTCGGTTAACCGAATTTTTCGGTTAGCCGAAAAAATTAATAAATAAAATTATAATATACAAATAGCCCACTATTCATTCAAACCCAATCCAACATAAACCCAATCAAACTAAAACTAATTACCCAACCCAATTATCCAACCCAATTACCCAACCCAATCATAAAAATTACAAATAGTTTAATAAATAAAAATAAAAATAAAAATAATTCAGTTAATTTGATTAATTCGGTTAATTCGGTTAATTCGGGTAAATCGGGTAATTCGGTTAATTCGGTTAATTCGGGTAGATCGGGTAATTCGGTTAATTTTATACTTATTTTAACCAAAAATTAAAAATATATAATTTTCTATTAATTCGGTTAACCGACGGAATTAACCGAAAAAATTTCGGTTCGGTTAATTTTTTTAAAAAATTTCGGTTCGGTTAACGGTTAAAATTTTTGAAGGGTCGATTAATTCAGTTAATGGTGTTTCGGCTTGGTTAACCGATTGAACACCCCTAGTCTCGGTCAAGCATCTAGAGCTATCCTGACTCCGACAAAGAATTTGGTGACGTAATCTATATTTTGGTAAATGTGGCATGTACTAGGTTTTGTTTAGTCACTTGTATATGTCTTGTATTTTGGATGTAAATGGCTATATAGCACTTGAGTTGGAGTTAAATGAAATGGTATGAAATTTCATAAGATGTGCTTAGTATGTTTTGTGTTAAAGTTTGAAATGAATGGATGAAAGTAAAAGTCAATTTTGATTGATAAAATGAGTATTAATTGAAAATCATTTTAGTCATTGTTTAGTGTAGAATTAAGTATGTTTGATTGTGGAAATGTTTTGGTTGTGATTGGTTTTGGTTTAAAATTGCAGGGACGTTAGTTTAGCGACTTAAGGCTTATATAGAGTCCACACAGCCTGGCACACGGGCGTGTGATCAGACCGTGTGAGACACACGGCTAACACATAGGCGTGTGAACTGGCCGTGTATCCCTTACATCTTAAAATGTGAAATCAAGATATCAAACGGGCTAGACACGGCCGTGTGTCTTGTCCATGTGGATGACACGGCTCTAGTATGGCCGTGTGAAAATGGCTTAAAAATGGTGAAAAATCAGGTTACCACACGGCCTCGCCATATGGGTGTGTGCCCAGGCCGTGTGGCCCTCTGTTTCTTATTAAATTGCAAGTCAACTTGCCACACGGGCTAGCCACACGGCCATGTCCCAAGCCACACGAGCGTGTGCCCTTATTTTCATGAAATTTTCTTTAGGGTTTTCTAAAGTCACCGGTTTAGTCTCAAATAATTTTCTAAGCATGTTTTGGGCCTTGTAGGCCCATATTAAGGACTTTTTGATGGAATTTGAAAAGTTTTAAATTAAAACGAAAAATTATGATTCGATTTTGTACAATTACTAGTGTTAAAGTCCGGTAATGCCTCGTAACCCTATTTCGGCGACGGTTTGAGGTTAGGGGTGTTACAAAGCAACTCAAAAACCAATCGTTCAATCATTTTAAAACATGATTTAATACCTTTAAAATATGTCAAAACAATCATCCTAGTTCTTAACCAATTTACCCTCATAGATACTTCACATATATTATCAAAACAATCAAATAAAATACCATTTAAGCCAATTTTAAATTCATACCAATTTCAACCCAAATTTACCTATATCACTCTCATTTATGCATAAACTTAAACATTTCATATTAATCCTCAACTTAACACGTATAATCATGTATATAAGTAACCAATATCATCTTATAACATCATTTACATTCACTTCCCAAAATGAAAAGCATAAGACATCCTAGGTACATGTCGACACAAAAAGAAATATACATCACCACGTTTTGAGTTCGAGATCGTTGATGGATGCTGAATTGGCAATTTGACTTTAACCTAACCTACACACGAAAAAGAAACCGTACGCTGAGTATAAACTCAGTGGTATTTCTATAATCCGAATGCTTAAAAGTAAAATAATATAACATACAACAACTATAGTCATACAATTATTCAATTCATAAATAAGGTATTTATAACACATTCAATTTTTATCATTTGCTATCCCAGATAGCTTTTCACAATATGAATACAAATCATTTGAACAATAATATTGTTCATTCATATTCAATTCATAAATATACAAATCATGTGTCTCTAACCATATTTCAAATCACCATTTCATATCAATCATAACATTATTTTATTCAATAACTCTTATAAACATGACACGAACTCGGACAGATACATGGATCCAACCAAAACATACCAGTTTGGCACCCAGTGCCTCATCAGATAATTCGAAGTAATAAGTTGCACCCAGTGTCTCATTGGCCATGCCGAAGTAAATTGGTACCCAATACCTCATCGAATTTATCCGAAGTAATAATTTGACACCCAGTGTCTCATCAACTCGAAGTCAAAGTATCCCTAAACTCTTCCAATCCTATGGCATGCCATCTATATCTGACTTAGCCTGATACAGTTAATAGGGTTTCAATTCATTTTTCTAATGCCACAATTATCCAATACTCAATTATCACATAAATCACAATTTCACATACATACAATTCAATATAAAAATTGCTAACACTTACCTTATTTACTTACCATAAACATTTAAATCAAAATACAACAATTAGTAATTAAATTCAGAATATAGAAATACAAACCAGAATTTCCGAGCTACTCCTCGTCGACTTTATCTTTTCCTTTCTTAGTTGAAGTTTTTGGTATAGTGTTAGTTACAGAAATTAAAACAATTAAAATTCATCAATACAATACAATTTCATATTGAATGTTTTAATTTTTATTATACTTTTGTCTACATTCCAATTCAGTCCCTAAATCGAGACTAACTTTATTTCATCAAAACTAATTACATATTTTCATTCAATTTCCACTATAGACTAAATTCAACTCTCTAATATTACTCAAATCCCTAAATTTTAATTTTTTACAATTTAGTCCCTAATACTCAAAACTTATAATTTATTTTACAATTCAATCCATTTTTCATTTCTAACTTAAAATTCTATCAATTTAATCTGAAATACTTAAATTATTCAACATGAACAACATCTAAAAATTCAATATTGTCTAAAATTTCAACATAGGTTAAGTAGTATTTAATACTAGGATTCTAAAAA
The DNA here is from genome assembly GCA_020496765.1 of Gossypium stocksii. Classification (NCBI taxonomy): domain Eukaryota; kingdom Viridiplantae; phylum Streptophyta; class Magnoliopsida; order Malvales; family Malvaceae; genus Gossypium; species Gossypium stocksii. The sequence goes on from CM035620.1 coordinate 87,071,108, forward strand.
CATAAAAATTACAAGAAAAGGGACTCAATTGACTTACTAATTAAGCTTTGAACCCTTGAAAACCCAAATTTTTCTCCTTTTTCTTTCTCTCTTTTTCTTCTCTATTTCGCTCTACTTTGTTCTTCTTTTTTTTTCATTTATTTTATATTTTAATTATTATAACAATATAATATAATAATATAATAATATTTACTTAAATAATAAGTAAGTAATAATTATTATAAATGTATGTATTTAAATGTTACACATATACCACACACTTGTTAATTTGAGGTTTAATTGCTTATTTAGTCCCTTCACTTTTCTCATATCTATAATTTTAACTTTCTCCCTATATGCAATCTAGTCTTCACACCTAATTGCTCTTAAAGTAAACAAGTTCACATAATCAAAATCCAATTAACCACTTTTATTAAATATTTACGAATCTATTTTCCGAAAACGGAGACCCGAAATATACTTTTCGATACCTGTGACTATCGGGTTGTCACAATACGGGTTAGGGGTGTTACAATATATATAAGTATTGGTTCATGTTAATGAACATATGAAAAGGAAAAATATGGAGTAAAAAGGGAACTAGTTGAACATGTCATGAATAGTTGTATATTGAAATTCATTTCATGATATGTACCATGTTTCATAGGTTAATATATTTTTAAGTATATCTACTAACCATGTGGAATGTTGTGAATGGGAAAGGAAAGTATCCACAAGATTTGTGATCAATGATTGAATGGCTGATGGGCGTCGAAATCACCAAATATAAATTCTTACGAACAAGATAACACTAAATAGCAGTGTAGAGCAGTAGGGTTGAATTCGCACGGACTGATTATCCAATTTTGCCTTTTTCTCGTGACCATAATTATTGTTGTGATATGGTCGTGCCCATGGCCTGTGCGTTGCAAGCTGAAAAATAAAAAGAGGGTTAAGTTGATAGAGCAAATAGAATAAATTACTATGTAATGTAATAAAATGAAAACATATTCGAAATTGCAAAAATAAATTTAAACAAATAAAATAAATAAATAAATAAATATTTTAAAGCTTAGCCTTAGCCTCGATCACCCCGAACTTGAACTGATCCTTGAAAGAAGGCTTTTCTTTCCAACTGACAAGTTGGTTATAGCGGTCAAGAACGCCTCAAACCACCAACTTTTCCTCTTGTAGTCAATTCTAATACGACCTGAAAATCGACCCTTGTCGAATTTCTAACCACATGACATGTGCCCGTAATTTAAGACTTCGACAGCCTTGCAATCTGGAAAGTCCAACTCGAATCAATGGCCTCAATTGTGTGGGTCATTTAAATCTGTTCACTATCTCCTTTAATAGAATCCAACTAGCTTTTTCCACTTGAACACGCCAATTTGCTCATGGGATTTTGAATACAGCACGACCGACTCAACTTCCAAACTGTACGCCAAACGATTCCAACTCAAGGCGCACTTTTTGAATTGAAATTGAATCAACTTTAAGGGATGAATTTGTACTATCACATGTACCGGAGAGATAGCGAATACCAAATAGCAAAGTATTTAGTGTGGGTTTATATCTCACGATTACTTTGTCGAAGCGATAATCGGACTAAGGCTAAAAGGAACATAGTTAATCATGAAATAAATCATGCTAGATGGAGTATGGAAGTGGCTTTTAATGAAAATTGTGGAAATGGGAAAGGGCTTGGAAGGCAAATTAACCAAATTATTAAAATTGGGAAAAAATTTGGCAAAATGCTAAATGCTTACTGACACCGAAATTGAAACGAATGAAAGGAATATTTTTTTGTTATAGCCATCGGGTATTTATACATTCTTCTAATGCTAAAACTTAGCTAGATTTTTCTTAAACATTATCACTAGATAAATTATATTTTAAAAATCAAATTTAAACTAATTACAAAATTTTAACAATATAAAAAATAATATGATCTTTATCCAACCAATTTTTTAAATCTTTAACCCTTCAATCTTTATCCAACCAACTCTAAATCTTCAACCTTTCAATCTAGCCATCTTCTTTGCTTTTTGTTCCAATTAGCCTGATAACATGTTAATTTGCATGACATTTTGTGTCTAATTCGATTTATTTCTAAATTGATCCCTGCTGAATTAGTGCTTTTCTGTTTTAATCTTGTTAGGGATGCAATTGGGATGCTAAGAGTCAAAAACAAGCAGAAAATGACCAAATTGAAACACAATCAATGAAATGAGGCCGAATCAAAAATATGGAGAAAGCTAAGAACTCATCAATTTTTTTTTTGACTTTGTAAAAGCCAAAAATAGAAAAAAAATCTTATTTTATTTTTTATTTTATTTTTAATTTTATGTTGAAGTGGTTAAAGCCAAAATTAGTAAATCTCATGTATATAAATAAGGCTTTAATGCACTTAGGAATGACACATCTAATTTTACATTTGATTTCAATTTGGAATTAAAGTGCCATTACTTTCTTTTCCTTCCAAATTTGGGGTCAGTAGCATTATGTTACTTCTATTCTTATTTCTTTATTCTTTCAAAATTTGTTTAATTGTCTTTCAAGTCATTTCCTTTCCCAATTTCCACCACCTTTCAATCAAATCACATTTCAAAAGCTATAAAACATGATAACTAAAATCCATCTTAGCTTTAGGCCGGTGTTCTTTCCAATCAGGAATCGTGAGATACGTATTCGTGCTAAAAATCCTTCCAATTGGTATTCACATTTTTCCTAAGTATCGAGATTGACAACTTATCCCTTAAAGTTAACTCGATTTCAAGTCAAAAAGTGCATGTTGGGTTGGAGTCGTGTTTGTTGACAATTGGAGGAATGAGTTGACCGTGCTGTATTCGGATCTCCAAGAACAAATCAAGGAAGAAGTGATCGAGTTTAAACGACCCACGCAGTTGAGGCCGTTAATTCGAGTATCTCGATTAGATAATCGGTAAGGGTTGGTGTGTAGGTCATATCGGGACTAGTTACGAGAAGAAGAATTGGTGTTTAAGATGTTCTTAACTGCTATAACCGGCTTATTGATTGGAGGAGAAAATTAATTTTCAAGTATCGATTCAAAAATCTAGAATCCACCAAGTCTAGGGCTAAGGCTTATTATCTTTGATTACAAAATCTGAATTTAATTTCCAATTTAATTTCTAATTTATTTAATTATTTATTTATGTTGTTTTACTTACTTAGTTTCTAAACATTCCAAATTCCCTTGATTTATTTGTTTTTTTTTTTTGTACAGGTCCGTTTGAAGTCGTGGGTACGACTTTTGCCAGGACTTTCGACATAACCAGCATTCTGTTCACAAGTTAAATGCGGAAGTTGATATAACATCTAATTCCTGTGGACTCGACCCTACTACCACTCTTTACTACTATTTAGAATTATTTTTGTAGGAATTATTTTTTGTGGTTTCGACGCCCATCATAGCCTCTTTTTTGTATGAATTTGAATTTTGGTACACCAATTTTATTTCTGATAAGAAAAACCCAAGTTTAGCAGTATCTTATTCAATAATTAGCCAAAAATAAATGTATTAAAAATATGAATTTATCGTACTATCAATGGTTTAGTCATTTTATGTTCGATAAGTTTACGTTTAAAATTTATACGAGCTTACTAAATATTATTGCTTATGTTGTTAGTTGTTTTCTTTTACTGTAGATCATCGAAAAGCTCAATCGGTTGGAATCACATTGAAGCACGATCACACTATCCATTCGTCATATCGGTAGTTTTGGTTAACAGTTATAAATGGCATGTAATAGGAGTTTTTATGTTATTTATCAATATGATGTGGTTTAAGCTTATTTGCCTATATGCCTTTAATGTTGGCTTATAAATATAAATATGTAAGCATATGTTTTGGTTACTTGTGAATGCCTTGAGATTTAGATGGCTTTTGGTTCACTGAAGTGTGAATGGAGTGGTTAAATGGTAGAGGTGTGATGTGTAACAGCTGATTTTTCAGTGGTGTCGGAACAATGGTTTCGAGACCATAAATTTTGACATGTCGATCCGTAAATATTAGTTGTTTAATAATTACGAGATCATTAGTGTCATATTAAATTTTGGTCCAGTAATTTTAATATTTAGATAGTCAATTAAGTAAAAAAAGACTAAATTGTATGGGTTACGAAAGTTAGTATTTATTAATTAAAAGTGTTAAATAGCTATTAAACTTTGAAGTTGTGAATTTAAATGATAATTGTAACACCCCTTACCTGTATCCGACGCCGGGACAGGGGTGAAGCATTACCTTACTAAAACCCATGTAACACACATTTCCGATTCATAAAACTTCGTTCAAATTTAAAACTTTTCAAATTTTGACTTACAGTCCTTAATATGGACCTGCGAGGCTCAAAAGATGATTTAGCAACAATCCGGGACTATTCCGAGTACTTGGAAAATTTTCAATAAAAACTACTAATGAAGCAGGGCACACGCCTGTATAGATAGGCAACACGCCAGTGTGGCCTCATTACATGGCCGTGCTAAAGGCCCGTGTGGTTCACACGGCCTAAGCATATAGGGACACACCCATGCCCCTTATCTGTGTGGATTTAGTTTCTAACATCGAACCTATAGGGGGTTTTCACACGGCCTGACACACGCCCATGTCCCTCTCACAGCCATGACACACCCATGTCCTAGCCCGTGTATGAAAACCTTGACATTTTGTTTCTGACATCAGCAACTCTTAAGGGTCACATGGTCATGGCACACGCCCGTGTCCTAGGCTGTGTCTTTCACACGGTTGAGACACATGGTCGTGTCTCAGCCTGTGTGGTTACTACTAGGCATTTAATTTTACCAACTTTAGGTGCAAAGGACACATGGCCTAACCACACACCCATGGGGAGGACCGTGTGGACAAAAATAAGACTATCGACCAAGCCTTTTGCCACCCTGAAACAAGATCACATACAACTCAAAACATCACAAGGCACCAATACTCAACTAAAGGCCATAAATTGGCATTCACATAACTTTACATAATCAATCCAACCAAGCATTCATATTGCTATCCTAGTACTCTTGTTTATCTATACTACTTTGCGCATTCACAAAAGATTATTTGCATATATCAATAATGAATATTGGCTATTATCCATGGCCTTATACAAATGAAGTATCCTCAATCAAGCCAACACATTTGGCCCAAGAAAAAATGACACTTAACAAATACTAAGTCCCTATACATGCCATTTTTCAAAATAACAAAAGCTAACTATACCGAATACTTTAACCGATAGTGTGAACAAAGCTTCCGACGTCAGTTGATCTACGAGCTAATTAGGCGGCACTATAAGAAAATGGAAAGAAGATGGAGTAAGCATAAAACTTAGTAAGTTGCAAGTAAATAAATGACAACAAGTTACCATGCTTTAACATACTCATAACATATCACAATTTGTACATGATACACAAAAATGGCTACAAATACAACTTACTCTTTTTCATCTCTTACTAATCATATAATATAATTTTGAGCTCACATAGCATACATCTCATGTAGGTACCTGTACCACTCACAACGTCATCATAATAATTCTCATTCTTGACATAAACTTTAAATTTCCAGTTGAACCATTTAGAATACAAAAGGATATTCAATAAGCCTCAAACACAGGGTTTCATGCCGATGCCATGTCCTAGACATGGTCTTACACTGGTTCACACGTCAAGTCAATGCCATGCCCCAGACATGGTTTTACACTGACTTTCATATATCAAGGCCGATGCCATGTCCCAGACATGGTCTTACACTGGCTATCCTCTATCCGTGCCGATGCCATGTCCCAAACATAGTCTTACACTGACACATCTCAAATCTAATGCCATGTCCCAAGCATAGTTTTACACTAGCTTACATGTCGAGGCCGATGTCATGTCTCAGACATGGTCTTACACTAGCTCACACATATCGGTGTCGATGCCATGTCCCAGACATGGTCTTATACTGACACATAACGAGGCCGATGTCATGTCCCAGAGATGATCTTACACTAGTAACCCTAGTTCCATGGCATGAATATCTAATCTATTCCTACAGTTCAACTGGGAGTTTACCACATTAAATTTCACCATACAAAGCTCATATTCATATTCAAACATATTATACAAAATTAATCATTCAATACATAATAAATGTAAAGTTGTATTATTTACGTACAACTTACCTCAGATTACAAAGTATATGCGGCTAGCTTGATTAATCTGCTAGCTTGGCTTTCCCCCGGTCTACGCCTAGATTTTGTATTTCGCGATCCATAATAATAATCCACTAATTTAATCACCACATCAATTCAAACATTTCACAATTCATAACTCGGTAAAATAACCATTTTGCCCCTAGACTTTCACAAAATAACTATTTTACCCCTAGGCTTGAAAATCAATTTTTATCGAATTTCTTCATTCTTTATGCCTAGCCGAACACTTTTTACTCTTGTAGCAACTCAAAATTTCCATTATTTCACACAATTACTACACAACTTACAACCTCTACATTTAGGTCCATTTTAGGTGTTTTCCATGAACACTATTTCACAAAAATTGTTTATTTAACAACCTTAACTCATTTTTTTCTATGAAATTTCAGCAAGCAACAAAAATGCTCTCATGGAAAAACCCTAAACTCTTAACCATTTTGTAAATTAGTCCCCTCAATAGCTAGCCCATGCTACAAGGGTCCCAAAAGTACAAAAATTATCAAAGAAAGTCATCAAAAATTATGTGAAATAAGATTGTTTTGGTCTTAAGGACCAAATTAAATAAACTGTAAATATTTGGGGTCTAATGTGCAAAATTGTAAATAGGAAGTTATATGTATTAAATTAAACAGTATATAAAATTGAGGCTAATAATTGAAATAAATTATATTATAGATCAAGAACAAGTACAAAACCAAGGAAAAGGGAAAGTAGTTGAATAGTCCCTGAATCTTTGTCGTTACTGTAGTTTAGCCCTAGTAAATTCGTTCAGTTTATTTTGATATAAATTGAAATATAAATTTAATGGGGTACTGAATGTTGAATTTTGAATTTTGAAATGAATGTTTTACTGTTAATTTAATATGAATTGGGGTAATAAATTGCTTGGACTTGTGCTTTACAAAAATAACTACTGAGCCGGATAAACATATGATAGAGTATGATTGGCATGTCAACAGGTTATAGTGCGTGTTGTTTGGGATTGGTTTGAGATGAGATGATGATTATTGTTTATTTCTTGTTCACTGAATATACCAAAGTCCAACATTTGTTGCAAACTATCATGTTATATTTACATGTTTCTGGTGTGTTACTGGGGGCGGATGTAAAGCCTTCAGGCTTGGCACTTGGTGCCAAGGCATGTTATAGGTTGGATAGGCTCATTTGAGCGTTTGGTGTATTTTGGATGGATAATTATATGCTCATATCCGTATATCGTTTATCGAGCAATGTTTATTGTGTTAAATATCTTGTTATTGAATTGTTGAACGATTATTCATGAATCTCCTAATAGCATTGCGGTTTGATAGTGAATGATTCACTATTATGGATTGGTGATTGAGAGGAGACTCTGACTTTTAATCTTGTTATTAAAATTATTATATTTAATTCGGAAAGCTTTATTGTTTTAACCGTTAAACTTACTAAGCTCTAGTGAAGCTTACTCATGCTCTTTTCTGTTCCTTGTAGATAATGTTTTGTGAAGCGGGTGATCAGATCAACTTAAAGATCACACTATTCAGATGCATTTTGGTAGATTTTGATATGTTTATTTTGGGTTATATGGCATGTAATAGGTGCTTTTGTATATGTTTAGATGCTTATTACAAATGTTATGTTTTAAGCTTAGTATAAGCTTACTTGTGTATGTGCCTTTAATCTTAGTGTGAATATGTTCATATAAAGTTGTTTTGGTCATGTGATATAAACCCTATTTAAGTGTTTGAATCATGGTATGAATGAATGTGAATGGTTAAGAAAAAATGATAAGTTTGGCATGAGTTTTATATATGAACATATGAACTTGAATGCAAATTAGTTGACGTGTCATGTGAATTGTTGAGTATGACTCCTATTTCAGTCAAATTTAAGAAATCATCTTTCAGTTAAACTCTACTTATTTGTTTCAATCAAACTCTAATTAATCTAGGTTATTTTATTATTATTTGACCTATGAATTTAGCATATAAATAGGCTATTTTACAACCTTAGAAAATACACCCATTAGAGATTAGAACTCATAATACATTTAGAGAATTTTGTGTTTACGTTTTGAGGGTTCTTTATTTTTGGGGTTTCAGGGTTTAGTTTTTATCTCTAGTTTTTGTACTCTTCGTTCTTTAGTCATTATAGTAAAATTATATTTGCCCGTGATTTTTTATCCTCTTTGGAGGGGTTTTTCCACGTTAAATTTATGTGTTCAATTTCTCAATTTATCCCGCTATTTTTTTACTTGTTGCTTAATCGAGTCGATCCCAACAAGTGGTATCAGGGCTAGTTCATATTTCATAGATCAGCCTATTCAGAGATGGTGCAACAAGGTTTGAAATTGAGAAGTTCGACGGTGAGACAAATTTTAATATGTGGCAAGTTCAGATGATAGCAATTCTAGTTCAAACCGGCTTGAAAATGGTTGTTACCGGCTTGATGAAAAGGCCTTGTTTACCATCTAGTTATACCTCGCGAATACGATATTTCAGGAGGTATTGATGGAGAAACCCTCATCCGCCTTGTTGAAAAGGTTAGAAACTCTTTATGCGACTAAGTCTCTAGCTAACCATTTAATGTTGAAACAACATCTATTTACGTTTTGCATGAACGAATATGAGCTTCTTAGAGATCACATCAATCAATTCATTACTCTTTTAAATGATTTAAAGAATGTTGAGGTTCATATTGACGATGAAGATCAGGCTATGCTATTATTATGCTCTTTACCCCTTTCATACAAGTCTTTCAGTGAGACCCTAATTTATGGCAGAGACAAACTCTCGTTCAAAGATGTGAAGGGTCATTTGTTAAGTAGAGACAAACTCGATAATGAGTTTGGTTTGGACAGCAAGGCAGATAAGGAAGCTTCAATTTTAGTAGCATCAAAGAAATGAGACAAAAGGTGTTGCTATTGTAAAAATTTAGGTCACGTCAAAGCAGATTATTATAAACCGTGAAATAAAAGAGCTGCTGAGAGTAACGAGGAAAATATAGCTGGTCCTAATTTGGTCGCTGAAAGCAATGATGATTGCTTGTTACTGTGAATGAGCGATAAGTCTAAGCTCATGTCCGAGTGGATCCTAGATTCGGGATGTTCTTTTCACATGTATCCCAATAGAGAATGATTCTCCACATACAGTTCGGTTGAAGGTGGAGTTGTGTGCATGGGAAACAATTCATCTAGTAAGGTAATTGGTATTGGCACTGTTAAAATTAAGATATACGATGGGACGATTATGACACTCTCAGATGTTAGGTATGTACCTGACTTACGAAAGAATCTCATCTCCTTGAGTATTTTAGACTTGAAAGGATGCAAAATCAACATCTTAGTCGAGCGACATTAAAGTATCTCGTGGAGATCTTGTTTTATTAAAAGGTAAAAAAATTGGCAGTCTTTATATTCTAGAAGGTTCTACAGTGACTGGTGAAATCAGACGTCCCTTGTCTGTTATGGAGTCGAAGTTAACTAGTTTGGAGTGGAGACCCAGATCCATCGCCGAAACAGGATTACGGAGTATTACTAGAAATTTCAGAACAAATAACAGACATATTGTAACGCCCCAATAATTCTTTAAATTTATTTTTATTTTTATTTTCGTATGTTGTGACACAAGTATATGTCTGCTTCAGTGGTTAAGTGTTCAAAGAAGTGTCTGAGAATTCCTAAGTTCAAGCTTTAGCTTGGGCAAAATTTTGTTTTTAATTGAATAAACCCTTAACTCTAATTAGTAGGCTTATAAATAAATAAATATAAATAAAGATATGTCAGAATAGGCCTATTGGTCTAGTGGTTAAGTGGAGTGTTAATGTTGCAAGGGGTCAAGAGTTCGAGTCTCTAGGCGAGCGAAGGATTTATTTTAACTTGTGACCGTGTAAGTGGTTGTGTGTTAGTGAAATTCTAACGCTAGTGGGCAGTTTGAGTGGTTGAGAAGTGGAGGGGATGAAGTTACCGATTTTTAGGAGGATTTAGAGAGATTTTATTTTATTTTTTGTTATCTCTTTTCAAAGAAATTCGGCTCCTCTTACTTCCAAAAAAAATTTGACGATAGTTCTTCTGCCTCCCACTCTGCTATTCATCATTTTGCTGCTTTTTCTTGTCGAAGTTGCACTGAGTTCTTTCCCTTTTCTTTTTCTGTCTTTGTTTTTTTTCCTCTTCGTTCCATTGCTTAAAATTTTGCCGAATGCAAGTCTTTCATTTCCAATCCTCAAGTTTTTGGTAAGTATTTATAAGTAGTTCGTTTCTTTTGATGACTCCCATTTGATGTGTTTCGTACATGATGTTAGGGAGAGGTTTTCAAGCACTCGTGGGCATCAATCGGAGACTTATATTGGGTGCGAGATTTTGTTCATATATTGAAGGTGTGAGGTTAGTCACCTTTGGGTTAACTTTGATGCGAATTCATTATGGATTGTTTTTATTAATATGATATCACGGGTTCGTAAGTACCATTGTAGGTTGATGTTGTTTCGTGTTATCTTCTTCAGTTGTTTAAGTTCGATTGTAATCACTTAGTTGTAGAATGACTGTTAGTTCTCTTTTTGGTATAGGTGAATCTTTTTAAACACCCAGTTCTCGACATGTTAGGTGTTGGGGGTGCATCAAATCAACTAAGGTAAGCGGTTTAGAATTGAAAAGAGAGTAGTGATATTACTCATTTTGGGTCTTAATTAGTGTTTTACTCGAAATATTAGGTGCAGGTGTTCTTGAGACTACGTTGGCTCTAATGAATTCAGGTGTGTGTATAAACACGACTTTGATTATAGAAATCGACAAAAGTCAGAATATGTGAACGTTGACACCACACAGGCATGCCCACACTCGTGTAGGTAGGCCATGTGACTAAACATGGATGTATGATCGACGAGGTTGGCCATGAGTGATTTCATGGGCTGGGCTGAATTGGGCCGTGTGGGCCACACACGGGTGACCCACACGGGCGCGTGAAAATTATTGGGCCAGGCCGTATAGTCCACACGACCAAGGTCATTTTGGGCTGTATGGGCCATACGGATGTGTAGGTCCACACGGGCCCGCAATATGGGTCGTAGGCCCATTTTCATTGTTTGACTGTTAAGGTTGCACAGGTCGCTCAAGACGACTGTGGACCTACTGTTGGGTCGGTAAGCTTACCTAGACCCCTAATAGACTGATTGACTATTATGCCCCTGTGTGACATATATATGTATGTACATATATGCTATACTTAGCTAGCTATTTTGACTATACTAAATACATGTATGATATTCTGATATGACGTGACATGATTGCATGATGCATTGCATGGGGGTGGGTTTATATTGATCGGAGGAAGTGTACTGAAAGGCTCCAAGCCTAAATTATTGGCATCCTCGCTAAATATTACTCTATAGTGTCGCATTTGATACTCTCTAGAGTGTAGGGATGGGTGGGTTGATTATATCCCCATATGGAGTGTAGGGTTGGACGGAGATGGAGTGTAGAGGTTGGATGGGTAAGATTTGTATACTGTTTTATCTGTTACTGCACTGATTAATGATACTATAATGGGCCAAAGCCCAAGCACATGACTGTTCTGTACTGATATGGGCTAAAGCCCAGACTAATATTGACACTGCTACTAAAAAGGGCTTAGGCCCAGATTGTGTTTGTTTCTGTCTGTTACTTATATGGGATTACACACTAAGTTTTCGTAAACTCACCCTTCTGTTTTAATTATACAGGTAATCCCCAAACTTAGGCAGATCGGTGCATCGGAGGACTCAGCGGTGGCCACACTGCCTGTTTAATTTGACTTAGTATTTTATGATTATGATTTTATTATTGGGGTATTTTGCTGAAATAATGGCCTTTTAAATTTTAGTTTTTAATTTGGGGTTTTATTATTTGACATATAACTGCTAGTGGTAGAGGTACTCGATGATTTCAAAACAAATTGAATGTTTTATCAAAATACACTCAAGTATGCAACTGTTTTAATAAGCTTTCGCGATAGACTGATATTTTGAAAATGCATAACGTTTTTAAAAATAAATGGCTTTAGGTAATAAGGCACGTTTTGAAAGTGAACTTCACATCTTACAATCTTTTTAAGGTAATACAAAGAGGCTAAATAGAAAAGAGAGTTTTTAACAACAACTTATTTTTTTGAAAAGCACTTCAATGTGACATCGACAGATTCAGCCATAGCGTCTAGGCCGGGTTTGGGGTGTTACACATATCATATCAAAATACAGTGGTCACACAGTATTCATAATAGTATTAATCATATAGTCTCTTATGAAAGCCCTCAAGGCTCAAAATATGCCTTTGGATTGAGTTGGGACTAATCTGGAAACTCGAGAAATTTTTCACAAAATTTTGAAATTTTCTTAGGTACAGGGCACATACGCCCGTGTAGTTAAACCGTGTGGCTCACACGGCCAAATGACACACCTGTGTCTTAGGCCGTGTGATACTTGAGTAGGGCACACATCCGTGTGCTAAGCCATGTTTTCACACGGCTGAGACACATACCCGTGTGTCTACCCATGTGGACAAAATAAGGTTATTTTTCCAAGCCTTATTTCTCACCCATTTGGTCTTTTATATGAACCAACACTTAAACATGTTCAAGAACTAATTCAAGACATTTAACCAAGCCTTAAATAAGTCTTGTATGTGATATATCACATAGTTAAGTATCAAAACTTAGTATCCAACCATTCATACATATAGGTATATTCATCATTTTCATGCCATCCTTATTTATCATTTTATGCCTATAACATCTCATTATCTATTCATTTCATACATCTATCAATCATGTTAATACCATAAATATATATATATATAACTTAAAAACTTACCAAATACAAGTCATGCCAATGGCTAGTTACAATTTAAACATTTATAAGTCAACATTGGCAAATCAACCTGTACATGCCATTATATCCGTAATTCATTTACCATTTATACTAAAAAGGGGCCAATGGATAGTGTGAGTGATCTCCACTAAGCTTCCCAACCTACAAGCTTCTGAATTACATTCATTTATATTCACAATAAACATGTAAAGCATATTCAATCAATTTGATCACAAGCCCTAACACATATCCTCATCACCTTTGTTAGCTTTATAATTCATATAAATATCAAGAAACATATATGGGCTCTACACTCATTAGATTTCACATTATGTGTTTATATAACATATTCAAGTTATAACCCTGTGATTGAAGCACGTTTTCATAATAATTTGCCTCGGAATTCAGATTATTTCATGTTAGAACTTTGCCCATTAAATTATATACAATATCATTATCATGTAATTTATAAACTTGAGGTATACAATTCTATAATCATGAATGAATACATTTATTAAACAACTTCTGTCTTCATATATCATCCTCTCATGTTTCTATATATCATGTATCATCATTTTCATGTATTTCAAGTAGACACGTGTATCTATTCATTTCAAGTTCATGTTTTCTCTAGTTAATATTTTACCCGTTGAATTTACCAAAAATATTGATGGATATTCTCATGTAGTACACCTTAGGTATACAAAACTCTAAAGCCACGTTTTCAAGTCATCCAGGTAAATTATATACATCGATGCTCACACAAAGCTACGGTAGTCCGCAACATATGCGACTACCAATCACTATACTTATACCTCGATGTTCACATAGAGCTACAGTAGTCCGTAACATATGCGACTACCAAACACTATACTTATACCTCGATGCTCACACAGAGCTACAGTAGTCCACAACATATACGGAATTACTACCAATCTTCGATGCACACACAGAGTTACAGTAGTCCACAACATATGCGACTACTAATCACTTCTCTCATAGAACTTTATCTCATAATGCTCGAGAGGCTTAACAGGATTACTCATCCAAACTAAATCTTGTTTTTAACACATGCAAAATTCACCTTTACACTAATCCATCGAAATTTCCTTCATTCAAACGGGACTTATCATATCATGTATTAGGTTTTATTGGATATAAGATGAATTCTATTTATATAACCATGATACATTTCATCTATTTATGGCATTTACAGAATCATTTAACGTTTATCAAGTATAATCGAGCATGTGATCATTTCATACATTTACAATATTTATATAATTCTAATAAATACATTTTACATTCATTTCAAGCATAAAAGTAACATTTTTATCATTTGTCATTTATTGATCATTATCATTTATTGGGTTTTTTCAGATATATTTTCAATGTCATATATATAATTTGTACAAAATACATACACAATATTTAATTCAAGCATATAAATATACACAATTTAGTTACACAACTTACCTAGCTAAATTGCAAAAATACCAAGATTCAAGGGCATTTTTAGAAATTTTCTATTTTTCTTCGATTTCTCAACCAATCTTGGTCTAAATTATTAATTTAGACAATAAAATAATTTATTTCGCTCAATTTGGTCATTTTTTATATTTTTACAAAATTGCCCCTAAAGTTTTACTTTTATTCAATTTAGTCTCTGAGCTTAAAACATGCAAATTAGCCATTTTTTTTATGTAGACCCTTGCTAGCTGAATATTCGTATTTATATTTTCCTTCTCCTCCTCTGAGCTTAAATGATATATGTGAGTTTTGGCATGTAATAAGGTTAAAATATCATTTTAGCATTTTGGCTTGTTTTGAATTGTACAAAGCTTGTGGTGATTAATGTTGTTGGTTGTGGTATGTATATAAGGATGTAAATAGGTGAATGTAGACCATTATGCATGCTCTATTGATAGTGTACATCTTATGTTAGAATGACATGTTCTTGAATGGTTATTTGGCATGATTGATATAGGTATAAGTTAGAAACTTGTAATGTTGAATGGGATTAAATTTGATTTGTACTTGTGGTGCCCTTTGTTAGCATATTGGTTATGTATTATAAAATGGTTGATTTGGTATATTTTGAAGTGTGTTTGATGATGTTTTGATCATATGAATGCATGTGGGAATAATGTGTCTTGGTGTGGAAGATTTCGGTATGTAATGGCTTGTTTTTGGGGTTAAAATGGAGCACACGGCCTGGGAAACAGGCTGTCACACGGCCGTGTGTCATTTATATTTTAGGTACAAGTTTCACACGCTCTAGCACACGGCTTACGACATGGCCGTGTGACCCTTTTTCGAATGCACACACGAGTGGATACACAAGCTGAGACACGGCTATGTGTCCTTACTTCGAATGTCCACACGGTCTGGGCTATGTCACACGGCCGTGTGTTTCCCTTTTTTTTACTTTTTTCAAAATTTTTTGATTTATTTCGAAATGGTCCTTGAAAGTTCCCAAACTGTTTTTAGGGCTCTGTAGGCTCAATTTAAGGCCCGTAAGTATTTTTATGCAATAATTAAATAGGACTATTATTGATTGATACTAAGTAGTATAATTGTTCTATATAGAAGATAATTGTTATGTTTTGTACGGTAATGCTTCGTAACCTTAATCCGACGACGAAGACGGGTTAGGGTGTTACAATGACTTTGCTTATTTTAACATAGAATTATAATAATTAAATTTTATAATTTAACTTAAACCATCAAACATTTATTAATAAAGCATTTTAATTAATAAAAATCAATACCAATTAATTTTTATGGTTTTATGATTTAGTCATTCCACCTTAATTAACTATCAAATCACTAAAACCTTTAGACCAGAACTCGTTTCACCTATATAACAACTCCGGGATCAGTTTGCAAAAATGAGGTCCCAAAACCTCATTTTCTAAAATGACTAATTTTAGGGTCAAACCACTTGTACTTCAACTAATTGTCCAATTAGAAAATTTATCAAATCAAAATTCAATATAACACTAATATTGACTCGTAAATATTAAATAATAATATTTATGGACTCACTCGTTGGGATTGGGGTCTCAAAACCGCTGTTTCCAACACTACTGGAATCGGTTTGTTACAAAAACATAATTTTTTATTTTATTCATTTTAGTCCATGTATCCAAAATGTTCACATCTTTCGATATTTAGTATCAAATCAAAATTCAATTTTTTATTCTTTCATTAGAGAACTTATATTTTTAATCTATAGTATAATTTTTTAATAATTTTTAATTTGTTCAATTTAGTCTCTAATGTCATAACATTAACTATTTAACTTAACTTTAAATTTAAGCTAAATTCACTACTTTTTAACATTTTTCTAACATGATCTAAGCTTATGACTCATAAACCCATTATTACCATGCTTCATTTCACCAATATCCATGAATGGTAACTTAACCTAATGGCTATGGTAGCTTCACTAAATTTCTTTCTTTCTTTTATATTGTTAGACCGCAATGTGTGAAAGAAAGAAGATGATCTTTCACTCCCCACACTCTCTCTCTATATATATCTATTTATTTCTTTTTGTGATAAAAAAAAACTAGATAAGTTAAGTACAGTTATCTACTAATATCCAAAAGATTTTCTATAAATAGTTGTAAACCTTCATTTTTTACAAACGCCATGTTGGTAATGGAGTCAGTTGCTAAGTTCTCTTCTCTGGGAATATACTCAAGCTTCCAATGTCCTACTTCCTGCAATAGCTTGTGAACACATCTGATAAGAGCTGAAAAAGATGTCAATGAGAATGCTTCATGGATGGCCTAAAGAACCTTTGTACTTTCCATCCAAATTAACACTTTATCACAACGCCTATTTTGTAATAGAAGCATATCATCTAGAATACCCTATAATTCAGCATTGAAAACATAACATTGACCCAACCGTCTATTAAATCCAAGAATCCACCTCCCTTTATTGTCCCTAATCACTCCCCCTATAGCAACATCTCCTGAGTCAACCCTAACCGCACCATCTGAATAGAGGTAAGCCCAACTTTCTGTCTTATTTGAAGACCTCTATAAACTAGACATTTTGTTTATATTAATTAAATACTTAACATGTTTCTTATGTGGTCAAATATCAATATAGTCCTTGGTCAAATTGCCAAGTAAACCTATATACATTTTTTAAATTCAAACTCAAAAGCAATTAAACTTCTACAATTTAGTCCCTGTACTATAACTAACTATTTTCTCAATTTAATTACTAGATCAACTGCTAGTATATTTTCAATTTAAACACATAAATTCTTTTATTCATCATTTCAGTAACTTGATTTACGAAATTGAGTCTCAAAATTACATTTTTCAACACTGACTAAAATCAAGTCGTTACAGTGAAGACCAAAACAAACAAAATATACCTCTAAATGAGCAAATTGAGGATGTAGAAGATGTCATGAATTTAGTTGTATCCCATTGACGTTTGTACTCAATTAATTCTATAGGAGCATTAGTTTGTGATCAAGTTTGTAGGCAACATTAAAGATTTAATTGTATCCCTCAAGGGATTTATGCATAATACAAGTTGCCTTAAGAAGACCTCACATAAATACTTATGGCTAACGAGATGTAACAATAAATTGAAGAAGACTTACAACTCTGTAAAAGACTTCCAATAATACTAAAGTTCAGTTGTGAGTCTAAAGGTGATGTACAGGTCTGAAGATGATCTATGTCGAGACTTGTGTAATATGAAAAAGATACTTACAGCCTTAAGTCTAAATTATTTTAAAATATAAGCCCAAAAGAGTCAAGCCAATAGGGCAGGCTGGGTTACATAGCCCATGAACACCTTTTTTAACCATTCAAGGAGTAAATAACTTTTTTTTTGAAAAATTGAAACATTTTTGCATTTTAAATAATTTTAAATTTTTTTAAATGATTATTTTAGAAAGTATTTTTATTTTTTAAAATTTTAATTTTAAAGATTGTTTTATCATAATTTTTTATTCTTTTTAAAATAATTTTTATATAAAATATGAAAATTTGGATTTTAAAAAATTTTTATGTTATTTTAAAGCATAGGATCAAATTAACAAAAATTACAAACATTGAATGCTAAAAAATTATTTTACCATTTGTAAATGTTAAATTAATAATTTTAACGGAAAATTTAGGCTACGCGTCAATATTTTCAAATCAGAAAAAGTAAGGGGAATCAATGTGTCAAAATTTAAATATAGGGACTAAATTTTAAATTTGAAAAAGACTAGAGGAATCTCTAGCAAATTTAAACCAAAAAAAGGGCGCCATTCCATTCTCTCTAAGTCGGTTTAACAAAAGAGCCGTTGAGGGGCGGGGGGGCGTTTATAAAAGCAGAAGAGTTCGTTCTTGAATTCCCTGTCTGAGTTTCACTTCCCTCGTTGAAATTGAGATCACCCCCACTCATACTTGCTTCCAAAGTTTTTCTTCAATGGCTTCACTCTACGTTAGATCCCATCGTGTAGATTTAGTCGACATCATATCTCAAGTCCGGTGCCGTTCAGTATTTCCCCGTTTGATGGAAATCGTGTTAACCATCAACGTTGGCTACTGCTCCACTTTCACAACGAACCCTTTGTTTCCGTCTCACCCATCTGCAACACAGCGGCATGCTTCGCCAAGTTCTTGCTCCCACGCTCGCGGGGCTCGGAATCAACCCGTCCTCTACGGATTGTCAAAGGGTCCTTCAAGAAATCATGGAACGTGGACTCAGATTTGTGAATGGGACGTTGAGCAGGGGATATCACTGTAAAGCCTTGCATCTTCAGTCTGTGATACTTGTGGGACCCAGGACGACCAACCTGGAGTCTTTGATGACCGCAGCTGCTTTGGCCATATCTGAGTCGGAGTTCGAAATCAATAACTACGGCATGGTAGCCGCTACTGAGTCCTCTGTTAAAGAGATGCTGAAGAGGTTCAAAGTGGAAGATGGTGAACAAGAAGACTGCATGGTGTACTTGGAGGAACTAGGGGTTGGATTTGAAGCGTCTCGGATGCCTTGTTCTCATATTTTCCATGGCGATTGCATCGGAAAATGGTTGCAGCAAAGCCATTACTGCCCAATTTGTGGATTCGAGATGCCGACTCATTAAACAGATAGATTGACGACTCTGTTTAGTGTCTAACTTCTTTATTCATTCATTCGTTTGTTTCTTGTGGAAACTCGTATTTGGTCTGTAAATTGATATAGCAAATTCTTTTTTACCCACAAAAAGGGTTAGTAATATAAATAAAAATGGACAGAGAAATATTCATTCTCAATGTTGAAAGTGTTAAGATTTGTTCTTCATTGCTTTTGGGATGAGTTTTTTCCCAAATAAGTGCTTTTCTCTTTAAAGCAATGGAGAACAACTTTTATTTGGGATAATTTTTTAACTTAACTTAAGTGGTTTTTTGGAGATGGAAAAGCAGTTTTTTTCAGCTTTTCCAAGCCAAAAGTCCATCTAGGTTGTTATTTTACCATTTTAACCTTACTACATTTTTTCTATGTTATGTTAATATCTAATATGAATTTTACAAATATGTTAAAAGCATTAATTAAAAATAAAAAATAATTTTTAAAATAATACAATTGTGTCAATATTTAATTACAAATATTTAATTATTATATTTAAATATTTAAATATAGTTTATATATTCTAATTAAATTTAATAAATAATTAATATTAATTACTTAGAAATATTTAAAATTAATATTATTTATTAAAATATTAACAATAAGTTATAATAAATTATTTTTTACATTTTTGCTAAAATATCATAATATTAACTAATTTAAACATTATTTAAATACATTTGTTACTTTATAATATCATGTCTAAAATGGACATTTTACTTCTCAAAAGCACTTTTTCACAGCAATACCAAACACTTAAAATTTTCAAAAGCACTTCTCAAAAGCACTTTTCATATCATTTGCATTTGCAGCAAATTAGATTTTTATTTATGAATCATTTTAAACAAACTAAAAAATTTAGAATTAATAGATTAACTACCATAAGAAATTACCTGTCAAAAACAGCAACCAATGAGAAGTTGAAGGCTAATATCTAATTTCTCTTATTTCTCGATTTTCTGATCCAAATTTCAATTTATAATAATTCATTTTAATTTATCAATTTTAAACATCCTTTAACAGTTTTTTACAATAATATAGTACAGCCCCCTAAATTTAATATTTACAGAAATTTCATGTAAATTTTAAAATATTTATATTTTAATCCCTAAACTCAAAATTAATAAATTTTATTCTAATTTAATCCCTATTTCATCTCCAAGCTTAGCAACTAACGTAATAGAATCAAAAACTCCAAAATTCATTAATGTTAACATTTAAGATCATTAACAATTTTGAAAACGAAGTTACAATTTAGCTAAATTGAATTATAACAATTTCAAAAATATAAAATTTATGAAAAACCAACTTAAAATCACTTACATGCATGGGATGAATGCTTGAAGATAAAAAATGGCTTCCCTTGGTTCTTTCAACATATAATTATAATAATTAAATTTTATAACTTAATTTAAATCCTCGAACCTTTATTAATGAATCATTTTAATTATCAAAAATCAATATTGATTCATTTTTATGGTTTTTATGATTTAGTCCTTATACCTTAATTAACTATCAAATCACTAAAATTTTTGGACCAGAATTCAATTCACCTATATAACAACTCCGGGATCAGTTTGCAAAAATGAGGTCCCAAAACCTCATTTTCCAAAACGATCGATTTTAGGGTTAAGCCTCTCGTACTTCAACTAACTGTTTAATTACTAAATTTATCATAACCAAATTCAATATATCACTAATGTTAAATAAAAATATTTTTGGACTCACTCGTTGGAATTGAGGTCTCAAAACCATTATTTCTAACATCACTCGAATCGAGTTGTTACATAAACATAGTTTTTATTTTATTCATTTTAGTCCCTATGTCCAAAATGTTCATATCTTTCGATATTTAGTATCGAATCAAAATTCAATTTTTTTATTCTTTCACTAGAGAACTTATATTTTTAATCTATAGTATAATTTTTTTAATAACTCTCATTTTATTCAATTTAGTCTCTGATATCATAACATTAACTATTTAACTTAACTTTAAATTTAAGCTAAATTCACTACTTTCTAACATTTGTCTAACACGATCTAAGCTTATCACTCATAAACCCATTATTACCATGCTTGATTTCATCAACATCCATTAATGGTAACTTAACCTAATAGCTATTGTAGCTTCACCATATTTCTTTCTTTCTTTTATAATGTTGGACCGCAATGTGCCAAAGAAAAAAGATGATCTTTCACTCCCCACTCTCTCTCTCTCTCTCTCTTTATATATATATATATATATATATATATATATATCTTTTTTGTGATAAAAAACCTAGATAAGTACAATTATCTACTAATATCCAAAGGATTTTTTGTAAATAGTTATAAACCTTCATTTCTTACAAACGCCGTTTTGGTAATGGAGTCAACTTCTAAGTTCTCTTCTCTAAGAATATACTCAAGCTCCTAATATCCTACTTCTTACAACAGCTTGTGAATACATCTGATAATAGTTAAAAAAGATGTCAATCAGAATACTTCATGGATGGCCTAAAGAACCTTCGTACTGTTCGTCCAGATCAATACTTTACCACAACACTTATTCTGTAATAGAAACAGACCATTTAGAATATCCCATAATTAAGCATTAAAAACAGAGCATTAACCCAACCTTCTGTTAAATCCAAGAATCCACCTCCCTTGATCTTCCCTAATCACTCCCCCAACAGCAACATATCCTAAGTCAAACTTAACTGCACCATCTAAATAGAGGTGAGTCCAACTTTCTGTCCTTTTTGAAGACCTCTGTAAACTAGGCATTATGTTTATATTAATTAAATACTTGACATGTTTCTTTTGTGGTCAAGTATCAATATAAACCTACTTAACATATTTTTTTGAAAAACTGGAACGTTTTTATTACATTTTAAATTATTATTTTAGAAAATATTTTTATTTTTTAAATTTGAATTTTAAAGATTTTTTCATAATTTTTTATTCTTTTTAAAATAATTTTTATATAAAATATGAAAATTTTGATTTTTAAAATTTTTTATGTTGTTTTAAAGCATAGGATCAAATTAACAAAAATTACAGACATTGAAGGCTAAAAAATTATTTTACCATTTGTAAATGTTAAATTAATAATTTTAACAGAAAATTTAGGCAAAGGGTCAATATTTTCAAATCAGAAAAAGTACAGGGAATCAATGTGTTGAAATTTAATTATAGGGACTAAATTTAAATTTCAAAAGAATAGAGGGGTCTCTAGCAAATTTAAACCAAAAAAAGGGCGCCATTCCATTCTCTCCAAGTCGGTTTAACTAAAGAGCCGTTGGGGGGCGGGGGGCGTTTATAAAAGCAGAAGCGGGGCTTAGTTCGTTCTTGAATTCCCTGTCTGAGTTTCACTTCCCTCGTTGAAATTGAGATCACCCACACTCATACTTGCTTCCAAAGTTTTTTCTTCAATGGCTTCACTCTACGTTAGATCCCATCGTGTTTATTTAGTCGACATTATATCCCAAGCCCGGCGCCGTACAGTACCTCCCCGTTTGATGGAAATCGTGTTAACCATCAACGTTGGCTACTATTCCAATTTCACCCCCACTCATCCTTTCTTCTCACAACGAACCCTTTGTTTCCGTCTCGCCCATCTGCAACACCGCGGCATGCTTCGCCAAGTTCTTGCTCCAGCGCTCGCGGGGCTCGGAATCAACCCATCCTCTACAGATTGTCAAAGGGTCCTTCAAGAAGTCATGGAAAGTGGACTCAGATTTGTGAATGGGACGTTGAGCAGGGGATATCACTGTAAAGCCTTGCATCTTCAGTCTGTGATACTTGTGGGACCCAGGACGTCCAACCTGGAGTCTTTGATGACCGCAGCTGCTTTGGCCATATCAGAGTCGGAGTTCGAAAGCGATAACTACGGCATGGTAGCCGCTACTGAGTCCTCTGTTAAAGAGATGCTGAAGAGGTTCAAAGTAGCAGATGGTGAGCAACAAGACTGCATGGTGTGCTTGGAGGAACTAGGGGTTGGATTTGAAGCGTCTCGGATGCCTTGTTCTCATATTTTCCATGGGGATTGCATCGGAAAATGGTTGCAGCAAAGCCATTACTGCCCTATTTGTCGATTTGAGATGCCGACTTATTAAACAGATAGATGACGACTCTGTTTAGTGCCTAACTTCTTTATTCATTCGTTCATTTGTTTCTTGTAGAAACTCGTATTTAGTTTGTAAGTTGATATACCAAATTCTTTTTTACCCACAAAAAGGGTTAGTAATATAAATAAAAATGGACAGAGAAATATTCATTCTCAATGTTGACAGTGTTAGTCAACATTTCCAACAAATTTTCATATCATTTACATTTGAAGCAAATTAGATTTTTATTTATTGAATCATTTTAAACAAACTAAAAAAATTACTTCAAAGTAATGAACAAATGTTTTCATTTAAAAAGAAAAGAAAAAACAAAGTTACAATTACCGTCACTCATAATCCAAAGCTTTACATCAAAGCCTTTCAGTTAGTTTGACCATGAAGGAATTAACAACGCCAGCATCCAACACAATCCATGAAGATTCGAAAAGCTCATGGAAGAATTCAGCTCCGGTTTCCTCGGCAGCATTCCTGAATGCAAGACCGAACGCATTCCCTTGAAGTGCTCCAAGACGAGGCTTTCCGCAGACCCCAACAATCAACACCTTAGATGGCTCTTGCAACATGCAAGCACAAAGCAAAGGCTTCAACTTAGCTCCTTTCTCCTTCAAGGCATCCATTAGAAAGTAACAGAACTTGGTGAGGGCCTGGGGGTGACCCAACAGCTTTGTATCTACTGAATCTTCAAGCTTCACCCACCTAAACTTTCTCCCGCTCCTGATGCACCCACTCTTTGTTATTGCAGCACTCCCTTGCCTAAGAATAGCCCTTTGTATCTTGATCGCCTGTTGCATTCCAGATTTCAGCTTATCAAGATTGCTTAGGGACAGCGCATCGTATGCCACCCCAAACTGCTTCAAAGCACACGAGCCATCTGATTGCACAAAAGATTCAAGCAGTGCAGTGACCCCATATACCATGTCTGCAGCTGAAACCCTCGAAGTATAACCATGAAGACGCAAGAAACTTTTGTAGTAGAAATCATCAAGTCCATATTCAGGCAAAATTTGTTCGAATTGATCTTTCATCTTCTGTTTTACTTCATGATTCATGTACTGAAACTTCTGCTGGCAATCCACAAGTGCAAATCCCATCCTTGCGAGGAGAAGCTTAAGTTTTTTCATGCCATTATCACTCCAGGTCTTCAACTTTGGGGCAATGTATGACGAACACAGCATTGAATCAAATAAATTCCACTCTCTTAACAGCATAAGCCTTGGTTCTTCTTCATAGGCAATTCTTGAGGAATCGGGTGCTCGAACCTTGGTACCGTCCTTAAGTGTCACCGAAGTAACCGCATCCAGATTCCCTAAACTGTTAATATGCTGCTGAAGCTCCATAACCCCTGCTTCATACCTCTCATCTGTTAGCCTCTCATGAACAAACTGATCTGTAAGTGAAACACAAGCCAGCCACAGCAACTCATTTGTGTTTTTCCTCAAACAATGCGACAAATCATACATCAAACAACCTGATGGCTTCCCATGGAATGTTCCCATCCGATAATACTCCCTTTTCAGTTTCTTAAAACGCCGGGCCGGTGGCTCTTCTTCACCTTCTGAAGACAGTCTTCTTCTTTTCCTAGAACCATCCCTGGCTTTCCCTTCCACCTCTTCATCCTCATCATCATCATCATCCTCACTTTCACTATCTTCATCCTCTTCGCCATCCAACTCCGAATTATGCAAACAATAGCTAGCATTTGCCAACTCCATAACTTCAAAATCATATGCGAGATCAGCCAACCGCTCATCATCATTAGTATAAAGAACAACCACCTGATCATTCTGATCACTCAAATTATGCAAATGAATCGGCCTATGACTATCAACAACAAAAACCCTGGCAGCTGACCCTAACTTAAGATCCTCCTGGAGGTCACGGTGGCACCCCCAGTTTATCAAAAGCATAGTAACGGGCTCCTCAGATGAAGAGCTCAACTCAGAAGCAGCGTATTCTCTGATTTCTTGAAAAGAAGACACCGGATAACACGAGTACCGGACTGAATCAGATTCAAGAACGTGGAAAATGATTTTGAGAGCACATAGAGAGTCAACATCAGACGTTGACGGGAATATGAGTAAAGGCGAAAGAGACGACGCCCTAGCCGATTCCCTAAGCCTCGCGTAAAATGACTCCACTCTTTCCTCCCTCACCATTTTCTTTCGTTCCCCTCAATTTCGGTACTGAAATTGGATGAAAATATTGAAACTTTCTCTGGAAAGTAACAAAAACTGAGGCTTTGGTGGTGAAAAAAAAAAAAAACCCTTAAGGCCCAGAAAGAAAATTCCCTCTCTTTTTTTCACGTTATTTCGCTAGATTGCATCCTAAATCCAAGATCTAAAAGAAACAACTCGTAGTATAATTTGATACATATTAAGCTTAATTGAGTATCAAAATTTCATAAAATAGACGCAATTCCAAACAAACAAAAAAATGAAAACCAACAATACAATTGGTGATCTAATACAAATAAACCTGAAAATAAATATTGCTTTTAAAAGTACCTGGGATCGAAGAAGAGAAGGAAATGGTGAAATTTCTCAGCGTTTTTATTCTCTTTTTTGCTTATCTTGAAATTCAGATATGAGAGAGCAAAAGAAAAGAGAGTGAGAAACGGAAGGGGGAAGCGCTGTCTTTTTGCTTTAGCTTGTGGTGTTCATTTGGTTTTTGAATTTTGGTGGAACTTTTTCGTTGAAATTTTGAATTGTTTTTAGCGACCGCGAAATTTTGGCGCTCTTCGGTTTCACTGACGCCGTAGGATTATTTTTTTCTTTTCAATCTGTTTTTGTTTGTTTTGTAAAAAAAAAAATCAACGGTCAGGATTTAATTGCCTTCGCGTCCAACATGATTAGTTTAAAACAGCAAATTATAAAAAGGAAGTAACGTGATAGAGTTTCCATTGTCTATAACTAGTCACATGGCTTTTTTATATAAATGACCTAAAAATTTTAATTATTTACGAAAATGACCCATATTGAAAATTTTGTACTTATGACCCGTTAAATAATAATAAATTCCGATGTCGTTATTGATATTGGCGGCATCATTCATCATAATCACCTAATGATTGGCCTCTTAAAATAAAAAATGATTTCTTTAGGTGTTGTCGTTAACATTGGCGGCATCAGTTTAAGTACACTATACCCACTTATTTAAAATATATGTATTTGTTAAAAAGATAATATATTTTAATATGAGTTGTCAATGTCAACGACACCACCAAAAAATTTCAAAAAAAACACTAGTGTTGTCGTTGACATTAGCGGCACATGCTAAAAAATATTTTTAAGGCATACAGATATTTTAAACGGGTGGATATACGTGTATTTATACTGGTACCGCCAATGTTAACGACAACGTCTAAAGAAATTATTTTTTTTATTTTCACGAGCCAATCATTGACTAATTATGACAAGTGGTGCCGCCAATATAAAAAACGATACTAAAATTTATTATTTTTAAAATAAATCATTTGATAAATTGTAGCTTTTTTTTTCTGGTTGACCCAGTCAATAATTTCAAACTTCCAAGCAACTGTACTAGGAATGTACATAATTCATCATACATCGGCAGGTCAAAAGCTTTGGAAAGGGGATTCAAAGCTTAATTTTGCTAAATCTGCTTGAAATCTTTTGGGAGAGAAATTGGGTTTTCCTAAGTTAGAAAAATATAAATATTTTTATTTTTATCCCTTTTCTGCAATATATCGGATTTTTATTTGGAGATAAAAAAATTTCAATGTTGTTTTCTTCATTTATAAAACTCAAAACATTATTTAAGTATATTCAAATCCCGATAAAAAGATATTTATATAATAACCATTTAGGTAAGATCAAATTTGAATTTGATTAATACTAAAATTATATATGCATAATTAAGTCTAACTCAAGAATATATTTCTCAAATTCTATTCAACCGGATCCAACTCAATTAGTTAATGATTAAAATACTCTTACTTTACTATGTAAATCATATTACATTGAAAATATTTTTTTATTTATTTATATCTTTTATATAAGAAATTTTAATATATATATATATAATCTTCAACATCTATACTTTACCATTGGAACCAGATCGTGTTTATTTTTTATATTAAATTTCTATAAAAATATTTATTTAAATAATGGCGGAACTAGAAAATTTTTGTAAGGAGTAAGAATTAAATTGTATATTTTTATGAGACTTAAAATGTAATTTCACTACTTTAATAGCTTATGTATATATAATTCTTCAAAAGATTAAATCGAAATTTATCATTTTGGAAGAGGGCAATGTGTAATTTTACCATTTACTAACATAAAATTATATAAAACTTAAAGGACTAAAAATTAAAATTCACATTTTAGGGGCACAGGAGCCCGTCTACCTCCTCCCGCCATCCAATTCATATCATGAATGTGCTATATTATAATTATATTTAGTACATAAAAAAATAAAAATTATATGACTTATATATTTAAAAAGCCTTAAACTACGATGACTTATTTAAAATTCAATCTCATCAAATTTGTTCCTTTTTCCTTCTTCAACTTATAAATAGAATAATAATACGCTTCAGCGCACTCGAACTCACATCCTCTCTATATTGATAACAATGTTCATACCAATTGAGTTAAGACTGAATCGGCTAATCATTAAATAGCTATAATGCATGCAGAACATAGAATCTTAACAATTCTGACCAGACAAACGAGTTAAAAATCATCAACCATCATTAGCCAGACAGTTTTGAAAGCTCAACGATGGACACC
Organism: Gossypium stocksii; assembly: GCA_020496765.1. Classification (NCBI taxonomy): domain Eukaryota; kingdom Viridiplantae; phylum Streptophyta; class Magnoliopsida; order Malvales; family Malvaceae; genus Gossypium; species Gossypium stocksii. The sequence continues at coordinate 87,099,128 of CM035620.1, forward strand.
ATACATTTAGAATACAAATAAAAGAATATGCGTCTTTTTGTTTTTTTTGTTTTTCTTTCCTCTAACCAAAACATAATCGCGATGTGAAGTGGTATACAAAAAAAAGATAATCTAAGAGAGAAAGGGGACAGAGCAAAAACATAAAAAAACACGTTCAACAAACATAATACTATGTTTGTCATTACAAGAAACACACACACACATACATAACAATGGTAATCCGCAACTGCAGTGAAATTACTCTGCTCTGAAGGAGCCTTCAATGTATTTACAGTGTTCCACGCGAACTGATAAGGAATCTGCGAATTCACAGATCTTATTTCCTCCAAAATGGGAAGCAACAGCCCTGGGGAAAATGAAGAAAAACAGAATTAAACATTTACATATGTGAGATTTTCAGAAACAACGATTGAACTGCTTGATGAGGTTCCCGAACAACGTACCTTTGCACTGCTGCTAGTTGGTTTCCGATTGCGGCCAGTGTTGTATGGAGATTGCTGACCAGGCATGCCTGGTACCCTGCCTCCGTTGTTCCGCTCTTCTCGCACCTGATTAAAAATGTGAGTGTAGCCATCAGCAGATGATGGGTTATTCTCATCCCAGTCACCGAATTTTGGAACAGCAGCAGCTTTATCAGGCTGTCACACCAGAAACCAGATTATTAGCAACAAGCCTAAGTCACAAAGAGCGAGACAGACATAATGCATTATCAATTCCAGGAACATGTAATCATGATCTAAGATAGGGAAGGCTTTCATGAAGGAAGTGCCATGTAGGCTGCCAATCATGAAGACTTTCAAGTTGTTGATAAGCTATGCATATCATGGGAATAAGAAAGATGATTACACTTTCATCGCCTTTACTTGGCCTCAATTTGGATCTCCCAGGAGTACCATGGCTGCCATCATTCGAAATCCTTCCTTCCCACGCAGGTGATGCCATGCTACCCCTGCCTGTTCCCCGTGCAGGGTGGAGTGGTGATTTATCTATGCTGTTTTCAGATCCAATACTTGTTCTTGTGGAACGTTTCTGGGCTTCACCGGAACTTACTCCACGACCATATCGAGAAGGTGTAGAGTCTCCAGCAGCTCTGCGGTTGACATTCTCATGACGTGCTGGAGAGTCAGCATATTGTCTGAGGTCACCTTCTTCCCTGCTCCTTCCTCGTTCGTGTCCCCTTCTTGCAGGTCCATGTACTATTGGTTCATCCGATTCTGGTTTTGGTCGTGAAGCAGGGGGAGCTCTAGTTGGAGCTCCGTAATCTTGATGTAGTTCCGGACTCTCTTGGGGATCGTTCGGGTTCACAATCTTTCCTCCACTGCGACCCTGACGTGCCTTATCGAAATAAGCTGTGTAAGGAACATTACCTTCACTCTCCCAATTGCCAAACTTGGGTACATGAGAGCGTTGCTGCAATGGCAACAAAAGCTAGTTACAGATAAAACACAAACAAAATTCCCCTCCATCACAATGAGGATTAAGTGTAGCAGATCAGAGATGAGGCAAAAACAAAATATTTACACTTTATCACCTTCAAACGAATCAAACAAGGAAATAGCGAAGTTGTTCAATTGAAAAGGAAGGCTGGAAACAATAATATTATTGCTTTAAAGAAATCAGACAAAAATTGTTTCTTTACTGATGAATGTAATCAATTGTATTACAATTATTGGTTTTTTTTTTTTAATTCAATCAATTTTCGAATCAAGACGGCCAATTCATGGAACCTTAGGTTGAACAGAGATACTAGGTCAACCAATTCATCTTCCATGGGGGAATTCAATATAATTGAGGAGACCAAATGAACACTAAAGAAAGCTAACATTCCAACATGAGCTTATTAGGCATAAGAATTAATCTAATCATGCTTCTTCATACGATTCCAAAAGAGTTTTAGTCACAAACAAATTATAGAAGATCGGAGGAGATCGAGAATATGAAAAGTGAACAGTAACGTGGCTTAAAAGTTACAACCACAAACTCCATAATTCTCGGCGTTCTTTTTGTCTTGGGCAAATTTCTCAGGAAACAAACAGAAGCATAGCGAAAACTAAACCAAAGCAAAAACAACAAACGACAGAGAAAGAAAAGGAGATTAAAAGGAGAAAAAAAAAACTTACTGCCATTTATATCTCGAGCAAACTTGAGAAAGAAAACCCAGAAATCCACAAAATAACCCAAAAAAAAAAGCAGTTCCTTATGGTAATCAAACGAATTACAAACAAAAACCCAAAAAAGTTCTAAGACCAAAGGAACCTTTCAACACAAATTCAAAGACAAAAAGAGAGAGAAATAAGGGAGAGAGATGAAGAGAGCTTTAAAGAGAGAGAGGGGGGGGGGATATCAACCATTGACCGGCGCCACCGGTAATGTTTGACCATTCTTCCCCCTCTCTCTCTCTGTAAAAATCTATGCTTCCTCTCATTTTCAGATGTCTCTCTCAAAGTCTCTAAAAACCAAGTCGCCGTAGGTTCACTATCTTCCAATTTCGATTTCTTTTTTTTTTTAAAACAATATTTAAATTATTTTCACTCCTTCCACGCCAAACGTAACAAAGATTCCCGGATCCCTGCTGTCATTCGAGACGGGAAGGTATAAATTTAGTGCTGCAGATAGCACTCTTTATGTAATGATTCTTTAAAGGATTAATTCCATTAAACACCATCCAACAATCGCATAAATTTTAAATTGATCCTTTAAAAGTTCTAATTAATTATTCAAAGTATCACTATCCTATCAATAATCTTCTTCTGTAGTTAACTAAATTATAAATACATATATATTTGAGATGATTTTTAATTTCTAAGCGAATAATTAGGTTCACAAAAGAATTTAATTTGTATTATATTTATATTTTATGGGCTATGTTAAAATATTTTAAAATTTGAAGATTAATGTAAAATTTAAATCATAATTTAAAGACATATCATTCAATTAACTCTTCTTCTAAATTTAATTATATTTATGTTATAAATTAATAAAAGAAAGTTTTCTCTTTTGTAATAATCCACTTTTGGATGCAATTGATTCCTAGGTGCATTCAGATTTCAAGCCAAAATTTACTTCAACTGGAACGTGTCTCAGTTTGGCTTCCATTGGAAATGTATTTAGATAACACTCTAGTTGAAATTCTAATTGCACTAGAAAAACTGAAACCCCAAATAGAGTTAAAAAAAAATTCGCTTTACCCATTTCATTTGCATTTATTTTTAATATTTATTTTAACATAATTTTTAATGATATTATTTAAAATAAATATGTTTTTTTCTAAATATAAATATTAGTTAATAAGTTTTAATGACTATTATTTAAACATAAATATAATTTTGATATATATACATAATATATTTTTATTAATCAATGTAAATAAAATTTAGTTATTTATTATATTTAAATACATATTTTAATCTAATCTCCTTATAATAGTTATTTCATATTCTCACATCATCGCTACAGCTGTGTTTGAATTCAAACACACGACTCATCGTTATTTCTAATCTCATTACTATTGTTTCTAATCTCATCATCACTTTAATTTTTGATCTCACTGGAAATAAACATATCGTCCATCTAAACTAAACCTAAAAGTTACAATAAAAAGTCAGTTTTTTCTTACCCTAATCTCATCCTAATTTTTATACATTCTGCTCCAACACCATCTTGAATTCCATTTTATTTAAAATTTTCTCCCTCAATCTTTTCATTTAAAATTTTGAATAAAACAAGATAGGAGCAAATTATTCGTAATCCGAACTCCGAAGGGGTAAGTGGGAAAATTCCCCAATGTATTAAAATTAACGCGAAGAAATTCAAATTAAGCCCAAACTGAGTCTTATATTTAACGCCGTTACTGTTAGTGGCGGCTGACTTGTTCATAATAACAGCTGGGAGCTCGCCTTTCCCTACGGTTAATAATAATGTTATTATTTTTTAAAAAAATTTCATTTGTCGGCTTATGTCCAGACATTCCAGATTCTCTATTTCTCTTCCAAGTAATTATACCTTTGCAAAATATTGCTTAATTTAGTTGTTTTTACCTTTTTTAAACTAATTTTTCAATTTAATCCTTTTTTTAAAGCTTAAGCCTTCATTTTTTTTTTATATATTTCTTAAAATAAGCACATGTTGTCCACTTCTAGATTATTATTTCATAATAATATTAGTATGGTTTGACACAAGGTTGGCATTGGGTTAATTAATTATTTATTAATTAATTTATAGTGTAAAATTTTAAAGGTATAAATTACTCTAAAATTTTGTACTTTTTGTATATTTCAAGTTTAATCTCTGTAATTTTACTTTTAGGAATTTAGTCTCTCTACTTTTCGAGTTTAAAAAGTTAGGTCAATTTGTTAACATTGTTAAAAAAGTTTTGTGTTGGTGTTGTATTTTGAGAAGAAGAAAAAAACTTCGTTCCTATGTAGGAAAAAAATAACACTGTAACGAACTTGAATTTACTAAAGAATTTTAATGGTACTAACAATTTTTAAAATTTCATATCATCATTAAAGTATTTAGACTAACTAATTGTAACACCCCTCACCCGGCTCGGTTGTCAGACTCGAGTTACGGAATGCTACAGCAAACACCAAAATATTTACACATAAATTATAACATTGAATTCAATTTATATCATTAAATTAATCCAAATTCAAGCATAATAGAAGTTATTAGTAAACCAATGACTAAATCAAGCATACAAACATAGTTTAATAGATTCGAGCATGATTAAAGACCAATCTGATAAATTTTAAACCTTTGGAACTAGGTATCGATTCTTGATCATATGAACAATTTTAAAACAAATAGAATGCCATCTAGGAAAAAAATTAGTCTCTCTACTTATCGAACTTAAAAAGTTAGGAAAAAAAAACTTCGTACCCCATGTAGGAAAAAAAATAACAATATAATAAACTTGAATTTAAAAAAGAATTTTAATGGTACTAACAATTTTTAAAATTTCATATCATCGCTTTAATTAGAATAAAGTATTTAGGCTAACTAATGGCATTATAAAACCTAAAATTAAATATAAATCTTAAATTTGAGTGAAATATAATAATCAAATTGAAATTTAATCATTCTTATAATCTAAAAAATAAAGGGATTGAAATTGAAATTAACCCAAGGCGTTAGAGCCTACCTTTTATATGTAATTGGAAGTTAAATTTTTAAAATATATATATATTTTTTAACTTTTTTTTTATCTTGACAAACTTTCTTCAACCAATTGAGAAGGGGCGAAGTTAGAAAAAAGTTTTAGGGATAAAATTAAATTTTAATTTTTATAATAATGAAAATATAATTTTTACCTTATATATTTATAATTTTTAAAATATTAAATTAATTTTTTTATTTTTAGAGGAAAATATAAATTTATTTTTATTAATTTAAAATTATAAAAGTTTTAAAAGACTTAAATAGTCAGCCCCTAACTACCCCTGCATTTGAGAATAGTGGAAGTTAAATTATTCAATGCGATTATTATATAAACTCTATTATGTTTCCTTAAAAAAATAATGGTAAGAAGTAAAATTAACTCTAATTTCAGAAAATGCCATTTTTTAAAAAAATTATGAAAATAAGTCAAATTTTTGAATATTTATAAGAATGGGTCGATTTTGATAAAACACTTCCAGCATTTTCAAAATTTCAGTCTATTTCCGTACTTTAAAAAAGTTGACATGTTTTGGTATTTCGGCCTTAAAATTATTTTCTACACAAATTAATATTGAAATCGGCCTCGTCATAAAATTTTAATTAATCTATTTTATTTGTTTCTACTTTTTAAAACTATATAAATTTCCAAATTATATAAATTTAAAAAAATAATTTTAATTCATATTCTTTTAAATATATTATTTATACTAAATCTTCTATGATTGAACGAAAATATTTTATATTAAAAGTATATTTATGAAAATATTTTTAACAAATAATTATCAATGGAGTGACAATATGTTTTATATAAATTTGTTGCTATTGTGTTCAATTATTTGTTAATGTTTTTCAATTATTTTATTTTAGTGCTTTCACAATTGGGCTGGTATCGAGTTGGCTCGTGATCAACCATTTTATATATAATATAGATAAAACTATACGGCAAAGTTTGTTTGGATCTTACTTTATGAAATATTTTCACTTGAGAAATAATGTTGAATTAATTTTATGGACAATAGACAAGAATAGTCACCCAACTATTCAATCTATTATATTTTGGCCATCAAACTATTAATTTTTTTCGTTTCAGTCACTCTTCTGTCAGTTACCTAACAGAACTCTGACGCAGGCTTTGCTTTGTTGACCCAATAACAAATTTAGTTCTCTAATATTTACACATTCTATCAATTTGATCCTAAATATAAAAAATTTAACAAATTTAGCCCTCAATATTGACAAGATTTATCATTTTGGTCCTATTTATAAAAATTTTAAAAATATCTTAAATTTTTAAAAAGTAAATATATATGTTAAAATAATTTTTTTTAAAAGTAAATATAAAAATATTTTAAAGGATTTTGTACTTAAAATGACTCTCAACAATATCTTCTACTTTATTATTTTCTTTCGTTCAATTGACAAAGTTAGAAATATCAAATGTCATTACCTTGACTTACAATCTCTCCACTACTTTAGCTAGAAATAATAAAGACACAAGAACACTAAAGCTTGGAGCTGATATTATCTTTGCAATAAAGAGCAAGGCCGTTGGAGTTCGTGTCGTGAACCCAATAATTTTTTGGGTTTATAAATTTATTAATTTTGAGCTTTTTTTGGGAGGGTTTATTTTAAACTAGATTGACAAATTTTGTAAACATTGAGAGCTAAAATTGTTGATTTTTTTAGATTTATGATCAAGTTGATAAAATTATCTAAACATTAAAGGTATAAATTTATTATTATGCCAATAAAAAAAGCTCACTTTAGACTTTTATTACTAAGTTAAAGGCAAGAGTGACAAAAATATTTAATTTCAAAAAGTTGAACGACTAAATTGAAAAATGAATAATTAAGTGAATAAAATAGAACAAACCAAATAGTTGGATGACTATTCTTGTATTTTACCCTAATTTTATATCAAGAACTATGAGAAATTTTATTAAAATTTTTAACATGTAATTTTATAGAAGGAAAGCATTTAATAAATATATATTTAAGAATATTTTGTTTACTCGTGGAAAAGAAAAATATTTGAGTTATAAGTTTTTTTATTAAAAATAAAAATAAGGTGAGCCTCGTGTATTGATCTGAATAGGCGAATTCAAGGGGCTTGCAGGGTCAGTCCCCTAAAATAAAAAATTGTTGTTTTGACTCTTTAAAAAATTTTAAAATTTTAAATTAGTAAAGATAAAATTATACTTTGGCCCTCTAAAATTATGAAAATTTAATTTAATTCCTAAAAGATTTTTTGACTTCACCCCTATTGATCTGATGATCAGGGTGTTCTTCACCTCAAGTGTGACTTGAATTCGAGTCACACTAATCGCATTGTTGTTAGAGCTTTATCCTCCCCTATAATTAAAAATATATATATTTTATAAAACAATACATTAATTTTACTTAATTCACATTTTTATGTATCAAACATTAATTTATGTTAATATTGAAGTTTTTATGTTATTAATTTTTTTTTAAAAGAGAGAGACGTAACTGTTTTAAAAAAGCTTAGTAATCTTCATTCATGTTGCAAGCTGTTTTAGAGAAAGGGTGGTTGATGTGACTTGTCCGCATTGCCAGACTTTTTCCTTTGATTGTACTACTTCAAGTAGCATTCAATATCAACATAAGGTGTTTTGGCCAAAACTAAGCGTAGATCTCGGTTTAAAAGAAAATATAGGTTTTTTTCTTGAAAAATAATAAAGAGAGAACGTATAAATGTGTTTTGTAGGATATTTTTTCAAGTGAAGCCAAAAATGCACCCTGTAGGATGCACTTTCAAGTGACGTGGAAAAGAAAGGGTGAAAATGCGTTTTATAAGGTCACAGTGCAGGTTGTAAGGAGTATATTATCCGTTATTAACAATCATACGTTAAAATTCAATATTGCTTGTGGATTACCCACTAGTGTAACTTGATAGCATGCCCACATAAGCGTTTCCAACATAGAATTTTGGTGTTCCGAAGTTGAAATCAAAGGCACTCACATGATGTCGGGTCGAGGTCTTCAAGTTTGGGTTACCAACTAACCTCGACTATATGCCAAAGTGGTAATCGATGGCTGAAATGGATGAATGTCTTCCCATTGATGATTCTGGTATTTCTCGATACGAGATTTGTAATAACGTTGTGAATTCACCATACAGCCATGTGGTTAAACTTTCTACTTCCTATTCCAGAAACAAATTTATTTGAACTGTTGTTAAACTCGAACCACCTTTAACAACGTCGACAACTTGGGTATATAACTCTAGTATAACATTTCCACTAGAGCAATGCGTATCAAGCATTGCTTTGACTTCCATGTCGTCTTTGAGCTCAAATGTATCATATCTAACAAGGTTCATTGACGTTAGATATCTATATTTCAAACTCGAAATTCTCATTCAACTTGAAGTGAATAATTTCCTTCTAATTCTTGACCGAAGCTCATTCAATTTCATGCACTGATTGAAAGCAAATTCTGTAAATTGGGTTGATATAAAAACGACCCTAATGTCAATTTCACGAATTTGACTGTAGTAATAAATAACGGCTCTAATTGGTCTACTCATCTTCGCCAAAAAATCTGGTTTCACATGTTTAAAACAAAAACATTATACACAAAAATAAGTACTCATTAACCAAATTTAAACAATGACACTTACTTAAACTAATTTACTTTGTTGGATTAATTTTTGAACTTCGGATTTTTAACATCAACAATCTTTCCCTTATGCAAATCTTCTGCTTGAAATTTAACTATGAAAACCTCTTCACATCAATATTCATTTTATAGGAAACTCTACTATCAAATATGAAACATAATTTCAAATTGCTGGAAAAGATTGGACATGACAAGTATAAAAAAAAAAAAAAACACTTCTAACAACAAGTGATTTTTTGAAAATTTTCTGAAGATTCCTATTGTGCCACAGAAAGATGGGATGTAAATTTTATCTTGAGATTCTCGGGTTTCAGAAACTTATCCCGAGATTCTTGGGTTTTTCAAAATTAAAATTGGCAAGGGCAAGGCAAAAACACGCCTTATAAGGTGTGTTTTCACCCTCTCTCCTCCACATCACCTGAAAGTGCGTCCTACAAGGTACGTTTTTGACTTCTCTCTTCAAAATCAACTTATTTTCCTAATTTTCAAGAAAAGTGACCTAAATCCCTAATTTTTCTTTTAAATACCTAATTTTGTCAAATTTTCACTTGAATGTAGTAAAAATTTTAATTTATTATCAAAATATGTATTCTAAAAGATATTTATAAAAAAAATACAATTCAATACTTAAAAGAAAAGTATTGCAAAATACAAAACATAGGATCTCGATATTATTGAGTATTATGGCTAGTTTGACATTACTATTGTGATTGAAAAGTGCATTTGAAAAGTTCAATTAAAAAAAAAAAACTTTTGGAAAGTGTTATGGGAGAGGGATGTGGAAATGTGTAGTTTGTAATTTAAGGTATTTGACATTGCCGTAAAAATTTGCGATAGAAAGTTAAAATGTTCATTTTAGACGTGATATTGAGAATTTAAAAAATTAATTTAAACCATACTTAAATAATTTAATATAATTATACATAAAATATACATTTTAAATACTTTCCAATAATTAATAAGCTATTTGTAAATTTAATTATATATGAAAATATTAAAATTTTAAATATGATAATAAATCATATTTAAACAAATTAATATAATAATATTTATAAATAATATTTAAATTAATCATAATTTTTAAGTACATTTTAAATAGTTAATACAAATAAAGATATTTTGATTATTTACACTTCAAAACGCAAAAGTCAAAAGTCAAAAACACAAACTCTAACTTTTGTATTTGTGTGAAAAAGTACTTTTCTACTTAACTTTTAACTTGGAAACCAGTATTTAACATGATTTATAGACTCTAACTTTTGTATTTGGGTGAAAAAGTACTTTTTCCACTAAACTTTCAAGTTGGAAGCCAGTATTTAGCATGATTTATAGACTCTAACTTTTGTATTTGGGTGAAAAAGTGCTTTTCCACTAAACTTTCAACTCGGAAGCCAGTATTTGGCATGCCTTATGGGTTTGAAAAAACACTTTTCCACCCCTAAAAGCATTTTCGAATGACAAATAAGTTAAAAAATGTCATAAATCTAAAATTTAAAATTTAGTTTATATATATATTTAGGAATTTAACCCTACACTTTTTAAATTTTAAAATTCAAGTTCTTAATTTTATTTGATTAAATTTTAGTTCATTATAACATTAATTTTTAATTATACAGCTACCAAGTGAGTTTACTTTTACAAGATATTACCCTAACAAATTTAACAAAAAAATTACAATGTTAATAATTGGACCTAAATTTTAAAATCTAATAAGTAAAAAGACTAAATTCTTAAAAATAAAAATATGAGAATTAAATTTTAAATAAAAAAAGATGACATATTTTAACTGAAAAATATTATTTCCAAATTTTCTTTGAGAATTTAAAAAATAAATCTAAATAAAAGGAATAAAATTATTCTATATTACTTGTTGAGACCGATGGCTATACAGTATAAACTTCACGAATAAAGGTAATTTTTTTAAATTATAAGAAAATGATAAAATTCTAACCACAATATAATTAATACTGACTCAAACTCAAATCGTACTTAAAGCGATCAACATCTTAATCATCGTACTAATACACTCTAAATTTTGGCACACTATTAGAGGCCTGAACTAAACATCCTTACATTTATTTTCTTTCTTTTCAAAAGGGAGTGTAAATTTTTTAATATAAATATTATCACACGTGACTCATTAAATATTATCATTCAAATTATACTCGGCATAATAGAATTTTTTTAATACATAAAAAATTTTTGAAAAAATGTTTGACTTTAGAATTAAAAATTATGACTGTTTTAAAAATTTTTTTATAAATAAATTATAAATAAGGCTGGCTTGTTTGACAGAATGCCACTTGCCCCACTTTACAGCCCACACATCCGTGTCGTGCACTTAATTATTTAAAAAATTCCAATAAATTATTTAAATATATTATTTTTTAACAATGTAATTAGAACTGTTTATAGATCAAGTTGGATATGTATTAAATTTAGGTTCGGGCTTGACTTAAAAATGTATCTAAAATTTTGATTAAACCTAGTTTAGATAAAAAAATACTATATTCGAATTTGATCTATCCTATTCATATTAAATTTTTTTAAAATAAAAATAAAATTAAAAAATATAATACATCAAATATGTTAAAATTATTAAAATAAATATTTTCTTAACAATTTGAAAATACATTAAAAAATTTTATACTTAAATAGCACTAAGATAATTACAACTTAGCAAGCAAATGTCTATATAATAATAGCAAAATTAACAATAAAATAAGAAGTATACAATATTAAAAAACAATAACAAAATAGTAACAATATAATAGCAAAATCACAACAATCAGCATAAGAAAAAAAATTTAGGCAGATTTGGGATGAGTCAAGCCTGGTTGAAAAAATTTTATCCGAGACCTAACTCGTTTAGAAAACGTATATTATTTTTTATCCAAACCTATTTTTCAGACTTATATTTTTACTCAAATTCCCTCACTTTTCGGACAGGCCTTCGAACTTAAACAGATGACTCAACCCATAATCAGACCTAATATAGATCATCTTATTATTTAATTTTTAATGATTTAATAAAAAATGATAAATAAATTTCCAAAAATCATTGCAATGAAAACTATATATAAATAGAAACGAAAAAGTAAATAAATTTTCTACAAAAGTTTGATAGAATTTAGTTTCTTACATTACAATTTACATCTATTGTTTTAGGTTTAGAAATGTCCTCATAATCAACGCACATCAGCCGGTTAATTTTATTGACGTAGAAAATACATGTCCAACCCAATTTAAACGGTGACGTATTATCGAAATTAATCAGAACCGAAAAGCGAAAATAGGGAAAACCGGTTAAAAATAATTAGAATAGGAAAGTGAATTAATGGCTCGAATTAATCTAGCACCAACCTAACTGATAAATAATTTTAAAAGTGATTTTTTTTGTAAAATAAATTATATTATAATGATATTTTTGTTTTTTATATTTTATATAAAATTAATAAAAATTCACCGTAATATAATTTAAATGTAAAATATTATAAACTTTAGACTTTAAACGTTATTATTTCAATCAAATTTTTATTTAAAATTTATATAAAATTTCAATAAATAATATTTTTACATATTCTTTTTTATTTATATTATAAATATGTCATATAACAACGAGAAATTATTTTATGGATCATTTTCATTATATCATCTATGGTCTTTTTCTAATTATTTAATGATATTTCAACAATTTTTTTCTATGTCATTGACATATAATATTGGTATTTTTTTTTTATCTTGAACCCCAAACCCTAAACCCAAATTTAGGGTTCAAGGTAAGGGTAAAGCCAGAACAAATTTTTAAAAGGCGAATGAAATTTTAATACTTTATAGTGTATATCTTTATAATTGTAAAGGATTAAATCAATTTTTTATAATTTTAGGGAGGCCGAAGTGCAATTTTACCTTTACTAAATTAAAAATTTTTAAAAATCAAAAAGTCTAAATAAAAATTTTACATTTTAAAGGGGCTAGGGCCCTGCCAGCCCCCTAAATCTGCCTCTAATTCAAGGTTTGATATTCAAAATTCGGGATAAAAAAATATTTAAATTATGTATTAATAACATAAAAATAATTACTGAAATATTATTAAATAATTAAAAAACAACCATAAATATTATGTGCATAAAAACAACAATAAAAATAAACTTACCTGAAATTTGTTTGAATTGGACTCATAGCCAACTTAAAAAGTTTACGCAGAACCCATTGCGTTATTGTTGCCTTACTTTTATTTTCCATGTTTTCTCACAGGGAAACTATTAAAATTAAATTATGACGTAGCTTCTACGTGAATAAAAAAATAAAATATATTTATTAAAATTTGATTAAAAACTAGATGATATTTTCATTAAAATAGTAAAATTAAAACTTTAAGGGTAGTAATGTAAGTTTATTTGTTCGATGATGTCTTTGTGTAACACCCCGAAAATTTCTACAGTAAGATAGTATTCTTGATATAGTAAAATAAGGAAATAAAGTGACAAGGAGAGGAAAATTGAGTTATGTCATTGGGAAGTATATTATGACATATCAATTCAAGAAAGGACTAAATTGTAAAAGTGAGAAAAAGTTTTGTTGCCCAAGAGTAAATACTCAAAATTTAAGGGGTTAAAAAGTGAATATGAAAAGTTAAAGGACCAATAGTGAAAATATTTTATGGGTAGAATAATCTAGAAACTAAGAAAAATTGATGAATTAGGACTAAATTGAATAGGTGAAGAATTATGAGGGACTAAATTACAATTTTACCAAATTAAGTGATGACTCAAGGATGGAATTTTAAAAGATCATGAAGGGTAAAATGGTCAATTGGAAGAGAGAGAAATCTAGAAAGCAATGATGATGTTGGTGATATTTATAATTATTTAATTAGATAATTATTATTTATATAATATTTTAATAAGATATTTTATTATTTTATTATTTTATTAAGTGTATATATATGTGTGTGTGGAAAGAAAAAAAGGAGAAGAAAGAGAGAACATACCATCCACCTTCCATGCACCTAACGTATGGAGAGAAAAAGAAAGAAAGAAACTTTCATTTCTTTACAATTTGGCCCTTCCACCAAAAATTCACCATTTTCACCTAGAAATCAAAAGAATTTCCACAACTACCAAAGAAGAAAAATGTTAAGGAGACTATGGAGAGTTAGAATATCAAGTTGGATTCAAGAAATAGAAGCTGGAGGAGAGAGAAAATCAAGTTAAAGATTGAAATCAATGGGACAAGGTAAGTACATCAAAATTTCAATATGTTTTTAAGATTAATATTATTGAAAAAGCATGGAAATGATGTTAATGTAGAGTTTTCTTATATATAGTTCTATGTTCTTGATATATTAGTGAAGAGAAAATAAGAGAAAGTGATGGGAAATGGTGTAGAGAAAGGAAATAAGGGTGTTATAAACTTAATAATTAATATCTTGCTAAAACAGTTTTGGACAGCAACAGTAGGTAAACTTTGAAAAATCACCAAAAATGGTAGAAATTGAATTAGAAGTTGAGTGAGATATGGAATTAAAGCTTAATGAGTCTATTTTCGTATAAAAGAAACAGAATAAGTAAATTAATTCTGTACTATGAGATATTTAGATTTTTGTGAGACTGGTTCAGAATGATTTCGGGATCCTCTGTTCTAACTTGGAAAAATCATTAAAAATTGTATAAAAATAATTATGGGACATAATTTATATTTTTAGATTCTTCAATGAGTCTAGTTTTATAAGAAATAAACGTGAATATCATTTGAATTCTGTACAAAGAGATAATTAAATTTTACCGAAGAATGGTCAGAACTATCAAACAGCAAAATAGGGAAGAGTTTAATGAATAAACTGTACTAATTGGCTAAACCAAAAATTCTGAAAATTTTATGGTAAGAAGATATGTGAGTCTAGTTTCAGAGAAAATTATCGGATCTTAATTTGGAGTTCTGTAGCTCAAGATATAAATAATTTAGTGACTATAACTCAATTGGCCAGTCTTGAATATACATGGTGAAATTATTGATAATGTTACTTATAGAATGTTATATAAATTAAGGATGTGGAATGGAGAGGAGGAGGAGGAAAATATGTATAAATATTCGGCTAGCATGACTAATTTGCATGTTTTAGGCTCAGGGACTAAATTGAATAAAAGTATAACTTTATGGGCAATTTTATAAAAATGTTAGAAATGGCCAATTTGCATGAAATAGATTATTTTATTATTTAAAATTTCAAATTGAATGTAATTATTAATTTAGTTCAAGATTGGGGAAAAACATGTTTTAAGGATTAAATTGAAAAGTGTTGAAATTATGGAAAATTCTGATATTTTATAGAATTCACGGGTTGTTATCAATTTGTATGAGAATGACGGCTGGAAATAAGGATTAAATTGCAAGAAATTTATTTATATGAGCCTAAGGATGAAATTGTCATTAATTAAAAGTTTAGGGGCAAAATGGTAATTTTGTTTAAGAGCATTAATTGAATGTATTAGAACATGGAATAAATGAAAATGATGATCAAATTAATTTACAAAGATCCGGATGACTCAAATACGAGACTTGAACGTGGAAAAGAAATGATATTAATTATGATGTGTAAGTATGTCATTATCTTTGACACGTTGATACAAGAAAATTAAGTATGTTCAGACGAATAATAAATCCAAGTAAAACATGTCGAGAAAAAAATAAATACATTTGAGGGACAATATGTTTAATTTTAATTGGTTTCAAATATAAATGTTAGATGAAATAAAATATTTGATAAATAAATCAGTAACTCCGGTAATGCTCCGTAACTCTATTCCGGTGACGGATTGGGGTTAGGGGCGTTACATTTAGTGGTATCAGAGCTTTGGTTTAGTCGGTTCTCGGACTGAATATAGTATACGTGAAGTCTAGAAATATATGCCATTATATAACCTGTGATAATGCGATATCTTCCAACTCTGATAAAAAAAAAATTATGATGCGAGTGTTGCTATGGAATTTAATGATAATTGAAATGGTTGTTAAATAAATTTTAGTATTGGATAATGATTAAATTGTTAAGCTGAATGAGAATTTAGGATTTAAAGTGAAGTTGAATTGAATGAGAAATATTTGTTAGTATTGAATTGTATTTTGATTAGTAAATGGAAAGTGTATTTGATCTTAAAAGTGGATTTTTTTTTAAATGAAAGTGAAATTGGATTGTGGAATTGAATTACAAGTGAAAAGTGTAAAAGTGATATGCGTGCATGAAATAATTTGTCTAAGTAGAGATTAGAACTATTAGGATATTAGTGGCATGCCATTAAAGGACCTTAGTATGCTCTCTGATTATTAGCACATCGGTGCTTTCTGATTATTAGCACTTCGGTGCTCTCTGATTATTAGCACATCAGTGCTCTCTGATTATTAGCACTTCGGTGCTCTCTGATTATTAGCACTTCGGTGCTCTCTGATTATTAGCACATCAGTGCTCTCTGATTATTAGCACATCAGTGCTCTCTGATTATTAGCACTTCGGTGCTCTCTGATTATTAGCATTTCGGTGCTCTCTGACTATTAGCACGTTAGTGCTCTCCGATTACTCTCCGATTATTAGCACATTAGTGCTCTCTGTTTAATAGTGCATAATAATGCACCTCTGTATCAGTCTCGTATATCCTAAGTATTATATCTAGTATATTGGGCCTCTGCTAAAAAAAAAAAAAAAAAGTTATTCATGAGTAATTGATTTATTCAGGTGTGAATTTACTTGAATTTCTTCTGAATTAGTTCCTTTAGTGAACCGAATAATGTGATATTATTGATGACTTTGGTGGTCAGTAGAGTAGTAATGAAATCGTAAAAATATCTGAAAGCGGTTATTATAATTGGATATGAAACAACAAATTTTCTGGGTATTCTTTATGGATATTCTATATGTTCTTTTATCTTTAAATGTATATGCAACTCTTCAGATGTGATTCTTATCATATAGAAAGTCTGGTTAATCATAACGTTAAACGGAAGTATTGTTAGTCTGGTTAATTCATGATTGGTATTACTCTATTTTCTTTGGTTTTCTAATTTGTTCTGTCAAAAAGAAAACTTGATGGTCAGACTCATATGAAGCTATTTTCTACTTCTATTGGTCGATGTTCTGAATTATATATGTGTAAGTTACACTGTCTCTATTATGATTGTTATATTGTGAATGTGCAATATCACTCTTCTGGACTTTCTCTGGGATTTCATTAATTTTTTTCAACATGGATTGTCTTCTCAAAAATTCAGTATAACTTTGTAAGTTGGATTTTGTTATCTCGATTTTCTTGTTATTTTATGGTCTGGCTGGAAAAGATATCTATTGGTCAGTGGTAATCATACTTATTATTGTTATGAATTTTGACTTTATCATGAGAATTATTTGATAGTATGGATCACCAATTATAGAAGTTGTATTCTTGCATGGGTTGATATTGGAACTATTCTCGATTTTTCTCTTCTATTTGAAAATATGATTGAAGCATTAGTTCTGGCTTAGTCTGAATCGGGTAAAAATAAATAAATAAATAAATAAATAATTATTACTATTATAGTGGTATATTATTAAATGGATTAGACTGTATTTTAATGAAGATTAATTTTTAGCTAAACCTAAAACTAAGTTGATATTTCTACAATAGATTTGTGAAGCCAGAAAAGAGGCAATGAGTTGTAAGCTAAACGGGTACAGAGTGAAATAGTTACTGATTCATGCTATCGGATTTGAATATGATGATTGCTTGTTATTTCAGGATAGAACTTGTGTACTAAAGAATTTCAAAGCTTGTACAAAAAAAAAATTATACGGGACTCACAATGGTAATATATCTGTTATTTGAGAAAATATGATATTGAAAATATATGTGGGAAATCAGAAGGAAATGTGATGTTTTTGAAATCATGTTAGCAGGTTAAAGTTGAATATCCGGTATTGATACTCATAGAACTACTACAACTAGTGATAATACTGGAACGAAAATGAGATAAGTTATGAAATTGACAAGCTATATGAAGTGTCAGTTTTTGATATGTTTGATAAAGATCTATAGTGTATGGTTCACTTCCTGATTTTGGGATAAATTGTAAGAATGGTATATGAGTGGTAGTTTATCAGTTTATAAAGTTAGCTCATTCTATAGTGGTCAGAACTAATTAGTTACTTCAAAAATTCACTGAGGTGTACATTTGGGAAATTGTAAGACTATATGATATTCTAGTATTGATAATTGCTGATCGAGATTGCGGTTCACTTTGAGGTTTTGAAGACAATTGTAGGAATTATTGTTGACTGTTTGAAGAAGTCTGTGCATTTTATCTCAATACGTATAAGTTTCTTTCTTGATAAACTAGTGAGATATGTATTTATGATATTACTAGTCTACACAGAGTGCCAGTCTTCACTGATTTGGATGATGATTCGAAGTTATATAGTGATTCTGAAGAAATTACAGTAAACTTTAGGTATAAGCTTGTGTATGATGGTAGTCATAAGATAAGTATTAAGATGGTATTGTATGAAGTATGGTATTAAGTTTTGAAAAGAGTTCTGATATGAGTTATCATTGAATTTTAGGGACTACGATTTAAAAGGTAGAAGAAAGATTTGATTAAATAACTTGTATCAGGAGAGAAATTTCGAGGACGAAATTTCTTTTAAGGGGGAGAGAAATGTAACACCCCGAAAATTTCTACAGTAAGATAGTATTCTTGATATAGTAAAATAAGGAAATAAAGTGACAAGGAGAGGAAAATTGAGTTATGTCATTGGGAAGTATATTATGACATATCAATTCAAGAAAGGACTAAATTGTAAAAGTGAGAAAAAGTTTTGTTGCCCAAGAGTAAATACTCAAAATTTAAGGGGTTAAAAAGTGAATATGAAAAGTTAAAGGACCAATAGTGAAAATATTTTATGGGTAGAATAATCTAGAAACTAAGAAAAATTGATGAATTAGGACTAAATTGAATAGGTGAAGAATTATGAGGGACTAAATTACAATTTTACCAAATTAAGTGATGACTCAAGGATGGAATTTTAAAAGATCATGAAGGGTAAAATGGTCAATTGGAAGAGAGAGAAATCTAGAAAGCAATGATGATGTTGGTGATATTTATAATTATTTAATTAGATAATTATTATTTATATAATATTTTAATAAGATATTTTATTATTTTATTATTTTATTAAGTGTATATATATGTGTGTGTGGAAAGAAAAAAAGGAGAAGAAAGAGAGAACATACCATCCACCTTCCATGCACCTAACGTATGGAGAGAAAAAGAAAGAAAGAAACTTTCATTTCTTTACAATTTGGCCCTTCCACCAAAAATTCACCATTTTCACCTAGAAATCAAAAGAATTTCCACAACTACCAAAGAAGAAAAATGTTAAGGAGACTATGGAGAGTTAGAATATCAAGTTGGATTCAAGAAATAGAAGCTGGAGGAGAGAGAAAATCAAGTTAAAGATTGAAATCAATGGGACAAGGTAAGTACATCAAAATTTCAATATGTTTTTAAGATTAATATTATTGAAAAAGCATGGAAATGATGTTAATGTAGAGTTTTCTTATATATAGTTCTATGTTCTTGATATATTAGTGAAGAGAAAATAAGAGAAAGTGATGGGAAATGGTGTAGAGAAAGGAAATAAGGGTGTTATAAACTTAATAATTAATATCTTGCTAAAACAGTTTTGGACAGCAACAGTAGGTAAACTTTGAAAAATCACCAAAAATGGTAGAAATTGAATTAGAAGTTGAGTGAGATATGGAATTAAAGCTTAATGAGTCTATTTTCGTATAAAAGAAACAGAATAAGTAAATTAATTCTGTACTATGAGATATTTAGATTTTTGTGAGACTGGTTCAGAATGATTTCGGGATCCTCTGTTCTAACTTGGAAAAATCATTAAAAATTGTATAAAAATAATTATGGGACATAATTTATATTTTTAGATTCTTCAATGAGTCTAGTTTTATAAGAAACAAACGTGAATATCATTTGAATTCTGTACAAAGAGATAATTAAATTTTACCGAAGAATGGTCAGAACTATCAAACAGCAAAATAGGGAAGAGTTTAATGAATAAACTGTACTAATTGGCTAAACCAAAAATTCTGAAAATTTTATGGTAAGAAGATATGTGAGTCTAGTTTCAGAGAAAATTATCGGATCTTAATTTTGAGTTCTGTAGCTCAAGATATAAATAATTTAGTGACTATAACTCAATTGGCCAGTCTTGAATATACATGGTGAAATTATTGATAATGTTACTTATAGAATGTTATATAAATTAAGGATGTGGAATGGAGAGGAGGAGGAGGAAAATATGTATAAATATTCGGCTAGCATGACTAATTTGCATGTTTTAGGCTCAGGGACTAAATTGAATAAAAGTATAACTTTATGGGCAATTTTATAAAAATGTTAGAAATGGCCAATTTGCATGAAATAGATTATTTTATTATTTAAAATTTCAAATTGAATGTAATTATTAATTTAGTTCAAGATTGGGGAAAAACATGTTTTAAGGATTAAATTGAAAAGTGTTGAAATTATGGAAAATTCTGATATTTTATAGAATTCACGGGTTGTTATCAATTTGTATGAGAATGACGGCTGGAAATAAGGATTAAATTGCAAGAAATTTATTTATATGAGCCTAAGGATGAAATTGTCATTAATTAAAAGTTTAGGGGCAAAATGGTAATTTTGTTTAAGAGCATTAATTGAATGTATTAGAACATGGAATAAATGAAAATGATGATCAAATTAATTTACAAAGATCCGGATGACTCAAATACGAGACTTGAACGTGGAAAAGAAATGATATTAATTATGATGTGTAAGTATGTCATTATCTTTGACACGTTGATACAAGAAAATTAAGTATGTTCAGACGAATAATAAATCCAAGTAAAACATGTCGAGAAAAAAATAAATACATTTGAGGGACAATATGTTTAATTTTAATTGGTTTCAAATATAAACGTTAGATGAAATAAAATATTTGATAAATAAATCAGTAACTCCGGTAATGCTCCGTAACTCTATTCCGGTGACGGATTGGGGTTAGGGGCGTTACACTTTGAGCCTATTTATTTTATATAAAAATATAAGAAGATAAAATACATCATTGATAATATTTGTTACTTTTTAAAAACTAGTCTTTTTAGTCATTTTTCAAATGATTTAGTGTTTGATTGATTTGTGATACCAACTCAAGGCTCAAGCAATCAGCTAAACATAATGTAGATAGATGAGCTAATGCAATGTAATGTGTTTAGGCCAATTATTTTATACATTGATAGTGTAATTAAAGAATCATACAAGCGAGATTAAGAATCTGCCAAGCACCTTTAAATCAGATGAGTTATTTTAACATAGTTTACTTTTAGAAGTGTTGGTGTGCAGTTTCGTATAAAAAGGCTTTTTTAAGGGAATTTGGTTAAAAAAATATCAAATTTTCAAGTAATTTGAGATTCTAAAATTATAATTTCCCATTTAAATTTAAAATATTACATCTAGACAATAATTTTACGTTCTCAATAGTGTTAAAATTTTAAAATTTCAAAGGTAATCTCAATACCACATTTTTGTAATATAATGTAAGATTGTCGTGAAAATTCAAGGGGTTTAGAAATTTTTATCCAAAATTTAGTAATCTGTTTATAGGTTCTGATGATATCTGCTCTTTTTGATATAATATCTAGAATTACCCATAGCTCTTCCCCGCCTCTTAAATAGGAGGATGATGCGCTTCAGTGTACTCAAACCGACATCTTCTTGCACTGACAACAATGTCCATACCAATTGAGTTAAAACTCGATTAGTAACCCTTCAACTAAATGATTAACACTTTAAACTAACTAATAGTATAAAAATAGAGAAATTAAATCCAAAATTTAACCAAAAACCAGAATAGAGCTATGTGTAAATTGTAATGCAAGCAAGCGAGAAGTTGGAGAAAGACAGCAAAGACATATAGAGACAGTTGGATTCTTGAAATAGCGAATGCGTAATTCAATCCGCCCAGTAGTTTTACTACCGCTGCCTGCATTTCAATTGGTTTGGTCATTGGATTGGTGGTACTACCTAACTTTGTCAAATGCGTGAATATAGGGAAGCTTTACTTTTCTCAGATCTACAATTACCATAATCTCCAATCTCCCAATTCTTTAAAATTCATCTACAATGTGTTTTTTTAAGGCAAAAGGGTCCATTTCTTTTAGTTTTTATTTAGTTTGAAATTAATTTTTTTGGTATAATAACTTATTTAACCCTCCAACTTTATAAACAAATTGTTTTAGTTCTCTATTTAAATTTCTCATTTTTTTTAGCTCTTTAAAGTTTATATTTTTTGTTAAACTATTCTAAAATAAATAGAAAAGTTAACATGATTTAACTTTACTGAAGTTGCATATACATAAATCTGTGTGGATGACACGTCAATATTTACTTAATATTTTAAAATTTTAAAATTCAAAAAATTATAAAAAACATTTTTAATATTTTTTAAAATTTAAAAAATTAATTAAATGTTGACTACTGTGACAATCACATGTATGTCAAACTAATAAAAGTTAACAAAAGGTCACTCTTTTTCTATCAATTTTAGGGTGATTCGATAAAAATATAAATTTAAAGATTAAAATTTAAGAGTAAGAAGAAAAAAAAAGTCATTATCCTCTTTTTTTTTTTTTTTTTTTTTTTTTTTTTTTTTTTAAGACCCTGCCTTAGTGTAATTTATGTTTTAACCTTAAATATTGTCCTTCTTTTCATGCCCGCCTTTGCCTAAAAAGCAAGCCCATTAGCAGCATACCACACTCCATTAATAATCCCAATGCTTGGTCCCTTTAACTTACATGAATCAATCGACTTAGCTGTGAGAAGTTTCTTGAAAAGAGCTTCTTGCTTTTTACATTAGGGCTAAATGTATATATCTTTTAGCCTTAAACCCTCCTTTTCCAAACATAATTCCTACTTCACTGAAGTGGGTTTTTTGAGAAACTAAAACCCAATTACCAGAATCAAAGATTCCTATTAGTTTCTTGCTGAGTTCCAGATTAAGCTATCTTTTTTTTTTTTTGGTTCATTTTGAGAGTTTGGGGAGGCAGGATGATTCAGTTGTTGTTTTTGGTCCTTTTTGCGGAGGGTGCAATGGCGTTCCTTCTATTGGTAAAGATTGGGCCTTTGAGAGAGCTTGTGATAAAGAGCATAGATCAATTAAAGATGGGGAAAGGTCCAGCTACTGTGAAAACTATTGCAGGTACCATGTCTGTGATTCTTTTATCCAGTCTCATGAGCATTGTTAAGATCCAGAACAAGGGTGCAAAGCTTGGAACCATGTCACCTATGGATCAGGTTCTTTGGAGGACACACTTGCTTGAAGCTTCACTTATCGGTATCATCCTGCTCTTCATTTTTTCATGCCTCTTCTGGTTCATGCACATGTTAGTAACTTAGTAGTTTATGCACTGACTGTTGAATTATTTGCCTTTATTTGACCTCTACTAAATACAATGTTGTTGCGTACCTTTGATTTTAAGTTTGTGCTTCATCAGTTAAGCTTATGTTTTCTACGAATTTCCTAAGTTTTAGATTGTAAATAGGTTCCGATCAGGCTCGACTCCAGATTTAGCCAGACCGCAATGTGGCTATTCGATACCTAATACCGGAGGGTCTCTGACCAAAAAAAGATTGGCCTAACTCAAAATGTTGTAGTTAGTAGAAACTTTATCTAGGCAATTGACAAAACTGAAAACTGAACTCCTAAAATCTAATGAACCCCAGAAAGGACTGTGGAAATCCTCAAAATGTCGATGTTGAAACTTAGAGAGAAAACTTTGCAGCCAAAGACAGTTGCAGGGCATATAAGCGAGACTGACCACCGTTGAATAGTTTGAGTTGTCTCTCTGCATTGGGAAAAACATTTTTAATCATGAAATCCGGTGTACATAAGCTGTAAACTAATTAGATTTAACAATTATAGACTCATTATGTTGATTTCTTCAGTTCGGAGTGATTTAATCTTTTAATGTGATTTTTGTAAGTGGCACTAAAAGAAGAGTTAGTACTTAGTAGTCTTGAACTCAATTCTGTATGTCAGCTTAGATAATCACTGGTACATGATGCATCATATGCTGTTCAAGCAGTAACGTATAGCCTTTTGAAGTCTGTGATAGAAAATGGTCTATTTGCTTGATAAGTCATTAGGGCATTTTGGTTAATGAAACTGAACCTATATTAATAGTTGGAGATGTGGATTTGAACTCAAGACCTTTTGGAGGTTAGTTGTGGCTAGCTTCATGCCGCTACCTTGGCCTCCTCTGTTCTTATATTTTGTATCTTGGACTTGCAAATATTTGGTTATTTCTGTCTTATGTAGTTTGTTCTTCTCTTACTCCCTTGTGCCCATGAACCCACATATGCACCAATGAAGTATCATTTCTGTTTGTTCCCATACCAAGAATCTCTTGCTGGATCTTTTAACCAGTTTACTGTTGTCTAGATTTAATTGAGTCATCAGGAATTTGAGAAATTCATGGAGTGATAATTGTTGGCTTTCCAGTGGAAAATTGGAGTATCCAAAATTCTACAATTATGAACTTAACACTATTATCTGTAGGTACATTATACAAATAACACAAGACACATAATCTAGCACTGCTGCTTTTGTGGAGCATATAGAATTTGAAGCAGTTGGGTTAAAAAAGCTTATGCCTGTAACGTAGCTAACAGGACTTTTCTCACTATGAGCTCTACCAGGTCTTGTAACTAGTATGCTTGACCATCATGAACCCTTTTGTGACTAATTGTTAATTCCTGATTAACTATGTAAAGGTTATACATACAGTGGATATCAAATTAAAGTTCGGCTGTCTCATAATGAAACCCTTGCTTGAAATTAAACTGTTTTAAGCTTTATTACCATGCAATGCAAGTAGAGTTCAAGGTGTTTGCAAGAGTTTTCTCAAAATTAACTCAATTGTTTTTGGTTGAAAAAATAGATGACTTTTCTCTTGATATATCAGAACGGCATGTGACATCCATTAATACGAGACCAAGATGGGGATTTTGTATTGTATTGATTAGCAAGTGGTCCTTTATTAACATTACAAGGTTGTATGCTACATATTGTAAACAAACATATTATAGTTTGTTAACTGGTCAATAATAAAAACTGAATGACATAAATATATAATAGATACTAAGGATTTTGGCTAGTCTTTATGGCATGGTACATTTTGAATGTTAGTGATTTTTCTGACAAAAGCTTTAGTATGTTTCTAAAAGTTGAATCTTTTCCATTGCCATCTGCGAATTTTAGGTTGTAGCTATTGCTGATCCGAAAGTGAAGAGAATTGCTTAATCATTGATCATAAACTGAATAAGCTTCATGCCTGTAATACTGAGTGACATGATTTTTCTATTTCTATCCCTTTATTTAGTGGTATTGATGTGTATTTGTGCTGTCTGAACTTGATCTTGTAGGTTTTACTCTATTTCTTGGTTTCATAATTGATCGCATGCACCATTATATTAAAAAACTTATTGGGTTGAGGAGTAGGGTGGGATCTTCTAAAGAGGAAGCTGAACGTATCGAGAAAGAGAGAATACAGCTTAAAGAAAAAGACGACAAAGCCTCCAAGGAGATAAAGCTACTGAAAGAAGAAATCTCTACTTTATCAGAGAATTTGAAGAAGCTGAAATCAGAATCTGAAGAGAAAGACAAGAAGATTGAAACTGCCGAAGCGCACGTTGCTTCTCTACAAAAACAATCTGCGGATTTGCTACTCGAATATGATCGTTTATTAGAAGATAACCAAAATCTTCAGAATCAAGCTTTAGGGTACAAAAGTTGAGGCAAATTTGAAGGGGTCAGATAAAAAAGAAATGTGTTTAGGGTACTGATTAGGCCTCTGCATTGTTGAAATAACTGAAGTTAACTTTATTAAGAATGATTTAATTTTAATGATCAGAAGCTAGTTAAAGAAGCAGTCATCAATATATGATCATATAAGGAACCCCATCATTTGACTATGAAACTCATCTCACGGTCTAAATTATCCAATACAGTTGCTATAGCTTCATATTCATGGTGGCTTTTATCTCCCATAAGGAAAGCATGGAGCTTCCCATTCACATCCAATACACTATATCCAGGTACTTTCTTCTTCCCCGAGTCTTTCATGAGTTTCTTTACAACAGCAACTTCATCCCACATGTTTCCCATGGCGAAGAAGTTCGAGACCAACGCATGAATTCCCAAGTCGTCTGGATTTAACTCAAGGACTTTCTTTGCTGCCATTTCCCCGATTGACAACTTCCCGTGATTACGGCAGCCAGACAGGAGAGCAACCCAAACAGCCACCCTGGGTTTGTTGTTCATAGACCCAATTAGTTTATAAGCTTCTTCCACAAGTCCTGCACGAGCTAAAAGATCGACCATACAAGCGTAGTGCTTCTCAGTTGGTTGGATACCATATTCAGTTACCATGAGATTAAACCAGTATTGACCTTCGTTAACCATTCCCGAGTGGCTGAGAGCTGAGAGAAGGGCAGCAAAAGTTGCATGATCAGGTTTTAAGCTCATTTTTGTCATCTGGAGGAAGAGTGATAGAGCTTCCTTCCCATGCCCATGAACTCCGTAGCTAGCAATCATTGCATTCCAAGAGATTATATCTTTAGAAACTATCCGATCAAAGAGTGCATGGGCGTATGAAAGCGATCCACATTTCGCATACATGTCAATCATTGCTGTGCCAGAAACTGGTTCCAAATCAAGCCTTCTAGTGATGCATCCATGTATGGATTTACCCAATTTTAACAACCCGCATTGCGAACATGCCAGAAGAGCACCCACAAGGGACATCGAGTCCGGCTTAAATCCACAACCCTGCATCTGTACCAACAACTCCAGTGCATTCCTAGCAAAGCCATTTTGAGCTAAGCCAGATATCAATGCACCCCAAGAAATATCATTCTTGGTTGGCATCTTGAAGACATGCAAAGCGTATTCCAAATATCCATTCTTAGCATACATATCAACAAGGCTAGTCTGAACCTCGACGTCCATGGAAAAACCTTTCCTAACCATATATCCATGAATTGTACGTCCCAACTTTGAGTCCCCGAGATTTACGGATGCTTGAATCAACCCCAACATCATAACACTATCTCCTTCCATCCCTTCCATTTGCATTTTTCTATACGAATCAATCGCCTCACTTGCCCGTCCACTCTGCGCCAGCCCTGTTACCATTGTAGTCCAACAGACAAGATCCTTTCTTGGCATCCCGTTAAACACTCCCATTGCCTCATCCATTTTCCCACATTTGACATACAAATTCAAAACGGAAGACGCCACAAACACATCCTTCTGATATCCGAAATCCACTGCTTTACGCCAAATCTCCTCCCCCATTTCCATGTCCATCAAGCTAACACAGGCCTTAATAGCCATGGTAAAAGTGGTGCTGTCAGGCTTAATGCCTTCCATAATCATCTGACGATACAAATCCAGAACTTCTTCTGGAAAACTTTTACGAGAATAGGCAAGGATCATTGCATTCCATGAATCTACCCTTCTATTAGACAATTTATCGAACACTTTGCGAGCTGACAATATATCACCAACTCGCGCATAAGATGCTATTAGATTGCCAACGGAGTTTTTATGGCCGGTTTGGATCATCAAGGCGTGAATTTTTGCTATAGGTTTCTTGTCTTTGCAGGCTAAGAGCAGAGGTTTAAGATCTTTTCGCCATTTAAGAGACTGCATTGCGAGTTAAGCTATAGCCGTTGCATAAAAGACAACTGCAAAAGGAGCTGCACTCTAAAAATGGTATTGGACGAGACATAAAAAAGAGTAAAACGAAGAAAAACAATCACACGCCGTCTGTGGGAATCGAACCCACGACCACATGGTTAAAAGCCATGCGCTCTACCGGCTGAGCTAAGACGGCATGCATTCATTTTATTCATTTGTTTATACTTGTTTATATCTAACACAACACCAACTTCAAAATTCCAGAGCAATCTAAGTTAGTAATTTCCGAAAGCAAAGCAGAAGAAAGTGCAGCAGCAGCAGCTTCTCCAGCAATGGCCGAAATCTCAGAAGCTCAAGACTCCGATTCCTCCAAATTACTCGACAGTGATAGTAAAGCACCACAGAGACCCGATTCTGAACCCGAATTCGACCCTAAATTGATGCGTAAAACCAAACCCGGATTGAAGCGCCTCTTTCTTACCTTTTCCGTCCTCTTCTCCTTCCTCCTTGGTTCGCCTCCACACCTCTGGCATAGCTTCATCCATAAATTCCCTTCTTCTTTTTTTCCTTAATAAATAAACGAATCTTTTCTTTAATTTAATTGCAGGTTTCCCATTCTTATGGAAATCCGTCGAAATCTACCGTTCTCCTCTGCCGTTTCGCGAAATCGACTCGCTCTCGACTCAGCTCCGATCCGACACTTTGCTATTTCCGCTCCATTTCCACGCCCTTTTCGTGGGATTCGATTCCGATCCGGATCGCCTCCGTCGGTCAATCCTCTCCGAAATTACAAAACTGACCTCCCAAAACCCTAAATGCTCCGAGAACTACACTCTCTCCGTCACCGTGGACTTAGGTTCCCGTTGCCTCCAAGGCCCAACCTCGTCCCCACATTCGAGTTCTTACCAGTGCGGATCGGTCACTGCCGCTGATTTTGTCCAGAACGATGACGTGGCGGTCGATGAGATGTTGGCGTCGGTTTTTGGCGGGAAAACCAAGGAGTATAGTGTGGCGGTGGTGAAGGGTGGGAGTGAGAGAGCTGTTGTTGGGAAGTATAGGCACGCGTGGATGGTGGTTGGCGATGGCAGCGATGTGGGGATGGCAGCGGTGAAGGTTGCGGAAGTGCTTGTCAAGGTGTTCATTAATGGAGGGAGAGAGGAAGGGTTGATCCGGAATGAGTTTATGCCTGTTGGAGCCGATGGCAAGATTGTTCTTTCCTTCAATTTGCTCAATGCGGATCCTCGTGATTGGGTTTATGATTGGTATGAGGCTTTTTCATGCTAACCTTTGCTCCTTTTTACTTTCTATAGATTTGATTGATTTTTGAAAGCTTTGTTGGTCTTGTTTTGATTCTGTTTATGTTGAAAATATTTAGTCCATGAAGTGTTTGATAGAATTATGCTAAACGAAACTCACTATAGTTAGAATGTTACAGTACTTACTGCATTTTGCTCATATGATATTTCCTTGTATCTCTGGTCTGCAGGGATTTTGAAAAGATTGATGATACCTTGTTAACCCCTATGATAGAGGCTTTGGGACCTGTGGCAAACATCAGTGTAGAGAGTCAGGTCAAGGGTCATCTTCTTCGTTTCAGTCTTATAGCTTATTTTCTGTTTTCTCCTGATTGGGGTTTCATTGTTCTCATGTATAGGTTTTGTACCATACACCAAAGGCGTCATTCTCTTATTGGAATCAAAAGTTGGAGAGCTATGTCTTTAGCACCAAAGATCTTCCTTTCTTTGTATGCGTCTTTAAATTTTTTTCTGTTCTGTTTCTGTAGATCATTGATAAAAGAATGCTGCATTTTAATTGGATTTATGTATGTTTCTGCAATTATTGTTTTCTGGCCACATGAAATGTCAGATATGGAAAATAATGGAACTTCTCATGGTTTTAACAGGTAAATTCCAATGAATGGCACTTGGATACTTCAATTGCAGCTGGTGGGCGATCAAAGATATTGCAATTTGCGGTGTATATTCTTTTGCTCAATACTTCTTTTATGTCTTAACTGTAATGATTGCATTTATTGAGTTATAGGATGTCTATAACCATATGGTTTCATCCTTTTAATGTATTTTTGGTTTAATATCCACTTTTGGCGGAGATGTTGGTTAAGAGTCTCGGCCAGATTTGATATTTTCTTGTTCCCTCTCACATTTGTGAGTTGTTTGCATGCCTCTTTTATTTTCTCAAGCTGTTCACTATTCTCTTTGTTGCCAGATATGTACCATCTGCAAAGGAATGTCCTCTTCTTCTCCAGCTGCCAAATGGAGAGATTTCTAAGACAAATGGCTTTATATCTCCAGTTAGTTTTCAAGCCTTTGCTATATTCTTGCCTTTCACCACTAATTATTCTGTGAGACGGCTTATCTTATTTCTTCTCATGAAACCTTTTAGATGTGGGGAGGTGTTATTGTTTGGAATCCCCAAGGCTGTTTAAAGGATTCAGAATTCAAGCCCAGTGCCAAGAACATAATTCCCATACAGGTTAGATGATACATAGCTAATTCAACAAAAAAGTTGCTGTTCCTCGTAAACATGCTTCCATTTACGTGCTGATGCAGTAAATTTCCAGAGAAATTATTGTTTGAGACTGAAAAGTTCATAAATCAGTTCTGAACCATTTAATTTATGGATTTATTGCCATCGAGCTTGGACCATGGGAAAGAAGGGTATAATTGAATGATTAGAAGTACATGTTCTGTTATAGTAACAGGTGGCTTCAGTTTAGTTTTCTGTAATTCGATGCATGAACATTCTTAAGCAGGACCTTGAGAATATGTTTGAAGTATTCATTGGGCAATTCCGGCAACTGTTTGGTTTCAAATCTTTGAATGTTTACTGGGGTGCATCAGGCGATTGGAACCTTCTACCTAGTGAAAGAGGTTTTACCGAGTGGTAAGATAAAATCCCATGCAACTACCAAGCTATGCCTAATAGTTATATTTTGTAGTTCCAAAAAAATAATGGTTTAGACCAAACTGATCTCAACGTTGTAGTGGTCTAATCAACAAGTTTGTTCTTTATGGTTGCTTAAGCCTTGACTTCCATCCAAATTTTCTTAAAGAATAAATATAGTATCATCTTGAGCGGTTATTCATTCTGTATATGTGGAGTTTTCTTAGTTTCAATTCTTGTCCAGGGAATTGGACGTCTTGTCACGGCAACACACATGTTTTAATCTTCATTCTTGTGCTACGACACTTGGATCTCTTTCAAGATTGGTATGTTGTCATTGGTATTAATGAAGGACCATCTGATTCAATAAGACTTTTTGCAACCAATGACAAGTTTTAATGCAGGTTCAATCACTGCCAAGGATGATTATCAAGGATGAGATAGGAAAACAGGTAAGATACTAAGTTGGACTACAATTGCATTTGTAACTCTCTTTGAAAATAACCATTGATCTATCGGTTTATGATTTTATGGTGGTGGCTTTGACCAGGTAAAGCTTTCTCTTGAAGCAGCAAAGCTGGCACTAAGCAATGCCTCTAGTGGGGTGTATGAATCTTCAGCTGGTATGTCCCTAGACTTACCTGTGGATTATCATTGTTCAACTGTATCCTAAAATAACCATCTGTTGTCCAAATCTCGTCAAATTAGACTCTAACAAACAATTTACATTCTCTGGTCAGCTTCATCCAGTCAGGCAAGGTCTCTGGCAGAGGATGCCTTTTTCCACCCATCTATTATGTCTGTCAGCTACTATTCTTTTGAGCACTGCTTTGCTGTCTACTCGGTTAGTCAACTGAAACTTTCACGTCTCTCTTGATCACATCATTAAACAGAAGTTGAGAATTTTCCTCCCAAACTATGCTTTTTTATCTATTGGATTCGAATTACAAGGCTCAACAGCTTTCCTTCTATTTGTGCAGCCATTCTTTTTGCCCGTTTCGATGCATGTTGTGCTTGCAGCTCTAAGAGAACTAAGAAGATATAAGCAAGAAAAGGCCAAGTACCTAGTTTGGAAGGCTAAAGCAAACACGGCAACATAAAGTGAATCGAAAATTGCCATAAAGCAAAGGCCCCAACTGCAAAAGAGAATATACTAAGCCATGGGAGATATTCAAGAAACAATTTGGCAACAGGGTCCGAAACACAATTTTTGCAGCCTTGTAACCCTACCAATATACATCATGCCTTATACCATAGAAAACTTATCTAAAAGTGGTTGAATTTGGGACTATTTTTTATGAGTCCAAGTTTTGGCTATATGCCGACTGCTGTTTGATGGAAATGCAATGAATGTATTCTTTATATAATCCTTGGGGGTATTATGCTGACTTGACATCTCGATATTCTTAAGAGAGAACAAATAAAACACAAACTCATAGCGCATTAGTTAAGCTCTCAAACACTTGGATTTAGAGTTTAGAAAGTTTACAAAAATATAAATTTAAGACAATGCAGTCCATATGTCAGTTTAAAGTTTCTAACTGAATGCCACTAATTGGCAACAAAGAAACATCCTACCCTACTTTCAATCTAACGATATTCCATCCTTCCATTTCAATAACAAAGTCTCGTGAAGCCATACTTTTGTTAACGAAACTTAACAAGGAAAAATAAAAAAAGAAAAAAGGAAATACCAACAAGAATTGGTACATATGCAGGTTCTTATCACCCAACACACAACCTTACAATCTTGTAGGAATGGACATAAACACATCTCGAGATTTGACAGGCAACCACCTCTTGCTAAAACTCCGATTATCAGCCTCTTGACTCCAATTCCAGAATTATCTTTTTTCTTGGTCCCTGGAGATGCAAAGGAGAAGACTCTTCAAGTGTTGGGAACACAAAAACAAGTAGAAAATAGGGAAGATAAAGAGTGGGGGGTCTGATGGTTGAAGGAAGCTCTTAAAAGGCAACAAGTGAAGGCCACATACATTATATAGGACTAAATAAAGGGACTGACATAATTTAGGGATTTTCTACAACTCCTTCAGCACTAATTATCTGTATATTCCAAAAATTCCAGCTTCTTTTGACAAGGTCAGCATTAACTTGCACATAAAACTGTTAATTTCAATAATACCTTCAAACAATCATATGCACACAGAAGAAATTCAAGAAAATCAACCAAAATAAACAGATTTTCTAGGTCCAAGAAAAAAAGAACATTCTTGTAAAGCTAAGGTATGCCTTGGCTCTTCAAAAAAGGAAAACATTTGGATGATCTCAAACTTAAAAACTAGGTAAAACAGAGGGGCCATAAAATGTAATTGCATGAGTGCATCCAAATTTGAGGATTCAGTATAAAGTTACCATTGGTATGCCTAAAGCTTTTAGATCCCCATCTGTCATGTGTACAAGTGCAGTCATATCAACCTGCAGAAACAGTTCTCTTATAACAGATGTAGAAATTTGTTTAATTTGTGTAAAGACGTAAAACAATAAAAGAGGGGTAAATTTACAATAAGAAGCATAAACTACATACTTCCTCAGCTTGAAAAGTGATTGCATATTTTTCAAGACCCAAGGACTGGAGGAAGCCCTCCACGGATGTATCAGCCTGCATGTGAAAGCACGACTTAAGACACAAAAATTATAACAAGAAAGAGCATACTGGCAACAGTAATGTCATAATTCAATAAAAGATGGGGGAATGCCTCTTATGTTGGAAACAACCAAAGGAAATATCAAAGTGCAAACTCGGGCACATTTAGAATTCCATTTAAGAGAAAACCAGAAGCCTTTAGTTCACTTCTTTTTGCATATTCCACACGATCCATAGCTGGGCATTACACATCATAAGTCATAACATGGTTTATTTCCCGCTTATTAGACTTTCAAACTGCCACCACTTCAAATTCTGATTTCACGTAAATGTTAGTTCACAATCCAGAGTTGGCAGGTCAAATTTTCACTCAGCTGACTTCATTGTGCATTCCAAACCAATGTAAACAAGCCCTGGTGACATGCATGCCATGAAGTGGCAGGTGTCTGAACCCCCCCCCCCCCAAAAAAAAAAAAACCAAACACAATAAAACACGCACACACACAAAATACAAACTGACAATGTCAAGTTCACTCAGATCAATTCAACATGCGTTGAAAAGAAGCCCTAGGGATATGCATGCAATCAACATAGCAGGTCTCTACACCCCTTGCCCACAACTCAAAGTTTATAGGTCAACTTTACTCAGTTCACTCAACCAGGTAATGAAGCCATTGTAAATAAGCCTAAGGATACGCATAACATTACATGGCAAGTTTATAAGCGCCTTCTCCACACACACAGGCATACACCTAGGACAGGAGGAACAGAGATGATAAAACAGAGGTTTGATGTATCATGGTTTTCATATAAACAAATAAATAAACACAAACATAAAACATATAAGGGAAGATGCTAAAAGGCAAAAAGAGCACAAGTTACATACGCTTTGCTTAGCCTTCTTTCTTGCTGGAGTATTTGCAGCTCTCCTGGGATCTGGTTCAGGAGTTTCAACTGCTACGCTTTTCCTGGCAGGTTGGGCAACCTTCACTTTTTGTTTTGGTGGATCGGCATTTATTGGCTGTGCATTCATTGTTCCAGATAACTTTTCACGAAGATCACGGACACCTGAGAGAGTTCCCCTTCCACTTTGAGACACATTTTGCAGACTTTTCCTTTGCAACTTCAACCGAAGATCTCGAGCATCAACTTTACGATCTTCACAAACCATTAACACACAGTCAAAACTAAATAGAGATGATTTAGTTGCATCCAACTACAGCAGCAATATTTTAGTTGCATGTGATTGTGTCAGGCAATCCATACTTGAAACATTAGGTCCATCTTCTTGGTAAAGATCATGTTCCCACTTGTCATCTTGCCTCTGTCTGCAAAAGATATGGCAAGAAATCATTCACAGATTAGGAGAATTAAGGCACAAAGTGCAAATGAAACAAACTCAGCTTCTCCCTTGGATGGAAATAAGGTGACACAAACCAAACCCAACTGATCTGAGCTAATATCAGCTTAAAAATCTATTGCCTTTAAATATATATTACCAAAATTGTTACCTAAGAGGCAAAACCACATGCTTCCAAGCTCAAATCACAAACAGCAAAGTTCATAATCAACACAACAAGCACGCATAAGATTATTGTAGAAGGTCAAAAGACAAAAACCATATAAGCAAACTGGCTGCCCTTTCCTCATTTTTCTTTCTTAACACTAGGTTAAACAAGACTCAGTACTCCATGGTTTAAAAAAAAACTCATAGTTTCCAGTGCAACCAACATACATTGAAATGAAAGGTAAAACTTAAAAGCTCCATTTCCAGTTCCAGTTCACAATTACTCGGGACCCAACCCCTTTCTTCTTCTACGCATCATATACTTGATTTTATAGAATTAGGAACCCAAAAAGACAAATCTAACTCCTGAATTTTGCGAATTCAAATAAATAACCATTTATTCAAATTGTCTTGAACTCCATCTCAAATCTTTAACATCATATTAAACTCAAATATTCATGGCAAACCCCGCCACGAACTTGATTCAACATCCAAAAATACCAACACAAAGGGAAACAGTTTTTTTTTTCTCCCGAAGCACAAGGGAGGGCAGTTAAATTACTGCATTTCAAGTAAAAAAAGAAAAGAAAAATTCCTATTAATGCAAATAAACGCAGATATTCCCCAATCATCATCCGTCGAAACAAAAAGAAAATGAATGTAGAAGCAAACCTCTTGCCAGCGATTTGACGCCGAGGAATGAAGTTACCAGAGGGATTGCCATTGAGTCTCTCCTTCACCGACCTTTTCCCAGCATCCTCCTCCACCCGATCAGCGTACATCTCTATCAGCTAATTGAAACCCTAACCCTAACACTTATCTTTGCAAATCACGAGAAAAGAAAAAGAACAGTAAAAACTCCGAAAGATTGGCCTTCTAGGGGACTTCCAAAAAAATTCTAGCAAGCGTGAGGGCAAAATCAAAGTAAAATAAAAAACCCTAACCCCTGTTTTGTGTTAAATGTAAAGATTATTTTTGTTTTAGAAGATTGATTCTCACACCCTCCCCGCTTGTCAATTGGCGAATCCTTTTTGGGGATTTTTTTTTTAAAGCTCCTTTTGGCTTTCGAATTTCGAGAATTCTACGCGAAGCAGACTGTTTGGGATTCTTTATATGTTTAAATAATGCTGGGAATTATTACCTTCAGCTTCGCATCACCGCCTCGTGTCCAAGAGGTATTCATACAAAGGTTTGAATTTCATCATTCAAGGAGTCTATTTTATTATTTTAAAAATTATTAATTTAATTAGAATAATAATTATTATTAAATTATTTTATTATTTCTAATAATAAAATGTGTAAATTTAAAATTAACCACATAAGCTGAAGCATGGTCCACCTTGAGCTAAGCTTATTAGACTGGATAAATCGTTTCACCCATGAATATTTCTACTTATATCTATATGAATTACACAATTTAAATTTCATGTGTATATCGACTTAGTCGGTCTGAAAAGTAAAAGGATTTTAGTAAAAACATAAATTTAAAAAATAAGTTTTGATAAAAAAAAGTTTATTTAAAAAATAATCAGATTTCAGGTAAGATTTTTGAGCCAGGGACCGAGCCAACCCGAATAAGCATAAGGATAAAAAATCTACTATTTTCTTATTATTTTTCTTACTATTTTGCTGCTATTTTCTTATTTTTTTTACTGTTTTACTTATTTTACTATTATATTACTACTATTTTATTTTTATTATTGAGATACTGTATAATTCTTATTTTATTGTTAATTTTATTATTATTTTGGAGGCATTTGCTTGTTAAGTTACACAATGTTATTTAGGTAAAAATATTTTTAATTTATTTTCAATTTATTGGGTTGTTAGTATTTTTAATGTATTATATTTTTTAAAAATATATATAAAAAATTTAATTCAAGTTAGGTCGTACTCTAATTTTATCATTTTTATTTAGATCAGGCTTAAACAAAATTTTAAACCCATTTTCAGACTAAGTCTAGACCTAGCAAATGGACCTAAAATTTTAATAAAGCCTGACCTGACCTATTGACAAGTCTAATTTATATTAAAAATAGAGAGATTAAATTTTATAAACCCTAAAAAGAAATAGTTAGGGGCAAAATTAAATCTAGTTCACATAATCATTTAATTTTGACATGTTCCTCACATATTGAATAGATCTAATTAGTAATCTGAATTTATAATATTTTTAAAAAAAAAATTTTAAGATATTTATTGGAACGAGCTCAATGTTTATTTGTCGAGAGGATTATTAGTATTATTTGGCTACACATTCAGCCAAATTATCACTGTAAACCTTATACATTATTTACAACTCTAATCTTCTTTCATCTTTTCAAGAAGACCGAAGTATGGATTTGTCAATGCAGATTTTAACATAGAACCAGCCGTGTTAAGCGATTGCACATCGACTTTGTCACGAGGGAAAACCAAGAACTCGTCCCCTTCACTTCTCTCGAATCCGCAGAGCTCGAGAAACTCGATCCCTCCTCTCAAGCTCCCAACTCTTTCCTGGTTTGAGGCGAAGTTCGTTGTCACAAAGAAGAAAAACATAGGAAAGGTCTCGATGTGATTCTAGATAAAATTATGGGACCTTTACCTGGAATTTCGGGTTACTAATTCGGATCTTCCTGAACTTTTCTTCATCGGGACTACTCGCGACGTTTCCGACGTAAATCAGCAGTGTTTGGAATGCTTTCTTAACTTTAGCATTGTCATCCTGGAATCAAAATAAGTAGGGAATCATGTTTGCTTTAATGTAACATATACTAGATAAAGAGTACATTAAAATGGCAATGCAGCTTAAACCTGCAAAGTATGAAAATGGAAATGGGAAATATGTATATCTTCAAGATTAGAAATTTTAGGGTAAAAGTACCACCGAAGCCCCTATACTAAGCGTCAGATTGCATTTTACCCATCTACTAAAAAAAAGGCAAATTGGTCCCTATACATTAGATCAAAGAGCAAACTGGTCTTTCTGTTAAAAATTGGTCTCTGTATGTCTAGCACGTCACATGTCACTGTTTGATTATTTTGTCAACCACGCCAGTTTTTAACAGTGCAAATAGATAGAATTAGAATGGACCAATTTGCTCTTTAATCTAATGTATAGGGATTAGCTTGCCCATTTCTTGAATAGAGGGGACATAATGCAATCCGACTTCTAGTACAGGGGCCTCCATGGTACTTTTACTGAAGTTTTACTTGAAACCAAACGTAAACTAAACCGATATTGCTTTCAAAGCAAGCAATTAGTGTCTAGCAGAATTAATGGATCATCAGTAATTTAAAAAATTCAGTGCCATAAACTAGTTTCCTCAGTTACGTGTTTCATGCACATGGTCATTCATGGAGCTGATTATAACATATTATAGGCAGCTGATTCTTTAGTTCGGATTAGCTGCAAAATCGCTTACCTTGTAAGCCAGCTTCAGAGATCTTAGACATTCTCTCATATGGTCAGCCTTTGTAACAGACTTAACAGGCAAGGGACTCTGCAATTAAAACAGAATCAAGCTCAATAACATTTCCTAGCATTCCTTGTGTTTCGACATAGAATTTGAAAGATATATAAACCTTTTCTTCTTGTATACTAGGTAGAGGCGGTTTCGCTGCTTGGTTTTCAAGGGGCAATCCAAGTGCTCGCTTTCGCTCTAACTGTGAAGTTACAAGAATCATTTGAAGCACGAGCAATTTCGAGGACATATCGAGATTAACATAGTAAGGAGAACAGACCTTATCCAAATCTAATTTCTTAAGCACTTTCTCCCTTGCTCTTTTCTCTTCCTCCTTCTCGGCTTTTCGTAAGGCTAAAAGGCTGATAATATTATACATTCAGAAGTTGATGATGAATGGTACCATTGTTTTATGAACGTATAGGAAAAAGAGCTTATATATGGAGTATATGCAAACCGTTGTCGTTCATTTTCTTCTGCAATTCTCTTTGCTTCAAGTAGTGCTTTGCCTGCTCGAATTCTTTCCTGCAAAAAGGTGTGTCATATAGGTGGACTAAAATAAAAAAGAACGAAGGGTTAGAGAAGTACCTTCTCCCTTTCTCGTTCGAGTTTCTTTTCTTCATCCCGGTTCTTCATGCGAACTCGATCCCTAAGAGTGAGC
Organism: Gossypium stocksii; assembly: GCA_020496765.1. Taxonomy (NCBI): domain Eukaryota; kingdom Viridiplantae; phylum Streptophyta; class Magnoliopsida; order Malvales; family Malvaceae; genus Gossypium; species Gossypium stocksii. The sequence continues at coordinate 87,137,840 of CM035620.1, forward strand.
AGCTTAATAAGCATGAAAAGGAATTGAAAAAGGGTAATATGAGTTTTATCAAAGACAGAACAAAGTCTATCAAACAAAGAGGGCAGCCATTGATACCAAGGGAAGGCAATCAGATAAAAAAAGTTCTCAAAGGCAAACCTTAGTTCCTGTTCTTTGAGTTTTATTGCTTCTGTGATATCATTTGGCTGAGGGGACTCTACATCCAAGTTTATTACCACCTGTGTTTAATTAAACAAGAAAACCTTTTGATTACAAAACCAAATCTCAACATTTTCAAGCCTTTTCATGCGAAGTATTTCAATATTTTTGTAAAGGAACGTGTCTTATATATGTTCAGGTTCAGGGACATATCCAAGGGGACCGACTAGGCCTTACCTCCTCAAAACTCTCTTAATCCGAAGTATCATCTAATTCAAGAAATGATAAAATTTTATTTTGACCCCGAAAATTTTGTACCCAAGATAATTTTTTTGCTTTTGCTCTTGCCAATTATTACTACTCTAAATGAGCATCAATACAACTATATTTTATAAGATTAAAATTGAAAACCCAAAACCAAGTAGTCATCTAATGGTATATTTACCGTAAAAAGTATTATAGGGTCTCTGATATTAAGAGTTGGATTGTATTTTGACCTTTCTACTAAAAATGAGCATAGTAGGTTAAATCAAAGAACAAACCAGTCCTTGTATTAAAAATTTATATATATTTTTACTACTAAAAACTGATGTGGCCATAGAATAACAAGACAGTGACACATAATTTGGCATGTATACCTTATGCTAATGTACAATGAACAGTTTTTAACAATAAAAAATTAATAAAATTTTTAACAGAAATAACAAGAAACAATTTACTTGCAAAATGCAATCTAACTTTTTAATGCAATAAGCTCCATATTACTTTTACCTATATTTACCAATAAAAAGTCGATTAAAATGTCCTGAAGTAATTGATGGAACACAATCAAGAAGGTGAAAAGGCCATACCAAGGGCATTTGGTCAATGTCTGCATCATTCTCATGATCAATGAGCCAATTTACAGCATCCTCAACTTTAGTATTCCCTGCGCCAGTGCATAACAAAATAATCATACAAAACATACCCCCACCAAAAAAAATCTCTTAAAAGAAAAACATTACATGGAAAATATTGTAAATGCATCTATCACGTTGCATTCAAAAAGCTCACCTGTATAATGAAGTCCTCGAACTGCTCTGGCCCGTGGGAACCCCAACGATTCAAGTTTCCCCAACAAGTTCATATTTACTTCCATGACCGGAACTTCTGCCGTACAATGAAAAGCGTGGGGGGTTAACAAAGAGTTAAACAAAAAGAAGATTGAATGAATGAGACCATACCTTGTTGGGGTTGCATGGATTACAGGATTCAAGAAAAAGGCTGAGATTGTGATTTGAAAAAAGGGAAAGAAAGATGAGGTTTAAAGGATTGTTGAAAGAAAACCCAACAAGTTAAAAGATTGAAATGCGATGAGATCGGATGGTGAATAAGGATTTCATACATATTCCAAGCCTTAGAAAGCCCTGGCAACTTCGGGTTTGGATCTTTCTTTTTCTTCTTGCTTTCTTCTTTGGCAACAGTTTGATTCCCCATCATTATATACCTTTGGGGGCGGGGGGGGGGGGGGGGGGGGGGGGGGGCGCCATTGTTGTTATCTCACACGCAAAGAAATATTTTTAACAATATCGAAATTAATAATTAAAAAACAATTAATTTAAATTATCGTTGATTTACAATTAAAGAAAAGGGGTAAATTATATTATTAGTCACTAAATTTTCTTTAAAACATCAAAATTTTCATAAAAATTACCAAAAATTTCTAGCATTTGATGTATTCTTAGCTAAAAAATTTTGATTTACTAATAAGTATTACATAAAATTATATAGAATGTATTTTTCTATATTTTGTCGGTTCATTATATTGATCATTTCTATTTTCTTTAAAGTATTTTTCAGTCTATAAGTCAACTTTTTTCATTAAGTCAACTTTAATTTTAAAATTTTGGTTTTTTTTTTTATATTTTTAAAGAATTTTGTCTTTTTACACAATATTTGATTAGATGAGGTGATTCGGGGGAATTTAAAAATATTTTTCATTAATTTAAATTTTTTTTGTAGTTTTTATTAATTTCCCAAGTTTTGAATTTTTTTGGGGTTATGAATTTTTAATGATTTTTTAAAATATTTTTTTTAAAAATTTACTTTTTTTTGACACGTGTAGCATATCATTTATTACAAAATGATAAAAAGACCGAATTTTGAACCAATTTTAACAAAAGTTCAAATTGGGATAATAAGGCTAAGCCAAAAAAATTTTGGGGACCACAATTAAATTATAATTTTTATGATAGTAAAAATACAATTTTATCATTTTAATAGCTTATATTTTTATAATTTTTAAAAGATTAAATCAAATTTTTTAATTTTAAGGGGATCAATATATAATTTTATCTTTACTAATTTTAAATATTTTAAATGAATATTTTTCAGCTGGGGCCCTGCCAGCCCCCCAGCTACGCCTCTAGGGATAACCTGTATGATAAAATGACAATAAAGGGTTAACCTGATAAAAAATTGTACAGATACCAAAATAATAATCTAATTATAGTACAGGGGTTAAAAGTGATATTAAGCCTAAAAATTTAATTGAATGTATTTCATTGAGTGATAAGTAATAGTTTACATTCGTACTTCTATCCAAAACTTAAAAAATTTAGGGCTATGAATGTCGAAATGTCGAGATATAGCCTATAAGGGTATTTTTGAGTTTTCAAATCTTAAATAAATAATAATAATTAAGAAAATACGACAATCCATCTCAATGTCTTGGGTTCCAACCTCTAAACCCTAAACAAAAATCTATACTAAGTTGTTCACAAGAAAAATCTCCTACTATAATTTAAAAAAACTATAACATTATTTTACAACAATATAACAATATCTTTTAAGACTAATGAAGTATTAACTCAATTAGTATGAGCATTTCTATTAATATAAGAATATTTGAGTTCGAGTGTGCTGAATCGCATTATCCTCCTATTTTTAAGTTAATGAGGGGCTTGTGTAAAAAAAAGAAAATATATATAATTAAAACTTATAATGAAGTGGGCACGTATGGACAAAAAAGGAAAATTGGTTTAGAATTATAGATATGATTATAACTTTAAAATATTCTAATTGAATTATTAAAATATTAATATTATATTTATTATATTATTCTATCAAGTTAGCTATTAATTTAGATATTGAATGTTAATTTAAATTTGATTTGGAGCATATTTAATATATATTGATTAAATTGCAAACATGTGTAGACTTATTAAATGTGTAAGTTGGATATGAAAAATAAATATATCAATAAAACTTAAGAAAGCCGTTCGCCTTTTCTTTTCAAAATTTTAAAAACATTAAATCCAAATTATTCATGTTGTAGTTACACATAGTATTGTTTGAACTAGATCAGACTAGTTGGATTGCGAACTAGCTAGGAGATCGGTTTTGAATCGATCACTGGTTGGACCAATTGAACCGAGATTTATTATTATTATTTTGTTTTTTAAAATTTTTAATAATTTTTTAATCAAACTGGTTAAATCGATAAACCGGTGGTCTAATTGATTCGACCACTAATTCAGTTTAAAAAACATTGGCTACACAAATCTTTACGATTAGCACCATATATTTTAAAATTTGACCTAACATTTAACACCCTAAAATTTGACCTAACATTTAACACCCTAACTAATGACTAGACTATTACATGATCTAACTAATGACTAGCCTATTACATGATTGATAATATTTTAATGAATCTTAAACACCCAATTGAAATCCGGATCATATATATGATCACATTATTTTTGCTTGTGTTAAAATTATTATAACATTATATCATACCTTTCTTTTTCTTTTTCTTTTTAATTACAATAATAGAATAAAACTCGAACAATAAACACAATTAACATAACTTATTTCTAAACCACACTTGAAGCGGTGATCACCCTTGACTATCACGTGATTTCCATATATCATACCTTTCATATCATCAAATGTTTTTTTGTGATGCCTTAATCCAATCTTTGGGTATTATGCTGACTTGATATCTCGATATTTTTAGAGTAAAAATAAAACACAAACTAGTATGGTCACGACTATCATTATCATAGCGCATTAGTTAAAGCTCAAACACTGGGATTCAGAGTTTAGAAAGTTAACAAAAATATAACTTGAAGGCAATGCAGCAAATATGTCAGTTTAAAGTTTTTCTAACTCAATACCACTAATTGGCAACAAAGAAACATCCTACCCTACTTTCAATCTAATAATATTCCATCCTTCCATTTCAATAACAAAGGCCCGTGAAGCCATATTTTTGTTAATGAAACTAAACAAAAAAAAAAAAAACCAAAAAGAATTGGTACATATGCAGGTTCTTATAACCCCAAACACAGCCTTACTGTCTTGTAGGATTGGCCATTAACACATCTTGCGATTAAACAGGCAACGACTACTTGCTAAAACTCTGATTATCACGATCTTGACTCCAATTCCAGAATTATCTTCTTTCTTGGGCCCTGCAGGTACAAACGAAAAGATTCTTCAAGTGTAAGGAAGAGAAAAACAAGTAGAATATAGGGGAGATAAAGAGTGAAGGCTTAATAGTTGAAGGAAGTTCTTAAAAGCCCACAAGTGAAAGGCACATACATTATATAGGATTAAAGATGGACTTATAGTGACTGACACATGTTAGGGATTTTCTACAACTCCTCCAGCACTAATTATCTGTACGTTCCAAAAATTCCAGTTTCTTTTGAAGAGATCAGCTTTAACTTGCATATAAACTGTTAATTTCAATAATACCTATAAATGATCAAATGCACATAGAAGAAATTAAAGAAAAGTGACCAAAATAAACGGATTTTCTAGGTCCAGAAGAAAAAGGACATTCTTGCAAAGTTAACGTATGGCTTGGCTCTTCAAAAGAGGAAAACATTTGGATCATCACAAACTTGAAAACTAGATAAAACAAAGGGGGCATGTAATGTAATCGCATGACTGCATCCATATTTGAGGGTTCAGTTTAAAGTTACCATTGGTATGCCTAAAGCTTTTAGATCCCCATCTGTCATGTGTACAAGTGCAGTCATATCAACCTGCAGAAACAGTTTGTCTTATAACGGATGCAGAAATTCATTTAAATTGTGTAATAACGTAAAACAATAAAAAGGGAGGGGGGCAAATTTACAATGTACATAAGAATCATAAACTACATACTTCCTCAGCTTGAAAGGTGATTGCATATTTTTCAAGACCCAAGGACTGGAGGAAGTCCTCCACGGATGTATCAGCCTGCATGTGAAAGCACATGGCTTAGACACAAAAATTATAACTAGAAAGCACATATTGGCAAGACTAATCTCATCACTTCAATAAAAGATGGGGAAATGCCTCTTGTGTTGGATACAACCAAAGGAAATATTAAAGTGCAAACTCGGGGGCACTTACAATTCTATTTAAGAGAAAACTAGAAGCCCTTAATCAACTTCTTTTTTGCATATTCCACACAATCTATAGCTTGGCATTACACATCATAAGTCATAACATGGTTTATTTCCCGCTTATTAGACTTTCAAACTGCCAACTCTATACAGATTCCAATATCATGTAAATGTTAGTTCACAATCCAGAGTTGGCAGTTCAACTTTTCAATCAGTTGACTGCATTGTGCATTCCAAACCAATGTAAACAAGCCCTGGCGAGATGCATGCCATGACATGGCAGGTTTCTGACCCCCCGCCGAAAAAAACACACACAAAAAAGTACAAAACTGACAATGTCAAGTTCACTCAGTTCAACATGCATTGCAAAAAAAAGCCCAAGGGATACCCATGTGATCAACATGGCAGATCTCTAAACCCCTTGCCCACAATTCAAAAAAAGCCCTAGGGATATCCATGTAATAAACCCATTGTAAATAAGCCAAAGGATTAAGGATATGCATAACATTACAAGGCAAGTTTTTTAACCACTTCCCCACACACAAAGGCATACACCTAGGACAGGACGGGAACAGAGAAGATAAAACAGAGGTTTCATGTATCATGCTTGTCATATAAACAAATAAATAAACACAAACATACAACATATAAGGGAAGATGCTAAAAAGCAAAAAAGAGCACAAGTTACATACGCTTTGCTTAGCCTTCTTTCTTGCTGGAGTATTTGCAGCCCTCCTGGGATCTAGTTCAGGAGTTTCAACTGCTACGCTTTTCCTGGCTGGTTGGGCAATCTTCACTTTTTGTTTTGGTGGATCAGCATTTATTGGCTGTGCATTCATTGTTCCAGATAATTTTTCACGAAGATCACGGACACCTGAGAGAGTTCCCCTTCCACTTTGAGACACATTTTGGAGACTTTTCCTTCGCAATTTCAAACGAAGATCTCGAGCATCAACTTTACGATCTTCACAAACCATTAACACAGAGTCAAAACTAAATAGAGATGATTTAGTTGCATCCAACTACAGTAGCAATATTTTAGTTGCATGTGATTGTGTCAGGCAATCCATACTTGAAACATTAGGTCCATCTTCTTGGTAAAGATCATGTTCCCACTTGTCATCTTGCCTCTGTCTGCAAAAGATATGGCATGAAGTCATTCACAGGTTAGAAGAATTAAGGCACAAAGAGCATATGAAACAAACTCAACTTCTTCCTTGGATGGAAATGAGGTGACATCAACCAAATTCAACTGATGTGAGCTGATATCAACTTAAAAATCTATCACCATTACTTTAAATATATATTTTACCAAAATTGATACCTAAGAGGCAAAATCACAGGCTTACAGGCTCAAATCACAAAAACCAAAGTTCATAATCAACAAGCGCTCATAAGAAAATTGTAAGTCAAAAAATAAAAACCATATAAGTAAACTGGTTGCCCTTTCCTCTTTTTTTCTTAACACCATGAGAAACAGGACTAAATACTCCATGGTTATAACAACTCATAATTTTCAGGGCAACCAACATACATTGGAAGTTAAAATTTAAAAAGCTCCCTTGCTAGTTCCAGTTCCCAATTACCCAGGACCCAACCAGTCCTACGCATCATATACTTGATTTTATAGAATTAGGAACCCGACAAGACAAATCTAACTCCTGAATTTTGCGAATTCAAATAAATAGCCATTTATTAAATTGTCTTAAAACTCCAATGAACGCATGAACACCATCTCAAATCTTTAACATCATATTTAAAATAAAAAATTCATGGCAAACCCAGCTACGAAATTGATTCATCATCCAAAAATACAAACACAAACATGACTGCATTTCAAGTAAATAAGTAAAAAAAAAAGAAGTAAATTTTCCTATTAATGCAAATAAACGCAGATTCCCCATCGAAACAAAGAGAAAATGAAGGTAGAAGCAAACCTCTTGCCAGCAATTTGACGCCGAGGAATGAAATTACCGGCGGAATTGCCATTGAGTCTCTCCTTCACCGACCTTTTCCCAGCACCCTCCTCCACCCGATCAGCGTACATCTCTGTAAGCTAATTAAAACCCCTAACCCTAACCCTAACACTTTATCCTTGCAAATCACGAGAAAATAAAAGGAACCGAAACACTAGGAAAGATTGGCCTGCTAGAGGTCTTCCAATTCTAGCTAGCGTGAGGGCAAAATTAAAGAATAAAACAAAAAAAACCCTAACCCCTGTTTTGTATTAAATGGATGATTCTCACGCCCTCCCGCTTGTCAATTGGCGAAAGCTTTTTGGGGATTTTGTTTTTTAGTTTCCTTTTGGCTTTCGAATTTCGAGAATTGTACGCGAAGCGGACTGTTTGGGACTCTTTTTTATGTTAAATAAATTGGGGAGTTGTTACCCTTGGCTTTGCATCACCGGCTCATGTGTTAATAAACCGGGTTGAGAATCCATTTTTAAAAAAAGATTAAATATAAAATTGATATAGGAATTTATTAACTTTTTAAAATTAGTATATTTATAATTTTTTATTTTAAATTAATTTTTTTTTTCCGTCCACTATATTAATATCGGATACTAACACCGTTAATTTTTTACTGCGTGGCATCCTATTATATTTTCTTGCTACTGCATTTTTTTTCATTTTCTTCTTTCTTTCATCCGTCAACCTCCCCTCACAATTTTCCCAATGTTCATACCTCTTCCTTTTTCTTTTTGTTATTTTCTTCCTTCTCTTTTTCTTTTTCCTACCTTAGTCTTCTTCACTCTTTTGAATCTCTCAGTTTAAGGGCCAATTGCAACGAAGAAAGTTCTATCTGATGATTGTGAAATCAAATCCTACATTAAATTTTGAGGTTCTGTAAGTAAACCCCAGTAGGTCTTGAAATTTCTGCTCAGTACAGCCCTTAAACACCAAGTTGGTAGAATCTGCAGCTGTAGCAACAAAAGGAAAGGACCCAATAAAGATTAAGTTAAAGTTCCATTTTGTTTTTCAAATTTTCATTTTATTTTTTGTTTTACCAATCCATTTTCATGAACAATGAAGAACAACATTCAATTCAAATCTCAAATCCTTCACTATAGCATCAGTATTTTCTTAAACCCATTTCTCGAATCCACCATTTCTCTTCCCATTTTCACCGTTTCTCCTTTGCTTTCACCTAAAACCTAGATCCAAAAACCAATTATTTGTGCAAGAAGAAGTAAAAGAAGAAATGGGTCTGACAAATTGACTAAGCTCGCACTCGAGTTGAAGGGGGGCTTGGGTTTTTGAATGGCTTCAATGGAGTAAGATTTAAAGAATGGAAAAAACTAACAATGAAAAGAAGAAACAGGAAGAAAATTTTAGGGTATTGTATTTTTTGCTTGTTGTTGTGTTGGGGTTTTTGCAGGATTGTGATTAAGGGGAATGAAGCAATGAAATGGGTTTTTGACAGAAGAAAAAAAAGAAGAAAATGAAGAAATGTACAAGCAATGCAAAAAAAAAAAAAAAGGAAAGAGGGAAGAGGAGGAAAAAATATATATAAAAGATGCCACGTGGCAGCACGTGATTAGCCAGCACTGTCATATCAGTAAAAATTTAATGGCCTTAATGTTAGGTACAAATTTAGGTACACAAAAAAAACTATAAGTATCAATTTAGAAGAGTTTTATATTTAATCTTAAATTTAATTCGATTTATTATTTAAAATAATATTTTTATATTAAATTTAATTATAATTATAATTATTAATATAAAATTATATTTAATTTTTGTTACTTTGTACTGTTTTTTAATAATAAAATATGTCGATTTATAATTAACTTTGTGAGTTCAAGCCTGATCTAAATTGAATCTAGAAGAATTGGATTGAACGGACCGTTTGACTCAAAAACACTTTTGTTACAATTTTAATTAAATTCCTATACTTTTTATATCTTTAAAATTTAATTTCTTTACTTTTAATTCAAGCAATTTAGTCATATTACTTGTTTAATTTAAATGTGTTATTAATTAACTTTTAAATTTTAAAATTTGAATATTAAAATGTAATATATTTAAATTTATTGAAAAAATATTGAAATTATTATTACTTGTACTTTAATTATTAGATTAAATAAAAATGATTAAATTATTAAAAATAAAAATATAAAAATTAAATTTAAAAAAATTGCATAATTAGATCTAAAAGAAAAAACGACTTAACATGAAGAACAAGTAGACCTACAAACATATTTGTTTACACCTTTGTAGGGAATGATATAGGTTACGTATGAGCTAGTTAGTCTTAGAAAGAAAGCAAGTTATAAGGGTGTTGGAGTTTTTGCTCTGAGATGCTCTCCAATGCATAACTTAATGAGGAATTTAAAGAAATATGTAGAAAATTATAGAGAGTTGTTCTTTGGTTCATGAGTACATAACGATTGAGTTGTCCTTTTTATCCTTAGTCAACAACCTTAGTAGGTTAGTGTGCAAATTTAACAATTTGTTAGTTCCAGCCTACTACAAATGTTAGCTATGGGCTAGAAACTAGTTAGCCATAGGTTGTCCTTTGTCAATGTAGTGAGCCTATAGTTCGTATAATCATTAGGTTTTGGTATATTAGTATTTAATTAGATACTTCATGATCCAAATTCATAATTTATATTAATGTTGTCTAAATTGGACTAAATCAGTTAGGGTAATTGTTTAAAGAGAGATAAAAAAGAAACTTATTGACTCGCGAACTAATATGAACTAGTTGAATTGAGTTAAAAAAATCAGTTGAATCGGTAATTGAACCGATTTTGGCAACACATCCCAATCATTTTATTCATTGGCAGCTACACACTATAACCATTCACATTTAACTAAAATGTCATTGTAAACCTAATATATTATTTACCACAACTCCAATCTTCCTTCACCTTTTCAAGAAGATCAGATAATGGATTTTTCAATGCAGAATTTAACATTGTTAACTAGTGGGGTGAACAAGAGAAGAAGGTAAAAGTAGAATAAAGGAGAGAAGGATGAAGGATGGGAAGAGAATTTTGTTTTGGGAGAGAGTTTGAAGATTAGGAAGATGAAGTGTCTTACATTAGTCTTTATTGGATACCTGTCCTAAGGTCACTGATGTTGAAGTTTAATTTGGTACTCTTGGTAGTGACAGTGATGCTACATCCTAGGATAAGACGTTCTAAGATGACTAGCAATATGTAACACTCCTAAAATTGATATATAATAAAAGTAGTAATAAATTGAATAATGTATAATTGATTTTTCGGTAAAATGAGAAAATGATATAGAGATGATAAAAGAGAAGATTAAGGAGTATTAAAAAAATTAATTAAGTAGTAGGTTTTAGTACATTGATTTAAAGCAAGGACTAAATCATAAATATGTAAAAAATTTTGGCTCAAGTGTAAATATTTAAAATTTAAGGGATCAAAGTGTAAAAATGAGAAAGTTAAAGGACTAAAAGTGAAAATAGCTTAATTTACTACTATATGGAATTGGCATGCAGAGACCAAATTGAATAAGTGAAGAATTATGAGAGACTAAATCATAATTTTGCCAAATTAAGTGATAAGTCAATTATGGAATTTTGAAAGATCATAAATGACAAAATGGTCAATTAACAAGAGAGTGAATTTTAGAATGTAATGATGATGTTAAGGACATTTTGGTGATATTTTTAACTAATTAGTTTGTTAAATATTGTTTTGTTAATATTTTACTTAGATATTTATTATCATTTTACTTAGAAAATGGTAATATAAAAAGAAACGAAGGATGAAGAAAATTTATCATCCTTCCAACGTGAGTGGGAAGATGGGAAAGGAAGTTTTCTTTTCTTTACAATTTAGTCTTTTGTCAAGAAAACTCACCTGTTTACCCAAAATTTTTGAATATTTCCTTAGACATTAAAGAGAAAAAAAATGAAGTAGAGATTCTAAAGAATATTTTCATCAATTTAGAAGCAAGAAAATAGTATATGTGTGGGTTTTTTACCCGAATATTATAAAAAAAAATATCAAAATAGTATGTTGCTAAAATTAAGTACCAAAATGGTACATTAGATGGGTGGAGGGTGGTGCATAGGTGGCATCACCCTCATTTTCTGACAAAAAAGAGAACAAAACTGTTTTTAAAAAAATCTACTTTAAAAAAAAAGAACTGATGGGACAGCATACACTGGTCACGCCTATAGCAAAAGCGCCACCAATGAAGCATTTCCCATAGGCGGCAACAGTGAAGTCATTCCAATAGGCGACACCCACTCCCCCAACCCCATTCGGCTCTATTTAAGGCATCAGTAAATTTAGGCTTCAATAAAAAAAAAAAGTAGAATAAGAAAAGGAGAAGAGAAGAAAGAAAGAAAAGAGAAAGAAAGAAAATGTATTATTATTTTTTTGTTATTTTCAAATAGAATAGATTATGATAACAAAAAATTATTTTGTTAGTATTATATAGTTTGTTTAGTATTGTTTTTATGTTTTGTTTTAAAGTTATTTTGTTTATTGTGATTTGTTAGTAAGTTTTGTATTTAGATTAATTATGTGTTTATTGTGAATGTCATGTTTTAAAATTTTTTAAATATATTTGAAAGTTTTTATGTTAGTAACTATTATAAAGTAATTGTTAGTTGGTGATAACAATAGAAAAAATAGATAAATACTGAAAATATTTCTATTATAGATATTGCTAAAAATGATAATAAATTTGATATTGCCCGATGAGATAATAACTTCAGCACAAATGAAGAAAGTTGATAAGATGATGAGAGAATTGCAAGATTACAGAATAAAACTAGAATAAGACATTGTTCAACACCTTATTATCATAAATCAAAAGATGCAAGAAGTGTTATGGGTCATGAACTGATTAGAAAGAATAAAGTGCAATACTTAACCTTTAGAGAGAAATTAATAGAACGGAAGCATTACATCGTTTTAGACCAACTTTGGAAGACATTGGTACGACGAACCTATTGGAATCTAGTTCTATACTTTGTAAAGTTTATAATCTCTTATAGAGCAAGAAAAATAGCGAGACAAATTGTAGGTTCACGAAAGTTGACTAGGAAGCAAAATGTGTTTGACATACCGTGGATGGATAAATTAGTTGTTAGGAAATTACCAAGAGAATTTCTAAATTCAATACCTGTTATAAAGATTGAAAAGGAAGAAGATCCCGAGGAATTTTCAAATGGGATTGTAGAAGATGAATTTGAAGAGAATTCAAAATTTAATATAGAGAATTTCCCGGAAGAAGATACAAGATCGGAGATGGAAGAAAACGTAGAACTGAATTTAAGTGGTTAAATGTAAAGGTTGTTCGTGTACAAAATGAGAACTGAAAAAGTTTGAGCTTATGAATGAAAAAAATTACATATTGATATAATTTTGGTCTTTTTCTTTTTATTCATTAAATTTTTTATGTAGGTATTTTTTGCTGTTCGAAATTGTTTTGAGAATTTTTGTTTATTCTTTAACAGATTGAGTATTGAAGATAGATATCAGTTTTTCGTATGCGTTTATTTCGATGGAATCATCTTGACAACAACCATTGCATGTATATTTGAATGTAGGCAACAAATAGCAATTAGATTTAATAGGAATGTCTCGTTCGATGCTATGAAGGAAAGGATTAGTGCAAAAATTGTTAGATGTTGTGGGAGAAGGATCTCGAAACTTTTCTATAAGTTTCCAGTTTCTATAAATCCCATCAAATTCACCGAAATGGAACTTATAGACAATGAAGACGTGGAGACAATGATTGCTCTTTATTGTGGGAATCGGAGTGACCAAAATACATCGATTCAATTATTTATTGAGTTAGTGTGAAGCCAACTGAAGATCTCACAGCATCTGGTGAAAAACATAGAGCTGAAGAATCGTGTATGGTGGCTCCAATATGGTACGTTGATAGTAAATCGACTATACATATGATCGATATCGATCTTAATGTTTCACCCGATATTGATGTGGTTGGTGATGATGGATACGATTGTAGTGATCCTTGTGATGAAGAGGTCGATAATGATAGTGATCCAGATATGGATGAGGCCCCCAATGATATTGACGACGAAAGCGTGAATGACAATGGAAACATTAATACGTCTTCAGTGGGGAACTAGATTTGACGTATTATTATACACAATAATCTTGGGCCACACATATCGCTCATAGGCCCCGACGTGGCGCACGTAGTCAAATTTCTGGAGTACCCTAAAATACTACATGCTCACCGGCTGGCCATAGATTCTGGTCCTGATGAGTTGTTCGTAGGCCAGAGATTCGAAAGTAAAGAACAATACATATTTACTATTAAGCAGTATAGCATGAATATATCAGTGGACTATAAAGTCGCAGTGTCTAAATCAACATTATATATTGGGGAGTGTTGGAAGTCGATGGAAGGCTGTAATTAGTGGATACAAGCTGCATTTATTCAAAATTCACAAATGTGGGATATACAAAAATTTGTTGGGCCTCACACATGTACATTAACACGTATGACAGAAGATCATTGAAAACTTGATTCCAAAACTATCTGTACATGTATCATGCCAATGGTAAAGGACATGCCGACCATTAAAGTTTCAGTACTGATTGTTGAAATGCAGGCACGATTCTAGTATCGAATATCATACCAAAAGGCGTGGATAGCTAAATAGATAGCAATAGAGCAATTGTATGGGGATTTCGATGCGTATAATGAGCTATAGGGATGGATAGCCACTACACGGGAGTACGTAATGAGGACTGCTATTGAGTTATAGACACAACCTTATTATGGCCTGGATAACCATCTACAATTGGGAAAAAAAATTTTCATCGGATGTTCTGGACGTTTGATCCATGTGTACACGCATTTCCCCACTGCAAGCAGTTTGTGCAAGTAGATGAGACATGGCTATATGGAAAATATACACAGATCCTACTTCTTGCGGTTACTTAAGACGGCAACAAGTACGTGTTTCCGATAGTATTTGCCATCGTAGATAAGGAGAATATGGAATCGTAGGAATTCTTCCTTACCAACCTGCAGAGGTATGTTACTTGCAATGATAATATTTGCATCATCTCCGATAGAGGGAAATAATTAATTGCTGCCATTAGGCGTTCCGGTGTGCTATAGAGATCCATTTATTGCATCCGGCACATCGCAACTAACATCCATAGAGATTGTAAAAATGCAGACTGGCAGAGACAAATTGTGAGAATGGGTAAAGAATAACCTTATATAAGTTTTAATGTTTTAGGGTAATATTGTAACTTATCTTTTCTTAATACATATATAGCGCACGAGCTAAAGCCACACATTTTCCACCAAAGAATGACTCGACTTAAGAGTGACATGGAGGGTCAAATGAACACATCTTTCAGACAATGGTTGGGTACCATAGAGCTACGACAATGGGTTCAAAGTTTTGATGAAGGCTTTCGTTATGGTTAAATGACAACAAACTTGGTGGAGGGGATCAACACTGTGTTGTTAAAAACACAACATGTTTCGATTTTATCTGTCTTCTCGGCTACATTCTACAGGTTGACTATCTTGATGTCAAGAATGGGTCAGCAACAAGTCAACCAGATGGAGGCAGGACACGTGTATGTCGAAGATGTTAGGGATGCAATGGTTGTAAATCATTGGATGGTGAGGTCGATAAATGTAGAAGTATATTTACGACATCTTTAAACTTTTCGAGTTACGAAGACCATTGGTTGTCGACTTGGTATACCATCTAGGTCCTATAGAGTTGATCTCCGAAACAAATGGTGCAATTGTAAGATGTTCCGAACACTTCATTATCCATGTGCGCATGTCGTGGCAGCGTGTGCTAAAGTCTCGCTTAATGTTGAACAATTTGTCGATGATGTATACACACTTGAGCGCACGTTGTGTGTCTGGGGAAATGAGTTCCCCGTCCTGCTTGACCTATCTACGTGAGAGGTGCCTCTGACGACTTTCGAGCTTGTCCCAAACAAATGGTTGTGTAGAAATTCGAAAGGTCATCCGCAATCATCCAGAATCCGTAGTGAAATGGACATTAGGGAGAAATCTGACGGTAAACATTGTGGATTATACAGATTGCCTGGTCATAATCAAAGTAAATGCCTGCAACGAAACTACCATGTTGGACAATCGTCACGATCGGGTAGGATTTGAGCTTATGTAATCTAATGTACCTAATTTATATTACAAAATTTGTTCCAATTTTTAATGTTGTAATATATTTAATTTGTATAACAAAATTTATATTACAAAGTTTGTTACAAGTTTTAGCGTTTTAATATTGTAATGTTGCAATTAATCTAATTAAATAAGTACAAAAATTGTCTTTTTCTTGATTTATATTTTTTTAGAATAAAAAAAGTACAAACGTTGTAATATTTAAATTATAAGAAACCCTTAAAATTAATGATTTGATGGTGTGGTCCTAGGGGTATATTTCTGTAGGGGTCAACGTTTACGTTGTGGGTGATTACAGCGATTAACATCATCTTCAGTTGCAGGTCGGAGTGTGCGAAACATGGAAGAAAAATCATATGCCCTGACTGTCGTCGATGAACTTGAGCAGGGAAGAGTGCCATACTGCGGTAGATATGACCCAGGAAGAGTGGAGTACTGCGATTGATACGACCCAAAAATATCAAACCCTTAATGATATTCGTGTCTTGACGAGCCCAATAAATAGTTATTGACCTGTAACTCTGAATGATAAGAACTATTAGCTGAATGTGTATGCGACCGCTCGGGATCGTGCTCTAACTCTGGCTCGGCCTTTATATCGGGCACTAGCTCATATGCCCCAAGTTGATGCATGTGCGGGGGAACTATAGTCGACTGCCCACCAAATAAATATAGTTTTCCCGTACTAGAGTACCATTGTATGTACTCTAACGATGGTTGCAAATCGGAAGAAATTTCCATCTGAGGTCTCCACGCCATCTAATTATCCCACACTACAATATGTTTCTGGTGCACAACCCTCTAATTATTTATATGTTTTCCTCGCTTGTTGATCAAGTGAATCTTCCCCAACTATATTGGCGGATCTAGGATATACTGGATTTAACCAAATTGCTAGAGTACTCAATCCTCGTTATACCACTCGACTGTCTGGAAATTGATAATTGATGCGTTAATGCACCACAAGTGAGAATGAATTTGGGAAAGCGATGGTATAACAGCCACAATTTCTGGTCTCTAATATGGTATCTAGATAAACTGCACGATTAATAGCATAGTTAAAATTTAATATGGTTTGAGTAAGATATACAAAGTAATTGCATGTCACGAATATTGGATTAACTTACCCCTTCCCCGACATGTTGTTCAATTATCAGATGATATATCGGGACAGTGTATGACCTCCCGATACTCGGATAAAAGCTCCATCTATAAAAAGAATTTACATGTTAGAATAGTATCATTAGATAAAGAAATGTTAATTAATAACAAGTTAAATTTTATCACCTGTTCACTAGTGGAAATATGTATGGTTAGTGCCTAACCGATGCCAAGAATGAAATCCGATAAAGAGCCCATGACTGCAGCAATAGAAGGCATCTGCCTATGTCTACGGTAGTAGGCTCTGTCGTCCGTTAAAGCTCACGATATAACATAGCCAGAACTGTGGAATCCCAACTATACAAGCGAACATTCTGCAAATCAGCTAATAGGGGTAAATACATCAAATGAACATTGTTGTTGTTCACACGGGCATCAGTATACCCCTATAATATGCATAATGTACGCTCGACCTGCGCACATCACCTTATGCTCAATGGCATTAATTGATAAATGTTTAAAATTGGTTTTCAACCATGAAAATTTCAAACCCGTAAAATTGGACTTAGCATCAGCGGGAGAGACTCCTAGTAGGCTATAACAAAGTGCAGTCGGCTGAGCGATCGCATTTACACCTGTTACGGCACTCTCGTCGATTGGGAGCCCAAGTTGCAATGCAACATCCTCTAGAGTAACAGTGCACTCCCTACACGGCAAATGAAAAGTGTGGGTCTCCGGGCGTCAACGCTCGACCAATACAGATATTAAATCGTACCGCAAATCAAATGTTTGGATCAATGCTGCTAACCAGAATCCAGCTAACTCCAAGTATGGCATCAGTCATTTATCTGGGGAATATCATATACCATTCACCCGACCCCTTAATGCGTGATACGGGCCCTGACAGTATTAAATTACAGAAAATAGTAATAATAACATAATTTATTTCCGTAAATTACGTAGATTTTTTTTTAAAGGAACTCGTGATTAACAAATAACAATATATTATCATATTATTAACTGTGTTTGATATGTGACCATCGTTCTTAATCAATGGAGCCATGGCGGGTGCAATTTCAAAACAAATTTCGGTCATTAATTTCAATGTTTGATGGATTTTTAATATTTATCAAAATACCTAAATTTTATATATTGCTTTTAATTACAAAAAAATACCAAACAATTTTTTCCACGTCATATTTTTTTGCTATACTACATTAACAAAATAAATATATCTTATAAATTCTAACTCAAACTCCAACTCAATGGTTCCATTCACAAATTTCATCTCAATTGTTTAATCTTTTACCTACATAAAAAACAAATATTTTATATTCTCAATGGTTCCATTCACAAATTTCATCTCAATTGTTTAATCTTTTGCCTACATAAAAAATAAAAATTTTATATTAAAATACTAAAATAACATGTCAATAAAAAAATAACAAAAACATAACACATAATAAATACGAATATTATTATTATTTTAAAATGATAATAAGTAAAATGTTTTGGTTTAAAATTTTATATATATATATATATATATATATAATAGCATGCCAACTTAATTATTGTAAAAAATATATAATTTTTTCTCATAGAAGTTCAAAAAAATTTCATTTTAAATATTTATAAAAAACATAAAATAAAATTTAAAAACATAAACTCTTGTTCTCAATTATAGAAGCTTAAAAAATTAGAACATATAAACTAATTCCTAATTTATCTCATAAATTCTAAATTCCACATCAATGGTTTCATCTTTTATCTACATAAAAAATAAATTTTATAAGGAATATATCTAATCAACCTAAAACACACATAACAAATAAATTACATAAAATAATAAAATTTTCTTTGTACATAACATAAACAAACTTTTTTACTTCAATAAACATTAAAAATAAATTATGAATGAATGAAAATATAAAATAAATACAAACATATCTTAATATCTCTTTTTAACCAAATAATACCTTACAAAAATAAATTTAAAAATTAAAACCAAATTAAATCAACAATAATAACAATAAAAACAAATTAAATTAACATTAATCCATTAATTTATAACAAAAAAAAACATTTTCTTTTCTATTTTTTTTCCTTCTCTTTCTCCTTCCCTCTCTCTATTCTCCTTTTATTTTTCTTTCTTTTTCCCTTCCCTTCCCTTCCCGCCCTCTCCTTCTCCTTCTCCTTTTTCTCTTCTTTTCTTCTCCTTCTCTTTCTTTTCCTTCACCCACCGGCGAAAATGAACTTGGGGACCATTATAAGGTCCCCAAACACAAAAAAAACAAACAAACTCAGTAGGCTCCCGTCCCATCCTTGCGGTGTTGCCTCTGCCACATCTTCCATCAGTTCTGCCTGCGCCAGCCCCTCTACCAGTGCCACCTGCGCCAGCCCCTCCACCAGTGTCCTATCCCATCAGTTTCACCAGTGTCTTATCCCATAAGTTTCACCAGTGTCCTATCCCATCAGTTTTTGTTTTTTTTAACAGATCTTTTTTTTTTGTTTTTTAACAGATTTTTTTAATATAATAGTGTTGGAATGAAGGTGGTGCCGCCTATGCACCACCCTCCATCCATCTAAATGTACCATTTTGGTACATAATTTTTGGAATATACCATTTTGGTATTTTTTTAAATATTATTTTAGTAAAAAAACCCTAGATGTGTTAAAGATATGTGACCCAATTTTTTTTAAAAATAAAATACAAGTGGCAAAATACAAAGCTACACAAATAAAATCTGTATAGAAATATACTACCTCTATTTGGTTGATTAGAATAATACGTTTTAACCTTACTGCATTACTTCTATTTAAATTTGATTAGAATATAGTTTTACAAACATATAAATAGACGTAGTCGTCTCTCCTCTTGTATCATTTGAATTTGACATAGTAAATTTTCTTCTCCTTTACCCATGGTTTTTTCCCGAAAGGGTTTTTACGTAAAATATGTGTGTTCTATTTTTCTTTCTTTTCTTTACAATACATTTCTATTATCGACATTCTATTTTCACAAGACGGAAGTGGAGAAAATGAGAAGAAAAAGGAAGAAAAGTGGTGAAAATGATAAAGACATAGAAATGAAGAAGAAATGAAGAAAATCTTGACAAAAGAGGTAAGTTTCATACTAAACCTACTTGTATTTCAATAGATTGAGTTAAATATTGAAACCTGTATTTAACCTAAATACTAGAAATAGAAAGTATATTTGATGAAGCATATATACTTTAAACACTAAATTGGATAGAGAGAATGTGATTTGTATTATGAAAAGTATTAAGATTAAGAAATGAATATGTAATTTACACATAAACATAAGTGATTAAATTGTATAGTAATCAAAATTCAAAAGTATGATAATTATGTGTGATTAAATGAAAGATAACGCAAAGAACCATTGGAAAAAAAATATTTTCATTAAAACATTTTGGTCAGCAGCATTGACTCAAATTTGAAAATTCACCAAAAGTCATAGTAATTTAGTTAGAGGTTCAATTAAATATGGAATTAAATATTATGGAGTCTAGTTTTGTATGGAATTAAAACAAACGGAATTGTATATTTTTAGATGTATTAGTTTTTGTGAAATAAGTTCGGAGTGGATTCAAGTTTCCTTGTTTTGACTTTGAAAAATCATCAAAAATTGTAAAAAAAAAAGATTAGGGGATGAAATTTATATGTTTAAATTATTGGTTAGTCTATTTTCAAGAGAAACAAACGGAAACATCATCCGAACCCCATACTAAGAGATAATTAAATTTTAGTAAATAAATGCCGAAGCTGTTAAATATCAAAATAGGGGCAAATTTGAAGAATTTACTATACTAGTTGGCTAAAGTAGAAATTCTGAATTTTTTATGGTAGAAAGATATTTGAGTCTAGTTTCAAAAACGTCAAGCGAATCTTAATTTTAAATTTTGTATCTCAAGATATAAATACTTTAGTGACTATGACATAAGTGGACAACTTTGATATGAACACATAAGTAAATAGTGGGATTATAGTTAATGCTACATATAAACATGTCATATTAAAAGCTAAATATTCTAATATATATACATAAAGGATGAGAAATGGAGAGGAGGAGGAGGAAAAAGTAGTAAATGGATTTGAAATGTCACAAATGGTTATAAGTAATAGAATGATTAATACATGTGAGAATGTTTAAACGAATTGATGAAATAATAAGTGAATAATTGTTAATTGATGTGATTTTGGAATCTTGGCTAAAAGTTTACAAAGGATTAAATTAATTGGCACAAGTTAGAATAAATAAGGAATATACATAAAGTGGGTAAACTATTTTAGAACATGCAGGTCCTCCAATGGACTTATTTGTAAAACTTTAAAAATTATGTTAATTTGTAAACTTTGTTAATTTTGATTGAATATCATGTTTTAATGAGCTCATTTAGCTCATAAATAGTTTTTTCATAAATTCAATTATGACTAAAACAAGCAAAATGATCTTCATTAATCAAATAATAAGATAAATCAATCTGAAATTTCTATAGTTGCTTTGGCAACGAATGTGACATCCCGGTACCTTGACTTGGCGACTGGGTCGGGTATAGGGTGTTACACAATCAATTACCTTGGGCCTCCACGTGGTCCTTTTATAGTCTTAATAAAGTGTCTTTTTTCAAGGTTCATCAAGTTGTGGTTTGCGAACTAACCTCAGGTTTGCAATGTTATTGATTCTGTTGGGAGACACGTGTCTAGCTTTTTATGGGTATATTGTAAGGCTCGCAATGTATGTAGAGAGATTCGTGAGATTTGCTACATGAGGTATAACAATCCCCCCCAGGCAAGTGAAGGTTGTAAAGTGAATGTTATTAGTGCAAATTCAAATATAAATTGTTTATAAATTAAATTTAAATTATCAATTAAACAAACTAATTTAATTTTCTTCCTTATTGCTTTAAACAATGTAAATGATAAAATAATGGTTAGTTGATTCGTTAAATGCTAACTAAGCTAATAAACCTGTACCAATTATATTGTTTGTCACTCTTAGTTAAGAATCTCATATCGTTCTCATCCTAGACTAAAAAATACTACCTAGGTTCTCATCTCGGTCTCACCTAGGCATATAGATCTCCTATTGGTCTCATTATTTGGCACAATTATATCGAACAATTTAATGATTTGACATAATTATATCGAACAATTTAATGATAAACTCTCATTTCGGTCTCGTCTATCTAGATTTTCCACTAGAGGTGTCAATTCTAACGTATTAAACATTTCAATAAAATCGAACAATCAATAAACATTAACTTAAACTAACAAATAACTAATCAACCAACCATCTGTTGGAAAAACGGGTTTGGAAAATGCAGCGGAAAAATAAATTTAGGGAAAAACTAGAGTTTTCAAAATTTTTCAAAACAAGATCTTGGTTGTGATATCTAAAGTAATAAACACTTAATCAAAATTGTATATTTTTTATTTGTCTAAGATGAGCACTTTGATTGAGTAGTTTTCTCTACTATCCTTAAGCTCACATCTACTGAGTGTGGGCTCGCTTCAAATCAGAAAATTTTTCACAAAAATTACCAGTGGGATAATTTTACAATTTTTCTAAACTTTTAGGTCAAGTTGTAAATAAGAGAAATATCTCTAGAAATTTTTTAGAATAATCTTTTAAGAGAGTTCAACTATTATTAAACTTAATCACTTTAATATTAAATTAATATAATATTTATCGATAAATATTATATTAAATTTAATATTAAATCTTATTAAAATAATAGAATGTTTATCTTATAGATAAACATTAAATTAAATTTAATATTAAATTATTAAAATAATATTATTTTTTGAATAATTAATTTAAAATCAAATTCTCTGGTAGAGTCCTAGTAGAAGTGTAACTTTTCCACTACTCAACCACCGATGACCGACTGCCATTGGTTATCAAAACACCTCCATTGCAGCCACCGACACCGTCATGTTTGGTGACGCAAGTGTGGCACCCTTACAGCCCCCTAGGTCGATTCGGTTATTGTCGATTCGGTCCAGGTCAATGATGACCCGATCAATCCGGTCTAGCCACTGGTTGAATCGTTGGCCTAGTTTTACATACTAGGCTTGATTCGACCAATTTTTGGGTCTTGGTGTCAATTTTGGGCTTCTGGGACCAATTTACAATCTTAGGTATAATTTTCAAGTTCAATTACCCATTGGGCCAATTGTCTGACTTGAAAATTAACTTTCAAAAATATTATATTAATTTAATTTTACTTGATCAAAATTAATTTTTTCAAAAATCACTTAGATTTTCCAAATTAATTTTTTAGGAAAATTCTTTAATCAAATTCTCTAATTGAAAAATTCTTACCACCTAATTTAATTCCACATCGAATAAATCGAATCAATTAAATTATTCCCAAAGTCGTAAAATTTTCTTCTGATTCAAATACAGTCCAATCAAGCTTTTGTTGAGCTAGCGAAGGGACCAATCAGATATATACAATTAGGCTCTAATGATTGTAATTATGCCCATAAGCATCTTTCTTATAACTCGCAAGTACTTAATCACGGAGTCAGTCCATGAGAAGTACCATGATTGAAAACTCGTTATTGTATACTCTTTACAAAAAATAATTCATCTAACTGCTTTATTCAATGACCTCGTCATGTTTGTGTTACCCTCATTTGATATCATTGCTTCCTTTGAGTTAAATTCGTTTATTCAATACAATCCTATTTTATCTCATTGTCACCATTATGTATTCTTAATGACTAATCAACAAATGACTATGATAAATTGCTCATTCGAGAACAAGCAACCCGTGGCTATGTTCCATAGTTATCAATCCACACAATGCCAATGAAAGAATATCATTAACTCTTTAATTGAGTTATGCATTCCACTATTGCTAGTAAAGCCATGCCGTACACAAGTCATGTACCCAACATACCGGCTATGGGCTCGATCTTCTTTAGAGTATAAGCCTCCACTTATATCAAAGTACATGAGTTGCATATGCATGGTGTAACGACCCAAAATTCCCGGGTACCAGAAAAACGAGTCGTAGGGCCTCCGTCTTAGGAAAATAAGTTCGTAAGTATTTATTAAAAATATTTATAAGGTTAGTTATAAGTTTAGTGAAGAGAATTTAGTTTAATTAGAAATAATTAGTAAAAAGGACTAAATTGAATAGAAGGTAAAAGTTTAATTTTAAGAATAGAAAATATTAAAGGATTAAATTAGTAATTAGACCATAAAAGTGACATGTGGGAATGATGGATAAAATACATGTGTATTAATTTTATTGGTACAAATGTATGTTATATGTGTTTGCTTAATTATTAAGTAAATGTTATTTATTTATTTATTTGTTATAAATAATATTAAATAGGTAAATATTATAATTTTGTTGATTAATTATGATGGAGACAAGTGTATGGTGATGGATGATACATGTGTATGTATGTGTGTAAAACATGTGTATTATTTTTTTATTTGTTATAATTAGATATTTTATATTAGTTAATTAATTAAGTAATAAAGAAACAAAAGAAAGAAAAAGAAGAGAAAGTTACCAGAGAAAGAAACGAAATTGGGGGAAAAAAAGAAGAAAAGAAAGGAAAAAGGAGAAATTAGGGTTTGAAAGCTTGAAAGTAATTTGGTAAGTCAATTAAGTCCATTTCTTTGTAATTTTGATGTTTTTGAAGCTTTAGAGTTGAGTACTCTTAAATTTATGTGGAAATATTGAAAGTTGATAGACTTTTGAATAGTGTTCATGTTGAGAAAATGATAAAATTGGGGATTAATTTGATAAAGTTATTAATTAGAATTGATTTAAGGACCTAATTGTAAAATAGGGTATAAGTTTTGAGTTTTAGGGACTAATTTGAAAGAAATTCGAAATTATGGAAAAATGATGATAATTTGATAGTTATATGAAAGTTTTGATGAAAATTGAATAAGAAAATGAGGTGAATTGTTAAAAGGAAGAAAATGAAGTTAGTTGGGACAAATTTGGTATTATAGTAGAAGTTGCATGGAAAGTTAGTAAATTGTATAAATGTGTGTGTTATTAATTAATTGTAAATTTGCTCATTTTCGTAGCAAACAAGGAAAATGGGACGTCCAATACGAAAGGGAAGGAGAAAGTAGTTGAAGAATAGCTCGAGAAATCGGTTTGTATTATCATAATTCATTTATATTTATTATTTATATATTTGATTTCATTATTTTCAAATGAATGGAAATGGAAATTTAGTTAAATAGTAGTATTTGAATTGTATGTTATTAAATGTGAGTATTGGAATGTATATGGATTTAAAGTGTTGGAATTGAAATGTGAATTGATTGGTGGATGAATGATTATGTGTAATGAATTGGAATTGCTTGGTGATTATGTGATTATGTTCAATGGAAAGTGAAAGTGAAACGAATAAGTGATTACGGAACCCTATTAACTAGTCGGGCTTAGTGGATATAGTTGGCATGCCATAGGATCGAAACAGTTCAGAGATTCTTCGACCTTGAGTCGATGAGGCACTTGGTGTGCCATAGATTTGCTTCGGATAGTTTCGATGAGGCTTTGGTAGCCACTTTGCTTCGGCTTAGCTGATGAGGTACTTGGTGTGCCATAGATTTGATTTACTTCGAACTATCCAATGAGGCTTTGGTAGCCACTTTACTTCGGCTATGCCGATGAGGCGTTGGTCGCCATTCTGATATGTTAATTGGATCCGTGTATCCGCCAAGGTCCGAGTCAAGTTAATAGGGGTAAATAAGTGAAGTGATAAATTCTGAATAAATGTGATTGAGTTATTGAAATGAGATGTGTGTTATGTGATTGAAAGCATAAATCAAAGTGTTATGAAGCATTCATATGTGAAATGTGAATTAAGTGTTTATATGTGACTTAATTGTGAAACCAAGATTCATGAATTATTAGAAATGATATTGATTGAATATGGATTCAAATAGTGGAAATGAAGTGTGGTAATATGATAACTTGATATGTGATCATATGCAATGATTTGTGATTATCCATGTACGTGTATGCTATTTGATTGTTGCTTTAGTTTGAATTATGATAATACCACTGAGTATTTCCAATACTCAGCGTACGGTTGTTTTCCGTGTGCAGGTTAGGTAAAATTGAGGTTTCGTCAAGCATCCAAATCAGTCCCGATCTCAGCTCAAATTAGTGGTGATGTATCCATCTTTTGATATTGTGGCATGTACTAGATTAATATTTGTTACTTGTAAATATGAAATATTTTGAATGTAAATATAGTGTATAAACTTTGAGAAGTTCTTGAAATGAATGAATGAGTTTTTGTTAAGTTTGAAATTGATTTGAATGATTTTTGATTGTCATTTATAAGCCAATTAATTGGGCATGTATTAGGGATGTTTTGAGGGTAAAAATAGCTTTAAAATGATGAAACATGCAGTTTTCACACGGCCAAATCACATGGGCGTGTGCCCTGGCCGTATGGGGGAAGTCAGTAGCTTCCACGGGTAAGTCACACGGCCATGTGTGGCAAGTAAAACTGCCCACGGCCAATCCCCACGGCCATGTGATTTCACAAGGGCTGTCCACACAGGCATGTCCCAATCCACACGGGCGTGTGCCCTGTTTTTCATGAAAAATGTTTAAAGTTCCTGGTTTGATCCAGAATCAATTTCTAAACTTATTTTGGGCCCCGTAGGCCTATATTAAGGTCTAATTGATGGAAATTAGAGGGTTTTTAATTGAAACTCAAATTTATACCTCGTTTTATTTCGTAAGTTAGTGTATGGTTCCGGTAATACCTCGTGACCCTGTTCCAACGACAGTGTGGGGTTAGGGGGTGTTACATTTGTTGGTATCAGAGCTATAGGTTTAGCCGATTCTCGGACTAAATCGAGTTTGTAAGTGAGTTTAGAAGTACATGCCACATTCAAGTTAAAGTTGAGTCGAAATTTTTGGATGCTGACCTATTTAATTGTTTCTGTTTTATAGAGATTAAAGATGTCGGATGATCAATCAATTGATTTAGACGAAAGTGAATCAGCTACACCTAGTGTAAATCTGGTTAGAAATCAACCTCCTAATGTAGAACGAGAAAACATTAGGGAGAGAGATGAAAATGGTAGAAATGATTTTGATCTATTAAGAGTTTTAACTGATGCCCTTCAGCGAGTAGCGGAGTCTGTACCTGCTACCACGTCTGTACCTATTCCTAGACGGGCCCCTATTAAGGAATTAAGAAAATATGGTGCCACGGAATTTTCGGGTCTGAAAGGAGTTGATCCGTCCATAATTGAAAATTGGATGGAAGCAACAAAAAGGGTGTTACAACAGTTAGAGTGTACTTCACGAGAAAGTTTGCTATGTGCTGTATCTTTGCTATAGGGTGAAGCATATCTATGGTGGGAATCTGTGATTCGACACTTGCCTACTGATCAAGTAACATGGGATTTGTTTCAGAAAGAATTTCAAAAGAAGTACATTGGGGAAATATACATTGAAGACAAGAAACAAGAATTTTTAACTCTGAAACAAGGTGAAATGACAGTAGTGGATTATGAACGGGAATTCTCAAGACTTGGTAGATATGCATCAGAGTTTATACCAACCGAAGCTGATAGCTGTAAAAGATTCTTGGGGGGATTAAGAGATGAAATAAAAGTGTTATTGGTATCTCAGCGAATCACTGAATTTGTTGACTTAATTGAACGGGCTAAAATGATAGAGCAAGTTTTGGGACTTGAAAAAAGGTCTGAACCTTCTAAGCCAGTTGGGAAACGTATGGGAACTACAAGTTCGAATCCTTTACCGAAAAGATCCAGAGATTCTCGAGGTGGTTGGAGATCTAGTTTCAAATCTGATAGAGGAGGAAAGAGTCAAGGAAGACAAACTACAGTGTCCACCGGTAGTGTGAGAGGTCCATCCAGAGATATTGCTATTCCAGATTGTGAACATTGTGGGAGGAAACATAGAGGTGAATGTTGGCGATTGACTAGAGGGTGTTTCAAATGTGGTTCCACTGATCACTTTATTAAAGATTACCCAAAAGCTGACAGTACTACACCCATGACATCACAGAGATCGGGCTCTAATATTAGAGGTAGAGGATCGGGCAGAGGCGGATCAGTTTCTAGAGGTAGAGGTGCTAGAAGGAGTAGTGATGTTGTTACACAACAGTCAGAGGCCAGCGTACCAGCTAGAGCATATGTAGTCCGAACCCGAGAAGAGGGAGATGCACATGATGTTGTAACAGGTATATTTTTATTATATTCTAAGCCTGTTTATGCTTTAATTGACCCTGGATCCTCACATTTATATGTTAGTTCAAATTTAGTTGAGATGGGAAAATTGAAACATGAAATGTCTAGAATGTCAATAGAAGTGTCAAGTCCGTTAGGACAGACGGTGTTAGTGAATCAAATTTGTCCGAGATGCCCATTGAAAATTCAGAATGAAACTTTTCCGGTTGATTTGTTGATTATGCCTTTTGGAGATTTTGACGTAATATTGGGTATGGATTGGTTATCTGAACATGGTGTGATTTTAGACTGTTATGAAAAGAAGTTCAGTATTCAGACCATTGATGGAAACAGTATTGAGGTGAGAGGTATTTGAAACAGTGGGCCAACACGTGTTATTTCAGCAATTAAGGCTAATAAGTTGTTACAGCAGGGTTGTACAGCATACTTGGCTTATGTTATTAATTCAGATTCAGTTGGTAGTCATTGTAGTAAAATCCGGACAGTTTGTGAGTTTCCTGATATATTTCCTGAAGAATTACCGGGTTTGCCACCAGACAGAGAAGTTGAGTTTGCTATAGAGGTTTATCCAGGTACTGCTCCGATTTCTATTCTTCCGTACCGTATGTCGCCTACAGAATTGAAGGAGTTAAAGGTACAGTTGCAAGATTTGTTAGATCGTGGTTTTATTCGGCCGAGTATTTCACCGTGGGGAGCTCCGATATTATTTGTTAAAAAGAAAGATGGTTCGATGCGACTTTGTATTGACTATAGACAGTTGAATAAAGTGACAATCAAGAATAAATATCCCCTTCCTCGCATTGACGATTTATTTGATCAGTTGAAAGGAGCTTCGGTGTTTTCAAAGATTGATTTAAGATCTGGCTACTATCAGTTGAAAGTAAAAGAATGTGATGTGCCGAAGACAGCTTTTCGTACAAGGTATGGCCATTATGAATTTTTAGTAATGCCATTCGGATTGACTAATGCCCCAGCTGCTTTCATGGATCTGATGAACCACATATTTCAACCATATCTAGATCAATTTGTTGTGGTTTTCATTGATGATATATTGGTTTATTCAAAGACAGAAACAGAACATGATCAGCATCTCAGAATAGTACTACAGACTTTGCGGGAAAAACGATTGTATGGAAAATTGAGTAAATGTGAATTCTGGTTATCAGAGGTTGTATTTTTGGGACATGTGGTATCGGCAGATGGAATTAGAGTTGTTCCGAAAAAGATAGAGGCCATAATTCAGTGGAAGGCTCCGAAGAATGTATCTGAGGTACGTAGTTTTCTTGGTTTGGCTGGATACTATAGGAGATTTGTAAATGGATTTCCAAAAATAGCCTTGCCTATGACTAAATTGCTACAGCAGAATGTTTCTTTTATTTGGGATGATCAATGTCAGAAAAGTTTTGAGATGTTGAAGCGAATGCTAACAGAGGCACCGGTTTTGACTTTACCGGAATCGGGAAAAGATTTTATTGTGTACAGTGATGCCTCATTGAGTGGTTTGGGTTGTGTACTTATGCAAGATGGAAAGGTTATTGCTTATGCATCCCGTCAGTTGAAACCACTTGAGAGAAATTATCCGACTCATGACTTGGAGCTTGCAGCTGTGATTTTTGCTTTGAAGATTTAGAGACATTACCTTTATGGTGAAAAATGCTATATTTATACAGATCATAAAAGTCTGAAGTATCTTCTCTCCCAGAAAGAATTGAATTTAAGACAGAGACGATGGATTGAACTTCTGAAAGATTATGATTGTGTTATAGACTACCACCCGGGAAAAGCTAATGTAGTAGCTGATGCATTGAGTAGAAAAGCAGCAATTGAGTTGAGATCAATGTTTGCACAGCTCAGTATCACTGATGATGGAAGTTTGTTAGCCGAGTTGAGAATAAAACCGATAATGTTTGATCAGATTAGAGCAGCTCAGTTGGAAGATGATAAGTTGATGAAGAAAAGAGAGATGATACAGAGTGGAATAGTAGAAAATTTCAGCATTGATACTCATGGATGTTTGAGGTATCGAGATCGAGTATGTGTTCCAGCTAAATCTGAATTGAAAGAGTTAATACTCCGAGAGGCACATGATGGTTCATTTGCTTTACACCCGGGAAGTACAAAAATGTATCGCAATCTACGAGATTTGTATTGGTGGCCCGGAATGAAAAGAGACATAGTTTAATATGTTGGAAAATGTCTTACATGTCAGCGAATAAAGGCAGAACATCAAGTACCGACAGGTTTGCTACAGCCTATTAATATTCCTGAATGGAAATGGGATCGTATCACGATGGATTTTGTTTCGGGGTTACCGTTGTCACCGAGTAAAAAGAATGCTATTTGGGTGATAGTAGATAGACTTACCAAGTCAGCTCATTTTATAGCAGTCAGAACAGATTGGTCGTTGCAAAAACTTGCTGAGGTATACATTCGAGAAATTGTTAGATTACATGGTATTCTGTCATCTATAATTTCAGATCAAGATTTTGGAGACAGTTACATGAGTTTCAGTACAGCCTTCCATCCACAAACTGACGGACAATTTGAACGGATAATTCAGATTTTAGAAGATATGCTTCGGGCTTGCATCATTGAATTTGAATCAAGTTGGGAACATTATTTGCCTTTAGCTGAATTTGTGTATAATAATAGTTTCCAATCAAGTATTCAGATGGCTCCGTATGAAGCATTGTATGGTCGACGATGTAGATCACCTGTGTGTTGGACAGAACTGAATGAAAGAAAAGTGATTGGGCCGGAATTGATTCAAGAGACTGAGGAAACAGTCAAGAAGATTCAAGGAAGATTGAAAGCGGCTTTCGATAGACAAAAATCATATGCTGACTTGAAACGACGAGATATTGAGTATTCGGTTGGAGATAATGTATTTCTTAAAGTTTCTCCTTGGAAGAAAGTATTGAGATTTGGCCGGAAAGGTAAATTAAGTCCTCGATATATTGGGCCATATGAAATAGTGGAGAGAATTGGACCGGTAGCCTATAAGTTAGCGTTACCTCCGGAGTTACAGAAAATACACGATGTTTTCCATGTTTCTATGCTTCGACGCTGTAGATCGGATCCTTCTCATATTATTTCTACTGAAGATATTGAAATCTGACCGGATTTATCTTACGAAGAAGAACCAGTTAAGATTCTAGCCCGAGAGGTAAAAGAATTGAGAAATAAACGAATTTCTCTAGTAAAAGTACTTTGGAGAAGTCATAAAGTGGAAGAAGCAACATGGGAACCGGAAGAAACTATGAGAATTCAGTATCCCCACCTATTCTCAGGTAAATTTCGAGGACGAAATTTTTTTTAGGGGGGAAGAAATGTAACGACCCAAAATTCCCGGGTACCGGAAAAACTAGTCGTAGGGCCTCCGTCTTAGGAAAATAAGTTCGTAAAAAAATATTTATAAGGTTAGTTATAAGTTGAATTAAATTTTAGTGAAGAGAATTTAGTTTAATTAGAAATAATTAGTAAAAAGGACTAAATTGAATAGAAGGTAAAAGTTTAATTTTAAGAATAGAAAATATTAAAGGATTAAATTAGTAATTAGACCATAAAAGTGACATGTGGGAATGATGGATAAAATACATGTGTATTAATTTTATTGGTACAAATGTATGTTATATGTGTTTGCTTAATTATTAAGTAAATGTTATTTATTTATTTATTTGTTATAAATAATATTAAATAGGTAAATATTATAATTTTGTTGATTAATTATGATGGAGACAAGTGTATGGTGATGGATGATACATGTGTATGAATGTGTGTAAAACATGTGTATTATTTTTTTTATTTGTTATAATTAGATATTTTATATTAGTTAATTAATTAAGTAATAAAGAAACAAAAGAAAGAAAAAGAAGAGAAAGTTACCAGAGAAAGAAACGAAATTGGGGGAAAGAAAGAAGAAAAGAAAGGAAAAAGGAGAAATTAGGGTTTGGAAGCTTGAAAGTAATTTGGTAAGTCAATTAAGTCCATTTCTTTGTAATTTTGATGTTTTTGAAGCTTTAGAGTTGAGTACTCTTAAATTTATATGGAAATATTGAAAGTTGATAGACTTTTGAATAGTGTTCATGTTGAGAAAATGATAAAATTGGGGATTAATTGGATAAAGTTATTAATTAGAATTGATTTAAGGACTTAATTGTAAAATAGGGTATAAGTTTTGAGTTTTAGGGACTAATTTGAAAGAAATTCGAAATTATGGAAAAATGATGAAAATTTGATAGTTATATGAAAGTTTTGATGAAAATTGAATAAGAAAATGAGGTGAATTGTTAAAAGGAAGAAAATGAAGTTAGTTGGGACAAATTTGGTATTATAGTAAAAGTTGCATGGAAAGTTAGTAAATTGTATAAATGTGTGTGTGTTATTAATTAATTGTAAATTTGCTAATTTTCGTAGCAAACAGGGAAAATGGGACGTCCAATACGAAAGGGAAGGAGAAAGTAGTTGAAGAATAGCTCGAGAAATCGGTTTGTATTATCATAATTCATTTATATTTATTATTTATATATTTGATTTCATTATGTTCAAATGAATGGAAATGGAAATTTAGTTAAGTAGTAGTATTTGAATTGTATGTTATTAAATGTGAGTATTGGAATGTATATGGATTTAAAGTGTTGGAATTGAAATGTGAATTGATTGGTGGATGAATGATTATGTGTAATGAATTGGAATTGCTTGGTGATTATGTGATTATGTTCAATGGAAAGTGAAAGTGAAACGAATAAGTGATTACGGAACCCTATTAACTAGTCGGGCTTAGTGGATATAGTTGGCATGCCATAGGATCGAAACAGTTCAGAGATTCTTCGACCTTGAGTCGATGAGGCACTTGGTGTGCCATAAATTTGCTTCGGATAGTTTCGATGAGGCTTTGGTAGCCACTTTGCTTCGGCTTAGCCGATGAGGTACTTGGTGTGCCATAGATTTGATTTACTTCGAACTATCCGATGAGGCTTTGGTAGCCACTTTACTTCGGCTATGCCGATGAGGCGTTGGTCGCCATTCTGATATGTTAATTGGATCCGTGTATCCGCCAAGGTCCGAGTCAAGTTAATAGGGGTAAATAAGTGAAGTGATAAATTCTGAATAAATGTGATTGAGTTATTGAAATGAGATGTGTGTTATGTGATTGAAAGCATAAATCAAAGTGTTATGAAGCATTCATATGTGAAATGTGAATTAAGTGTTTATATGTGACTTAATTGTGAAACCAAGATTCATGAATTATTAGAAATGATATTGATTGAATATGGATTCAAATAGTGGAAATGAAGTGTGGTAATATGATAACTTGATATGTGATCATATGCAATGATTTGTGATTATCCATGTACGTGTATGCTATTTGATTGTTGCTTTAGTTTGAATTATGATAATACCACTGAGTATTTCCAATACTCAGCGTACGGTTGTTTTCCGTGCGCAAGTTAGGTAAAATTGAGGTTTCGTCAAGCATCCAAATCAGTCCCGATCTCAGCTCAAATTAGTGGTGATGTATCCATCTTTTGATATTGTGGCATGTACTAGATTAATATTTGTTACTTGTAAATGTGAAATATTCTGAATGTAAATATAGTGTATAAACTTTGAGAAGTTCTTGAAATGAATGAATGAGTTTTTGTTAAGTTTGAAATTGATTTGAATGATTTTTGATTGTCATTTATAAGCCAATTAATTGGGCATGTATTAGGGATGTTTTGAGGGTAAAAATAGCTTTAAAATGATGAAACATGCAATTTTCACACGGCCAAATCACATGGGCGTGTGCCCTGGCCGTGTGGGGGAAGTCAGTAGCTTCCACGGGTAAGTCCCACGGCCGTGTGTGGCAAGTAAAACTACCCACGGCCTATCCCCACGGCCATGTGATTTCACACGGGCTGTCCACACGGGCATGTCCCAATCCACACGGGCGTGTGCCCTGTTTTTTATGAAAAATGTTTAAAGTTCCCGGTTTGATCCAGAATCAATTTCTAAACTTATTTTGGGCCCCGTAGGCCTATATTAAGGTCTAATTGATGGAAATTAGAGGGTTTTTAATTGAAACTCAAATTTATACCTCGTTTTATTTTGTAAGTTAGTGTATGGTTCCGGTAATACCTCGTGACCCTGTTCCGGCGACGGTGTGGGGTTAGGGGTGTTACACATGGTCAGTGACTAACTCAGGATTTAAGTAAATCACACCATGAACGTCAAAAGTGAATTAATTTACAAACAGATTTAATATTAATTCATCTTGGGTCTAGTCCAATGTATTATTCTACCAATGAATACATCTATGTCTCTATTCGTGAAGTCAACTGCTCCGATAGCCAAGACTAGTCATCTCCCCAATTGGTATTGTAGACGACATAATAATCTTTCTTAGTATTTGAATCAAATGCTCACTTTGCTTCTTTTACGAGATTATGGACTCGTCTAGATTATCTACTAAAGTAAGTTATCTTTCTCATAATGTAAATGTTCTTACAATGCCACTTATCTTCAGTTTGAACTTTAGACAATCAATGAGCTAATATTTGCTAGTCACAATTTCGTTATGCATGCAAAATACAAAAGACTTAAAATACAAAAGACATAATCGTAAAATATGAAATTAACTTTATTTATTTATTTATTCATTGTTTAAATAAATAAAAAATAATTACATGTTTACTATAATATGGGTATATTTCCCAACACCATTAACAAATTTCGTGCATAATAAAACTTAAATTTCAAATAAAAAAATTATCAAACACTTGGTAAGCATAAAATAAAAGTAAGGGTTTAAGAAAATGCTCATTTAATTGATGGAACTCCAATAAAATCCAAGAGTTTGATCATCTTTCTTCAATAAGAAGGGAGAAATAAAATAACAAAAATAAAATCCATTCTAAAACGAAAAGAGAAAACCTAATCTAAAAATGAAAAGAAAAGAAAACCTAACTTCAAACTATGAAAACTAAAGAAAAGATGTTCAACCACCAAAATCTTACCCTTAAAGCTAATAAGGTAGTATTTATAACCTACTAACATTTAACCTAACATTGACAATTATGCCCTTAAATGAGAAATGACTTAAGCTTTTTTTTTTAACACAAAATTGCCCTTGTTTTTTTTCACTTGTCAAGCTTTGGTGTCGCGACATCCTTGACAATGGCACAATTTTAGCTTTGGAGGATCTTGATGTCGCGACAACCTCTAGTTGGTGTCGTGACATCACTGGTGATGGCTCCAATTTCTCCATTTCAACACCTTCAGGGCTATCACGACCTTAAAAGCTCGATATTAGGATTTTAGCTTGGTGTCGCGACATCCTACACTTAGTGTCACAACTCTCTTGACAGTAGGCTCCATGTTGATTTTGTGTAAAGGTTTTAGCATCCTTAAGGTGAAAGGATTCGGTGCCATGATATCTCGACATCAACGTCGCAACATCCACATTTATATCTCAATATTTGGTCGTTATTGTCTCTCTATACAAGCTCAAATCAAACATTAGACTTCCAATGTAACAACCCGAATTTGGGCTTAGTCGGAATAGTAATCTTGAAATCACTAACCCGAGGTCGGAGAAATTATTTCTAATATTACTTTATGTGTTATAGCATTTTTATAAAGGTGCATGAAAATTTTGGTGAATTAATTTACGCGATTGGGAGCTTAATTTTGAAAAAGGATTAAATCACATAAAAGGGCAAAATTTTATTTTTTTCAAGCAAATGGTGTTTAGGGGCCTTTAATAAGCAATTACACCCACTTAAATAGGGGTGGCCGGCCATGAGACATGAAATAAGGAAAAGTCAATGAGTTGGTAAAATTTTGGTGACTAAATTGATTAAATAATAGCTTAATTGCCTAGCTTTCAACTTTTCTTCATTTTTGCCTTCATCTTCACCGAAAATATAAGCTCACTAAGGGTTTTGAAGCTTAAATTTCAGCCAAGCTATTTTTCTTGAAAGTAAGTGATTCTCATGGCCTTTTTTGATAATTTTGGTACTTTTGGAACCCTTGTAGCATGGGCTATCTATTGAGGGGGTTGTTTTGCAAAATGATAGAGAGCCTAGGGTTTTGCCATGAAAGTTTAGAGAGTCTAGGGTTTTTCCATGAAAGTGTTCATGTGGTTTGCTGGGATTTTATGGAAGAAAATGAATCATAGTTGTTAAATAAACAACTTTTGTGAAAAGGTGTTCATGGAAAACACCTAAAATGGATTTAGTTGTAAAGTTGTTAAATTGTGTAGTAATTGCATGAAATAATGGGAATTTTGGGTTGCCCTAAGAGTGAAAAGAATTCAGCTAGGCTTGATCAGTAAGGAAATTCGATAAAAATCAATTTCTGAGCCTAGGGGTAAAATGGTCATTTTGCCAAAGTCTAGGGGCAAAATGGTCATTTTGCCAATTTATGAATCTTGAATTTTTAGATTAATATAGTGATTAAATTAGTGAATTTTTTTTTATTTTAGATCAAGAAGTACGAAATGCGAACCTAGACGGAGGGAAGGCCAAGCAAACCGACTAAATTCAGAAGTCGTTTACATTTTGTATACCAAGATAAGTTGTAGGTAAATAATGCAACTTTTCTATTATTATGCATGAGATTATCTAATTTACATAAAATGAATAAATGAGAATTTGAGTAATGTATTGATGAGAAAATTATGTGGTAAAGCCTGGCTGAACTGTAATAATAGATTGAATATTCTTTGCCATGATACTAGGGTCGACACGAGTGCTAGTGTAAGATCATGTCTGGGACATGGCATCGGCCTCGTTATGTGTTAGTGTAAGAATATGTCTAGAACATAGCATCAACACGGATATGTGCTAGCTAGTGTAAGACCATGTCTGAGACATGGCATCGGCGTTGATACGAGTGCTAGTGTAAGATCATGTCTGGGACATGACATCGGTTTGGCTATGTGTCAGGGTAAGACCATGTCTGGGACATGGCATTGACACAGATAGAGGAGAGCTAGTGTAAAACAATGTTTAAGACATGGCATCGGCCTCGATACTTGAGAGTCAGTGTAAGACCATGTCTGGAACATGGTGTCGACTTGACATGTGAGCCAATGTAAGACCCTGTTTGGGACATGGCGTTGACTTGACATGTGAGCCAGTGTAAGACCATGTCTGGGACATGGCATCGACTTGATACCCTATGTTTGAGGCTCACTGAATATTCTTTCGTATTCTAAATAGTTCAACGGGAAATTTAAAGTTAGCATTAAGATCGAGAGATATTATGATGACCTTGTGAGTGGTGCAGGTATCTAAATGAAATGTATGAAATGTGAGCTCAAGAGTCTGTTGTATGATTAATAAAAGAGGAAAATGAGTAAGTTATGCTTGTAGCCATTCTTTATATATATATATATCATGCACAAATTGTGATGTGTTGAGAGTATGTTATAACATGGTAAATTATTGTCATTTATTGACTTGCAACTTACTAAGCTTTGTGCTTACTGTCTTTCCTTTCCATTTTCTTATAGTGCTACCTAACTAGCTCGTAGATCAAAGTACGTCGGAGGCTTTGTCCATACTATCAACTAAAGTATTCGGTATAGTTAGTTTCTAGCATTTTGAGAAATGACATGAATAGGGACTAGTCATTGTTAAGTGTCATTTTGTTTTGGGCCAAGTGTATTGACTTGATTTTTTTGAAACACCTCATTTTGTATAAGGCCAAATATATTGGCCAATATTTGCTATTGGTTTATAAATGCAAATGTTGATGTTTTCATGAATGTGAAGTTGTGTAGATGTCAATTCATGGTCATTAGTTGAGTATTGGTACCTTGTAATGTTTTGGTTGGTGTTTGATCTTGTTTCAGGGTGGCAAAAGGCTTGGTAGATAGCCTTATTTTTGTCCACATGGGTACACACACAGGCGTGTGTCTAGGCCATGTGTGACACACGGTCTACCCCATAGGCGTGTGCCACGGCCGTGTGGCCCTTAAGAGTTGCTGACATCAGAAATAGAATACTAAGGTCTTCACATATGGGCCGCGACACGGGTGTGTCATGGCCGTGTAAGGGACACGGGCTGAGCACAAGGGTGTGTGCCTTAGCCGTGTGACTCTAATTTGTTCATAGGGTACAAGTTAGGGAGTTACACGAGTGAAAGACACGGGCGTGTCATGGCCGTGTGCGGAACACGGGACCATGAACACTGGCGTGTGTTAGGTCGTGTGAAAACCCCTGTAGATTCGATGTTAGAAAATAAATCCACATGGACGAGGGGCATGGGCGTGTCCCTAGGTGCTTAGACCGTGTGTAGCATACGGGCTTTCAGCACGGCCATGCCTAGAGGCCACACAGGCGTGTCGCCCTTCCACATGGGCATGTGCCCTGTTTTTAGTAGATTTTCCTGAAAGTTTTCTAAGCACTTGGATTGGTTCCGAATGGTCTTCTAAACAAATTTTGGGCATCGTAGGTCCATGTTAAGAGTTGTTTAAGCAAATTTTGAAAAGTTTTAAATTAGGACGATTTTCGTTGACTCGAGATTGAATGTTTGCATGAGTTTTAATAAGGTAATGCCTCATACCCTGTCCCGGCGTCAGATACGAGTAAAAGGTGTTACACTCAATGATATAGTTTTGCCAATTTAGGTCACAAAAGTGGTAAAATATAAGAAAAGTTATCATTAATACTAAAATCTAAGAATCGATAAAAAAATATTAAAAAACTTGTAAACTACTTGAAAACAAGTTCATTAAGTACTCGAAAGATCCTAATTTGACATATCAAATTATGATCATTCACCCAACACACCAGCTTTTGGTTCCTTATCTATTTGAACTCAGGTTTTTACTCACATCAAAGTATACGAGTCATACATACATAGTCTGTCCACTTAGGATTAATGTGTATCATACTATGAACATCACAAGTGAATAAATCCATAAATAGAATCAAGTTCTATTCTGCTTGGGTCCAATCCAATATACTGTTAGTCCAATCAGTCATATCTATGTCACTATCTTCTGGGAGTCATTAAAGCATCTCCCCAATTAAACTTGATAGACAACATATTAGTCTTTAAATTGATTTCCTCATTTCCGATTAGACTAAGGACATGTTTAGGTTAGTCTACTAATATAAATTGTATTTTTGTATCACGATCTGACCACGTAATACCGCATAGTATTAGTTAAACATTAGATCACCAGTAAGCCAATAGCTTTTATTTTGCTTTAGATGCAAAAACCACATGAGGACATTATACAAATAATATTAATATAATTCATGAATAATTTTATTAAACAAAATGAAAATGAAAAATGGAGAAATAGAATCATCTGGAAATGAATGTGGTTTTCTCCAAAATGAAAATTAAAATGAAAATGACCTGGATATGAATTTATGTTTTTCGAGTTAAATGAAGTTCAAAAATGGAAATAAATTATTTGGTCATAGTAAACCCGTTGAATGTAGAAGTATTAAATATATTTTCTCATAACAGTAAAGTTGTCATGATTTTAACTGAATTAGAATTGGGTTGAGAATACTATTTAATTGGAAATATAGTGAGATGTTTATTTTGGGAAATAAAAAAACAAATATAAGGTTTGATCGAATTATAAAATACTGGGTTAAAAGGTCGGGAAGTATTTGTTATTAGACTTGATATAGGAGAGGCCTAAAAGCCCCTATGTTAAAGGGAGAGATGACAAACCCTAGTATTATTAACTGGGGTTACTGCCCCCTGTACTTTTAGTTAGACTAGTAGTTTGTTTTTCTAGTTGAAATAAACTTCTATAATTCAACAAGGGTTTTACATCTTCTTCCTATAAATAGATGGCAATGGTAAGGTAATTTACACAACTTTAAGATATTTTCTCTGCCCAAAAACAATGAAAGTTTTATTCTTTAAGTAATAATTATATTTTCCGGAATAACAGTTTTGTTGGTTTCTATTTAAAAGAGAATTTTTGTTTTCATACTAAAAGTAAAGAAAATTATTTCTGGTTTTGTGTTTGATTCGAATCGTTCGAGCCCACATTTGAAACAATTCATGGTACAATAATAGCAGAGAAGGTTGTTCAGTTGAAAGTCAGGAACGACAAGGATTTGTCTAGATGAAAACACAGGTACGATTTCGGCAAAAGATTTATTGCTATAAATATCACAAACCGGCTCAGTTTTCAAAATTTTTATTTTTTATTGTGCAAGAAAATTGTTTTCAAACCGGATTTTTTCCAACACGTGGCGCTTACAACTTAGCTTTCTTTACGTCATCATTTTCAACAAAGACGTGAGCTTTCTTATATAATGTTGACAAGTTAAGGGCTTATCAATTAAATTATACTTCAAATTTTGGTGATTTGTTCCAGACATGAAAGCTTGAACATCAAATTTGTAACACCCTATACCCGAGACCGTCACCGGAATCAAGTACGGAGCATTACCGGACTTATCGGATCTTTACAGAATTTAATTGAAAGTGAACACAGAATATTGCATAAACATCCGTATTAATTATTCTCAGGCTAATTAAGGTCATTTCGGATGATTAGGATTCAAATCCTATTGCATCGGAAGCTCGGAAAACTTTTTTCTGAAAATGACGTCACACACGCCCGTGTGACTTTTAGCACGGCCGTGTGATGAGGCCGTGTGGCCTTACACGCCCATGTCTAGAGGCCGTGGAAGCTACTGACTTACACCACACGGTTAATGGTTAATTTCACACGCCCGTGGGATAGGGCCGTGTGCTTCCCACGGCCAAGGCACGCCCGTGTTCTCAGCCCGTGGTCAAAACTGTCAAAATTTATTTAAGGTGCAGGGGACACACGGTCGAAGCACACGCCCGTGTCCCCTGGCCGTGTGGCACAATGTAGGCTTGGTTTAAGCCAAATTGCCACCCAACAAGGGTCATTTCTTTTCAGCCAATAATAAACAACATTTCCAAGCCAATTTTACCAAATACAACATATCCAATAACAAATCAAATACTTCATTATAAACATATATGACCCAAGCCACATCCCATGGCTTGATCACTTACAAAAATACATCATGTGCACAAAATAACTAGCCTATACATGCCATGACCATTTCATTTACAAAAGATTCAAAAGTACCCAACAGCTTGATGGATAGTGTGATGGCGAATCTCCGACGCGTCCGAGGATCGAGATAGCTTCCGAATCTATAAAACATTGACAGAAATAAACGGAGTAAGCTTCTAAAGCTTAGTAAGTCCGTGGTACAGAATTTAAACCTTACCGAATCAATGCAGTAATTACAATACATTGCCAATTCAATTCATATAAGCAAGTTGCCTAATCCACAAGTATACACTTGTTAGTCCATGTAACATATAATGTCATTCATATAACATATGCTGTATAATCCATATCAATCTCATATAACATGTATCCATATAATTCATGTAATTCTCATAATACATATATCATGTAATCCATGTGTAGCTCATGTAACATGTAATTCACACATCTTCTAGTATTCGTATAACTTGTAATACAGATTTTATTCACTTTTCATGTAACATGTATCGATAATTGCCCGTTGAACCTTTAAGAACGTCGAGGGATACTCGGGTGATACACACACAGTGTATATACATGTAACCGAAAATCCATCAATGCATCATATATGCTCTTTCGAGCCAGTATCGGTAAGCCCGAAGGCTGATCAGTAATCCCGAAGGATGAACAGTAAGCCCGAAGGCTGAACAGAGAGTCCGAAGACTAAACAGAGAGCACACTCCCGCGAACCTCATTCTTACAGCGGGATTACCAGTCCAGGCTTAATCCCCTGCAACGACAATTACTCTAATGAGCTAGGATCTGAATTTCCAGTCCAGGCTAAATTCAGACCCTAATTTGGATTACCCGTCCGGGCTAAATCCATTATCCACATATTCTTCGGGAGGGCTATATCAGAGAGCTCAATGAGCACGTGGTGAGTTCGCAACAAATGCAGGAGCTCTAACCACCCTGTAACCCTAGTGACACGTTACTTGTATCCCATCGACTTCCACGATTCTAACGGGGCTCGGTATTCATTTTTCTATTGTAACAATTTCATTTCAATTTCACATGTATACATACAGATAGGCCATTTAATCGACTAGTATTTCATGTATTCAATTAACAACAAATATGAGCATATACACAATAAATTTCATTATACGGACTTACCTCGAAATTCCGTATCTACTCGTCAACTTTTCTTTTTCCCCGATCGAGTTCCGGGATTCGGTCGTCTTTATCTATATTAATACAAATTTTAGCTATTTAATCACTAACTTGATCAATCAAGCCCAAAACATATATTTTGGCATGTTAACAATTTAGTCCCTATATTTTCAACACATTGCAATTTAGCCCTTTTATCACAAAATGACAATTTGCATAATAAATCCCCCAATTCATCATAGCCGAATATTCAAGGGATTTATACAAGCACATACAACTCAATTAATCACACATTTAACTTCAAAAATTCTACCTTTTACAATTAAATCCTTAAAACTTAATTTCTTCAAAAACTACTTCAAAATTCTTGTATATTCTCACTTAATAAACAATATTTCATCAAAATCTATCAATATAATAAGGATTTATCAATGGCACTTTTTAAAGACATGTTCAAAATCAGAAATTGAGGTAAGGATTAGCTAGTATTTGAAACAACGACCTCAAAAACGTAAAAATTACCAAAAACGGGACAAAAACGAACCTCCAATCGAAGCTTGAAATAGCCAAATGTTAAAAGCTTGTAAACCCTTAATTTTTGGCTGAAGAATCGGTGGAACAAGATGAAGAATGAAAACATTTAATGATATTTATTTAATAAAACATATAATAATGCCATTTGACCATTTTGCCCTTTAACTAAAACCACTTAAAAACATATCATTAAG
Source organism: Gossypium stocksii (assembly GCA_020496765.1). Lineage (NCBI taxonomy): Eukaryota > Viridiplantae > Streptophyta > Magnoliopsida > Malvales > Malvaceae > Gossypium > Gossypium stocksii. The sequence goes on from CM035620.1 coordinate 87,180,757, forward strand.
GACATAAATGTCCACTAGCATAAGGAATGGTAAAATAACCATTTAAGGCCTTCCACTTTAAAAGCCAACATCAAATAAGCCATTTATAAACTAGGACTCTAATTTTTCGCGTTATGCGATTTAGTCCTTTTTATCAATTTAACCGATCAATTACTAAAATTTCTAAACGAAACTTTCATACAGTAATTCTATCATGCTGTAAAACATATTTAAGCAATAAAATTAATACTTTGACCTGGTTGAGTGGTCCCGAAACCACTCGTTCCGACTAGGGTCAAAAACGGGCTGTTACAAAATTCTTCAGGAACATCTTTTGTGACTATAGTTGTTGCGTTGAACATTTTCACAAAATCTCGTAAAGGCTCATCCTCGCACTGCTTGATAGACATGATGTATGCGCAATATTGTTTCAATGTATTATTTTCCAAGAACTTACTCATAAATAGGTCCCTCAACTACTCAAAATTCGTAATAGAATGTTGTGACAATTGCAAATATCACACTTGAGCTGAGTCCTTCTGTGTCATTAAAAATGCATTGTATTTGTAACACCCCCTAACCCCAAACCGTCCTCAGAACAGGGTTACGGAGCATTACCAGACCTATCAGACATTTACAATTAAAATACACATAATTACCAACATAACCAGATACACTCATAATTTGCCAAATTTAAACATTTACATATTATCCAAAATAAAATTCTATTCAAATATCAAATATCATAAAAAAAATCGATTTCATACCAAATTAACCAAATTCTATTATATATCATAACCAAACCCAAATCTATTTATTTCATCCTTACATTTACAATTTCAAAATGACACACACATAAGACACCCTAGGTACATGCCATTACCAATAATTAACACACTTTACCTTATTGAATTCAAGATCAGCCTGAGATGCTGATTCAACGTTCTATCTTTATCTAACCTGCGCACGGAAACAAACCGTACGCTGAGTATGGGTATACTCAATGGTATTTCTATAATCCGAACACCAAATAAAATGAAAATATAACAAACACTTAAAAATCATATACAATTAGAATAATTCAATTATTTAATTCGTAGATAAATTCTTTATAACTTATTTCATTCTTTTTACTTACTAACCTGTGTAGCTTTCCGTAATCCGTCCACACGTCATTTTAAAACAATTATATTATTCATTTCTCAATCACCGTTCTATACTTATTCATTTCATTAACAGTTATTATTATTCATATCATATTATTATCTTGCTATTCCAGATAACTTCCACTATATACATTCGATTCATATATCTCAATTCACATTTCAATTCATCAAGTGGCATCAAATATCATCAATTCGAACTTCAATCATTCCATGAACCTTTGGTTCATGTTTCAATCTCATATCTCAATTTCAATTCTCAATTTAATTTCTCATTTTCATTTCAATAGCTTGATCAATCAAATTTATTCAATTTATCTTTTCACTTATTTACCCCTATTAACAAGACTTAGATCTTGGCGGATACACGGATCCAACCAATCACACCAGTTTGGCACCCAGTGCCTCATCGGATAGTACGAAGCAAAGTTGACACCCAGTGTCTCATCGGCCTAGCCGAAGTAAAGTGGTACCCAGTACTTCATCGAATCTATCCGAAGCAATATGACACTGCGTGTCTCATCGACTCGAGGTCGAAGTAACCCTGAACTCTTCCAATCCTATGGCATGCCAACTATATCCACCCTAGCCCAACTAGTTAATAGGGTATCGAAATCACATATTTGTATCACTTTCACTTTCTCAATTCAATAATTCTTTCATCAATATACCATTCTAATAATCACATATATTTACACATCTTCACAATTTCATACATTTTCATTCTATTCAACAAATATATTTCAATTATTCATATTAATTCATAAGTCAATACAATTCAATTCACTTTTCAATATAAAATATTCAAATATCACAAATCTCATATATTTATATCAATTTCCTCATATTTCCAATCAATATATTTTTCAATATAACATTCATTCAATATTCAAATTTTTACATAAATCATATATATTATATAATTCAATCAATATAAATTCAATCAAAATAATTTCAATCAATATAAATTCAATAAATTCATCGCATGCCAAAATCAATCCATTTCAATTGTAAAACATCATAATTCTAACACTAACAATTGCCATATGTACATAAATATAACAAATAAAACTAAGTTCGGATTATAGAAATACAAACCGTATTTTCTCGAGCTAACGCCCATTGTCTTTGCCATTTTTCCTTGCTTAGCCGAGATTTCCCGAGACAACATTAGCTACGGGAACTAAAACAATTCATATTCGTTAATTCACTACTAATTTATATCTAATTAATACAATTTCTATTCAATTTCTACTTTAATTTCAATTTAATCATAACTAAATTCACTTACTTTTTTTTTATCTCAATTCATACTTCATTTCTATTCAAATTTTGTTCAAACTCATACTTAACTATTAAATTTCCAGCATATTTTCCTAATTTCAAAATTTCATCAATTTAGTCCCTACAACATAAAACTTATGAAATTACTTTACAATTCAATCCTTATTTCATTTCCAACTTGAATTCCTATCAATCTAACCCCTAATTCATCTTTTTATTCAACATGAACAATATTTAGAAATCTAATAACTTTTAAAATATTAATTTAATTTCATCAAAACTTTATTCTAAAACTTTTAAAACATCAAAATTAAGTAAAAAGGGCTATATTGACTTACTAATTAAACTTTAAAGCTTCAAACCTTGAATTTTCCTTTTTCTTTCTTTCCTTTCTTTTTCTCCTTCTTTCCCCCCTGTTTCACGTTTGCCAATTCTGTCTTTCCCCTTTTATTTCTTTCTTTTACTTTGTTTTGTTTTTATATATATAATATAATAAGTTAATAAGTTAATAAATATCTATTTAATAATTAATATTTATTTTATATTTGTATACATTTTTATTATTACACATTTCACAAATTTTACCATACATTTGTCATAATTTAATATATTTATTACATAAAAATCTCATAATATAATTATTTAATTAATAAATATCTTATTTAATATCAAATACTAATATTACAATTGTACACACTTATATTTTCACATTTGTACCAATAAATTTATTACAATTGTCATTATTTAATTTATTTATCAAACAAAAATCTCATTATTTAATTATTTAATTAATAAATATTTTTTATTCTAAAATTAAGTAAATATACAATTATATTCCAAGTGTTCAAATACATATATTACACTTGTACAATTTTATTATCATACATTTGTCTTTATTTCAATTATTTAATAATAATAATAATAATTAATAACTAATATATAAACCGTAATAATAATTATAATGTATTTATATATATGACTTAAGAAAAATCTTATATTTTAATTACATGTATGCCGCCTCATCTATTGTCAATGGCTTAATTGCTATTTTAATCCTTTTTACTTTCTTTTAATCTACATTTCAACTTTCATCCTTTATTCAATTTCGTCATTTTTCCTAATTTCTCTTAATTAAGCTAAATTCACTTAATTAAAGTCTAGTTAATTACTCAATTAACTTCATAATTATTTTTAATAAATATTTTCTAATTCATTTTTCAGAAACGGAGACCCGAAAATACACTTTTCCTATAACCTTAAAGTTCGGGTCGTTACAGTATTTAACATCATTCGGAGCCCCAAATATATTCATATGATTTACATAATATGTTAAATGGTCTTGAGGGTTTCGTTGACCATCATACATCATTTTAGGGAATTTAAACATAGGGGAAACATGATGCCATAATACTTTTTTAGCTAATGGCTCATTTTTATACTTTTTCACTAATTTAGAGGATTTCATTTTTTGAAAATCCTGTAAATGTTTCTTTAAATTCTTTATTTTTTGCTCTAAGGTATTTTGACTAAAAAAAAACTATAACTATCTCTATGGTCCTCTTCATAGCTATCATCTTTATCGTCTATGTCAACATCCCATCTATTAAATTTTCATTACCTTGGCTTGCATGTTGATGATCGTGTTTAGAATGGATGGAATCTTCTTACGCCTAGGATTTTGCTCCTAGTTCATCCTATTTGCTCTGAGCTCCTCAATAAGCTTTTTATTTCTTTCATTCGTCTGCTTTTACCTATCCATCTATTCTTGGATAGGCTTATGTTGCTCTTCATATCTTTTTTATTGAGAGGACATTTTCTCTTCCATAACTCTTATTCTCTCTTGTATGCCTAGACACTACTAATTACAGATTGATGATGCTGAGACCCTTGATCTATCAGTGATGCTCTAGCGTGGTGCTGGTTCTGGAGGTTGTAATACCATGGAGGATATTAGTAAAACTAGTGGTATGGATTTTGTTGGTAAGGGTTTTGTTAATTTTGGTTTTGTGGGTTGATTTGGTTTCGTAAGGGGTATTACTGACTAGCATGTAAAGGGTCTTGGTTTGATTTCCTAGTTTGCTCCTATGTTATGACCAAAGAGGTTTATAGCCTGATCATTAATAGGATCAAACTCAGTGCTAGGAAGATCATTGCTACCTAGATGCGTCATGTCTGTCCACGCTCACCGCACCAATTACTAACTAGTGAGGTGAATAAGGTAAAAGTAGAATAAATGACAAGGGGATAAGAGTTGGGAAGAGATTTCTATTTTGGGATAGAGTTTAAAGATCAAGAAAAAGTAGTGTCTTACGTTGGTCTTTGTGAACTATTTGTATGGCTTTTTATAGTGGAGGATAAACTTAGATATGTGTCTTAAGGTCATTGACATTGAAGTTTGATTTGATATTCTTGGCAGTGGCGATGATACTACATCCTAAGACGAGGCATTTTAGGGTGACTAGCAATCGATTACCTTAGGCCACCACGTGGTCTTCATATAGTCTTAGCGAAAATGTCTCTTTCCAAAGTTTGCTGAGTTGGGGTTCGCGAACTAACCCCAAGTTCATAATGTCATTGATTCTATTGAGAGACATGCGTTTAGCTTTCTATGGGTACATTGTAAAGTCAGTAAGGTTTGCTACATGAGGTATAATAAACATAGAACCAACAATGTTATGCAGTTGCACATTGACTTCGTCAAGAGGGAAAACCAAAAACTTGTCCCATTCGTTTCTCTTGAATCCATAAAGCTCAAGAAACTCGATTCTTCTTTTCAAGCTCTCAACCTTTTTCTTAGTTCGAGGTGAAATTCATTGTCATGAAGATATAAAAAAAAATAAAAATATAGGGAAGGTCTCAATGCGATTCTACATCATACTAAAGACACCTTACCTAGGATTTCGAATTACTAAATTGGGTCTTCCTGAATTTTTTCTCATTGGGACTCTTTGCGATGTTTCTGACGTAAATTAACAACATTTGGAATGATGTCTTTACTTTGGCATTGTCATCCTGAAATCAAATTAAATTAAGAATCATGTTTGCTTATGCTAGATGAAAAAAAAAAACATGGCAATGTAGCTTAAATGGAAAGTTTATAAGAAGGATTTAAAAAAAAAAAAAAATTGATATTGCTTTTGAACTAAGCATTGAATGTCTCTAAAAGCTCTTATTGTGACCATTGTTATTGTAATTTTAATATATATATATATATATATATATATTTAGGCATAATAAGTTTTGTAGTCCTCCAACTTTACAAACAAGTTATTTTAACATTTTATTTACTTTTTTTTCCCTTTTTTTAGCTCTTAAATTTATATTTTCTATTAAATTATTTTAAAATAAATGGAAAAATTAACATTTTTTAACTTTGTTAAGGTTACATATACATAATTGCCACATAAGCATTTAAATTTTTTAAATTTAAAAATTCAAAAAAAATAAAAACTATTTTGAAAATTAAAAACCATTAAAAGATTATAAAATTATAAAAAAATATTTTTAATATTTTTAAATTCTAAAAAATTAATTAAATGCTAACATGTTACGTGACAATCCACATGTATATCATGTTAACAAAATTTAAAAAAGATAAAAATCTCATCAATTTTTTGACGATTTAACAAAAAATTCAAATTTAAAAGTTAAAATAAATGAAAATTAAAAAAATAGTTAAAATAATTTTTTTTAAAATTACAGGGTTAAAATGTTATTATGCCTTTCTTTTATACAATACTTGAAAGTACTAATAACCTATTTTTAATCCTTTAATAAGAAGATAAATTATTTTAACACATTCGTGTTGCAAAAATAATATAAAACCTAATTGATTCTTTTTTTAAAGTTTAAAATTTTTAAAAAATTAAAGTTCAAACCTTTTTAATACACTTTACCATAAATAACAATATAGATAATATACATGGCCGAATCTAGGACCTGACAGGGCCCAGCTAGTTTAAAATAGAAATTTTTTTATTTTAATTCTTTAAAAAAAAATTAAAAATTAAAAATAATAAAAATAAAATTAAATATTTTTACTTTCTAAAAATAATAAAATTTTAATTTAATCTTTTAAATATTACAATTTTTACTGTATTACAATTAGGCTCATTAAAATTTTGATTATCTAATTAAATAATATAAATATAGGTACAGTCTTTATTACACCCTAATTAATTTTGTTCATTTATTTGAAGAGTCTTTTCTCGTTCGTCCATCATCATCTTCCTCCTACCATCGTCCCCCTTCTCTCCCTCTCGCGTCTCTGCAAATCAGTTTCTTTTTCTTCTCTTTTCATCTCAGTTCTCACCTGCCGCCGTGTCCGCTGGTTCTTGCCGGACCTGACGAGTCCGGGTAACGAAGATTGTGAATTTGAGTTAGTGCTCAAACAACTTTGCATCATAGTTAACGCACCAAATTGGGTTTCTTTATACATTCATGTACCGTATTTAGCATTGAGTTACAGTTTAGGTTCTATTTCTTATAATCAATTATCGAGCATTATGCTTTTGTATTCGAGTGATTGACAAAATATGTGTTATGATTGTAGTGAAAAAGACGTAGAAAAATGGCAGAAGAACCCTTGAATGGTGGTCCAGGAGCTAAGGTCTCTGTATTTGATTATTCGGTCGAGAATCATTTTAGGGCAATGGATACTATATCTAAGCTTTGTGAAGAGCCCAAGATTGATGGTCTGGATGAAACTGATATCCGGAGATTCTCTTCTTCAATCACCTTCTTAAGGTAGGTTTATATTTGTCCGTGAGCATTTAGAACTTCCATGTGTTTAAACAAGCAAAGTTTGATTGTTTCTTTTGATGTTAGCTTTATCAGTGTAATGTAGAAATCTACAACTACAGGTTCCTAATTTACTATTAAATATGCTTTTAGGGAATGGAGGCATTTTGATTATGAACCGAGGATCATTAGGTTTGCTAATGAGCTAAAACACTCACCGGGTAAAGATGTTTCTCTTGGCATAGAGTTGCCCCAATTTTCATCAGCAACTGTTCCCAAGGTGAAAGTAATTGTTTTTTTTTTTTGGGGTTCTCCAGTTGGAGTGATCTTTAACGACATTAGAAAATCTTCTAGAGTAGTTATTACTTATTATAGCATAATATTTTGTTAATACTGGTTGTTTTTCTTCTTTTTTTTTTTTGAAGCAGCAGGACAGAGTATATGGAAGCAATGCATCTGTAGAATACGGGTTAGATTGGATATTTGTTTGTGTGATAATACTTTCCAATATTATTGGGTTTACTTTATGTGGTAAAAGGATGGTGTAATTTGGGTTTGAAAAAGGTCATAGTTTCATTCTTGACAAGCATACATGCAAATTAATAGACTATGAAAGTTCTGCTATTGTATAGGATTCCTCTCTCTCTCTCTCTCTCAACAAAAAAGAAACTCCTATGAACATGCCCCAGATGGTGTTTGCTCTTGTTAATCTGTGATGCATATGCATATGATATTATAAGAACTTGGGTCTTATTGTTCCTATTATTTAACATCTGTGTATAGGTTACCATATTTCATTTGTCAGACAAAATTTTGAGTCTAAACCTGTCTTACAAACCTTGCTACAGAATGGTATGTCATATACATTTATTAACATTATTAAAGTACAATCTTCTTGCAGTAAGGACTTTGTGATGTATGTTGGAGGGTCTGTTTGGGCATTGGATTGGTGCCCTCAAGTTCATGAGAATCCTAACAGTCTTGTCAAATGTGAGGTACTTCACTACTTCTCCCCTCTGAAATCCTAACCTACTTGTGGGAACCTTTCTTTTGTTTATAAATTTAGTCTTCTGTATTTGAGTTTCGGTTGTTTTGCATTAAACTGTTTTATTCTCAGGATGCACGTTGTGCTGGCCCAAACCTAGTTCTACTTGGGTATTTCAAATGAAAGAGACAAAAAAGCCTAGATCTTTTCTTAGATAATGGTTTAAAAATTTGCTTGCATGCTTAATAAGTAGGATTAATAATAATCATCACCATCTTAATGCTACAATCTTGTGAGACCATCCATGTGACTTATTTTTGTTTGCCTTCTTTTTCCCAGTTTATTGCTATTGCTGCTCATCCTCCTGAATCTTATTATCACAAGTTGGGTGCCCCACTTGTTGGTAGAGGCATCATTCAAATATGGTGTGTGCTAAATGCTGGGGTGAACGAGGAAGAAGCTACTCTGCCAAAGGAAAAGTTGAAACAAATACCTCAAAATACAGAGGCCGTGAACGAGAGCTCAGCAAAGAGGACTAGAGGAAGACCTAGAAAAATGCCAATAGATGAATCTCAGACTGATCAGGTTAAGAGACCAAAAGGCAGATCTAGAAAAAAATCAATTGTTGAATTTCCTGGCAGTGATCCAGATGTCCAGCCTCTTGCTGTTCAGTACCCAGGCATTTCCTTTCAGCCAGTTTCTACTGACAATGTTCCTGGGAATACGCAAGAAAATGTTCCACATAAGAATCATAAAAAACAAAAAGTTCATAAAGAGGCAACATACACATCGGATGCAACCCCTCAAACTTCTAAGAAGAGTATAAAATTGAAAAGTAAGACACAGGAGAAAAATAAAAGTGATAGTAAAATTGAAAATGAAAAATCAGAATCTTCTTCTGCAATAAACCAACAAATTCATTTTAACACTGGGCAAGAAGCTACTGTGTCAAATAATGTTTTAGGTTGTAATTCGATCAAGGTCAGCCCGGGTTCTCTTTCTATTCCAGGCAACATTGCCTTGCCAAGAGCTGTCCTCTGCCTAGCTCACAATGGAAAAGTTGCTTGGGATGTAAAATGGCAGCCATATCATAAACATGATTCTAAATGCAACCAACGGATGGGCTATCTGGCTGTCTTACTGGGAAATGGATCTTTGGAAGTGTAAGAGCTCTGCCTTAATTGTCTAGACTTTCTATTTTAAATTTTCTTCGTAATTTTTCTACCTGTCGTTGCTTAGGACTGAGTCATTGAAGAATAAGCATCATTATCTTTATACAACACTAATAGAACACAGAAGCTCTTTAAGGGGGTTGTTCTTGTGCCATGTCTTACTTAACAGAATAGGTTGGCTTCCTAATTCGATGTCTGGAAGCATTGCAGCTAACAGCCCTGCTTGTGGATTCTTATCACTAGCAGTGGATTGGATTGGACTGGGGAAAGGTCCAAAGAACTATATGTTGATATTAATTGTCATTTCAAGATTTCAAAATAAGGGAATATCTGAAATGATTATAATAATAATCATTGCAATATAAAATCTTCAATACAATAATACTCAGTCAAGTAGAATGTTTTGGAAGAATTAAATTAAAGTCTACAATATTGCAACTAGATTGGGTGCGTAAGATGCTTATAAATGAGAGTGGGGCAGAAGGTGTTTGTCAAATACTTGAAATGTAGAAATTAAAGGTTCCACAGTAAACATTGAAAATTAATACTTCTGTGTCATTTTTAGAAGCCTACTTTTCCCCTAATTTATTATGAATTTTAGCTTTCCATGCCAGCTCCCCCTGTTTCTTGTTTTAAATCGGTTCCATGTCATCCCCTTTTGCAGTTGGTTATAGCAATCAGTTGATTTTATGTTTCATTTAGGTTTATCATTGACAATTTCTGTTGATGTTGTGTGATTCCACCAATGCATTGCAGGTGGGAGGTTCCTCTTCTAAATATGATAAAAACTATTTATTCAACTTCACCTAAGCAGGGTACCGACCCTCGCTTTGTAAAATTGGACCCAGTTTTCAAGTGCTCAAAGTTAAAATGCGGTGATATACAGAGGTAATTTGCAATCTATAGTTTTTCTCTAGTAAATTGTTCTATATGTGTGTGTGCGCTACTTCTATAATGTTGCAGTTCTTTAGAATTTCTAAAACATGTTGGAAACAGAACATTTATCATAATTGTAAGTAGGGTTGTTCTTTGCTATGCGTACAAAGAAAATGGAGGGATGGGGTGGTTGTGGACATGTGGGTTATTAAGCAGCATGGATCCCTATTTATACTTAGGCAGTTATATCACAATATGCAATGCAACATGTCTTGGTTGTTCCTGGGTGCAGTTCATCTCCATGTCGCATTCCCATTGACTGCTCCCATGTTTAGAATTATAGAAATCCTTTGCATGTGGAAAGCAGGAGAATTTTTCTGTTAGAAAGAGAAAACTGAAGAACAAAATTTTGCATAAATTGCTATTGAATATCGTACTTCTGAGACTTTATTGATATACTAATTATTTATTAGAACTTCCTAGATTATATGGAAAACATTGTAAAAGAAAAGAAGAATTATTTTCACTTTACACCATATGCAGCTCTATTACTAATTTCATGTAAATGGGTCTGGGTCCTTCTAAGTGATATTGCATCTTCCATATCGAGGAAATTAATTTGTAAACTTAGAATTCAACCGACTGATTTACTAATTTAAAGTTTTATCTGTTTGCTTGTAAATCCTTTGATTCATAAAAGTCTTTAATTAGTCCTGTGACCTTTTGCTACTTTCAGTTTTCCTTTATGATCTTGTTCTGCGTTCGATTCTACTTCATTTATCACTAATTCAGAGGCTACTGTTTATTATACAGCATTCCTTTAACAGTTGAGTGGTCAACCTCACCTCCACATGATTATTTACTAGCTGGATGCCATAATGGAATGGTATAATGTTAGTTAGTTTGTTGTTTTATATACTTTTTCTTATAAATAATTTCACTTATATAGTATTTGTTTTTGACTCTTGGAGAATCAATATAGTGCCTTTGCATAAAAGGAATTAGAAATGTTCTTTTTGTTTACAAAATTGGTCTATAATCAATGGAACTTTTCCAGGACATATTTGTAAAATATGTTCCTCCTGCAGTAATATGTTGATTGAACATTTGCTGGGTTGCTTAGATTTTTCCTATTATTTCAATGGCTAGGATTATCATTTACTCATGATTTTGATTTTTGTAGCATCAATACTAATGTATTTAATATCAGGTTGCTTTGTGGAAATTCTCTGCAAGTGGTTCACCAAAAATTAATGGTAATAAATTAGTCAAAGTTTTTTTGGTTGTTGATGTGGTTTGAATTAAGGCTTTGGTTATCGGCATCAAATCCCTAGTTGAATTTTATTTCCCACTTCGTAATTATGCAGATACGAGACCTCTGCTTTGTTTTAGTGCAGATACAGCACCGATTAGATCAGTTGCATGGGCCCCATCTGGAAGGTCAGTGATGTCTGCAGTGTACCCTTTCCAAACTAGATTTTATATAGCTACCTATGCAGCAATACTTTCTTCTGTTCAGAACCCATATCTTATGGGAATTTGGTGGCTAAAATGCAAAAGCACTGGCCTTTGGTAGATTTGTGCCTATCTTCCCTTTTTCTTTAAGTTTTTAAGGTTATGGGCTATCTGCCCTCCGTTGGACAATTGCTAATAAATTGGAACTACTTTTTTAACCAGATTTTTTTGTCTGTCAACTAAACAGATGTTTGATGCTTACTGATTGTTGTAAATAAAAACTCTAATGTTGAATTTCAGTGATATGGAGAGCTCAAATGTTATTCTTACTGCTGGACATGGAGGTGTTAAATTTTGGGACATACGGTAACCTTGATAGCATGTTAAGTTTGATCGCTTTGTATCTCAGTTATCTCTGAGCTTTTGCTTGTCATGTTCCCTATACATTCATTTCAATTGAATCCAGATGCTTGGGTGGCTTTATTCTTTTTATTAAGATCGAACTCTTTGACTGTATAGTTTGAAAGCTTAATTGAACTTTAGAATCTTCTTAAAGATGGCATATTGCATGACATAGATAAATAGTGTAGATTGACAGCTTATGTTCACTTTTTAATTTGCTATTATGTATTTCATTTTCTTTAGAATTCTTTGTAGTGCCATAAGCTTACATGATGTATTGAAGCTTACAGAGTCATAGGAGGTTCAACTGAAGTTAGAGTGTTTTTTTTGACTGAGAAGTCAAACTAATTTCTATTTGTTTCGCTACTTGAGGATGGAATTTGGTTGATCCTCTTCAGTGTTTCCTATAATTCATTTTTACCTTCACTTGTAAATCACTCAAAATTAGAGTAGCAATTGTTGTAGCTATTGTTGCAGCTATTGTTGAGTAGATGATAAATGAATTGGTATTTCTAATGTTGTCAAGGGTGCAAGGCAGGGGTGAAGCCAGAAATTTCCAAAATGCAATTTTACCATTCTAGTGGCTTACAACTTTACAATTTCTGGAGGGACCAAAATAAAATTTTACCTGGGGGTGCATTCTAGGTTAATTTGCCTGAGGCTTTAGGCCCAAAATAACCATTTGCCTGAGTGAAGTAAGGTGTAATGTATGTGTGTGTAATAATATAAGGCTAAGATATATAACTATGATAATGAACTCTAAAGAGTTATTCTGTTTATCTACAAAACATGCATAAAATTATTTTTCTTTATTGGCCAATACGCATGGTTTCGTTATAATCACATTTGTTGTGGAATACTGTAATACTTAGAAGTATATTATCCCCATTTTTACTAGTGGTGGTACAATTAATGGGAAGTTCAAAAGAAAAGGAAAGAGAACTTCAATTAGGTGGGATTTTTTTTGGCTCTTATCTCCATACAAAAAAAAAGCTAAGTGCACTGGATGTGTGCCTTGCCCGAAAGGGTTTGATGCGCTTGTGTTTCCTGGCGCTAAGGCACAACCACTAGGTGCATACCTTGACAACAATGGGCGATTCTATTGCATTTTATGCTTGTTTAGTTGACGAAATTAGGCATTAAGATGAAAAGATTGTACATATGAATTTAATGCTTAACTTGATCTATGTACTTGCTTTTCGTTGGTTGATTGGGCTTATGTGTGGAATTGCAATTTTTTGCATATTCGAAGTGCTTTCCTATTTTCCTTTTAAGTGCTGAATCATTCAAAGATTGAACTTTGTGTTTTAAAAGAATTGTAACTGTCTAGGATTTCACAGAAACTCATTTACATATGTTAACTTCTAATAGGTCTCCCTTGTTTTAAGGGGAGGGATCCTGAATTATGGGTCCCTTTTAACTAAAAGCACTGAAAATATGTTCTCTTGGTATGTTGTATTGAGCATTTATCTCCAAGAATCTACATGTTCTTTAAGAGCTCTACTCTGATGATTGTTTGCAGTGATCCATTTCTTCCATTGTGGGATGTCCATCCAGCACCAAAGTTCATATATAGCCTGGATTGGCTTCCAGAACCCAGGTAGGTTATATGTGATGTCTTTCCTATTATTTTCATTTGGAATTGATGGTCTTCTCTTCAACTAGAATTGAGGCAACCTTTTATGTTTGTAGATGCGTTATCATATCCTTCGATGATGGAACAATGAAACTGCTCAGCTTAGTTCAAGCTGCATGTGATGTGCCTGTCACTGGAAAACCTTTTGGTGGGTCTAAGCAACAAGGACTGCACGTTTATAATTGTTCATCCTTTGCAATCTGGTGTGTACAAGTGTCACGATTAACAGGTATGCTAGGCAATGATTTTCTTACAGTATTAATATTGCCTTCTGACAAGAGCAGTAGCCTTTCAAACTATTTGTGCGTATAAAATTACAAATCATTTTTTCTCACTGTAGTAAAATTTGCTGTGGACCTAATATGTTGGACAGTAAGTCAAATTGTAGTTTGTTTTTTTCTAAAAGAAATATGGTGTACAAAAACCTGAAAACTTTTGGAGTACAAGATATGCAAACAAAAGATCATGTAAACGATTACATGTGACAACTATCCATTTTTTCAGTTTGTGAAATATTAATTATAGATCTAGTATTTTAGCTGCAACGTTACATGCCTACTTAGTCATAAATTCTCTTTGTATTTTTTGTCCTTGCAAGTCAATGGAAATGCTTACAGCAATTACAAATGTGATTTTTGACTATTAAAGTGGGATGAAGAACAACTTGATTTTCAAATTGTCATTTCCAAATTTACATTGACTGGTGGATTTAAATTTTAGGCATGGTTGCATATTGCGGTGCAGATGGTACTACCACATGCTTTCAGGTGAGTTAGTTTACCTTTATTTACAATGCTTGCTATAATTTTTCCCCTACAGACTTTGTTTCCAATGAGAACTCATCTTGGAGACTGTTCGAGAATTGTTCCTATGAGTTGTTTTTTGTTGCTTAACATTCTGCATTTCTCCCTTCGTTTTTAATCAACTGGCAGTGTAAAATTGTTTTAATCTTTTCACTAATGCTGCATATCATGAAAATCTGTCATATAACTGCTTGAAATTTCCTTAATAAAATTTAAAACCACTTGTCATATTCCGTAAGCTGCTTCTTCCGAGTTTTGCCTCATTGATACTATTGTTTCTGTAACCAGCTAACCTCAAAAGCAGTGGACAAAGATTTTTCACGAAATCGATCACCGCATTTTGCATGTGGATCCTTGACCGAGGAGGAACCTGCTGTAATAGTTAACACTCCATTACCAGATAATCCTTTGCCGTTGAAGAAGCTGAGTAGTGAGTGCGGGGATGGCCAAAGATCCATGCGTTACTTCTTAACCGAGTCACTGGGCAAAAATGCAAAGGATAGGAAAGCGAAGGTTCCAACTTCCAATCAGCGAACTTTAGGTAAGCTTCAGAATTGGGTTACTAATCAGATATTCCAAATTTCTTTCTTAACAATCAGCCAACAAATTACTTAAACCTGTTGCAGCCCTTTATGATGGCAACGATCCCAGCGTGGAATATGAACCCGAGGAAACATTGGCAGCTCTGAAAAGCAAAATGAAACCAAAATCTAAAAGTGAGCGAACTTTAGGTAAGCTTCAGAATTGGGTTACTAATCAGATATTCCAACTTTCTTTCTTAACAATCAGCGAACAAATTACTCAAACCTGTTGCAGCCCTTTGTTATGGCAACGATCCCAGCTTGGAATCTGAACCCGAGGAAACATTGGCAACTCTGAAAAGCAAAATGAAACCAAACTCTAAAAGTGACGGCAAGAAGAAAGCCAACGATAGTCAAGCATTGGCACAAGGAACCAAAGAAGCAACGAATAAAGAGAGAGAAGAAACCGAAAAAGAAGGTGAAGGCCAAATGGAGACATTTCCTCCCAAGATTGTGGCAATGCATAGAGTGAGATGGAACATGAACAAGGGTAGTGAGAGATGGTTGTGCTATGGCGGAGCAGCCGGGATTGTTCGATGTCAAGAAATTACATTGCGTGATGTTGATAGGAAGTTAACCAGAAAACGTTAAAACAACGTGACGAACTGTGCCTGTAACACTGGCAATTATGTACATATTTAATTTAATGGCCTTTCCCCCCTTTATTTCTTTTAGCTCAAATTGAGCTAGCCTTGGGAAGCCTAGTATGCATTCCTTGAATTGAAGTGGATAAAAATGAAAATAATCAAATAATAAATTACGTGGCTTTAAAAGAATTAATAAATATATTGATATATTAAATTATCACTCTATATCATCTATAAGTATATCATGGATTTTTTATTTTCTTTTTTAAATATGAAGTTTAAAGGGTAAAATGATCTAGGGATTAATACTTAAAAGTAAGGTGGTTGGAATCGGATTGTTAGCTTGGGAATCAGTTGAGGTATCAATTCAATTCAGAGAAGAGTATTGAACCGATTGACTTGGGAATTGGTATTGATTTGTTGAATCAGGTAAAAAACCGCTTGAACTAGATTTTTAATTTTTTTTTATGAATTTTTCAAATAATTTATTTAATAACCAGTTTGACTATTGGTTTGGTTTTGAAGACCTTGCTTAAAAGACAAATATATTATATACGAGTCGGTTTTGTTATTTTAATGTGCTTAAGTGTGTTTAAATTCATGTTCTTCTTGTAAAGCTTAATATAACATTTTGTACCTAAATTTAATATATATTTTTTAAAATTTAGTATCTAAACTTGTCACTTTTTCCTAAATTGGTATCTAAGCCTTTTATTGGTCCAATTTGGCACCTGATATTCACTTTTTTTTTTTTAATTTGGCACCTAAACTTTTTGAGCTATACTTGTTGAATGGATATTGAAGAAGAAAACAAGAGTTTTAAGAACCCAAAATAAAAATTGATTTTATTAAATTAAAAGTAGCTGAACATTTGAAAAAGAAAAAAAATTCTATGTCATTTGTCATATGTCAGTCATATACTAATTATTTTTATTACTTTGTCAAAAATAACACTTAGTATATTAGAGTAATTTGTATAATATTTGACAAGGTATCAAATTGGAAAAAAAAGTTTTAATGCCAAATTAGAAAAAGTATCAAATCTAAATACCAATTTGGATTAAAAAAACTTAAGTACCAAATTAAAAAAAAAATTAAACATCAAGTTTAAAAAAAAAAACCTTAAAAACCAAATTAAAAAAAATTGTGAAGGTATCAAAGATTATATTAACCCTTGTTGCTAGCAACAGTACTATTCATTATAAATTCTGAGCAATGTTTAAAATAATTTATAATTTTTTAATTCATAAATAGGAGAATAATATGTTTCATTACACTTAAGCCCACGTTCTTCAATATTAACATTTTATTTAAAATTTTAAATTCAATAATAAGACTAAAAATAATTCTACTTGATTTAGTTTGCGGAGTATACATTGCGTCGTGAAAATATAAATTGAAATTATTTTCCTTAACGAATTTAAATATGTAAATTATTATTTTATTACTAAAAATAGTAATTTTTGATCTGACGTACATAAAATGATTAATATACAAACAATATAAGTTAAGTGTTGCTATCATATCCAATTTCACAGTAAATTTTAAATTAGAAATTTGTCTCCATCATCAAAGTAATGTTTTCTTTAAAAATTAATGTTTAAGTAATCAGATTCATTTTTCATAAGTCTCAAATTGTGGTAAAGAAAATTAAAACAATATCAGCCTTAAATTAAAATAAATAAACTGCAAATAAATAAATAAATAATCCATCAAATATAATTAAATAAAAAAGCATAAATACAAATTTGATCTTTTTGAATTTTGCAACTTGAGTCCTCATCTATTTATTTGGACCAATTTATTCTATTATGTTGTTTTCTGTATTGATTTGATCTAATTTTAAGGGTTAGTGACCAAGGGCGATTCACGTGGTGGCAAAGGTGCCAAGAACTACTAGAGGAGGTTCGAAGAGGTGGGTTGTCGATAGTCTAAATGGAGGAGAGAATCCTTTTTATTGTTGGAAAAAATTTAGTTTAGAAAACGATTTTCAGTCACAATAGAAGTTTAATATTTTTTGAAAATTGAGTCAGTTTGTGATATTTATAGCAATAAATTTTTTTCGAAAAATATCTGTGTTTTTTGTGAGACGAATTTAAATCATTCCGACTTTTCTTTAACTGAACGACCTTCTCCGCTATCCTCATATCCCGAATCGCATCAATTGTGGGCTCGAACAACACGAACTAAACACAAAACAAGAAATTGAATTATTACTTTCAGTGAGAAAGTAATTCTCTCAATAGAAGCCGAAAGAAATTGTAATTTTCAAAAATAAAAATTATACTTGGAAAATAAATTTCCACTACTTTATGGCAAAATAATAATATATAAAACTTGTGTGTTAATAACTCTCATCTATTTATAGGAAGAGATAAAAAAATCCTTGTTGAATAAATGTAACACAAAAAAAAAAGGGCTCTCCCAATCTAACTAGAAATGGGGGTGACAACCCTAATGACACGCCCTAGATAAGAACACTAGGTTGTCGCCCCACATGTAAAATGAGGGGAACTGAGTCTCTCATGTATTAGGTCCAATTATATGTGCTTCCTAAACTTTTGATCTAATACTTTATAATTTAATTTAACCCAATATTTGTTTTCTATTCCCAGAATAAATATCATCAATTTAGTTAATTTAATTAAATAACTAAATTCTTTTCCTAATTAAATAATTCTTGAATCCAATTCTAATTCTGTTAAAGTTATAATGATTTTACCGTAAAAGAATGTATGAGGAAAGATTTTAACTTACATATTCAATAGATTCATAATAACTAATTAATTTAATTTAATTTTCAAACTTCAATTATTTAATTTTAATTAATTAACTAATAATTTAAAAAAATTCTTAAGTAATTTCTTTTCTCACTAACACATTCATTTGTAAATGCAGCCAATTTCTCTAACTTTGTCATTTCTGTGTATTTGGTTTTACATGCAATTCATTTTTTGCTTCAACGAGCCAGCAAAGAGACAGATTTGACATATATAGATTAGACATATATAATTAGGGCTCAAATAATTTACAATTAAGTCCAACTTTTTGCCTATTAATTAAAAGCTTATTTAGTCACGAAGTCATTCAACTATAGTACTATTACGAAAGTTACTCAATAGGTGCTCGTCCAATGACCTTGTCATAAGTGTGTTACCCTCATAGGATATTCTTAATTTTTTTGAGATAAATATGTTCTCCTAATATGATTTTATTTTATCCCATGGTCACCATTACATCTTCCTTCATGAAAAGTTAATTACTATAAATAGTAATCAAGTCATTTATCACAAAGACAAATGACAAATGACTCATGGTCATGTTTACTTTTCATCTATCATGTAATATTGATGAGAGGATATCATTTACTCATTAGTTGGGCTATGAATTCCACTATTGTGATTGATACTACATACTGCAAAAGTCGTATACCCAACGCATAAGTTTTCGGTTCTTTATCTATTTGAGCTCAAGATTTTACGTACATCAAAATATATGAGTCAGGTATACATAGTTCATCATCCACTTAGGTTTAAGGTGTAATACCCCAAAAATTATTACAGTAAGAAAGTAAGATATTATCCCTGATATAGTAAAATAAGGAAATAAAGTGAAAAAAAAGGGAAATTTTGAGTTATGTCAATATTGGAAAGTATATTATGATATATTCCAAGAAAGGACTAAATTGCAAAAGTGAGAAAAGTTTTGTGGCTCAAGAGTAAATACTCAAATTTGAGGGGTTAAAGTGTAAATATGAAAAAGTTGAAAGACCAATAGTGTAAATATTTTAAGGATGGAATGATCTAGAAACTAAAGAAAATGGATGAATTAGGACCAAATTGAATAGGTGAAGAATTATAAGGGACTAAATTGTAATTTTACCCAATTAAGTTATGACTCAAGGATGAAATTTTAAAAGATCATAAGGGACAAAGTGATCATTTAGCAATGAAGATAATTTTGATGAGTAATGATGATGTTGGTGATATTTTAGATTAAAATCAAATAAATAAATAATAGTTTATTAATATTTTGACTTGATTTTTAATATTATTATTTTATTATTATATTTAGTATATAAGCAAAGAAAGATGAATTCTCTTCATCTTTCCATGCTATAATGTGAGAAGGAGAGGGAGAAAAGAATTTTTTTTCTTTGCAATTTGGTCCTTTAATATAAAATCTCACGTTTTCTCTCAAATTCTTTGAAAATTTTCATAACCAACTAAAAGAAGAAGTAAAGTAGAGACACTAGAGAGTTAAAATATCATCTTGGAAGAGAGAAACTGGAAGTGAAAGTGAAGAAAATGGTAGAAAAAGTGAGGAAATTAAAGAGACAAGGTAAGTACTTCAAAAAATTTACTTTGTTTAAATTTTAATTAAGTGTAGAGTATGCTAAATTAGTTGAATTAATTATGAATGTGCTAATATTATGTACGAAAATTAAAATGGTATATTGAAGTAGTAGAAAAAGAGAATAAATTGTAAAGTAAACAAAATAAAGTATTGTGAAAGTGAATTTGAATGTTTAAAAGAGCATACAAATGAAGTGTGATGATACAAAGAGTGAATGTATGGGAAAATCTCAAGTTACATTAATTTTTTTAAGGACTAAATTGTAAAGTGTACAAAAGTTTATGTGTGAAATAAAGTATTGTGTTAGGAAGTTTAAATGGAATGTTAAGTGTTAGTGAATTAGTTATAAAGTGATGTTAAAGTGAAATTATGGTAAATAATGAATTTTCGAGATATTAGGAATTAAATTGTAAACTTGTGAAATTTATAATTGAAATAAGATAAGTTATAATAAAAGTTGATGATAAGTGAGTTTTAAGGATTAAATTGGACAATAATTCAAAGTATAATGATTATGTATGTCTAAATGAAAGTTAATACAAAGAACCATGAAAGAGTAAAATTAGCATTAAAATAGTTTTTGGACAGCAGCAATGGTTCAACTTTGAAAAATCATCAAAAATTGTGGAAATCGAATTAGAAGTTGAATAAAATATGAAGTTAAATTTTATTGAGTGTAATTTTTCATAGAAGAAATGGTGTAAAAAATGGAATTGTAAATTATGAGATATAATAATTTTTCTAGGACAAGGTCAGAATGATTTTGGGTTTTCCTGTTCTGACTTTGGAAAATCATCAAAAATGTAAAAAAATAATTAAGGGTTTAAATTTATATGTTTAAATTCTTAATGAGTATATTTTCAAGAAAAACAAACGAAAAAATCATCCAAACCCCGTACTAAGAGATAATTAATTTTTAATAAAGAAAGGTCAAAGCTGTCAAACAGCAGAACATGGATAAATTTGAAGATTTTACTGTACCTATTGGCTAAATTATAAAATCTAAAATTTTTATGGTATATAGATATTTGAATATAGTTTCAAAAACATCCAACAGATCTTAATTTAAAATTCTGTAGCTCAAGATATAAATAATTTAGTGACTATGATTCAAGTGGACAACTTTGATATGAACATATAAGTAATAGTGGAATTATAAATAATGTTATATATAAGCATGTTATATACATTAAGGATGTGGAATGGAGAGGAGGAGGAGGAAAATATATATGAATATTCAGATAGCATGGGTTTACATTAAAAATGGCTAATTTACATGTTTTAGGCTTAATGACTAAATTGAATAAAAGTAAAACTATATGGGTAATTTTGTAAAAATGTCAAAAATAACCAAATTTTAGGAAATGAATTGTTTTATTGTCTAAATTGAATGAAATTATTAATTTAGATTCAAGACCGGGTGAAAAATCGAGAAAAATAAAAAAATTTTGAAATGCCCTTAAATCTTGGTACTTCTACAATTTAGCCAAGTAAGTTCGTGTAATCAAATTGTATATTTTTATATGTTTGAATTGAATGTTGTATATATGTGAAATGTACAAGTGCTATGAAAATAAGAAATTTATCACATGTTCGATAATACCTGATAAATGCTAAGCCCCGTTTGAATAAAGGAATTTTGATGCATACATGATTTCCTGTAATGTTTATAGTTTAGCATGTGTTGCGAACATACCATAGCTCGAAAGAGCATCCAGTTATAAGCCCTCTCAAGCTTCCCATTATATTGTTCTTGAGAGCTTGAACTCCCCAAAAGAGCATCCTGCATATGTTGCGGACACAAACACAGCTCTTATTGAGCGTCCTGATATGGCTCGCTTGAACTCCCCGATATAAGGCTATCTGGTGCTTCCTAATTAAGTGCTCTTCAGAGCTACCCGTTAAGTGCTCTTTGTGAGCTTCCCGATTAAATGCTCTTTGTGAGCTTCCCGTATTAAGCCTGGATATGCTTCCCGTTACATGCTCACATGAGCATTCTGTTATAGTGCTTGTGAGAGAGCTTTCTATTTAAGTGCTCAAAAAAACACTCTCGAATATGAATTGATAGATTTTTGATTCATACACTTCATGTGTATTACCTGTGTATCCATCGATATTTTAAATGATTCAACGGGTAAAGTTCTGATATGAGATAACATGAGTTCGAAATGAACTATTACCGGTATATACCCGAAATACATGGAAATGATATCTATTTGATATATTGAAATATGACATGGAAAATACATGCATGTGAAACTTGCCTGATAATTATACATATTCATGATTATGAACTGTTACCGAAATAAATATACACAAAATTTATGAAAATGATGGTACATGAAATATTGGTATACTGAATTGAATAATTTATGTTTATGAAGAAATGACAAGAGAATGATATGTATCATGACATGTAAATATGTGACTATCTTTGACACGTTAATACAAGGAAATTATGTATGTTGAGACGAGTAATAAACTCAAGTGTGACATGTCGAGAAAATAAGTTTATCAATGTTGAATTTATATGTAATATGTGCAAGTACGCTAACCAGTGTTATTGCTTAATACTTGGCAAGTGCCAAGCTATTGGTTGAATGGTAATATGATTATTTATAAGATGCATTGAATTGGTAAGTATTTAAGTGAGAATATGCTAGTGCTCATGAAAAAGTGGTAAGGTTTAAATTATGAAATTTCTTATGAAATGGCTTATCATGTGATCAATTCGAAAAAGGCTTTGGTTAAATACACTAGCTTATGACCATTGTTGAATGATATGTTTATGACTTGTGTGATATGCATATCGAATAAGTATGGAAAGTAAAGAAATGCAAATGAAAATAAAGAAATTTGGAAGAGTTAAAATTATATAAAATCTTACAAAGCTTGGGATAATATATATATATGATACTGTGGATTTATTCACCTTGTAAATTGATGAATATAACTTCATGAGTATTGAGGTATCAATATTGGACTATTCTTTATATGTTTAAATTTCATATTTGAAAAGAAGTATTATGATTAAAGTTTATACGAGCTTACTAAGCATTCATTGCTTATGTATTTGTTTTCCTTTACTTTTTAGATTATTAGAAGCTCGATTGGGTTGGAAGCTTGTCGGAGTTGTATCACATTATTTATCAGTTCTATCGATACTTTCAAATGTTTTGATTTTGGTTATAATGGCATGTATAGGTATTTTGTTTAATGATGGTCTATACGTAATTTGTTGGGTTAGCCACTTGTTTTAGCTTGTTTTGGATGTCTAATTATGACTTATTGATATGTATAATGTTGATTGTAGATTGACATAGAATTGGGTGAGAAATATGGCTTGTAAAATGGCCTATTTTCATCCACATGGGCAGAGACACGAGTGTGTGTCTCAACTGTGTGTGACACACGGTCAGGTGATACGGCCGTGTGACCTCTGTAGTGTTGAAAATTTTATATATTTCTGAAAAATTTTCTAAATCTTCGACTTAGTCTTTATTTGTTTCTAATGCGTAATTTGGGCCTCGAGGGCTCGTTTAAGGGATAATATGTATGATTTTGATTGGTTTCTAGTATAAATGCTAGATGAAATGAAATGTCTAATAATTAATTTGTAAACTTCAGTAATGCTCCATAACCCTGATCCAGCAACGGATTTGGGTTAGGGGTGTTACATAAGGTATGTCACACTATGAACGTCACACTATGAACGTCACAAGTGAATAAATTCATAAACAGATCTAGGATCTATTCTACTTAGCTCCTATTCAATGTACTATCAGCCTAGTCAACCACATCAATGTCTTTATCTTTTAGGAGTCATCCACTGCATTTGCCCATCTTGATAAACGATATATTAGTCTTTCAATCGATTTTCTCATTTTCGATTAGACTAAGGACATGTTTAGGTTCATCTACTAATACAAGTTGTAATTTTGCATTACAATCCGAACACATAATACTGCTTACTATTAGTTAAATGTTAGATAACTAGTAAGCCAAAATTTACTTCCATTTTGCTTTGCGTGCAAAAGCATTGAGGACAATATACAAAGGATATTAATGTAATTAATGGATATTTTATTAAATCAGTTTGTTCAAAAAATACAAGTATACTTAGACGAAAATACTATACTAAGGGCACTAGATCCTAATACTTATTAATCTATTGTAATTTGATACATCAAATTAGGCTACCCATTATACTTAAAGAGCCAAGAAAATTAATGTCTTTTCATTGCATTTATTGAATTTTCGTTCTTATCGTTAACAAAGTATTTTTGTTAGTTTTATGCTATTTTTTAGACCCAAATTGGTCAAATGCGCCATTGGGAACTAACGATATAGTTGAGTGGTGTAGATTAAAGAAATTACCTTTCGAAGTAGGAGTATTGCGACACCGAACCTTGGAATGCTGTGATACCCCTGACAGTGCTAAAGTGAAGAAAATTTCGGTCAACTCTAGTGATATCGCGATACCAAGGATGGGTATCGTGATACCGAGAACTCCAAGGCTCTCAATTTCAATACTGACTTGGGTATCGCGATATCATTGGATATGGCGATATCAAATTTTGGGTATCGCGATATCAACGACTGACGTGGAAAAAAATGACTACATGGGTAGTTTTTGTCCAACACCTACAGCAATAAAAATTAGGCACTTAGATGCTTTTTGGTCCAAAATTTTAGGTTGAAATGAACTATTTAAAGCCACTTTTGGCTGAATGAAAAGGGGACTCTTTTGCTTAGGTTTTTTGTCATCGTTTTCCTTAATTTTAGGTTAGGGTTAGGGTTTCTTTCTTTTCTTTTTTCATTTTTAGTTTAAGTTTTTTATTTTATTTTTTAGGTTAGATTTTAGTTTTATTGTTTACTTTCTTCCTTATTGTTAAAATATTTTGTAAACAAGGATGGACAAACTCTTGGGCTTCAATGAAATTTCATCAATTGAATGAGCATTTTACTTTCATTTTATGTTTACAATATGTTTGATAAAATGCTTGTTTGGAATTTGAATTTCAGTATGTGCTAAACTTGTTGGATGATTGATTGTTTGGTTGTTTGTCAGCTTAAGTTGATATTTATTCTTAATAGATTGGTTGTTCAATTATATCGAAATTCTTAATACGTTAGAATTGACCGCTCTAGCAGAGAACCTAGATAAACGAGATCTAGAGAAAAGTTTATCCTTAGATAGTTCAATATAATCGTGCCAAGTGATGAGACCGAAAGGTAATCTATATACCTTGGTAAGACCGAGAGGTAATCTTAGGTGGTACCTCTTAGCTTAGGATGAGACCGAGAGGAGATTCCTAATTAAGAGTGGCAACCAATATAATCGTTATAGGTTCATTAGTTTAATTAGCACCCAATTAATCAATCGACCATCGTTTAATCATTTACATTATCTAAAACATTAGAAAGAAAGTTTAGCTTAGTTGGTTTAATTAATAGTTTAATTTTAGTTTATAAACAATTCTATTTGGACTTGGATTAATAATTTTCGACTCAATTAGATTAGTAATTGCTTAACTTATAATCAACTTGATAAACACATTTACCCATTTGGCAATCTTTTAGGTTCGATCTTTGGGATACTTGAGTGTCCAATTGACACTACAAATATTATAACTGCATTGTATACTTGTAGTTAAAACCTGCTCTTTAAATTGTTTCATAAAATTATTTGTTTTTCTGTGCAGAAAGCAAGCGGGTCACTTATATAGGTGATGAACTTGGAGGGGAGTTGTCATGGGTCCCATTAAACAATAATCCTATCTCATAAGCTAGACAGTAAAGTTATGAGGATCCTACAACGATGTAAATTGATGACAATGGCTATTTGGTAGATAGCTAGTGGTAGGATGTTATGACACGCATTGGGACATAGCACATGTGATGAGAATCATATTTAATAGATTTTTGGCAAGATATGAATGGTTCTCTAAATAGACAAGCCTTTAAGTCGAGCAAACTGTTCAAGAGATATGGCATTGGCACAGTATTGGTACAACAATTGCCCCCTGTCGAGGGAAAGTTTATAAAGTGATATTATTCAAAACGATTAGGTCTGAGACTTTGTAGTATAGTGAAGGGGTTATGCGTTTTTAGCTTTGGCGATTAAGCTTGAAAGGGCAAGGTAGAAAGGCAAGCCTTGGCAATCAAGCCTGAGAAGGCAAGCTAGAGGCGCAAGCGTTGATAATAGAGCTTAAGAAGGTAAGCTAGAGAGGTGAGTCTTAAAGATTTGGCCTAAGAAAGCAAGGTAGAGAAGCGACATTTGTCCTACACTCGGAAAATTTTACTTTGTTGCTATTTGGAAACTGATAGGTTTTTCTAGGGTACATGTTTACCATGTGTGATATTTATAGTCTTTTTACTACTAGTTTTTCACGGTTTGATATGGTAGGCCTTGTGTCAGTTTTTAAGTAGACACTAAAACATCATGTACTTAATGATTTTTCCATGTGCCTTTCACTGATTTGCCACTTGATTCCCATGTCTTTACAACTCCACCTCAGTTGAGAGATGTAAAAGAGGGATCGTTACTATTGATGGATAAAAACATGAATAAGATCATCTTAGGTACTTCGATGAGGGGAAATAATTCCTCATAACAAGAAACCAAAAACAATGTTTGAACTACCGATGAACAAGAGGACCACTACTAAGGCGAAAACTTCTTGTAATGCATCTTAGGAGAGGATTTTGCCTATGACAAGTTTTGTTACCACTCTTCATGCTTCATCACCCTAAGTTTCCACAATGGGTGATCCTATTGAAACTGTGCCTCGAACAGTCCTAGGTGGTCCTCTTATTTTTCTCCTTATGTTGTGCCATAAAGGGAAGGTAAGTTGATTGAAGACTATTAAAAGATTATTAAGCAAGGGAGGTCTTGGATCTAGCTTCCTAGTAAAGAAAACAAAGTGGAAGTTGTACGCACTTGTACTGTTTTAGAATGATGATCTCAATCTTGGGTATTGACCTTCATTCTCTTAAATCTATAGTACAATTTCGCAACAACACCTGACAGATAAGTCTTTCATTGTGCTTGTATTTTTGTGAATTTTTTAATAAATGCCTACTCGCAATCTATTAGCATATAATAACAATTTGCACTTAGCATGGAAGTGTAAGTAGATGGAACTAGAATTAATAATATACTAAACTAATAACTAGAATATATCTAGACTTGAATAAATCTAGTGAGGCTTGAACTTGAAACCTCAAAATAGAATTGTTCACAAGTCGGATGACTTTCCTAGCTTGCTTTCGCTTGGGCTTGGACAAAAATTTTATGTCCTCATCTTGGTTCGGCCTGACGCAAATTTTGAATTAAATAACTCTAAAATTATTTTGGAATAATATTTAGTACACTATCTGTTTTTAAGGGTTGGGAGATTAACTAGTGTCCTATATAGGGTATAATATAATATTTAAAAAATAAATATTTTTAAAAAAGAGAGACACGTGACAAGTTTTTGAAGTACCAAATGCTAATCCAATTATTCTATTGAAATTTAATTGTAAAAATATATAAATATTAATATGAAATTTTTTAATATTTTATTTCTTTTAAATATTTGGGAGGAAAATTCCAATCAACCCAAATTCAAGTTCTAAAAAGAATTAAATCGAGCTGTGATATGACTTGACCAAAACATAAACATTATTATTTGAATTAGATTAACTGGTCGAATTAATTAGGTGAAAAACCAATCAAAGTATTTATTTGGATAAATACATTAAATTAATTAACTCGAGAAATATAAACCTGATGAATCATATTTTTTATTTATTCTTATTTTAAATTTTTTAATAATTAATTTAATCAAATCAATCAAACTAATTATTGATTCCACAATCTGAGTATCCGAAAGCCTTAACCATAAACGCATTTATATCGCCCTCTCAAAAGTTGCGAAGCTTCGTCTTTGCCATAGATTTGATAAATAGGTAGGGCAAAATCAAGGGGCCCATTTTATTTTAGCCCATTATCAAATGTCAATTTCTCAATTTACTCCTCCCAACTAAAAACGCGACCGCCGGCCCCACCTTATGTTTCTACCTAAAATACTTTTTTCCAAGTCCACCACCACGCGCCTCGTTCAACTCTACGTTTACAAGGCACGTATTTTCAAAGCTTACTCGGATCGTTGACTCACGCTCTTCAAAAAATCGCGTGAACTAATCTCCCGGCAGAAAAACTTGAAAAAAAGTAAATAAAAAAGACCCAGGAAATCCCTGCCTAATTAATGACAGATTAACAAAATTAAAACACAGCTTCCTCTGTTTTGCTGAAAGGTCATGGTAAATAGTGGAAATAGTTATTAAGAAATCCAAAAAGAAAAACATAAAAAAAGTTTAAAAAGGAAAAATATATGAGAGAGTAAAGGCCAAAAGAGTAAGGCTGAGAAGTAGCAGTGAGTGCTGCTGCCACTGCTTTATATGATATTTAAGTAAAATATTACTAGTATTTATTATTTTATTAATATTTATATCTGTGTTTGTCCGTTTAGTGAGTTTGCTTCGCTTCGATAAGTAGTGAAAAAAAGGAGATGAAGTAATTGTCGATCTCTGTGTAACGGCTACTTTTTAGGGTGTTGTTGTAGAAGTGAAGACTGGGATTGAAAAAAAAGAAGGGTGTTATTTGATTCAGTTTTGAAGGGAAGAAGAAGAAGAAGAAGAAGAAGAAGAAGAAATGGATTACAACTATGATCAGTACAGTTTCTTTTCTTTCATTTTCTTTTCCTTTTCCTTTTTCTTTTTCTTTTTTTCTTCTTTGGTGTGATTTGGTTTTAAAATGCATGATATTGTTTCTGGGTTTTTCTTGTTTTATAATTTTATGAGAAAGTTTTTGCAATTTTTTTGAGATTAATGCTAGTTTCTTTTTCCCCTTGAAATGGGTTTTTGCTTGATTTTAAGTTTTTTTTAATGGGTGTGCTTGTATTTTTCTTTTCCTTTTAATTTTGGTAGTGGGATTTGTTGGATTTGTATTTGTACTGTAACTAAAATTGTAAAATTGAAAGAGTGAAGGTGTGGGCTCTCAATAAAAGGGTGGGTCACTGTGTTTTTTTTTCTTTAATTCTTCTCTTCTTTTTTCTTTTACTTTTTGATTAGCTTAAACATCAATGCTGAAAATCATATAGATTAGGATCCCCTTTCCTTGTTGCTAGATCTAACTGGTACAGGTGTCCTTTTTATTATTCTACATGTGATGTTTGTTTAGGTCATAAATAATTATTGGATACAATGCTTCAATTTTACTTTTCTTTTTTCCTTTTGTTGTTTTACTAGTAAGGTGGAAATGTTTACTGTTTAATGTTGTTTATCTGCATAATAATTTTTTTCTTTTTTCCTTATTATGTCTATTTAGTTTTATAGATTATGTTGGTGATTTGATTCCTAACTTATTTAGGAACCCCATTTAAGATTTTGGCTTAATGCTGGTAAAATGTAGCATGGATTCCACTTTGGTAAAGCATTGGATGATTCATTGTGAAGTCTATCTGCTTTGGCCTAAATGCTTTACTCTTTTTTTGTTTATTGTTTGATTGGTGACAGGGAGCCATGGAATTGGCATGGAGATCAACAGAACGACGATTTTGGTAAGTTAATACCTGAGATTATCTAGTTAATATATTCGAAATGACGAAGTGAATAAAAAGATTTAAGACAAAAGATTAGTGATGTCTGAACTATATGGAGCAGGTGCCTCCGAAGGTGCATGGACTCAAGTGACCTTGAACGAGGAAGACCTTTCCTACATGTTTGTTGAAGCAACCCCTGTTAAGGAATGTGGGGATCTATCATACCATGTTACTCAAAATGGTAAACTTTGTTTCTTGATTTTCTTTGAAAACTTGTTGTCTTTGTAAGACATGTTCTTCTCGTTCCTTTAGAAGTAATACCATTGTGACCTTCAGATGATATAAGTAAGGAATCAGAGGAAAAGAGGGAGACTGCTTCACAAGTTAAAAGGCGTAGAATGCTTCAATTTGACACTCATGCCGTAGATTCTTCCCTTATCTGTGAAGAGATGCCATCCGCATTCCTAAAATCAAGGGTGAGTGCTGTATAACTTTTCTATTCCCAAGAACTTGAAGGAAGCTTACCATTCTTTCTGAACAGCTATCTTTCAAATGTTTTGAAAAGTTGACGTGAGTTAATATATTAGATGAGAATCCTGATGTTAGAACTTATCAGTTAATCGTAAGTTGTTTTATTTTACCGAGAATGAAAACTCCATCATCTGCATTATTTTGTGCATCCCATCTGCGACTTCTTTGCACAGGCCGACTTTGTTTAGTCCATCTACTGGCTTGAGGTTGCTGATATTTTCAAATTTTATTCTCTAGAATTCATTACTTATTTAAAACTAGTTCTGGACTTCTGCCTATTCTGGTGGCCTTTGAAAAACGTGCATGATAGATCTATGTCTAATTACTTTCTCATGAGATGCAGTCAGAACCTATTAATACTGGTTAAAATGTAACATGGTTGTTGCTACGTTTTGTTTATTTCTTTCTTCTTTCCATGCATAGGAGAGGGATGATATGATTGAAGAGATCTTGCCCGATGCATCTGAGTGGGTTGCTGGTTTATCAGGTTTTTCATCCAAGCCCATTTTCATAGGGTTTAGGGTATAAATAGTAAACCACTTTATTCAAATGCATACTTGGGTTTTTAATCATAAGAAAAAATTGCAGAAGATGCATCAGCCTCCAGTTATGATGGCCTAGATCAGTCATGTGAAGGGTGGCTTGCTGAATACTTTAATGACCCGGAGCTGCTTCTTAGCTCTGATGATATGTATGCTTCTATGGACTTCTAAGATTTTTGTTCGAATCATGTTATTAATTTGTTCTGATTGCTTTATAACGTGAGATTCAGGAATCTGACTGGGGCATCCAATGTTCAAATTGATACTTCAGGTACATGAGTGCTTTTCTTCCGAAGATATTGTATACAGTGTACTGTTGTTATCTTCATTTTTTCTTTTGAAATCATTTTGGACATCATTGTTCAATCACACACTCCCTCTCGAAGTGCACATTTTCTTAACTTTATGATGAAACTTGGCTCTGTTCATAGAGTTGTGCAATGCCCAACCTGAGTCTGGGGCTGATGCTGTTCAAAAGCAGGCAACTCGAACGCTTGGAAATGTTGTTCTCAAAGGTAACCTATCTAATCTTGTTTATTTTTATTTAATTTTGTTTTCCTTTCAATCATTGTGTTTTGGCATGTTCTGTATCCAGTATCAGCCTATCTGTTCCCTGCTGTTGTTTAAAGGACAAGTATAGCTTCTATAAATTGTGTCTCTCTATTTCAAATACCATGTCCTCTAAGTAAGATTAACACTGTCAGATCGGTTTTTTTTTTTTTTTTCATTTAGGTAGGAAGTCTTTCATCCGAATGCCCCCTAAGGTAGCATCATCTGTTGCCTACCCATTTGCTTTCATTAAACCCTGTGGTTTCCATGGAGATGTGACCCTGAAGGATATAAATCAGCGAATCCGAACTCCGCCACCATCAAAATCGAAACAAAGCAATGAAGATCTTGCTGATGCTTTCCCTACTTCTGCATTTTCTGGGAAGCCTGTTGTTGGCAAAACTAAAATTCGTACTGAAGGAGGAAAAGGCACCATCACAATTATGAGAACAAAAGGCTGAGTAGATAAGTGTTCTTCTAAACTTATTTTTAACTTTTTTTCTCCTTTTTAGCGCCCTTTGCTCTCCCCCATGGGTAAAATCTGGTGGTTGAGTAACTCTGTATTTTTTTGTTGGACGCTTGGAATTCATAATACACATCGAAGTGTTTTATGTTTCCAAATTGTATTCTGAGGGTCTAATATTTGTCTAATACATGCTTTATTTTTTAAGGCTATAAATGACAAGATATTTGAGATCCACCTATTCTTTTGGGTTTGCCAATTTAATGCTTTAGCTAAGCTGAATTCATGTATTCAAATAGTATTTAGATATTCTGTAGAAGCATAAGATTGTAATGTTGTGCCTCTCTTATCTCCATATCTAAGTATGACAATATTATTATCTTGGTGTATAAATGGTCATTGGCATCAAACTTTATGCTGCCCCCTCATCTTTTGCTAATGCACATGTCTGTTTAACCTGTATTTGGTATATGATCACTGGGGTGCTTGCATAGGTCCGGGGTCAATCTTTGTGTCTCAAAAGGAGTAGGATTTGATTTTTTGAGTACCAAATTTCCAACATAGTTGCAATTTCTTTTATTTTTCTTCTTTCCTTTCGTCGTTATGTTGGTACAGATCTTGCAGTCCGTATATATGTGTCGGATTTGTTCTAGCTGTATCATTGGAAACAACAGATTTCAGAACTTTCTCTTCAAATGGTTTTACACTTTTAGTAGCTGTTTAGTTCCCAAATTCCAGAAGGAAAAAGTAGTGGTTGTGATGAAGGCAGCTTTGGGGTTGGCCTTTGGGAACTGTATTTTGATGTGTAAGCTCTTTACTTTGTTCTGCTTTAGAATGCTCGAACCTTGTGAAAGCTGCCTTAAAAGCTAAATTATATAATTTGGCCCTTGAACTTGTAGCCTAAAATTGTTGGTGGTCCCTGAATTTGTATTCCAACAACCAAGATGGTACCTCTGCATTAACACCGTTAATTTGTGCTGATATGGCACTACTAATCAATCCAATGGTGCCATTTGGCAGTCTCTCAGTGCCATGCGACAAACATAAACATAATTTTTAATTTATATATTTTTATTTTTTAAAATTATGTTTGTCATTTGGTGATATGAGAGGTTATCACATGACATCACTGGATTGATTTATTGTGTTACATCAGTGCAAACTAATAGTGTTAATATGGAGATATCGGTCTAGTTGACAGAAATACAAATTCAGGAACCAATTAGATTCAATTTAGGGACCAACTAAGTACAATTTAGGGACCAACTAAGTACAAAGTGACATGTATCAACATAAAAGGTGCAATATCCATGGATTAACTTTGAATTACATCAGTCACAAGAATTGTTATATATGTGTCCTGCAAGAATAGGATTTTGCTTGTGATCGAACTTTTTCAAATTGGACCGGACGATGTTGAATCAAACTCCGGTCGTAGGCAAATAACAACTGAAGAATTTCATTTTTGGTTTTTTGTCTATTTATTATTATTATTTTAAAATAATTATTATTTCTTCTTTATTTATTATTATTATTTTTAAAATAATTATTATTTTTTCTTTATTTTTAAATGCAACTTATTTTTCTAATTTTTAATATATATTTTTATTAAAAATTAAATTATTATGATTTTATTTTTTTAAGGAGTTAAATATTATTATGATTTTATTTTTTTAAGGAGTTAAATCAGGAATCGATCCGGTTGACATTGATGATTTTATTTTATTCAACATTCAATTGGCTTGGTAGTACTTGCTATAAAATTACTCATAGTTTTATAGGGGTAAGCATTCCATCGTTTCAATTTATATCTATAAATCATATAGTAGTTAAAAGTACTATAAAAGTTTTTGTTTTAGGAGTTAGATTACATTTTTATCCCTTTTAAAAAAGGGATAAATTAGTCTTTATATGTTAGATCAAAGAATAAATTGGTTTTTTTTTTTAATTCTAATCAATTTTTATAGTAAAAAGTTTATACTTATGCGTCAGTATGAGGTACACATGACATGTCATGTGTCACTGTTTGGTAATTCTGTTAATTACGTCAGTTTTTAATGGTACAAATGATGAAATTTTTAACAAAAATGATCGATTTTTCTTTGATTTAATTAAGACTAATTTGACTATTTTTTAGTAGAGGGAACAAAATGTAATTTAACTTCAAGTTAGTTTTACTCAGACAAACATTTCAACTAACCCTAAGTTGCCATTTTTAATATTGTTTTACAGAAAAAAAAAGTTTAATTATTAATTGCAAACTAGTGACGGTGAGTTGGGTATTTGAATTTTAGAATTCGTTTAATTAATTTCGAGTATAAAAAAATAAGTTGATTAATTCGAATAAAAAAAGGTAAACTAAAAACCGATTGAATAAATTTATTTAAATTAAACTACTTAATAATTAAATTAATTCAATCAAATCAGTTTAATTCAATTCGATTTTATAAGGTAATTCTTTTACGGAACCCTAAAACGTGTAGTCCACCAATGCGGGACAACATTGTAAATGATGATGTACCTCGTTTATGTTATACAATTTACAAACAAAAGCCATTAGTTAAGCCAAACCTAGGTTTATATTTTCTTTTACCTACGAAGTCGCCTCATCCAAAATAATGGGAAATCATACTTCATTAATGTACACAAAGGCAAACCCCGACACATGGGATTTCTTTTTATTATTTTATCTCCATCTTCTAATACAAAATTTTTGACTTAAAATGTACTCATGGCTTCTCTCTAGAACTGGTATTTGCATTATCTAACACATGGTTGTAGTTGAAAATTGATTGAGAGGGTAGGGTAGCATTGCCCCCACCCCATTAAACATTACCAAAAGTGGCCTTTTTCAAAACAGTTGTGTTCCCATGCCTTGTGTTAATTGTCTGCAAGCTGTTCGTCATTAATATGGTGGCTACCATGTTTCGGATTTTGGGAGTAGATATAGTTAACAAAAACGACTTTAATAGTTGATTAAGTCTTAGTTCGATTGGTATAAATCTTGTTATCAATGCAGAAGAACGTGGGTTCGAGTGCACTGAAGCATAATATCCTTTTCTTTATGAGTTGGGAAGGGGCTATAAGTAGTTTTAGGTATTGTGTCAAAAATAACAGATATAATCAAAACCTATAATGAGAATTAAATTGATTTTTGTAAGGTAATTGAATCGAACATCTTCAAACTATCATTTATATTTTAAATTAACTTGTAAACTTTTAAAATGTTATAAATGAGTTATTAAAATATCATAATTATATAAATTAGATCATTCCATCAACTCAATCATCAATTTAACTATTAAGTGTCAACTTGGTACAACATGGAATACGTTTTAAACCGTAACTTACAAAGATAGGTCACACAATTATAACCCTTTCTCCTTCATGAAGTAATTTTTTTAGGAGAAGCTATATAAATAGCCACCTAATTATTAGCATGTTTCGATTTTAGCCACTCAGATTTAAATAAAGAATTATTTAAAGAAATTTTAAAAACTTTAAATTTAAAAAAATAAAGAATTAACCAATTAATTTTGAATTTTTAAAAATCAATATTAATTTGACATAATTGTAAAGCTGAGAGCTAAGTTTGTTGAATTGTTAAAATTAAGACCAAATCAATAGAATTTATAAATATTGGAGGGCTAAATTTATTATTATACCAATGAAAAATAGCTAGGTCCACGCTCCGTTATAACGGATGAAATTTTGATAATATTAATAACTAAAATTAAAAAAAGTAAACCTAAATGACCCAAACAAGAATACACTAAAAATAATTAGTAATATAAATAAGAGTATTTATCAACAAATGGATCAAAACAAAAGCTTAATTGATTATTATGTGTCTAAAACAAAATGATTGAACCCACAGAAAGTGAAATTCATTATAATTGTTCATCATTCATCACCATCCATGGTGTTTGTTTTATGGGACAAAAAGGGATTTCAACCTAATTGTATTTTTAATTTTTTTTAAAATAATTAATTTATTTTATGAATGAAATTATATAATTTGAAAAAAAAATCACGTGTTATTCTTGGCGAAGAACAAACTCTGTTAACATAATAAAAAGGTTTCAATTTTTGCAAGAATAGAACATGACAGCATGTTGACAACTAGTTTTGTCACAACTTAAACTCGGTATATTTGTGTGATTGATTGAAAGTATTTATCACGATAAAAGAACTAACCTTGAAGAATCCAAAACGATGGAAAAAATCAACAAAAAAATTAAGCATCCATCAAAGTAGAAAGCACAAGAAATCTATTTCTAAAAGCAAGTAGTCTAATCACATTTGTGGATCAAACAAGTCTAAAAAATTATAATTTATTGTAATATACTCTTTTGGCTAGTAGGTGAGTAATTTTTATTTTATTTTAAAATGTTAGTGTAACAAATTTAACCCTAAAAAATAAACAGTTTGACTTAAATTTTAAAATCTGAAAAATAAATAGATTAAATTCTTAAAAATATAAGTATAGAGACTAAATTTCTAATTTTTAAAAAATATAGAGCATATAGGCACATTTTGACCTACTTTTTTTTTTTAATCTAATCATTGTTTGGTTGGTTTTTTAGATATTCTTTTAATCTCGTTATAGGTTTGTATCCGAGGGTGAAGTTAGAAAATTTTTTTAAAGGGCCGAAATTAAATTGTAATTTTTATGATAGTAAAAATTAAAGAATTAAATCAAAATTTTATCATTTTAAGGGGACCAGAATTTAATTTTACCTTTACTAGTTTAAAATTTTAAAAATTTTAAAGAGTTAAAATAAAAAATTCAGGCCCCTGCCAACCCCCTAGATTCGCCCTTGTTTGTATCATATCTATTTTTTTTAATATAATGTCTAGAACTATTCATAACCCCTTTCCAACCCTTAAATAGAAAAATAATACGTTTCACAACAATATCTCTATACCAATAGAACTAATATCGAATAGGCTTCAATCAAAATTTTTTTATTTTTTCAATTTTTTTCTATTTTAGAAATTGTGTTGTGAGCTGTGACAGTTGAAAATGATAAGACAAAATTGGCCTTCTTTTTTTTTTTTTTTTCAAATTATTTTATTTGCCTTTAAATTCCTCGAAAAACTACCAACACTCAACATTTCCAAGTAGCAGCAACAAACAACCATCCTCATCCTTTTATAACACTTCCAAAGCCAAAGCCAGAGACAGCTATGCTTTTCTGCAAACCTTTTCATCACATCTCTATCATTCTCAATTTTTGAATTTTAATTCTATAAATAAAATAATATTATTACAACAACTTACCTCCTATTAAATATTCAATTTAATTTGGTCCCCAATTTAGTCCACTAAATATTATAATTTTTTATTTTTTTTGGAAATAGGTCCACATTTTAGGAACATACCGACAAGAAAATTATATTTACTTGATTACCAATTCCAATCAACCAACTCCCATGCTTTGCGTCCCCCCCCCCCCCCCCCCCCACCTACGGGTATCCTATATAAATTTAAATTTTGTTTTTCATTTTAAAGTTTGAATTAAATCGGGAAAAAGCCTTTTTAGTCCTTCCCAAATTTAATATTGAGCAAATTGGTCCCTTTCAAAAACGAACGGAAGCAATAAAGCAAACTAAAGATTATTAATCACAATATTCATGTTTTACATAAATTTGATTAGTATAATAACAAATTTAATTTACACACTCTATCAATTTAGTCACGATTTAATAAATTTAGCCCACAATATTTTTCATAAATGTGTAAATGTTTCTTTCAAAAAAAAATATGTAAATGTTGAGGCTAAATTTGTTATTATACCAATTAAAAATATGCACAATTGACAAAAGACATTAAAGATGTGATTAATTATTCTTAATCACTCACTTTTAAAGCTGATAGGGATTAAATTGCTCCGATTGAGAGCAATTAGTTTGCTTAATTTGAAAATTTTTAATATTTATTAAAAATAAGAGTGCTCATGATGTATTTTTCTCAATGCATGCTAAAATAAGAGTACTCTTCTAAATTTCCTAGTTATACTTTGATTTCTTTTAACAAATTTGGTTTTTTTAATTATTTTTTAATAATTTCATTATAGGTTTTGATCATATTTGTTATTTTTTATGATTATATCTGTTATTTTTGACACAATGCCTAGAACTACCCATAGCTCCTCCCTAACTCATAAATAGGAGGATAATACACTTCAGCACACATGAACTCACGTCCTCCTGCATTGACAACAATGTTTATGCCAATCGAGTTAAGATTCAATCAACTCATTTAAAAAAAATTAAATCAAATTAATAGTGTGTTTGGATGAAAAATTTTAAACTTTTTGAGATTTTTAAAATTCATCAATTCAAAATGTTTGGATTTGTAATTGCTTTGTTTGGATAAATAATTTATTTAAGTTTACAAATTATAAAATAAGAATCATTATATCAAAAATAAATATATAAAAATATTCAATATAAGTATCATTATATTTGTAAAATTTTATAAATATTTTTAATAAAATAAAATTTAAAATATATATTATAATTAAATAAAAATGTTTTTAAATTTTAATTTTTTATATTATAGTGAGATGATGTATATTAAATCAAATAAAATTACAAAAATTTTTGAAAAAATACTTATTTATGTGAATTTTAAAAAAAGAAATTGAACTATTAAAATTATTTTTTAAAATTACTTATAAAATTTGAAAATTTAAAATATATTTACTCAAATAAATAAACTCAATTTTAAAATTTTAAAAAGAAATT
Organism: Gossypium stocksii; assembly: GCA_020496765.1. NCBI lineage: Eukaryota > Viridiplantae > Streptophyta > Magnoliopsida > Malvales > Malvaceae > Gossypium > Gossypium stocksii. The sequence continues at coordinate 87,219,204 of CM035620.1, forward strand.
CAAATCTCCCTCTTTCAAATTTAAATATTTTCCAGAAAATAAATGGAAATCAAATGAGCAGCATTTAAACTGAAATCAGGATAATAAATGCAAATTTTTCATTTTTTTGAAAGTGGGATAATAAATGCAATTTTAATAGCCTTATATTTATCTTAAATTAATTACAGGATATTGTTGAAAGAATAAAGAACAAGTTGAGATGAATTATAAAGATAAAAAATTAATTAATTATTAAAATAATTAAGAGCTAATTACACCAAACATTCTCAAATTATGACCCACGATCATTTTAAATTAATCTTAAAATTTTAAAACATTTTAATTACATATTCAAACTATCAATGTTATATCAATAAAATTACTATGTTGTCATTTTGTTACTAAAATAATTAATGATATAATTTATTTCGTAAAGGAAAAAACTATTATTCACTATTTTTTATTTACTTTATTTTTAGTTTTAGTTTTTACTTTTAGGTATGCCAACATTTTACTTTTTTTTTTAAATTCATTTTAAATATGTCATATAAAATTTCATATAAATTAACGATTTCAATAATAGAAAAACTTGATTGATATAACATCAATAGTTTAGAGATGTAATTAGAATATTTTGAAATTAGGAATCAATTTAAAATGAGATCATAGTTTGAGGATATCTAGTGTAATTAACTTTATAATTAAAGTTGTCAACCGGAAACACAACTCTAAATAAAAAGGCAAACTACACAGATAGTCATTTAATTATAAAAAAATTCATTTTAGGCACTCAAAATAAAAAAAGAGTTTGAAATTTAAGCACCTATATTACATAGTTAGGTCATTTTGGTTGCTCCGTTAAAATCACAAACAACAAACTTACATAGTAATTAAAAAATTAATATAATAACAAATTTAACCCTAAATTTTTACATAATATATCGATTTAGTCATAAATTTACAAATATTATTCACATGTGTGATTTACCCGAAAACAAAATCACTGAAAGCAACATCGTCTCTTTTTTTATCATCTCAGAGATTATATAAAAATCACACACAATAATTGAAAAAAAAAAAAAAAAAGCGGAAGAGAGGAACTGTTGTTTACAGAATTTCTCCACAATCGGAGATATGGGAGAGATGATTTTAAGTTACTGATATTGAAAAAATAATTACTAAAATTCTAAAAAAAGAGAGATAATTATTAAAAGATATCAAGAATTTCCTGGATTGTGCCATTGCAAAGCGGGCAATTCCCTCGCTGAGCCCAAAGCTCCCTTGAACAAAGCCGGCAAAAAGTATGGCCGCATGGAATAAACGCCGCACCTTTATGCCTTACCATGCACACGCAACACGTCTGCTCCATCCCGCCGCTCCCTTCTGCCTTGTCTTTCTCCTCGTTTTCTTCGCCATCGGTGTCGGCGTCTCCCGTCGTGCATTTCGATCCCGTCAGGCCCATTTGTCGCTCTGTTTCTTCCAAAAAGTCCATCAATGACATCCTCACCGGCTCCTCGGTCGAACCAATTGGCCTAGCATTGATCTCTGCCACTGTCGCCGCTTCCTGTGCCGCCGCCGCTTCTCTCGCAGATAACGCCCTCTCCTCCTCTAATGCCGCTCCAAGTCGGCGCGTTTCATCACGCGCCACAGGAGAGTTGTCGTCGTCGTCGTCTTCGCTGCTGTCAGCGTTGTTCCTGGCGTTGTTCGAGGAAGGAAAAGGAGTCAAATGTTGACGGCTAATTTCTGACTCGTTATCCTGCACGAACCGACCCGAACCAAACCGCGCCAATTGCGGCCTAGAGTTCATAACCGTCGGGTCAGAAACAGGAGCACTTCCTCCTCGGTCCTCAACACTAGTCGGGTCAGCCGAGTGAGAACTAAACGAGCCGTGCCGCAAGAACTGGGATCTATTATTATCATTAACAATAACATCAGAAGCCCGGATACGAACCGAGGAGGTCCGAGCAGACACCGCCAATCGCTTGAGCCGGAGCTTGTCCCGTAACGCTTTCCAACTCTTCTTCTCCTTGTTGGAATCATCGTCTCGTATAATCTCCAGAAGGGTACGGTTCTGAGCAGGCGGTTGCTCAGGCCGCTTAGCGTTTCCCAAAACGGCGTCGAGAGTTAAACCGGCCAGAGCATCCCGGCCGTTCTCGACCGCAGAAATCTGCTCAAAAAGCGAAAGCCTCCTCCGGTTACCACCTTCCATTGCATCACAGTTTCATTAAAAAAATTGTACTTGTTTGGAATTAGTAATATATATAGAGAAAACAAATGGAGGATAGAAAGAGAAAGTGAGAGTTTGTTTGGTTTAATAGCGGGGGAGAAAGCTGATCTTCTAATGAGAGATTAAACTGTAATTAAAAGTGGTAATGATGATTATTATCTGAGAATTTAAATATTAACTACAGAGCAGTTTGTTGGGTTGTACAATAACAGACAGTTGCTCAAAATATTTTTTAACTAACTCAGATATTTATAATATTTTTAATTAATTTAATTTTAATTTATTAATTTTAAATTTATTTTATCCTAAACATTTTAATTTTTATTTGAAATAAGGTGTTTAATATACGAATATATTAGAATAACATGCAATTTATAATTTAATTTAATAATTATTTAAATATTTTATAATTAATACATTTTACTATTTTATCCTAAAAATTTTTAAATTGAGTCAAGTCGAGTCAAGTTAATGAGTCCTATTATTTATACTCAATGTTGCGTTTACATGGACTGATTATTTAACTAGTAGACAAAGGAAAAGATTATTTAACTACATAAACAATATAATTTACTTAATAATTTCATGTAAAGAACTATTTTAGACATGCAAAGTAACTATACGTAACGTTGCAAGACAATCATTGTGACCATAATTTGAGTCAACAATATAAGTCATTACACCACACGCATAGTTATGAGTCAAGAACTATCCTATATACAAGATAATAAAATGATATACCAAAAGTATGATATAAGGATTCGGGAAGGCACTGAGGTGCACAGGCAAAGTAAGGTTGATGGATTAATGATTTTGACTGTTAACTTTAGAAAAGGTAAACATTTATCAAAATGACATAGTTTTGCCTTTTTTATTATTTGAATTTTCGGATAACTTGAATTACGTAATTCATATTTGAGTTAAACCGAAAAAATTAATTTTTTATTTGAGTTGATTTGAATAACTCGAACTATTTAATTCAAAATTTGATTTTTTTATCAAGTTTTCGAATCAGATCGAATTGAATTTTGATTACCTCTAATTAAGCCTAAATAAATTAAGTTCCGTTTCTTTCAAAATTTAGATGTGTTTTGTTTATTTTGACCGATATTAATGTATACCAATCCATATCCTTCGATACAAAATTTTGATATTTTAAATTAAAATATTATACGAAAAATTACATATGTAAACGTTTTATACGAATTAAAGTTTTATCATTAAAAAATCAATAGTATGAGCTAAGATATATATAGATTTATTCTATATTACAAGAGAAAAACATAAGATTACATGCATTAAAAAATGAAAATTGTATATCAAATATTATAATAATTTAATATTTTCTATTATGAGTATAATATGAAAAATATTAATATCATAATTAATGTAAATATAATCGTTTAATTAATTGAAAAATATAATAAAATATTAAAATTAATCAGATTTAAAATAAAAATTACCAATTTTATCATACAAAATTATAAATTCTATAAAAAAAATCAAATTATAGAACTTTGGAGCAGTGGAATGTCAAATTATATATCATAAGTATAAATTATAAAATTTTAATTAATAAAAAATATTTTTTAAATTGAATTTTATTAAACTATAATTCCCTGTTTAAAATTTTTAATTTATAATAATTCTAAATTTTTTATTCATTATAAAAAATTATATTTATGATATCTATTTAAAATCAAGGCTATTTTAAAGGCTATTTTAGTCATTCTATAATTTTCAGCATTCTTTAAAAGATGGTAATGCGCTTAATTAAAATAAAACTTTGGTTGAGTGATAAATCTAAGGTTTTGCTAACCTAATTGGTGTGAGTTCAAAACTAATTGTATGTATTTTTCTTGGTTTTTGTTAAAATAAAAAATTAAAACACCCTTAAATTTCGTAATTTCTGAATCAAATTAATACTTGATTAACCGTAACATCAACTCAATTAAGGGTTTTATTAATAATATAAATATACAACTAATAAATATTATAAATTACGTATATTAAAAATTATGTATAAAAAACAAGAAATAAAATTACTCGATTTACTCGAAACACCAGTACTGCAAACATTTTTAACAAGAAATGAACATACTGAAGAATAAATGTTGTAGTATATAAAATTTTGTAATTGGTGGTGCGGCTGTTGTATTATTAGCCGCAAATAATACAAAATTCAATGCTGCAAATAATTCAGAAAGACGATCGGTTAGCTGGCTTACTTACTAGCTGCCAAATTCTGAAACCCATTTCTTCATTTTTCCCTACTCTATTACCGGCCACCCTATTTCAACCAATAATAATAATATAAATGCAGTACGGTAAAAATATAATTATATGGTAAATATATTTGTATTTTTTTGAAATAGAAAAAAAAAATGTTTAGGTTTAAATTTTATCAGGTGTGTTTTTTATTTTTTATATAAATATAAAAAGATAAAATATTGTTGTTACTTTAAATTGCTTATTTGCTTAACACAAGTGTTAAACTGTAGTAGCCATTACGACTTGGTATTATGAAACAGTGCAAACAAAATAACAAATAACACTAAGGATTTGTTTAGACAATTTAGTTTCCCTACATTTGTGGAGCTTAAATCAATTGAGAAATTCCACTACCCTTAGTCAATAATACAATAAGTTACTCACACTCTATCACTCTCCAAATATAGAGACCTCTGTATTGTACTTAAAAACTAAAACTCTCATCTCTTGAAAACTTGAGCAATAAACACTCTTAACAATGTTTAAAATACAACATTTGCGTTCTTTCACAAAAACAGTTTATCAATGAATAGATATGAATCTAAATGAATATAAAGTAACTCCTTGAAAATAATTATTACAATCATAATAATCAAACTGCAATCAATTAAAGATTTTTCAAAATACCTACTTAGTCTTCATCGATCCTCCATGTTTCAAGGGATTATTTGATTTACTCGAATCCAATCCAATCTTCAAATGTAGATGGACTATATCTTTGATAAAGCAACACATAACTAGACTAAAGATTTTATTCATTAAATTATCAAACCAAATAAGACAAGTATTAAAACTACCTCAGTGGCAGTATGCATTTGGCATCGCTAAGTGCCACTCAACTATCAATTTGCCTCAATTAACTTTTTTTTTGAATAATCTCATTATAGATTTTGATCATATTGGTCTATTTGACACAATGCCTAAAATTACTCATAGTCCCTCCCTAACCCATAAATAGGAGGATAATGCATTTCAGCGCACTCGAACTCACGTCCTCCTACATTGACAATAATACTTATGTCAATCGAACTAATAATCAATCGACACCAACTCAATTAACTTTATATAAGTGGGAATAGTTAGTTTGACTCAAAACATGATATATTATTATTTATCTTTATCTTTAATTAAAATTATCTAATATTTGATGAGCTCACATGTAAGACCATTATTTATTCATTAAGTTGATTTAATTAAGAGCTTAATTAACGGACCACCTATCTTTCTTAATGTTCTTTTGTTTTTATATGACATGGAGGAATCAACGTGCACTTTACGCCACCACACCTATGAGTTTTACTCTCCATCTTGAATCAATAATTAGTGCATCAATATTAGTTTAATACGTCTCTAACACTTTGTTTTAAATCAACACCAAAACATAACAATAATGAATCATTTTACTTTGGGATATAGATTAGTTTTGGAATGTTATCGTGGTTAAAAAATTGATTTTTGAAGTAGTTTGAGTCGTAACTCGATTAATATGGATATCATCATCAATGTAGGAGTATATGGATTCAAGTGAGCTGCAACACGTTATCTTTCTATTTATGGGTTAGGGAGGGACTATGAGTAATTATAGGCATTTTATCAAAAAGAGTAAACATGATCGGAACCTATAACGAAATTGATAAAAATCAAAATAAAAAAAAGTTTTAAAAAGTGGTATTAAATACTTTTAACATATTGGTTTAACTTAAAAAAATTTAACTACGTGTATATATATATATATATATATATATATATATATTCAGATAATTAATTGTATTATGATATCTCTAAAAATCAAATTGAAAATTGATCGAAATATGATTTAAATTAGATCTGATCATAAGTCGGGTTGGTAAAAAATTTTAGACTCGTTTTCTAAGTTCGGGTTTAGCTTAGTCCAAAAAATAGGTTTAAAATTTTATCTAAGCTCGGTCTAGATTAAAAATGCTAAACCCGAGCTCGACCTAACCCACCTGTATTTTTTTAGATTATTTTTTATATAAAATTAAATTTAAAAATATAATACAGCAAATACACTAAAAATATTAAAATAAATGTTTCCAAACAAATTGAAAATACATTAAAAAAAGTCTTTATACTTAAATAACACTAAGATAGTTGCAACTTAACAAACAAATGCCTCTAAACTAGTAGCAAAATTAATAATAAAACAAGAGTTATATAATATCTAAACAATAACAAAAAAATATTAGCAATATAATAATGAAATGATATCAAAATAATAGTGAAATAGGAGTAAAACAATTTATTCAAACTGGGCAAAATAAATCTTACTAGAGGTTCGACCCATTTAGAAAATAGGTCTTATTTTTTGTTCAAACCCATTTTTCGAGCCTATATTTTTGCCCAGATTGAATTTTTTTTTAACAATCTTATTATAGGTTCTGATCATATCTGCTCTTTTTTTACACAACACTTAAAATTATTCATAACCCCTCCCCAACCCATAAATAGGAAGATAATACGTTTTAGCGCACTTGAATCCACGTCCTCCTACGTTGATAACAATACCCATACCAATCAAATTAAAAATCAATGGACTTAACTAACATTTTCTTAATCGGAACTGAAACAAAACCAATTATAAAACTCAAAATAAATATTATTTTTAATTTTTACATTGAAATTAATAAGAAAGTTTATCTAGAACTAGTTCGGTTTGTGATTTTAGCCTCACAAATAATTGATTTTTTTTCCATATATATATAAGACATGCTTGATAGAGATCTTCATGTGCTTGGTTATAAGTTAATATCAGCTGGTCCTTTAAATATATGAATTTTTGTTTGTTTGTTAGGTTTTATTTTTTAAGATATTTAAATTTTATGTATTTCCAATCAAGTAATTAATTCCCAGTTAGAAACAATTTAAGGATAAGATAGATATTTGCTTAAATTTAAGCCGCTATTCGATTTTAGATGTCTTGTTTAATTCAAGAAATATAAGATTACGTTTCGTAATAATATTGCGGGTGTAGGGCCCAAATTTTGCCCGGACCCAGACCAAATGAAATAAACTAAATCCTAAAACCAAACCCCAAAAAAATACCCAATTACAGCCCATACACAAACAACAACAAAAATAAATAATAAACCCAAAAATAAAACCAATCACGTTAAACAAGCCTCCACTACCCACGTTCTCCACTACTCCTTCATGCCAGCATATCCACGAACGGTTTCTCTCCACTTCATACAAAGCTGCAAATGGACTAACAACCGGCAGCAGTTGACAGAGAAGAAAATGGCAGAAACCGCTTGTATTTGGCTATAAAGCCTCCAAATTTTGGTTGTAACGGGGGATTTATTATTATTATTATTATTATTTTTTGTATTCCACTCATACAATACCGAATAAAAACATAGAGACAAATGAATAGAAAAGAGAGAGCAAGATTTCTTCCACAAAAATACGAGTTGAAATACAAGTAAAAAGGATTTTAGAGTTTTTTTTTCCCATCGATTTTGCATTTTTGTTCATCCATTTTCGTTTTTTTTCCTTATTGTTTTATTTTCTTTTTTTTATTTCGCTTTAAAGTTTGAAAAGGGGGCTCTTACGGACTGAAAAAAGGTTTTAGAATGTAATTTTGATTCTTGTTTTGTATCAGTTTTCATCTGGTATCTTTCTTTTCATTTTCATTATTTAGTTCTTCTCCTTTTATACATACATTCGAAATAATAGAGTGAAAGAGGAAGAAAAAGAAAATACCTGAGTGGCCCTCGTTGTCGGAAATCCATCGCCGGTGTATCGTCTTTGGCTGTGGCGCATCGGATCTCTAACGGATCAGCGCCGGCCGATTGGAGAAGGGTTAAAAAAAGGGGGAAAGGAACCATCTGTTTTCTGCAATAATAACAACAAGAATGGGTTTAATAAAAGTTTTGGTTTTAAATAACCTTTTTTTTTTAAATGGCAGTGTTTTGTTTCATCCCACAACCATTGAAACGCTACTGTTGACCTCTTCTAAACTGCACATTTCTTTTTTTTCGGGTTATTTTTGTAATGAGTCCTTATATTTTTCCATTTGTTTTAATCAAACCTTTTGTTTATTTTAATTCAGTTTTTTAAAACAAGGCTATTATTGTACACTTATTTTTTATATTTATTATATTATCTTTATTACTTTTACTATGCAAGACTACTGTTTTTTTGTTATTAGTTACTTAACATTTTTCATATATTATAACATACTACTATTATTTATTGTTTATCATCATCATCATCATCATCATTATTATTATTATTATTATTATTATTATTATTATCAACTTTTTTTTAATATTATTATACCTATGTATTTATTAATATTTTACTATTACTTTATTTGTTTTTTTACCGTACTTTAATTCTATATCTATATATTATTGTTTTTATATTATTATGTAAATATTTTCTTTTAAGTGTATTTATATGTATATATATGTATATATGTCTTCCTTCAAATTTATTTTTGTATATATTATTTATGTTAAATATATATTATTTTGTTCATTATTTATTAGTAGTCACGTAACAGTGTTTTTATTATTTTACTCCTATTTTTACCTTTTAATACTGTTATTATTAACTTATTATTCCTATTAATATATTATTATATACTTTTATCATTTTTATTATTATTTACGAATATCATTTTTATGAGCTGTTATTTTTCCCTTTTTCATATTATCTTATATTATTAGTATCATTTTTTTAGGCAAAATTGTTCATATTTCTTTTGTTTTATATCTTTATTAACGTTTTAATCACTACTATCTTGTTTTTTTTTTCCTTTTCTGTATTTTTATTATTAATATATATTGTTAAACTTACTATTGTATTATTATTTTCATGTTGCATTTTTATTATTGTTTTTGTAAATTTTAAATCTCTTTAATTCATTTATTTAACGATTTATTCTCGATTATTTTTAAAATAAAGGCAATTTTTCATACTTAGACGTTTTAAAGAAACGTGCCCTACCGTACTGGGTTTCGTTTTTTTATTCGATTTAAGTATTTGAATATCTTTCTTATCAATTTATCCTCCAAATTTTTTCTAAAACAAATGCAATTTTCGATATTTGGAAGCTCAAAAAATTGTGCCCTACCGTATTGGGTTTCAGTTTTTGTTTGATCCAAATATTCAAATATCCTTCTTATCAGATTTCTCAAAGTTTTGGAAAGTGAAGGCGATGTTCTGTATTTAAAAATTCGAAAAATCATGCCCTACCGTACTGGGTTGTGGTCTTACGTTTGATTTAAATATCTGAATACCCTTTTTAAAATAAATACACGTGTTAAATAAAAGGCAAGCTCATATTCGAGGGTCAAAAACGTTGTGTCCTAACGTACTAGACGTGACGTGTTACCTTGAAGCGAGATGGTCTTTATCTCACGTTTAATTTACCCAAATGTTTCAAGAGTCAATAAAAAGGAGGATCGTGTTTTAAACTCTTTTCAAATCTTCAATTTTCGACATTAAGACATAAATTAATCAATAAGGTACCGATTTTGGGCGTATTGAGGGTGCTAATCCTTCCTCGTATGTAACTAACTCCCGAACCTATTTTCTCAAAATTCGTAGACCAAAATGTTTTATAAGGTGGCCCAATTACACCTCAAAAAAAAAAAGGATTGGTGGCGACTCCAAATTTTCGCTTTCAAAAGTCGATTCCTCGTTTTCAAAAAAATGGTTTCGACAGCTTGGCGACTCCACTGGGGACACCTTAAAGAGAGTCGAGCTGTAAATTGATTATTTTCTGTCGTCCTGTCGAAATTTGAAGTTTGTTTTCCTAAAAATCTACGATCCTCGCATTGCATCTTCTATGCCCTTGTTGAATTTACTTTTTTGAATTTTTTGATATGTTCTCGCATCATATCGCATGACTGTTGTGGTCGCACCACTTAAGTGGGAGTGAGAAACTATGCCTTCGTGAGCTTTTCACCTCCGCATGGGCTAGGGAATCGCTTTCGGGATACATCTGTACTTATGTCTTCGTGAGGTTTTCACCTCCGCATGGCCATAAGGAAATGTATCCCTCTGAATTGAACTTGGTCTATATGAGCCTATAATGGGCGAGGATCAAGGAATCTGCTGTTCAGGTACCCTTTATTTAGAACCAAACCACATATAGTGAACCTTAGGAGCCTACCCTAGGTGAAACTACACCAAACCTTGCTGGTCACTTAAATAGGTGTTTTAGGCTATTTATTTTTCCTGTATTAACGTGTTTTGTTTTGTTTATGATTGCATCGCATAGCATTGCATTGCATTATTTTAGAAATGAGGTGTTGATTTATATTCGATTACTAAAAAGAATAGTTTGTCATGAGGAAATGAATTTCTTAATAAAGTGGATTATAATGCGGTCGTCCAAATATGGTCCAAGTACACACAACGAGAGAAGGATGATAGTTTGCAGAAGAATACAAGACTTTGTTTTATTGCGAGAATTCAAGCCAACAAGGATTACTCGAGAGACGTCACATCTCAACTTTCTTAAACAGGTTAAACGAGTATCGCAAGGATAAGTGAGCAATGAGTCATGGCCTGGATCAAGCAAAAGGAGTTAGTAGAGGCATCCATTGAAAAGTTCGTGAGGTTTGACCCTACATCCCAATATGAAGGAAAAGATCGATATCTTCGCTTGGACTATGAGGGCAGGGCCGCATATGAAATCTGTTTTATGTAAAGAAGTTTGTTTTCTAGAAAAGTTATTCTAATGAAATTGAATTCAAAATCAACGCCTCTCTTTCTTTTTGCATTCATTTCATGCATTTTTATTACATTTCATCACATGCATTAAATTTCATAAAGGACCCTAATTAATTTAAGATCGTTCTCTAGTTACCTTGGAATACCGGTAGTACACGAAAGAAAACGAGAGCCATGGACTAAAGATTGATGCAGAAGGAAATACGAGAATAATTGCATTTACAGATGTAAGAACAGATGGTTAAAATTCAGCAAGATATGAGGGATCAGATGTTGGAATCCCAGAAAAACATGATGAATCAATTTGCACAAATGTTGGCTGGAGCCCCGGATAAAGGAAAGAGCCTAATGGTTTGTACTGGGAATGACAACGAGGATCATTCTGTCCCCCCAGGCTTTAATCTACCAAACATCCAAACATTGCAACCAAGGGTGTCTGTTAACATTAAACCTCAGTATCAAACTGGTACTTCAGCATCAATAAATTTTCCAACGGGCTCGAGCTCTAATCTCGGGGAAAATTTGGTAAAACTAATAGTCTCTAACTTCGATGATGTAGAAGGGGAAAAAGCAAGGGTGGAGCTTCCGAAACAATTCGAAGACCGATGCAAATAGAGGAGAAGTTTAAAGCATTGGAAAGCACTGATTACCAATGCGGAGTGGATGCTAAGGAATTAAGTCTTGTACCAGATCTAGTACTCCCTCCAAAATTCAAGATGCCGGAGTTTGAAAAATACAACGGGACCAGCTGCCCCGAGGCCCATATTACAATGTTTTGCAGAAGAATGACGGGATATGTCAACAATGATCAGTTATTGATTCACTGTTTTCAGGACAGTTTAATTGGGGCTGCTACAAAATGGTACAATTAACTGGGTCGTATTCAAGTCAAATCATGAAATGACTTAGCACAAGCCTTCATGAAGCAGTATGGCCATGTAATGGATATAGCACTTGACAAGATCACCTTACAAAATATGGAGAAAAGGCCGAACGAGAGTTTCAGGTAGTATGCTTAAAAATGGAGGGAAATCGCTACACAGGTCCAACCACCACTGCTTGAGAAGGAAACGACCATGTTGTTTATTAATACCCTGAAAGCACCTTTCATCAATCACTTGTTAGGAAGCGCAACCAAGAACTTCTCGGATATAGTGATGTCTGGCGAGATGATAGAGAATGTGATAAGATGGGGAAAGATAGAAGTAAGCACCCAAAGGTCAACCCCAAAGAAAAATGAAAATGAGGTGAACACTATGAGCAAAAGGTATTCTAAATTGGTTATTGTAGGTCAGCCGATGGCCGTGACTACTAGCTTTCAAGGCCCCTCAGGGCAAGAATCCAGCTCGAGGCTGAACTCAGAAAAACTCCAGTTCACTCCTATCCTGATGACCTATAGGGAGTTATACTAAAAGCTGTTTGATACGCATGTGGTATCTCCGTTCTACTCGAAACCCGTACAACCTCCATACTCTAAGTGGTACAATGAAAACGCCCAATGTGAATACCACGCGGGAATTACGAGGCACTCAATAGAAAATTGTACCATTTTTAAGAAGTTAGTTGAAAGGCTTATTAAAAGGGGCATTGTGAAATTTGACAACCAGTCTGGTGTAGAAAATCTGTTACCCAACCATGCTGATGAGGGGGTAAATGCAATAGTCGATGATGCGGAGAAGAGAATTTAACAGGCATTCACCTTTGCATACTTGGGAGTGTTTTGAACAATGGACGATGGAAGAAATCCCTGTATTTTTTTGAGCTAATCTAGAGTTATATTCAAAACACACTTGTTGCTTTAAGCCTAGAGGCAATAGGAATCCTTTTGTAAAATAGGCTTATGTCTAGCGTCTTTATTTCAATGAAATGCATCTTTTGTTTCTCATTTCCAGTAACTGTTCTTCTAATTTCATTCATAATTATACCATACGAGTAAATATTCTTGGTTTCTTTTGTTCTTCAAATTTTCTTTCGTCCTTATAACAGGTCTCCAGATATCAATGATATAAGTGACATTGCTACTACCTTAGAATCTCCTTTTGAACGAGATATGTGTTTAGTGAGATCTCAGAACTTTGAAGATGACTAAGATTGTAGCTTATTTCCTGATCTGTTGATGACGGTGAACAAGATGAGAAGTAAACCTCATGTTGCAAAGAAACAGTGGAACCCATAATTTTCTTCTATGTGGGGCATGTATGTCGTCAGGCCAATTTCGCCAAAAGCCTCTAACAAGTAGCGATTCATCTTTTTATGGTCGCTACAAGTGGACGGAGGCTGCTTCATGTACCAATGACGTGAGGTCAACAGCCAGCAGATCTTATGTCAGTATGGAGTACCAAAAAAGATCACATCTGCTGATGTACTAATTTTAAACAGCAACACGATATCAGAAGTGTCCGGTCTGTTCAAGATTAAACACTATATTGCCCGAAAATGAACGGTGCAAAAGGAAAAAGAGATCGTGGGAGCCTCTATTAGAACCTCTATCGGGGCAACGCTTTCCTCGTTGATTTATGGAATGAATGCGGTTTTGTCTGTTAGAGTCGAGTTTTCTTCTCCACGAGTTTTGGTAGAATGGAAGTCGAATGAATTAGTTCCGATGATCAAATGAACCTGATTGAAGAAAGGAGGTCGAAAATTATCCGTCACGATCAAATACACCAAGATGATACGAAGTGATGACGAAAAGATCGTTCCAGAAAATTTCATCAAGGAAACTTAGTTTTGAGAATGATCCTTCCCATACAAAAGGATCTCAGAGAAAATGGATGTCGAATTGGGAATGACCTTATCTCTGGAGGGACATTGATGTTGATCAAGGTAGATGGTAAGAACTAACCTGACCCTGCAAATTTCGATTCAATCGAAGAATACTTCACTTCGAAAAAAGAAAGAGAAAAAAAAATAAAAAAATGAAGAGAAAAATAAAAAGAAAAAGAAATGAAAAGAAAAAGAGAGGCCAAGACGAAAACCCGCAAAGGGCGCATTGAGACCAAAGGGGATTTGAGTTGAAAACCCGAAAAGGGCAGCTCGAATTTTGATTAAAAGTGAGGCATGCGATAGTCTTTCTATGCCTGAGTTGACAATAAAGAAATATGCTACGTCTTGGGCATTGACAAAATACTTCGGATCCCCTAAACACATACTGAGCTCAAAATGATCATCAAGAAGTTGGTACAGGGAACCTCAGGCTGCGATATCTGGGGCACCTAGTTTCTCATTTTTCCTATTTTGAATTTGCTATCTTTGATTACTTTATTTGTTTCAAGATATGTTCCTAATAAATTTCCTTCTTTATACACTTGCTATATTTGATTGACTTATTTGTTTCGAGCTGTGCTCCCAATAAATTTACTTTCCTGTCCATGGTTATGATCTTTGTCGAGCATTGTGCATTGAAATAATGATCAAAAGACTAATAATACTTTTACAAAAGAAGTTCTGCTTATTACTCTAGAAGTTTCAAAATAATACGGGAACCTGAAACAGAACTGTTGTTTAGAATTTACCAAGCCTAAGGGTTGGAATTGTCTGAGAGATTACTTCTTAAGATTTTCTGTCAAATATATCATAGACAAATATTGCGTTGGTGATACAATCTTGGCAAATAACGAGCAATGTCAACCCAAGTTTGAAAAGGGGATCATTCTCAAAAGGAAAATGATATTTTACATTCATGCAAATATCAGCATACATATCTGGTCATGATACCCAAGGAATGGTGTAATAGACCAAATTGATGGAAGAAGAGCTAGATCATATACCCTTGAATTGTGGTGGAAATGGATTGAAGAGGAATCAGATTATATTCTCCTGAGTTGCAGTGGGAGAGTTTGAAGATGGTGCAAGCCTTATACCCTAGAAGCACAGTAGACTGAACCTTGAAGTTATAGTGGGGCAAACCAGTTGAACAAAATGGGATTGTTTCTACGAGTTTTCTGTCAGAAAATATCAACTAAACAAGAAGACAAACGTCAGTGAAGTGATAACCTTAACGAATAATGACGACCAAAAAAGGGATTATTTTCATGACATTCTGCATTCATATAAATGTTATTCACAGTTAGTTAGGTGCATTTGATTCATATTGATCATGGCATCCTTATCATTTGAAATAAGCATAAATCTCAGGAAATCAATTCTACAGATAGATTCCCCAGTGGACAATGTGCAAGATTGAAACTACAAATTTCAACAGATCTTATTTTCGCTGAGCAGGAGCGGAGCGGATTTGGCAGATCTTATCTTCGCTAAGTAGGAGCGGAGCAGATCAAATTTTGACAGATCTTATCTTCGCTAAGCAGGAGCGGAGCAGATCAAATTTTGACAGATCTTATCTTCGCTGAGCAGGAGCGGAGCAGATCAAATTTCAACCGATCTTATCTTCGTTGAGCAGTAGCGGGGCAGATCAAATTTTGACAGATCTTATCTTCGTTGAGCAGGAGCGGAGCGGATCGAAAATGACAGATCTTATCTCCCTAAGCAATAGTAGAACAGATCAAAGAGGGTGAGTCTTAACCCCCTAAGCAATAGGGTAACAGACTGAAAATACAGATCCTATCTCCCTAAGCAATAGTGGAGCGGATCGGAAATGGCAGGCTTTATCTCCCTGAGCAGTAGTGGAGTAAGCTGAAGATCGCAGATCTTATCTCCTTAAGCAGTAGTGGAGCAGATCGAAGACGGTGAGCCTTAACCCCCTAAGCAATAAGGTAACAGGCTAAAAATTTCAAATCTTATCTCCCTAAGCAGTAGTGGAGCAGATCGAAGACGACAAGCCTTCTCTCTCTGAGCGGCAGTGGAGCAGGCGGAAGATTACGGATCTTATCTTCCTAAGCAATAGTGGAGCAGATCGAAGATGGAAAACCTTATCTCCTTGAAGTTGCAGTGGAGTAGGTTGAAATTATCAGTTATTATCTCCTTAAAGTGCCAGGGGAGTAGATTAAAATTACTAATCTCCTCTCTCTAAAAGTTATTGGAGTAGATCGAAATATCCCTGAAGATGCAGTGGATTGGAATAAGGTTACTCAAAGAAAAGAAGCACCATGGAGTCCAGATCGGGTAAAATTGGCCCTTCTAGAGTCTTTGCTTCGTTCCTGTTACACGACAACAAGCAAAGAGGGGTAGCTGTAGGGCCCAAATTTTACCGGGGCCTAGACCAAATGAAATAAACTAAATCCTAAAACCAAACCCCAAAAAAATACCCAATTACAGCCCATACACATACAACAACAAAAATAAATAATAAACCCAAAAATAAAACCAATCACATTAAACACGCCTCCATTACCCACGTTCTCCACTACTCCTTCATGCCAGCATATCCACGAACGGTTTCTCTCCACTTCATACAAACCTGCAAAATGGACTAACAACATAAAGCCTCCAAATTTTGGTTGTAATGAGGGATTTATTATCATTATTTTTTTTGTATTCCACTTATACGGATACCGAATAAAAACATAGAGACGAATGAATAGAAAAGAGAGAGCAAGATTTCTTCTACAAAAATACGAGTTGAAATACAAGTAAAAAGGATTTTAGAGTTTTTTTTCCATCGATTTTGCATTTTTGTTCATCCATTTTCGTTTTTTTTTCTTCTTGTTTTATTTTCTTTTTTTTTATTTCGCTTTAAAGTTTGAAAAGGGGGCTCTTACGGACTGAAAAAAGGTTTTAGAATGTAATTTTGATTCTTGTTTTTGTATAAGTTTTCATCTGGTATCTTTCTTTTCATTTTCATTATTTAGTTCTTCTCCTTTTATACATACATTCGAAATAATAGAGTGAAAGAGGAAGAAAAAGAAAATACCTGAGTGGCCCTCGTTGTCGGAAATCCATCGTCGGTGTATCGTCTTTGGCTGTGGCACATCGGATCTCTAACGGATCAGCGCTGGCCGATTGGAGAAGGGTTAAAAAAAGGGAGAAAGGAACCATCTGTTTTCTGCAATAATAACAACAAGAATGGGTTTAATAAAAGTTTTAGTTTTAAATAACCTTTTTTTTTAAATGGCAGTGTTTTGTTTCATCCCACAACCATTGAAACGGTACTGTTGACCTCTTCTAAACTGCACATTTCTTTTTTTTCGGGTTATTTGTGTAATGAGCCCTTATATTTTTCCATTTGTTTTAATCAAACCTTTTGTTTATTTTAATTCAGTTTTTTAAAACAAGGCTATTATTGTACACTTATTTTTTATATTTATTATATTATCTTTATTACTTTTACTATGCAAGACTACTGTTTTTATTGTTATTAGTTACTTAACATTTTTCATATATTATAACATACTACTATTATTTATTGTTTATCATCATCATTATTATTATTATTATTATTATCAACTTTTTTTTTAATATTATTATACCTATGTATTTATTAATATTTTACTATTACTTTATTTGTTTTTTTACCGTACTTTAATTCTATATCTATATATTATTGTTTTTATATTATTATGTAAATATTTTCTTTTAAGTGTATTTATATGTATATATATATATGTATATATGTCTTCCTTCAAATTTATTTTTTATATATTATTTATGTTAAATATATATTATTTTGTTCATTATTTATTAGTAGTCACGTAATAGTGTTTTTATTATTTTACTACTATTTTTACCCTTTAATACTATTATTATTAACTTATTACTCCTATTAATATAGTATTATATTCTTTTATCATTTTTATTATTATTTACGAATATCATTATTATGAGCTGTTATTTTTCCTTTTTTCGTATTATCTTATATTATTATTACCATTTTTTTAGGCAAAATTGTTCATATTTCTTTTGTTTTATATCTTTATTAACGTTTTAATCACTACTATCTTGTTTTTTTTCCTTTTCTGTATTTTTATTATTAATATATATTGTTAAGTTTACTATTGTATTATTATTTTCATGTTGCATTTTTATTATTGTTTTTGTAAATTTTAAATCTTTTTAATTCATTTATTTAATGATTTATTCTCGATTATTTTTAAAATAAAGGTAATTTTTCATACTTAGACGTTTTAAAGAAACGTGCCCTACCGTACTGGGTTTCTTTTTTTTATTCGATTTAAGTATTTGAATATCTTTCTTATCAATTTATCCTCCAAATTTTTTCTAAAGCAAAGGTAATTTTCGATATTTGGAAGCTCGAAAAATTGTGCCCTACCGTATTGGGTTTCAGTTTTTGTTTGATCCAAATATTCAAATATCCTTCTTATCAGATTTCTCAAAGTTTTGGAAAGTGAAGGACATGTTCTGTATTTAAAAATTCGAAAAATCATGCCCTACCGTACTGGGTTGTGGTCTTACGTTTGATTTAAATATCTGAATACCCTTTTTAAAATAAATACACGTGTTAAATAAAAGGCAAGCTCATACTCGAGGGTCAAAAACGTTGTGTCCTAACGTACTAGACGTGACGTGTTACCTTGAAGCGAGATGGTCTTTATCTCACGTTTAATTTACCCAAATGTTTCAAGAGTCAATAAAAAGGAGGATCGTGTTTTAAACTCTTTTCAAGTCTTCAATTTCCGACATTAAGACATAAATTAATCAATAAGGTACCGATTTTGGGCGTATTGAGGGTGCTAATCCTTCCTCGTATGTAACTGACTCTCGAACCTATTTTCTCAAAATTCGTAGACCAAAATATTTTATAAGGTGGCCCAATTACACCTCAAAAAAAAAGGATTGGTGGCGACCCCGAATTTTCGCTTTCAAAAGTCGATTCCCCGTTTTCAAAAAAATGGTTTCGACAGCGGGAATGTAAAAATACTTAAAAGTACATTTTATTAAATTATTATTTTTATATTATTTATTTAATTTTTTAGTCTTAATTTTCATAAAATTATAATAAATTATTACAATTCTTATTTTTTATTATAATTTATATATATATCAATAAATAAATATATAATATTGAAATAAATTTATAAATCATAATTATAATAATTCGTGAAAAGTAATTGCATCACTCAGACACCAACCACAATTATAATTATAACAAAAAATAACATACTACTGATAAAGAACTTGCTTTTGTGTAAAGAAACCAAAGATTTTCGAGGTTACAGGTCTTGTTATGTAGCTTTAAATAAGGGTGAAGCCTAGAACTTTGTACTAAAGGGTGGAGATAAAATTTTAAAAAATTGAGAATCAAAACTAAATATTATGTTAAAAGGACCAAAATATAATAATAATTATTTTAAGAGTTATCAAAATGTAATTTATCCATTAACCAAGAGGAACCTGGGCCCATTTTTATCCCCTTTGGTATAAGAAAACCTGAGGTTGTATTTGCGTTTGTTTTCTTGAAATAATCTTCAATTCAATTTTAAAAAATAAAAATTTTATTAATGATCTTCATTTCATATATAGTTGTTTATTCTAATTTTTCTTTTGCCTAATTTAAGAATTTTTTTTAAAAGTGTTTTTGAAAAAAAAACATTTTTAAGAAAAAATTAAAATTTTTAACTTCTGAAAAAATGCTTTTGGGCGAATTTTGGTTTAAGAAAATCACTTTTTCTTTAAAAAAGTTGCATGTTTAAGAATGTTTTTATATAAAAATATTTTTTTGTCACAAAAGTACTTTTGAAAAGCATTTTTAAATTGGGCTTTCGTATTTTTCCTTTTTTTAAGTTTTTCACCCAGGTTGTGCAGGAGAAATCTTGTATATATCTATATTATGAGGATTTTTTTTTATCTTTTTATTTTTTTTATATAAAGCCTATAAACAAAAATTGTTTAGATTTAAAATAAATATAAAAACATATACATGGCTAGACTTAAATTGTTAGGCTCAAAATACATCAAGAGGGGATTTAAAAAGAATTGCTTGAAGAAAATTAGTATAGGAGATTTAGAGGTTTAGTCTCAATTGCCTATCTCCAATACTTTAAGTTTTCATTATTAACGATTCTCCCAATTCATACATTGGTACCTTTTAAGGACAACCTATATCCTTTATGATATACTATCTTTTCAATAGTAAAATAAAACCATTTTCTCTTAAGGTTTTATATTCAAAACTTCAAGTAAATCCGCACAGATTTGAGAATAATTGAAAATGATTAAGTACCTCTAAAAGGTAGATATATAAAGAGATAGCTCTCACGAGCTTGAAACAATAAAAAAGAAAATTTGACCCACAATTGTTTGTACAAGAAAGATGAGAATAACAATGAAAGATTTGGATTTTTTCTCTTTTGACTTTGTATGCTCGTTTCTTGTTTTCATTTGAGTGTCCTTGAACTCTATTTATATTCCTTAATGAGTTTAGAGACATTTAGAGATGTTGGAAGCAATCAATTCATGCATTATATGCAATATGCGGGGTAATTTTTTGATACATTGCTTAAAAAAATTATGGCGATTGGAGAATCAATTTATTAGTACATAGGATAATGTATTCAAGTCATTTGGACACTCATTTCTCATATTTTATCACTTAAAGATAAATTTAAAATATTTGAAGTAATTTTTACAAATTTAATTTATTTTGTTATATAAAAATATTTGAAAATCAAAGTTAACATAAACTTATAGCACTAAGATTTCTAAAACTTCAATTTTGACATTTCAACCAAAGCATATTTGGTTTCTATTTTTATATATATATAATTTTTACATAATTTTTTTTACCCATAACATGTATACATCATAATCTAGTATATATATATAGGTTAAAATATGTTATTAGTCCATGTATTTTATAAAAGTTATGGATTTAGTCATTATACTTTAATTTTGTTATTTTTAGTCCTTGTAATTTTAAAATTTTAAAATTTTAGTTTGTACTAAATGATCATTGTTAAATTCATTAAGTATGCTATTCCCAAACTTTGATACGACAAATATATTATCATGTATGTAATGCTATGTTAGCTTTAACAACACTAAAATCCAGATAATAGATTAACGACTGTTATTTGCGTTAAGATTGAAATTTCAAAATTCAAAAAATATGGGACTTAGAATGATTCAAGTGAAGAAAATGAACTAAATCTATAATTGTACGCATAGTACAAGACTGATAATTGAATTTAACCAAACAAATATTTTAACTACTACGGTTTTGGGTTAGGACTAAATTTTCAAAATTCAAAAAGTATAAGGACAAAAATTGACCAATTTAAATTGTACATAAACTAAATTTGATTAAATAAAAGTACAATGACTAAATCTATAACTTTTACAAATTATAAGGACTAATAGTAATATTTAACCATATATATACTATATATCAAAAGGTCATTAGTATTAATTTTTTATATTAAAGATATAATTATTTTACATAAATATATACCAAAATTTTAATTAAATTTAAATAAATAATAATTATTTAATGTTTTATTATAAATGAAATCGAAGCGATGCATCGGAAAAACATTTTAATGTATATTAAATGTGGCTTTGGTTGAAATAGTAAAACCATAATGTTTTAAGTTCAAGCCACATCATATGTATGCATTTTTTTATTTTTATATAAAGGAATAATATTTGGTACACTGTGAGTGACGTTTTTAGACTTCATAAGTAGGGTAATGGAGTATACAAGTCTGTTATTAACATTTTGGGCCCTAGATGAAACAATAAATTAGGCCCATTTAAAAAATATATAAAACGTAATATAATAAAAATTGAATTTTTTTGAGGCACTAAAAAATGAAGCATTTATAGTGAAAAATTGAAAGCTCTAGACATTTAATTAACTTATTTTAGCCTGAAATTCTTTTTCCTACACTAAAAGTTGAATTATTTTTTTTGCCTATTCCAACACTGGGTCCTGGATAACTGCACTTTCAAATAGCCCTCAGAGTTGAGCTCGAGAGTATAGTAAAACATTAAAAAATTAAATATTTTAAAAAAAAGACACATAACAATTATTTAAGTTACTTGTGGAATACAAAAAGTACAGTGCCAGTGTACTAAACACTAATCCTTATATAAAAGGTTAAAATATGTCATTAATAACCAATAAGTAGTTGTAAGAAATAGAAGTGGACTTCTTCGCCAATCATTTAAATCAAGTTTGAATCTTTGAACTTACATTGCTAGTAGAGCTTAACTTGAATATCGCTCTCCACCCAAACAAGGCTATATATTCATACCATTAAAACGGATAAGGACACTTGTGGTTTTTACTTATTTGATTTAAAATTATCAGTACAATCATTAGAAGTGTGAGTATTTTCTATAAAATTTGTCAACTTAAAATTTTGAGTAGGTTGTCCTACATGATGTGACACACGAAGAACAAAAAATAAACATGTTAAACAAACAAATTTTAACAAAATTTACCAACGATTATAATGATTGGGCTAGATCTTTTAAATTGAAAAAGTAGGAAGATTGAAATTTTAACTTTTAAAATACAAGGACCAAATATCAAAATTTATACAAGTACAGGGACTAACAACTCATTTTAACGTACATAAAAATATAAAACATACTAAAAATAATATTAATTTTTCGTAAAATTAATAAAATTTTGATATTATTACAAGAGTTGAGACGGGATTGAAAGGTGATACTAATTTAATTAAATAGCTATATAAAAATTATGGCTCTGTTAGTGTCCCAAAACCTTCGGTCCAATAGGTCCAACAAAATTGGCCCAAATCAGATATGCCGAAGAAGAGGCAGTCAAGGAAAGTCTCCTTGAAATCGGACGGTGAGAACGTGGTACCCATTATTCGACAAATCGAAGGGCTATAAATTGGCATCAAGCAGTAACTTGATCACAGCTGGGATCCCAACTTGTTCCCAAAATCTAGTATTTTATTTAAATTCCGATCAGAACGGGTAAGAACGAATATATTATACGCGACTTCTCGAATCTTCCGCAGATCCATTGGCTCTCAAGCAACTCTCTTTTTTTTTTAAAGTCCACGCCTTCTTTCTTCCTCACATTAAGATTTCAAATTCCCTTTTTTTGCGGGTAATATTTTTTTCTTGCTCACTTTCCTGATTACTTCATTTATTTTCTTTGTATGTTTCATCCTTTTGTTGATTAAGGGACTGTTTGAATTTTTCAGCGGTTAACGTTTGCTGATCGTTGCTTGGTTTCCGAGGATCAATCATGACTCATATCCTTTTGTTTTGTTTTGATTAATGCATTATTCGTGAAATTTGGGCTCAACTTCTTGTTATTTTTATTTTTATTTATTGAATGGGTATTTATATATTATATATCTGTTAATTCCTTAGTGTAAGTTAACGCGGTAACCAGAGAGATCGAGATCGAGAAAGGGCTCAAGCCCGAGCGGGCGGCAAAGGCAGCAAGACCAAGGACGATGGCTTAACCCCAGAACAACGCCGTGAAAGGTTTCATCTCTTTTTTTCCCCAAAATTTCTCTGTTTTGTTAATTTTAGTCTTATTTCTCTGATTTTGGAATTGTGTCTCTTTTTTTGGATGGGCAGAGATGCAAAGGCCTTGCAAGAAAAGGCGGCAAAGAAGGCTGCGCAGGCGGCAGCTGGAGGGAACAATGCTGGAGGCGGAAGTAAAACCAAGAAATAATTATCCGATGATGTCAAATTGTTAATGATTTATTTACGCCGGACGGTAAAGATAGTGTTGTTTCGTTGATGGGGGAATCAGATCTATGTGTTTCTTTTAGGGTTTTTCAGAGTCTTTGCCTATGTCGTCTTAAGATTAACAAACTATTAAGGTGTTTGCTTGATTTGACATTGATCTTGACTCTTAAATATTCTATCTGATTTGTATTGAAATTGATTTCCTATGTAGCGTTTGTTCTTTTTGTTAATTGTCTGTAATTATAATCGATTCCCCGTTAATAGAACCCCATTTCATAATTTTTTATCATCTTCTTGGTTTAATTGTTTCCCTCTGCATTGCATTGCATAGTGCAGATATGAATATAAATTGGGATAGTTGAGGCATTGGGGCTGATTTTTACTGTCACAATTGTTTGTATGTAGCTATATAGAACTGTCTACTCAACTCATGCCCTGTGTTATCTGAATTTGGATGAGTCCTAAATATGTGGATGCGTCCGTATGAACTGAGGTAGTTTAGGTGAAGAGTTCAAGAAATGATGCTTGTTGTGCATCTCCACCTCGTACTCAATTCGAGTAGTTTAGGGAAATAAGAGTTCAAGAAGCAATGGTTGTTCATAGGGGTGTAATCAAGTTGAGTCTAGCCTGAATATTTCCAAGCTCGAGCTCGACTTGAAATTCGGAGCTTGATACTCTACTCAAGCTCAATCGAGCATTTGTTTTTAAGCTAGAGCTTGAGATATAATTGAGCTACTCGAGTTGGAGCTCAGTTAAGTTCACTTATCAATTTTTGTACTCGAGTTTCTTTTGATTAATAATAAATGTACTTTAATAGTTTAAAATTATGAATAGCTCAATAAGGCTCACAAGCAGTTCTGAGTCAAGTATTATTAAGCTCAGATTTGGCTTGATCAATAGCTTGAGCTCAGCTCGATAATTACCGAATCAAGTTTGACTATTTTTTTGAGAGAAAGTCAAGTAACTGGTAAGTATTATATCTCCACCCCTACTTGTGCATCTCCACCTTGCCTAGAGTACCTCACTTCACTATGAAGCACCTTGCCAAACTCTTATTAGAAGGATCTGGCCCCGACTCTTGGTCGTCTTTCTGCCATTTGTCAAAGAAAAAAAGGCAGAATCATGTAGATTTAAGAGTTTCTTAGAAAGTCGCACTTGGTTAATTACATCCAAATACACGTGCAGGATTCACACAATGGTTCAGCTTATGAGGATGAACACCTTTGGTCATAAAAAGCTGTGTGTCGCACCTTGCTCAAGAAAGAGCTTGAGTTTGAGCATATCTGTGAGATTTGATGAAAAAAATAGGTAAATCTCGGGTCACCAGTAGACCCATATATTGGTCTTGGCTTATTTACCATCTGGTTCTACTGTTTTGTTGTGCCTGGTTGAAGAATTTTGATAAACTTGAGCTTCTATTGCTTAGTGACCACCACTGTCTAAGCCCAAGGCATGCCGGTTAAAAGTACTTAGCATAGAGGATTACTGTATAGTATTAGTAGACTACTGGCATTCTCTATGCCATGTAGTGTTCGCAGCATGACGAGCCAAATGGTAGAGCCGTAATGTATAGATGCCTTGTCGTATGGGTTCAAGATTCCAAGAAACGCGTAGAACTCGAAACAGTTTCTTCCATTTCTGTTGCGGACAGAATAGTTGGACAGCCGATATCCAGGAGTGTCGGAGTTCCATTAGTATTGATCTGGTTCGGAGTGCTTAGGGGAAGTTGGAGTTCGGAGTGTCCCATGTAAGATGTAGCCATAATTAGCGGCATTGGTGGAGCAAAATAGAGGCCCATGGGCCATGGCCCTCCCAAAGTTTAAATTTTTTTCAATTTAGTCCTTTGTACATATATTATGGCCTTCCGAAAAGTATGAGTATGTCTCTTAAGGTTTAAGATTTTTGCAATTACTTCTTTGTATATATATTATAGCTGTCCAAAAATATAAATAAGCTTCTCCAATATTTTTATAGTATTAAAAAATTATTCTTAATAAAAAGAAAAAAATCTTCTTGAAGAAGCTAAATTACTTATGATTACTTTTAAATAATATTTTTGTTAAATAAATAATTTAATATTTTATTTAAAATAATAATATTTTTTAAGTAATATAATAATGAATATAAAAAGAAAAGAAATAATGAACAAGTTATTATTATTTTTCTTCTTCATACTGGGGCCTAATAAAAAAAATTGATGAATTTTTTTTTCAAAATTAAAGTATAAGGTATTTTTTAATTTAATTTTTCATAGATTTTAAATTTTTAAAATTTGTTTTAAATATATGTATTAATAATTTTTTATTTTATCTATATTTAAAGTTGTATTGATGAAAGTTTATTTTAAATTAATTATTTATATATTTAAATGATTGTTACTTATTACGTGTAATTTTAATTCTGTCACTGAGGTGACTGCTGCCGCGCCCTAATGCCTTGTGTTACAGTTGCATGCGAACGCAATGACGACCGAGACCAACAGGATATACTGGAAAGTGGGAACCGTGGTATTTCAGTGACGATGGTTATTGTTTCCTGATTGTTTCAGGTTTGTCCTTGATGCGTGGTTGGCGTAAGTAACAAATTTGGTTATGTTGATGGCATATCCGTGTGCACCGTAGTACTGACATTGGATTAGAAGGTTGTTTCGATTTGATAAATCATTTAGATTATTTGATAAATATATATTTTAAATTATAAAAAAATTACATTTTATTCTTAAATTTTAAACATTTCATATTATGTTAAACAAAAATTAAATTTTAACTGTAAAATTTTTATAAGATAATATAATATTAAAATAAATAAAATAAAATAGAATTAATCGAAAATATTCGATTAAGTGATTAGTAGTTCATATCAATTTATTATTTTTTACACTTTCTTATAGAAATTTTTTATTAAATTATTTTTATTTTGAATTATTGGGTAAAAAATTTAAATCTGATTTAACTTTTTGAATGATGAATCCAACAAGGCCTTAGTTAGATGATATTTTCTTTAAGAGCATATGATATTTTCTTTTGAGTTTAAGAATGTGTTTGGAATAAAACATTTATAATTTTTGAGATTTTGAAAATACAAGCATTCTAATTTAAATTCAATTTTGGTACTTTTCCTAGCTTGATCTTGAATTTTTTCTGCTTATAAATATAGTTTTAGAATTTGACAATATTTTTAAATTATGTTAAGATACGACGATTCATCAATATTATGACATGTTATTATTTGAAAAAATAAAAATACGATATAATTTTAAGTATCATCTCATTATACTTTTATCAAAATTAAGTTTTGAAATCAATGTAAAATAAAAATAAAAATTTTAAATGAAGAAAATACCAAAATTAAAATTAAAATTTAGTTTTATCTTTTTGTAGACATTTTTTTTAATTTAATTCAGTTATGAAAGTATCTAAAATTTTAAGGTTGATACAATGCTTAGAACTACCCATTATTTATTTCAATCTTTAAATAAGAAGTTAAATATGCTTCAATGTATTTAAACGTAAATATCTTTTTATATTAATAATAATATCAATATTAACTAAACTAAAATTCAACCGGCAAAACTGACTTAATTCTATTATTGAATTAGATTGGGTTTGAGAATTTGTAAGAATGATATCATCTTTCTGTTTTACGTATGTTTTACTATTTTAAGAAATTAATGCTTATCCTTTTCATTCCTTGGATTTATCCATTCATTTTATACCACTTCACTTTTATTATTTTTCATCAAATTTCAACTCAACCGTAATTTCCCCCCCTATTCTTTTTCTGCAACAGTCATCATCACAAATGTCATATCATCACCATCCGTGGTGGATTTAGGGGAAACTTTTTATTTAAATTTTTTATAGTTTATAAAATTTTAAATTAATAAAAATAAAATTACATTTTAATTTCTTTAAAATAATAAAAATTTAATTTAATCGGTTACAAATTATAAATATATAAATTATTAAAAATAGTAAAAATTTATTGTTACTATTATAAAAATATACAATTTAATTTCAATCTTCAAAAAATTTTCTGATTCTACCATTCATCACCATTAACATCATTTTCATTCTAATGCAAATATTTTAATATATATATATATACACATATCATAATGTAAATATAAATATATTAACCGTGATATATTTTTTTTAATATTAAAATATTATATTCTTTAAATAGAACTATTTATAACTTCTTAACACTTAAATAGAAAGATAAGCATATTTTAAAGTATTTGAATTCATATCTTTTTACATTAGAAACAATAGTAATGCTAACTGAACTAAAGCTCTAATTTTATGATTTTAAAAGTAATTTTATTCAATTCCGATTATATTCAAATAAATTCCTTTTAAGAAGGATGAACAATACTTAAATCTAACCCAAACAAATGAAAAATTCATCACTAGTCCTTTGTCTAATAGTTGGATAAGGTTGAATACAAATGGTTCGATTAAAGCAGAATATGCATTCACCGCAACAAGTGGGCTTTTGCGCGATCAAAATGTGGGATGGATAATTGAATTGAACAAGTATTTAGGCAATTGTGCTCTACTTGAAGCTGAACTCTGAGACATTTTAGATGGGTTGAAACCTGTTTTAGATCGAAAGTTTGAGAAAATCTTAATTCAGTCAGATTGCCTTGAAGCAATAAACATCATTTAGGGCCAGTTCTGCATTGCTTTTCAAAAGCACTTCTGGCTCTAAAAGCACTTCTGAAAAGGAGAAGTTAAAATTTTTAGCTTTACCTCTCCCAAAAGCACTTTTAATGCTTAATTACTTTTTCACCCTTCCAATAACATAGTATTTTCTCTCTTTTTTTTATTGGTACTTAATTACAAATGTATTAAAATCATTAATTAAAAATAAAAAACATTTTTAAAATACTAATTACAAATATTTAATATTTATATTTAAATATTTAAAATATAGTTTATATATTCTAATTAAATTTTATAAATAATTAATATTTATTGCTTAAAAATATTTGAAATTTATATTTTATATATTAAAATATTAATAAGAAGTTATAATAATTTTTTTATATTCTTACTAAAATATAATAATATTAACTAATTTAAATATTATTTAAATACATATTTGTTACTTGATAATAACATGTCTAAAATGGACATTTTATTTCTCAAAAATACTTTTTGACAGCAATGCTGAACACTCAAATTTTAAACTAAACTTTTCAAAAGTACTTTTTAAAAGCATTGCCAAACTAGCCATTAGGCTTGTAATAACGAGAGTTCCAACTCGGCCTTGGTAAGGAGAATTCATTCACTATTAAAACTCCTAAGTCACTGGAGTATCGAGCATATTCCTCAAAAAGAAAATAAAATTACAGACATGATCGTCAAGTCAATACGTGATAGAAGAATTGGTCTAAGCTTGATGGAACCCCATCCTGATGTTTTACTCTTAATGTTTGATTTTTGAGTTGTAATTATTTTAAAAAAACATTAATATGAGATTATTTTATCTCAATTTGATTGGTTAGTAGATAATTTTAGTTAGGTTTATTATTATCCTGTTTACTAATTAGAATATTTATATTAGTTTATTAATATATAAAAATATTCCTCAAACATTTTATATGATATTAAAAACAATAAATTTACAATTAACTAGGTTTATGTGGGTGCAATTACTATATAAATATATTTATTAAAAATTTATATAAAATTTAATTGATGTTTTGATTATCATGATGAAATTAATGATTTATCTATTATCACACATGAAATTTTGGATTTAAATCTTATTAAAATTAATTTTTTATTCATTTATTATATAAAAAAATAAAAACACTATTATAAAAATATATCCTAAATTGTTTACGAAAATCTTTTTGATAATTTTTTAATTGAATTAGTGTTTGTTTGACGAGTAAAACATTTAAAATAACTATTAAATAGTTTTAAAAAATAACTATTAAATAAATTAATATGTTAAATTTTTTAAGAAAAAATTCAATTAGATATATATTTTGAATCTCCCCAATCCATAAATAGAAGGATAATGTGCTTCAGCGCACTCAAATCCTTAACTAACAGTGAAGCCAAGTAGAGGCTCAAAGAGCTATGGCCCCCCAAAGTTTAATATTTTTAAATTTAGTCTTTTATAAATATATAATGGCTCTTCGAAAAATATAAATAGTCCTTCCAAGGTTTAAGATTTTTGCAATTTCTCCCTTTGTATATATATTATAGCCCTCCTAAAAATATAAGTAGGCACCTCCAATATTTTTATAGTATTAAAAATAACCTTACAAAATTTATTGTTGATAAAAACAAAAAAAACTCTTCTTGAAAAAGTTAAATTACTCATAATGACTTTTGAATGATATTTTTGTTAAATAATAATTTAATTTAAAATAATATTTTATAAGTAATATAATATATATATATATATATATATATATAAAGAAAAAATAAACAGTCTTTTATTATCTTTCTTCTTTATATTGGTATCATTTTTTCTCCAAATTTTAAGTATAATGTATGTTTTTATTCGATTTTTTCATAGATTTTAAATCTTTAAAACCTGTTTTATATTTATGTATCAATAGTTTTTATTTTATTTTATCTGTATTAAAAGTTATCATTAGAAAATATTAATGAAAGCTTATTTTGAATCAATTGTTTATATATTTAAGTCGATTATTATGTAACATATCTAATTTTAGTCAATAATATTTATGACAGTCGAATTAATACTCAATTAATATAATAAAACATAGAATGATAACACCCACTTGCTTCTTATATATTATCTTAAAATATAAATAAGTAATCAAAAAATAATAAATAAGTATGATATTGAACAAAAATGGTTAACACATGACAAAGCCTTAAACGACGCCGTTGACCTAATAACCAGCACATAAAGCTGATGTGGGCAGCAGCGGTAGTCTTTGTTCAGACTTGCAGAGATAGCAAACAAAAAAGGATCGCCAACAGAACTTAAAGACGGTGGTGATGAGTTTCCCAGTTTCGGATAAAAACATTTGTCACTCACGTTGTCGTTCACTGTAACTATCATAACCTCGGAAACCGACAGTTCTTTAATACTTTTCAATCTTGTCCGACGCCTAGAAATTTCCCCAGCCCACCTTTGATCTCTCATGTCTTCATTACCTTCAGGATTCCTTTTTCTTTGCTTAACACCCAAGCTTCTGTAAAATCACAGGTTTTCCCTCACTTTCTATTGGGTTTTTTTTTTTTTTTGTGTTTTTGAGGAATTTTGTTATTTAATTTCTCATGGTGGGTTGTTTTTGTTTTTTCAGGGTGGTGTTGTTTAAGCTTTTGAAATTGTAATGGCTTCTTGTACAATTCCTTCATGGACCTTAATTGGTCTTGTAAGATCTTTTCTTGATCTTACACTAGCTTATTTCCTTTTATGTGGATCAACCTTGGGTTTTTTTGCTTGGAAATTTTTTCATGTTTTTGGTATTCATCTGCCATGTCCTTGTTATGGGTTTTTTGGTTACCAAAATACCAACCTCTGTTGGCATAAGCTGCTTATTCAATGGCCAAGAACAATGATTTACTCTGTTCAACACCAGGCTTTGGATAGGTTCCCTTTTAACTCGGTTTCATTCAACGATTCCAATGCCAAACCCATTAATACTGATGGGAAATTTGGCATTGGGATCATTGAATTGGAAGGGGAAGCATGTTCTACTTCACTTTCAGGTTTGAGATTGCAAACTATAGTGGATAAAGATAGTGGATATGATGCTAAGGGAAAGAGAACTATAAACCAGAAGCCGAAATCCGGAACTCGGCGCCGGAGAAGGGCTGCTTCCGGTAATGGAAAATCTTCTGCTGTATCATTGTCTGGTAATTTCCCAACATCAGCTGTTGCAGGTGTTTCATGTTCTTCTTATATCAGTGGTTGTGAAACAAGACGTGAGATTAAGGATAATTTGGGTTCAGTTAGTGAAATAGAAGATAGTTTTCCTGGTAATATTTTGTGAAATCTTTTTACTCTATATGTGTACATATATGTATATATGTCAAATTTGGAAGTGAATTTTTGGTAGTATCATGATTTACATGTATATTGACCTATATGAACATGCTGTTTTAGATGATAAAAATACTCGAACTGGCACTGATATGGGTGAGGCAACCCGGCATGGTTTTGAATTGAGCAGTGGAGAGGAGAAAGGTTTGACTTTTATAAAAAAACTGGGGTTTGTTGGAGAGGAAGCAAATCGGATTGGAATGTTGGAACGAGTGCTTGAAGAAGAGAAAGTTAAACGTGCTGCTATATACTTGGAGTTGGAGAAAGAAAGGGCTGCTGCTGCTTCGGCTGCTGATGAAGCCATGGCGATGATTTTGCGTCTACAAGAGGACAAGGCTGCTATAGAAATGGAAGCGAGGCAATATCAAAGGATGATTGAAGAGAAATTTGCTTACGACGAAGAAGAGATGAGCATTCTGAAAGAGATGCTGGTTAGGAGGGAGAAGGAGAATCACCTTTTGGAGAAAGAACTCGAAGCTTACAGGCAGATGAATAATCTAGGGGACGAGCAGGAGGAATGTGATTTTAATTGTATGTCGAGTAAAGGGGGACAACTGCCTTCGATTCCATTTGGTCAAGACGAAGATCAGCTGCTAATGGCGAAACAGGCGGGGAATGGTGGATTGACTACAAAGAAGGAAGTGGAGAGAGGTCCTGGTTGGGGTTCGGAAAATGAGATTCCGTTAGCTGGCGAAAGAAGTCATACTGCAGACGTTTATTTAACCGGGAAAGCAGAAGGACTGGATGACGGTGACATAGCAGGCCAAGCAATAGCAACCAAAACAGTTCAAGGTGATGAGAGAACTTATTTAACTGGAGAAGAGCTCAAGAGAAATGTAGAATTTTGCGAGGCAGTAGATTGCAATCCGCACAATCCCACGGTTGATATGGAACCAGCTATTTATGACATACATGTTGTCAATGATAAAGTAGACATTCCGAAGGAGGAGAATACTAAAGAAAGTAAATTACCATCTGGTTCTGCTTTAAATCACAAAACATTGCTATATGACTCGAGGAGGAGTTTTTCTGCAGTCGGTACTGAAATGTTGGAGATTGGTGCTGAAATCAAATGCCTTAGAGAAAGGCTACAGATCGTACGAGGAGAAAAAGTGAAGCTGAGTTTCTCATCGGATCAGAGGAAAAGGATAGATACCCATTTGAAACTCATAGAGGAGCTGGTGAACCAACTTCGAGAATTTCAGCAGCTAAAGGAGCCTGTTCGGCAGACTTCTTTACCTCCTTTACCTTCACCTTTCAAGGTGTGTCACTAGTCGATTTTTCTGCCTTTAATTTTATAAACCTGCATGCTTGTTTATCTAGCTTCATGCTGTTATTTTTCTGCAAATGTCCATTTTCGGGTACTTAAAAGGATGAATGAGGTGAATGTCCACTGCGTTTACGTAGTCTGCGCATGAAGCAAACCCGTAGTGTGTCCCATAAATTGCATAATACTGCTGTATGCGTGTTATTACTTCCTTAGTAAGCAATCTTCGAAGGTGCTTTCTTGAGTCGAAGTAAAAAAGATACTCATGATTCCATATAGAGACTTCTCCCTTCGTTGCCGGTTAATCACTCCGAACTTGTTAACAGTTAAGGTGCCTATACACCATTCCTTAGAGCTTTCGGTACTGCTTTTTGGATGTGTCATTTTAGGGTCATCATCCATACCATAGGAAACTTCTTTTGCAAGTAATTTAACATCCTAAGCATCAAAATAGCTTGAAAGTCGTCTAAAATCATGTGTCGTTAGGATAACGATAAGGCCGATTTTTCCATTTAACAGCTGTTGGAATGGTAATCCCCCCATAATGTTTCCTTTTTCCCTTCCATGAATTTTGTGATGACTACAGTCACGTATCCGTTCTCGACATCTCTTGTACGTTAATGTTTCTTTCATGTTAACTGAAAAAGTGATAATCCCTCCATTTTCAGGTAAACTCCAACCGGAGACGCTGCCGGAGTGTATCGGATGGAATCGAAGATAGTGCGTAAGCAATGTAAGCAATGTACAGAATAAGCTATGGAATCGGCTTTTTCTTAGGTTTTTCTTTTTTTTTCAGATAAGAAGTTGATAAAATATCTGTGACGTCCATAAATATTTAAGTTTAATTGTTAATGTGTTTACATTTTTTTCGTTAAATTTGTCAGTGTGATATTTTGAAATAAAAAAAAAAAAATACTCATTTAGTAGTTCTATCTAGAAAAATAATGTTATAGTGGATCTAAATTTAACAAAATAGTTTTTAAGAGTGTAACAATTAGACCTAAATATGGAAATCTAAAAAGTAGAGGGACTAAATTCTTAGAAAAAAAAGTAGAAGGATTAAATTTTAAATTTACAAAGAGTATAGAGACTTATATCTCATTTGAACCAAAATAAAAAATATCCTTATAGTGATATTTGTCATTTTTAAAAATAATGATTATTAAATCTTTTATTAGTTGAGTCCGTGTCTAGTTAGCTTGTCATATTAATTTGGAAAATTTTAATTCCTATACTTTTAAAATTTTAGTCTTAATCTAAATAATAGCAGTTAAATTTATTTAGTTAAAATCAATTACTAGCCGTATACTGCGTGTATATTTTTAGATTTAATCAATATTTTCCAATTAGATATTTTCAAGTCTTTATACTTTTTGAATTTTGAAATCTCAGTCTAGACACACATGACAGTCATTAATCCATTAATTAGATTTTTCGTGAGTAATATGTGAAAATAACAAGTTAACATAGTATTGTAAATATGATAATATATTTATCGTATCAGATCTTGAAAATAGTAAAACTTAATGAATTTAGCAATTATCATGGTGAGGATTAAAATTTCAAAATTTAAAAAATACGAAGATTAAAAATGATCAATTTAAAGTATAGGGACTAAATCTATAACTTTCTTAAAGTATAGGAATTAATAGTAAAATTTAATCATTTTATTATTAGTGTTGTAGTATGCATAAAATTATTAATTTAATCCATATTCTATTGGATGCTTAAAACACATTGGTTTATTGTTTTAATAGAATTTTATGCTCTACTGAGAAGCTTTGCATTCCAGTGAAACAGACTTTCACAATTTTACCCTTTATTTTATTTTTCCTTTCACAAATATGGTTTTAAAAAGATTACAGATAGTTAAAAATAACTTATAAATTATTATTAAATGAAGTAAATCTATAAAAAATATTATTATAAAATTAACACGAATAATTACAAATAAATATACATATAAAATAAAAATATTCTTCATTAATAAAATTATTATTTTAAAAAATATATTTTAATACATTTTAATTAATTATTAATTTTATAATATCAAATAAATCTGAATTTTTATTATATAAACACAATTTAATTAATATCCTTAATAGTTTGGCATATTTCATTATGTACAATTATTTAATCTAATAAAACTATAATTTGATGTAATTTTCATAATTTAATACTTGTATTAAGTATAATTTTCAATCTACGATTCTTAATAGTCATTTTTCATTCTTACTTCATTGCTATAAATGCATTTAAATCTAAATACACATCTCATCAATAATTTTGTTTGAACAATTTTATTATAAAAACTAATCATATATATGCTTAGAATTACCCATAGCCCATCTCCAACTCATAAATACGAGGATAATGTGCTTCAGTACACTCGAACACACGTCCTCTTGTATTGACAACAATATCCATGTCAATTAAGCTAAGACTATTATATTAAATTTCATCAATACAATAACTAATTTAACTGTCACTGCTACTTTTAATCTCACTGAAACTAATCATATCGCCCTTCCAAAGAGAGCCTTAATTCCTATGGTTTTTCAAAATTTAAAATTCCAATCTTAACATAGAAGATGATTATTAAATCCATTAATTAACTTTTTTGTGAGTAATATATAAAAATAAAAACTAACATGATAACATACATTTGATAGTATATTTGTCGTATAAAATTTTAGAGATAACAAAATTGAATAAATTTAACATGGATTAAATTTTGAAAATTGAGAACCCCATGTGATGGCCTGATGATCAGGATGTTAACCGTCTCAGGTATGACTTGAATTCGAGTCGCGCCAATCGTGTTTGTTATTTGAGATTTACTCTGTTCTTGTATTTTAAAAAAAAACATTGGAAATTGAAATTAATAGAATTTAAGCCAACGAAATCAACACCTACATTTTGATCAAAATTGTAATTTCAAAATCGAAAAAAATATAGAAATACATGAAATTTCAAAATTCCGTAGTGGTTAAAGGGTCACAGCCGGGTCCGGGGAACCCATTTGAGTAGTAGTGTTGGGCCTGATTTCAAGTACGGATCCAGAACAAAATTTTCGGGCTGGGGTCCATAAAATATTTTTAAAACGGAAACTTCAAAAATGAAAAACAAATTAGCCACCTAGCTCCACCGGCAGCCACCACCGTCATCCTTCCCTCACGCCACCCCCCAAACCTTAATAATCAAAATTTAAAGCCCCCAATTCAAAAAGACCTCTTTGAATTTTGAACCCCCAAGGCCTAAACTATGTCTTATGATCCATCGCCGGCGGCTAAGAAACCCCAACCACTTCCTTGGACTCACCCAGAGACTCTCAACCTAATCCAAGCCTACCAAGAAAAATGGTACTCTCTCCAGCGCGGGCAACTCAAAGCCAACCAATGGGAGGAGGTCGCCGTAACCGTCGCCACTCGTTGCGGCCTCTTCGATGATTCCGCCGCCAAAACCGCTCTCCAGTGCCGTCACAAGATGGAGAAACTCCGCCGTCGCTACCGCTCCGAACGCCAAAACCTCGGCCCTGCTTCCCCTTGGCCTTACTACGACGCCATGGAAGCTCTGGAGCAAGGGCCTTTGCCTATCTCGGCTCGACCATTGGCTTCCATTGTTCCAAACGGACATGAAACCGGGAACTACTACCATAACGACGACGAAAACAACCCAATCGAGGAAGAAGAAGAAGATGACGAAGAACATGAAGGAGGAAACCGGTTCAGCAAAAGCCGCAGCATCAATTACATATTGCGGCGGCCGAGTGTTGTGAACCGGTTTTCTGGGCTAATGAAGAGAAGGGTTAGAACAGAAGAGGAAGGGGATGGTGATGCAGCAATAACGGGAAAGGGGGAAGAAGACAAAGGGGTGGAACTAGCAATGGAAATTAGGAGATTTGCAGAGAGGTTTATGAGGATGGAAAGGAAAAAAATGGAGATAATGCATGAAACTGAGAGGTTGAGAATGGAAATGGAAAACAAAAGGATTGAGATGATATTGGACTCAGAGAAGAAAATTGTGGATGCCATATCAACCAGTTTGGGGTCAAAAACAAAGGAGTGAAGGTGGAGCAAGATTTGGGTTCTTCAAGAAACTTTCTTCTATTGGAGCTTCAGGTTGTATAGACTTATTAGTGATGGAACTGAAAATAATTTTTGAACTGCAATTGTTTGAGATTTTGCATTTCTGCTCTCTCTGGTGCCTAACTCTTTTGAACAGTATTTCTAATCTGATCACATGATTAAGCTTTGAAACTGTTTTTATCTAGCAATTGTTCTAGTGGGTTGCTTTCTTCTATCTTTGGCTTTCATTGATGAATGATGAGCTTAAGGTCATCCACAGTATGTCTAGGTTTCTCAATATATTTGTTTTGTCGAAACCAGAGCGTCCGCTGCCAATGATTAATTCCCTTGTCGCGGATGCTTTCCAATAAAGTAAATGATTAGCTATTAAATGTATTCTATTTTCATGAGTAGAAATTAAGTACCTGATGACGGGTAAGGATTAAAATCCCGGGTGAGCAATCATCACATCATATCTCATAGTTCAGTTTTTCAATGCATGTATATATATTTCAAGAATCTTTCAATGATCATATTCTCGTACGAATATCTCACTCCGCGAGATACTTAAAACTTACTAGGAACTAGGAAGTTTTCTGTGTATTTACACTTTTAACTTGAAACCTGAAGGTCACTATTTACATAATGCCCAGAAATTCTTTGAAACATATTACTGCTTGGAGGTTTCTAACAAACTACAGTATACGTTTGATCCTTTGGTGCTAATTTGAAGCACTGGTTAATTTAGTATCGGTAGAATCTGAAAATGTATAACAAGTATGGTATTTATGTACTTCAAACACTTGGATGGCTAATGTATGGAGAATATTGTAGGAAAAATGAGGGAAGGAATATAATAGAGTTGATAACTCAAAAGTTAGGCATATAATAGAATTGATAACTCTCAAAAGTTAGGCATATAATAGAATTGATAACTCAAAAAGTTATACATCTGATTGTCTATTGCAGTTTAGTTCAAATTAGATAAAAATTACAAAAGGGCCAAGCAAAGAGCTTTCTGTACTGCATTTCAGGTCTCTTAACAAATTTTGGATATAGTTTTTTTCCCAGTCAAAAAAGGGAAGAGACACTCATTGCAGATGCTAATGAACTAACCGAACAGAACTAAATTCTCAAGTTTCATAAGCAAGAAAGACAAGGGCTTATGGTAGACCCAGAAGGAATAGGGAATGGAAAGGGTATGCACCAATTAAAGGATTGTTGTATTATGAGAATCTGATGACTGTTTACAAATTACAAATAAATGCTTGGGTGGGAATGGCCATGGCCATGGCCATGGCCATGGCTATGGCAGTGACGGCTGCTGGTCGTTCTAATAGCAGTGACCAGTGTCTACACCACAACAAACCTTAATATTCACAAAATTCCCCAAAGGCTTTTTGCCCGTAACAATGATTGCTAGATACCCACTAGACCTCAAAGGGTAATAAATACATGCACTGATCTAATGGGCCAAAAAGAAAGAAACCATGGAAAAGGGAGATGTGACCTATGTACAAATGCCACTATATCTGTCTCCACTTCCCTATAAAGTGGTTATATACATGATGCCCTAAAAACCAAAAAGTAGAAACCCCAAAGAATGTCCAATACTTTCCGTGTATTTCTAACCTGCAAATAGCAGCAACCTCTTTCCACATTGCAATGCCAATATGATATTACCAGCTTCATCTGCGTTAAAACCACAGCCAGATTAGTCTCCACTCTCCATTCAAGTTTAATAAAATTTAAATACCAAAGAAATAAACAAAAAGGAAAAGAAAAAGACAACAAATTTATACAAATCAAATAGTATACATGGATAAGCACCCAGAGACGGCTAGAGTTCCATAAATAATTGTCAGAAGTTTTAACAAACCAATAATGCCACAATGTGGCAGAGAGCAGATATAATTCATCTCATTCCAATATTACAACATGATAATAATTCATGAAAGTTATTACCTGTACACTGCTGTTACATGGGCAAACAAACTCAATCATGGCAGGACCCATTGCTGTTGGTACTGCTCCAATCACTAATTGCTTCATTCCAGCTTAGAATTAGAAGGCCTGTGATACAAGCTGCCCTGTACTGCTTGTAGATGCAGAGTTTGCTGTTGCGACTGCTGTTTCAATGGCTGCTGTTGTGGCAGCAAACTATGCTGATTTTGTAACTGCTGGTAAGGTTGTTGAGATGGTGGCGATGTGGAAGATTGTTGTATCTGTGGCTGTTGTGGCCACTGTGCCCCATCAGTACTCCCATTAGAGGGTAGACTACCTGATAATTGTCTCTTCCCTAACCCTTGGCTGACAGAAGGTAGCGAATCACTATGAGCAGAATTTGGATGAGGAGGGCTCCCTATGGATCCCACTTGAGTGGCCACATTTGGCAAACCCAGATCACACACTGATTCTGATGGTTTCCACTGAGGGCCAACAGAAGGAGAAACAACCGATACATTGTCAGCTGAATCAATGGCAGCATGAGGCATTGCCATGCTTGTGGCTGTACCCATAAGTGGAGCATTACTCATGGGCTGTTGATCAGCTTGGGCTGGCTCAGCTTGAGATTTGCTGGAGGGATCAGAATTCACTTGCTGATTCTGCTGAATCATCCTTTTAACAGTAGGCTGGCTTTGATTAACCTGCTTTTTATGTGATTGTGACTGTAGCTGCAAGTGCTGGCGGTTTGGACCCATAGCTGCTGGCAGGACAGACTGATGCACAGCTGATTGTGTATGACCAGAAGGCGCTGTGGAAACCTGAACTTGAGAACTATTATCAGAATGTGCAGCCATCTGCTGGAGATGCTTTGTAGAAGGGGGTACTGCCCCAGAAAGTAGCTTTTTCTGTGGCTGGGAATGGTTCATGGACTGAGAAGAAATTGGAGGTTTAGATGGTTGGACAGGGCTCATAACAGACCCAGAATACAGGCCCTGACCTTGCATTAAGTGCATCATCTGCTCTCCTTTCTCAGCAGCTTGGTTGCTAGAGGCCATGCTAAGGCCATTCAGAGGAGAAGGATCAACAGAAAGGTTCTGATGCACCTGCATGTTCCCCCTCCCTGCTCCCTTCAAAAGTTTAGCTTGCTGCTGAGATTGTGTTTGTTGCCGTTGCTGAGGGTGGTGCCTGCCAGATTGTTGAAACTGCTGTTCTTGAAGCTGCCGCTGTTGTTGCTGGCCTATCTGATTGTTCAACCCACTAGCACCAGGTCGGGAACTCATAGCAAGCCCATGAGGCACCAAGTGGTTTTTTTGTTGCTGATGTAATGAAATAGGAGTTATTGGCGTAGATGGTGTTAGAGGGGAAAGTGATACTGCCTGAGTTGAAGCTGGAGATTGAATCTGGGAACTACTTTTAAGATAAGATACGGGAAGTTGAGTCTGAGGTCGGACATGTGGCTTCAAAGCATTAGATACAGCGAACTTTTGATGTTGCTGATGCATATGAGACTGCTGCTGCTGCTGCTGCCTTTGCCTTTCCTTAGCAAGGCGCATGGCATATGCTTGCTGCTGTGACCCATTAGAACCCTGAAGAGAGTTGTTCAGCCCATGGGACTTCTGGGGATGACCTGGATATGACTGAACAGGCGGTGGGGTTGATTGATTAGGGTAAGCAGAAGTCAACCCATTGAAAGCAGCAATTCCCTGGCTGTTCTCTTGAACGTGCAGTTGGAGTTCAGGTACCACCATTTGCCTCTGGTTCTCTGGACTGTGACCAGGCTATCAAACAAAAAGGAAAATCATCTTAGTTTGAAAGTCTGTTCTAGATCACCATAACGCACAAAATTAGAGTACCAATATCATTGATTATCCAGACGTTCAATGTAATTTTTAAATAAACAAAAATAAAAATGCTATATCAGACACATTTCAGTTCCTAGAGGAATACTCATCAAAATAAACACAACAAAGCGAGATTTACCAACCAGCTTTAAGGCATTGAGTTCAACAAACCCCCATTATCAAGCCTAAATTAAATTCCTCAATTGGAAGTCGTTACACATAAAGAAAGGAATTATCCAGATCTGCTTGCTACACAGAATCATAGGTAAAGGAAAATTTTGATGGAATTTTTTGCAGCAAGCAATCCTCTGAAAAGCCATATATATCTAGAACTGAAGTCCCCATTCTAGATTTAGATGGGTGCAGCAAGAGCTCGAGGGAAGGGGTTCATTGCAGTCAGTCTAAGATTAGCATGGAGTACCTATCTTTGGATTGAGAGAATAGGAGAATTCATGGCAGCAAAGCTAATTCTAATTCAGCACTTGTTAATTGAATTAAGGTTGTTGGATACAAGATTCAAGGATTACGGCTTACTGCAGATTAGCTGGTGAAATGCTTATTTTAACTGCTCTTCTTTTTTTCTTTTCTTGGCTGGTTTTAAATTTGTAATACTGCAATATCCAGATTGTTCACTTTGTAGTAGATTGCTACTTATTTGGATGAATACAAATCACTGGGGGAAATATTAACTGATTTCTTGGTATATAACAATTATCGTTAATATGGGACAAAAGAACCCCAAACTGCAATAGCATGTTGAAGAACAGACTTGATCATACTGCTCCTTGAAAAGTAAATAACTTACTTGCATCATGTGAATGGTATCCCGAGGTCTCAATGTAGAGTTTCCTTGACCAGAACCTGGTCCAGAGTGCATATTTCCAGGGCTAGGCCTTCCCACCAAATTGGAGGAGAGCATGCTGCCAGAATTTAGCATTGTTGATGATACCATTCCTTGAAAGCCTGGCCTTGACATTGGCATGTTTCTATTTATTCCACACATCATGCCCACACCATTTCCACCAGCCAGCATACGAACCCCACGATCTGACCCAGAAACAGCCCCAGGGAGAGTCAAGTTCGACTGCTGAACATTCCTGCCAGATAAGACTGGATTATGTTGTTGCACTCTATGCTGCTCATCAGCTGGCAAAGATGTTCTTGGAACACCAAATCTACCATCCCTGAGAGCAAATATGACCACAATTTGTGCCATTGGTATATAATATATATTAAAAAACATGAATGAGGAGAAAC
The DNA here is from genome assembly GCA_020496765.1 of Gossypium stocksii. Lineage (NCBI taxonomy): Eukaryota > Viridiplantae > Streptophyta > Magnoliopsida > Malvales > Malvaceae > Gossypium > Gossypium stocksii. The sequence continues at coordinate 87,261,345 of CM035620.1, forward strand.
TTCTGAACTAACTAAAAGTAGCCTTTGTTGTTTAATATATTTCTAAAAAACCATTTTAAATACTGTATTATACGAATAAATTATCTAATTTATAAGAAGTTTGATTTTCATTAAAATATTTTTGTTAAATAGACTGATTAATAAAATCTATCCAAATTATGAGTAAGAAATTTAATTTAATTACTTAAGTAAAAAATTTAAAAAATTAAAAATTATTGAATTGCTTTATCTTCAAGATTCTAAATTAAAAGGGTTAAAGTTCACATTAATTTTTGTTTATTTGCATAGAATTTAATTTACATTAACATTAAAACAAAATAATTTATATTAATTAATATCAATATAATTTGGCATGGAACATCCATAAGCTAAGGCAAATTTACACTTTATTTATTTGTAGAATGCTCAACTTATTCAAAAATAAATAAAATAGCATATATTCACATACAATGCATGTTACAACAGATACTAATAATAGCATGTGATACTATGCACACAGAGAATGCAAGCTACAAATTAGCTTAATACCTCACTGAAGCATCGAGTGTAGCAGAGGGTGATGATAAATTACTGCCAAGAACCACATTAGAAGATCCCTGCAGCGACGAATTTACTCCAGATGCAGGAAGCCTTGGTCCCACAGCTCCTCGATTCGATATTGCTAAACTACTACCCTGATATCCTAGGGGAAGAACATCTTTGCTTGATGCAGGGGCATCACAAAAATCGAGAGGCCTTTATCCAAATGATAGAAAACGATATTACAGTCCATTACAATCAAAATAAAACATAATACGAAGAACAATGAAAAACTAGAAAACATGAATGAATTAACAAGTTAAAACTTCAATAAAAATGGAAGCAACAAAGCTTACGTTAGAACCCCTCCATTTAGGTTATTTGGGCTGACTTGTGAAAGAGACATAACATGAGAATTGTGGACTGGCACTATCTGCTTCAAATCCTGGTTATCATGCTTTACAATACACAAGAAACAGAAGGGACAATTGAGAAAAGGCTGGAAGAACCAAAGTGAAGAAAAGGAGAATTTAGGATGCTTTCAAGTATTAAGACTAGGTTTTCATCATATTTTTGCCACACCACTGAATGCTAACACCAGAGTTGTAAAGGGCTACAGGTGAACTTAAAATGCTAGGGCCCCTATATTGTCCGAGGAGCAAGGTGCAAAAAGAGCACTTACCTAAGTGGAATAAAGGTATATATATATCAAAAAAAAATTTATGAATTAATGCGAGAAATAACATGTATATCAAAAAAAAAAAAAAAAAAAATTCATGTAATAAGCTAGACTTTAATTGATATAGTTCATTTAATAAACTCAATTGATTGTGTTAAGTCTAATCCATTCTCTAATAAAACTAATAAACTACAAGGGGAAAATGCTTCACTTATAAACTAAAACGAGAGAAGTTTAACAAGGTATATCTAGCATATTTTAATCAAGTCCCATGCACCTTAAGAAATTGAACTAACAGGCATAAAAGTCTTCTTTAAATGCCCATAGTCAGATGTTGCATCAAACTCGTATAAAAAACTGAAAACTTGATTGCATTGAAGATGCCAAAAGGACTATCTTCAACTAGGTTAAACTACCAGCTTATTCCTAAAACTACAAACATGCCAGGACCTCTAGAGATAAAATAAATGCACTCTAAACTTCACTAATACCTGACTCCGCCTGCAGTGCTGTTTCTTGCCAATAAGTATAATTTTTTCAAAATGAGACTTAAGAGTCTCCTCTTCTATTGGCCCTTGCAGACGCTGAAACAACTGTCTAGCACTTCCCTGCATGAAATACAGCGGTAGAAGCCAACCATAGAAAACAAAATTAGCTTATGGAAAATATCCACCTTCAGGATATTAACAAAAATATGAATCTACTAGCTTTTGAGAAGAGAAGGGACCTTTGGAATGCCAGGTAATGTGGATGGATATGACTCAGAAGACATTAAATCATCAGCACTGTCAGCTCCATCTCCACTCCTATCCATTAAAATCTTGTAGTGTTCCTTACATTCTTTAGGCTTGCGAAATATGCACTTGACACATCGAGAAGTTAAAGAAATTATAGACATTTATAAGAACAAGTAGCGGTTTTAGAGCAATGGACGCGTCATTGGTGATAATTTAGAGTTATTCTAGACATATTAAAAGGAAGCCATACATGACCTAATATGTTTGTATAGACATTTTACTCATGCACTAACCTTAAGTTGAAGGGTACTGTTGATGGCATCACTTACAAGATCCCAATTTGGACCCATGTCATGTACAAGGACAACAAGTGCCTAAGCATAAATACAGTAACATCTCATGGACATAGTTCAAATGCGAACAGGAATTGAAGATAATTTCACAAAAAAAAGATAACAAAAGTTAACCTGATCTTCAAGTAATGACCATGGAGTACTAGAACCAGGCTGAGCAGCAGACATCTGGTGGAAGTTTACATTGTTTTAACAATTACACTGGAGCTAAGACGAACTCTGAAGCACATTATCAATCAGACAATCAACAAACAGGTAAAAGGAAAAAAATACCTTAGGTGTTTTGGCTTTTCTACTCTTGTCAAAACCATGAATTAATCTGATGATTTTGCTGGAGTTTGACATGTTACTCATCTGGGACCCTACTGGTGAAGGGATTGATCCATTTGAAGTGATGTCAAAAGTGTTATCTAGCTGTTGCTTCATTATCTTCAGCTTCTTGGCATTATGTTGCCCAAATAAACCTAATAAAAAGATAATTGACAGGATGAGGGATGAAGAACATGACATAAAATAGATATACCCAACCACGTAACCCGTGATTAAATCAAATATGATAAAAAAGCTTTACCGCTGGTTCCATTAGAATCAAAATGAGAACTCTCAGGTCTCTTTTTGGAATAATTCCCCTGCAAAATAAATGGAATCATCATAAAATAAATTTTATCACAACTATCATGGGGAGCAGGAAGTCACCTTGATCCACTTACTACTTGATCTCATAAAATTTTGAAAATACTAAAATGACCTCAAAGCTTTAAAAGTTTTCTTAATCAAGAAACTGGACAAATCTGACTGAGGATATTCAGAAATCAACTTCAGAACCTATAATATTTTTGAAAATGAATCTCAAGCTAGGTAAACTTACACAATTAAATTAACATATACAAGGACCAAAAATGGTAATTAGACATCCACGAAGAAAAAATTAAATTAAATTTCTTAATGATAAAAAATTAAATTAAATTTCTTAATGATAAAATGACTGTACTATTCCATTAAAGAGGAAGAAAACGATAAAGCAAAAGATGATTTAAATCAAGCAACAGAGCTGAAGAAGACAAATTACCAGTTCATTATGAGTAGATTCAAGTTGCCAACCCTCATCATATGCAGAACCCTACCAGAAACACGATTCATGACCTTAGAAACTAAGGCAAATAATGGAACTATACCATTCCATTATAAAAAAACCCAGTGTCAGTAAAACAGAAGAATCCCTACGTACAAGATTCTTGGTTTTTTTCTTCTTTTTAGCTTTTGTTGGTGGTTCTGCACGGTCATATTGTAGCTGCCTGTCAAAGTTCCCAACTGATTCAACCTCCGTGCTTTTCTCGATCTGGAATCCTCCATTCAAAGTACTCTGATCATCCTGAAAAGAATTATTATCTCCACTAGAAGCATCTGTTTTTGTTGGAGCTTGTAAACCCCCAGCAGCAGCTGCACAGCTAAAAGGACTTAAAACCCTCTGCCTGGGACCAGTGCGAACACGTTTTGTTGGAATTGGACCAACATTTAGACCAGTGGCAGGCCTTTTACCCATTAAGGTTGATTGTTGAGCACAGTTTCCAGAAGGCAAATTGGAACCCATTTCATATGATCTTGCAGGAGGATATGATTTCATAATTTTCATTGTCCGCTTCTTCTGGTTTAGTTTTGACGATTTGCTACCTTGAAAGGCTCCAGGCAAATAATACATACTTGTTTCTCCTTCGTCCTCATCATACACAAAGTTGCCATATGGAAACTCTGAATTTGAAGAAGTTGTAAGGAACATATGACTATTGAATAACAAAGATAATCAAAACAAAAGAGTGTCATGATTACCGGCTCCAGCATCATAAACAGATGTTTCAACCACTTCTTGCACGTTACTCACAATTTTCTGGGGGGAAAATTAAAAAATAAGCAAAATTTCGGATGAATCATACAAGTCCAGCCATTTTTCTTCAGATTACTGTAAAAATATAGGGGGTACAAAAGAAAAAAGACAATGTATAAACTCATTAAAGGACCTACATTTACCTCAGTCTGTACCAAATAAAATTCAATAGATCTTCGGTAGGTTTCCATAGCACCTGAAGGAACTGCATAGAAGAGGCTTTCCTGGAAAAAAAGTACATAAAAAGTTTGAGCATAGGATGTACAAAGAATTTCCACAAGATAAGAACTCCAGAGTCCAGAATGAGCATGCATGTTAAACAGATACAACAGGTTAAAACGGATGGATCAAAAAGCTACTTTCAAAAGCCAACAATAATGTGCTAATAAAACTGAAAAGCTAAGAAAAAATAAGTTGTACTTCAGTTAGGTGTTCATCCCAAGAGCTATCCATAATGCTTGAGTCAAATATCCTGTCAGAAGTTGCTGCTGTATCAGCTTGACGTGATGGAACAGAGGAACTGCTATATTTTAAAAATCTAACAGCATATGCCTGAATAGCAAGTTCATTGTCATTTCCAGGGTGCTGCTGCTGCTCCTTATTTGTATCCTTCTCCATAACATGTTGCACAAAAAGATGAGACATAAAGTAGAGTATTTCAAAGATCTGATACAACTAGAACATGAATATAAAATATTCAGCAATTTTGCAAGACAAAGTTACTGAAGACGAGGAAAACAAGCCCAAACAGCTCTATAGATATCTATCAATTCCAAATACTTAATTGGATTTTCTTGATCTGAATTCCAAAGACCATATGCATTTAGATTTAAATTTTAACTTATAATCCAGACCCTAGGAACTCAATCATCAAATAATCCAACCAACCCCAGAAAGCCAACACACTAAAAGAAAAACACGAAGACCACATTTCATATAAACTAAAATTAAATCCAAAAAGGCTTTAATTAGAAGAAGACTAAAATCCATATAAATACCAAAGTTCTCAGTAACCTCTTCTCTACATTTTTAAAGCAAGCCAGTTCTCCCAGATCAAGTTTCCTACATAGCAACTAAGATAAACCATGTACCAGAGAACAAAACATATTGGCGGATAATCAATGTGCAAAAAATAAAAAAACAGTAACTGAATTTGAATATTTAAAAGAAACTACCACCAAACTTTAATATGAAAATTAAACATAAAAAATTATAATCATTAATGTCATCACATAGAAAGACATGCATAGATTGATTAACCTTAAAGACCAATAGAAATCCATCAATATAACCAGTACCATATCAAGTTCTGCATTGTTATTCTTAAGAACTTCATAAGCCTGTGATCCCACTAGATCATAGCCACAGTTTTTTGGACCAAGACTTGCATCACTACTATTTAGAAGTACCTGTGCTGAATGCCAAAAGTCCATGACAGCATTAGCTAGGATTAAAGCTACTTTTCTGAGTTTCCAATACTGATTCTTTTCTTCAAGTTGCAATCGCAAAGTAAAAGTAACACGTCTACATATTTGAGCAGCAGCAGTCATCTTCCAAAGACGCTCCTATAAGCACATAAAATGAATAAATAAATAAGAAATACTCCAAGAAAATTTGCCAATTTTGTTATCTAGTCAACTTCAAATAGGAGCACACTAGTAAAGCTAACAATAAAAAAAACTCTAGATAATAAAAGGAAAATAAAAGAACCCATAAGCTAAATCTAATCAATATTCTATAATAAATAGTACCTGAGCAAAATCATTTGCCAACCATGCCATTTCCTCAAGAACAAAGTCCCAGTGAGATTTTTGGCAGTTCTCCACAGATAAGCTAGCAACAGATAACTCTGCAATTCTTTTCCGCTTAGCCTGTTTACCATAATGCCAGACCATTTAAGATTTTAAAATACAAAATAAAATACATCTCAGTTAAGAAATCAGCAATAACTATGCATATATCCAGGAAAAGATACACCACCTCTATAATCCGTGCCTCTTCCATAATGGAATCTTCATGTGCCTTGTCCACCACTATCACATGATTATCCAAACTAGCTTGAGTGTCAGGAATAGCAATAGAGGTTATTCCTAACAAAGTTGTGTCAGGAATCTCACAAATAGAGTTGTCCATTTTACCTTGAGGCAACCTAGACGAAAAGTTTTCCTTGTAGGAGTTAGAATTATCACCTGGCACAGTACTAACTTCCCTTTCAGCTTCTGATACAGCATGACTACTTCGTTGTGCCTCATCGTTGGATAGACAGCTCACCTCATTTTGCAATTCAGATCTAATTTCTTCCACCACTTTGACAGTAGGATCATTCAGGGAGTCATTTTCAATCACAGATCTATAAGTATCAAGAATAACAGCACCATTATCAACAGCCTTAATCTCACTGTTTTGTTTTGCCATTTCACCAACAGCTAAGTTTAGTGACTCCTCTTTTTCTGATGTTTGCTCCACGAGCTTTCCATTAGAATCAACATTTTTTGGATTTATACATACATCTTTATCATTATTTACATCTAATCTTAAACTGTTTTGAGTGCAAGAGGACTCTGAATCTAATCCCTTCATCCCTATTGCCACACTGCTATTTTGCCCTTCAATTGGTTTTTTCTCATCTCTTTTGGCATCACCAAACCCATTTAGCTGGTTATAACCAGTTCCATTTTTAGCTTTTGTTGTACCCGTTGCAGGTGATTCTTCAAGACCAGTTGAAACTCCCTGCTCCTTCCCTGCAACAAGATTAGACTCTGCAGAAACCAAGTTAACTGGAGATTTATGAGCCTCAACTTGAGCAGTTTCCTTATGCAGGTCATTGATCAAGCTTTTAGAAAATGTGACATCAACCTTGCTTTCGGATATATCACCTTTTGATTGATCAGTTGTTTCTTCTGCAGCCTGACCACCATCAAACGCCATGTTTAACTGATTATCAGAAGTTATCATCTTTGAAGACAAATCACCATCTGAAGTTGTCAATTTTGTGGCATCGACACAGTGTATGTTCTTTCCCTTTTGGTTATTTGTTTCAGAAGTCAAAGCCTTCACATCCTTCGATGCTACATGAGCAGGCAAACAAGGGCCATGACCACCTTGACCCTGAACAATATCTTTTGGACTAGATCGTGCTCCATCTCGATTTATTTTGGACCTGTTCCTTCGAGCATATGGGCGAAAAATAGCAGAATCTTCTGATTCCTTGGTATTTTGAGCTCCATCCATTCGAGAAGATTGCTCTGATGGAACAACAGTATTCCACTTACGAGAATTCATAGGCTTCCTTTCACCTTCAGGCAACTCATTTTCACCAGAAAATAGTAAGAGACTGTCAGCACTACTGGGTTCACAAACTGCAGGAATCCCTGGTCTTCCACTACTCTCTACGGAATCACCATGAGGTGAGGCAGTGGGTGCAAAACTACCTTTTGCATCACTGCAACAATAGTGGACAGGGAAGCATCAGCTAGTTGCTCCAATACAATTCAGAACCATAGTATTCTAACACACAACAGTAAAAAGAACAAACCTGGTAACCAAATGTTCTGCTTGCTGATCAGTGAGAGAAGTAGACTGGACACTAACTGAAGCTGCATTGCCAAATTTGAAATCCAACGGATTGCCACCCTGACAGCAACGTGTTTTATGGTGAAATTAATCTATTAAGAAACTAGAATAACAAGAGAAGAAAAAAGTGCATACTTTCTCAAGAAACTCTAGTTCCCTTCTCCTTTCCTCACGAACAACATACTCCTGCCTGTTATATAGACAAACGTAAAAGATGATAGAAAATAAGTAGCTTTTACTTAGGGATGTGAACCAAGTGCATAATTTTAGAATGATAAAATAGTAAATAAAAGTGGAATGTAAGCATCACCTAAGCTCTGCTTGAGCCTTCTCAATAGCTGCTCTACGCAGAGAGGTCTTGACACCAATGTCAATTCCGCTGTCAACAACCCCTCCCATAGAATCAACCTCAGCATTTAATAACAATGCAGATCCCAAGCTGCATCCATGCATCCCTCCCTATAAATCTACAGGCTGGCCCCTCCCATTGATGCAAAAAAGAAGGTATTGGTAAACGCCTACAATAGATATCTGGAAAAAGTATCAGAATCAACCAGACTACTAGAGTAAATAGAAACTAATACAAACAAAAAATTGAAAAGCAGCAAACTATTACAATAACTATCTCCCCTTCATTTCAATGCAAAAACCTTTGTAACTACATTAAAAATGATTTTATTATTCAATTAAGGTTTGAGCTTGTATCAGTTCAGGATTACGCAAGCTGATCATAAACAGATATCATCAAACTCACTCAAGATAATCCAAAAAATAGGGAGTTTTCTGGAAGCTCAAATATATTCAAAATCAACACCAAAAGAACAAGGTAGAAACTCCGAACAAATGGATGATAATACATGAAACAGAAGAACTATACATGAGTCTATACATTGTTTACCATAAAAAGGATCACTGTAGAAAGATTTTTCCTGGAAACGAACAAAGTGCATGATACAAAGACTTGAACTGGATTAAGACCTACTAATATTATTCCAAATGAGCAACTTTCTGCCAAACTTAGGGTGCGATTGTTCCACTTATTTGTTTTCCAGAAAATATTTTCATCATTTTCCGACATTTGGTTGAGGAAATTAAGCTCGGTCAATGCAAAACATTTTACAAGTCAACTAAAAAATAGATAGCGTTTTTCCATAAAATGTCTTACGACTTTAAAATCCGGAAGACCTTTTACGCAACTCAATCTCCTTTCTCTCTTTGACTCTCCCTTTCTCATTTTCTTCTTCTTCGGTCCTCTCTTTGAGAAACAAAAACTCTAGAGGTTTTTAGAGAAATAATCGACAATGATGAGAAATTAACCAAAATGCAGGACCGATGAATTCCTTTCATATATATTAGAGAAAAGAAGAGATAGGAACAAAAGAACCATGGAGAGGCGAAAGGAGTGAGGGGGGTAGGCCGAATTTGGGCCGTTGATTTCCCTGATAATTCCACTACTCCTTCATTGCATGACATCCCCAATCTTTTTGGTTTCACTCATCCTTCTACCAATCAGGTTCCCTTTCTTCTTCTATTTCTTATAATAAATAAATTCACTTTCAATTTTATTATTATATTAGGGCTTCAGATTCGCATTTGTATTTTTTTTCAAGAGAATTTAGTTCTAAGTCAGCAATAGAAGGATGCTGAAGCCAATTGGAAAACACAGGCACCTCTTTTCTTTTTTCTCTGTAGTTACTTTTTTGATACATTTACAATTGACTCTCACACACCCTTATAATTTACTTAATAACATAGGAAAGTAAGGATATGTTTTAAATTGATTTAATTTTGGTTTTAAAATTTTGAAGTTATCAGCTTTGTAAGGATTTAAATGCTTGAGATGAAAACTTGGGATTACTTTCTAATCAATTTAACTGCAACACTACAATGACAAATCATTAGTAAAAATGTAATGAAATTATATGTATATCTATTCATCAAAGGATTGAATTTCAACATCTGAGTTGGAGTTTAGAGAAAAAGTAAAGGGGAAAGGGAAGGGGAAGAAGATATGTCTTTCCATGGTGCATGGTTGAGGCCTACTGATTGATTGTTGCATCATATTAACATAGTATTTGATTGCAAAATTGAAGTATATCATTGAAGTTTGTGCTGGTTTAGGTGTTCATTTAGGTTAGAGTTCCATTTTGTTACTTAAGGATGTCTTGAAGGGTTGGGAAGTGTAAGCTAAGCTATTATTATTGGTTTTTCTCTTATGTTGTATTGTTAGCTCAGGCATGTATTTACCATTTACCCTTTGTTTTTTGTTCTTTTTATTTTTTGTTCTTTTTTTTTTTTTTTTTTTTTTTTTTTTGTGCTCATAAAAGTAGGGAAACATTCATAAGAGGAAACATGCAAGAATGCTAATTGTATGGGATAAAGGAGAGTTCTTGGCTAGTAAAAGTAGGACTAACAAGAATTTTGTGGTGGTTGAGGTAGAGTAAAGAAAACTTTAATGCTGCTATATGTACTGTGTAAGACACACAAGCAACCTGCTGCCCCTAAAATTCCACTAAAGGCTAGATTGTCTTTTAGGCAAATGTTATGGTTGTGCAATTTCTATTTCTAGGTTGGTTCATCAAAATATTTTGAGCCTTATATATATATTGACATGTTTTTTAGCCTTATAAAGACAATAAAACATATCTTCTTGGACCTAATTGTCATGTTCTATCTTTTGTAGGTTACTAGTGTTGAAGAAATGCTTTCTCCAGAAGCATACATTTTGCTCTATGCTAGACTGAGTATAGTTTTCAATTGCAATAGAATTGTTGTCTTGTAAACAAGCCCTCTGATGTGGAGAGTATTTTCCTGTGTGCAATTGAAGCAGTTATTGCTAAATTCAAAGATCCAAACATTGTGTATTTGGTTAAAGCATCAAATAGAGCTTCTTTAGATGTAGGTGAACCTGTCACTCTTCACATTTCAAAATTGGATAAAAGAAATAGAAATTGGAATTGGACAGCCATAAAATTTATAAAAAAAAATAAAACATTGTAATATATATACACAAAAACATTACAAAATGTAATTTTATAGCAGTAAAATAAACTCAATAAAAAAAAAAGATAAAAAGTCAAGAAAATCTCTAATGTTTGTTTCACTGAAAACAACTTCTACAAAATGTTTTCAGGAAATTTGCCAAACATGTAAAATATTTTACCCAGAATCATCCAAACACCAGAAAATATTAGCTTTTTCAGAAAATCAAGTCATTTTCTAGAGATCATTTTCCAGAAGCTATTTTCAGCGAAACAAATGCACCCTAAGATGCTTACAACCTTTTTATTCTTTCTTTTTCTGCAGAAGGGGAAAAAGGTGTAACAAAATATATAACACATTGATTGCATATTGCTCTTCATTAATTTCCCACTCCTGTACATAGTTTCACAGCAACTGAATATAACCAAATTCTCTCAAAATCAATTAAACTTCACTCAACACCTTTACATACATGAAAATTTGAAAAAAAAAAAAAATTAAACTTGCTTGGGGAGAGAGTTGCCACTAAGTTTTGGGCAGTTAAAAAGCCCCAAAAAGGAATATATACCTGCTACTAACTAGAACACCAAAATCAAAGCTGAATTATAGTAATGATTCTATCCCAGACGCACAATAAGTATACGCATACACAATTATGCATAGAAGCAAATGATTGCATGTAAAGAGCTTAGCACAAGAGTTCTCTTCAAATTCCAGGAAAACAGCCACTATAGGTTGAAAATTAGAAACTGAACAACACAATGTAGAGCCTGATGAGCTTCCCGGGCATTTTAACTTAGAATTAGTGTACATATATGCACATGAGAAGACCACTTACCGCGTAAATTCACTAGCATCCAATCGAAATGCGTGTAGAATACCAAAAAGGAAACAAACGGAAACCCTAAACGTATTAAATTACGGACACTGCCCTAATTTGAAACATTACTAAAATTCTAGGGTTTAGAAAACAAAAATTTAGCGCGAAAATAACCTGAATTTGGATACCGAGTCGAACAATTGGCAGCTAGGGCAAAGCACCGGGGAACAGCTGAAACGTTCCCGCTCTTTTTTAGCACTCTCGTTACCTCTTTATCTCTCTTCTAGGGTTTTGAAGCTTCGGACCCTCCTCCAACGTCGTTGCCCTCAATCAAAAAGACATGAACTAACCCTAAAATACAACACCTCCCTGCAAATGCCAGCCATGAGCAGGTTGTCGAGTCTCTCTCTATCAAGTCCTTTGTGTAAATTTATGCATTTCGCTCTTAAGAACAAAAAACTGGCGACGATTTTTTTATTAATTTTTAAGTTTTGTTCGGCCTGGGTGCTTTGAGAATTACTGTGCGACTCTTCTCTCAGTGATCAATGGGCTTGTCTTTTACATTAGGAAGACGACGATGATAAAAGGCCTTCTTTTTATTTTTCTGGGCCATTTGAGATTTTTAGTAATTTTGATAAATATGCATATCCAATGCACTTTCTAGTAATTAGATATAATGGTAACTCAGGTTATATTTTAAATAAAAAATTCGAATCTTAAAATTAATATTGTAAAAAGAGGTAGTCATGAATTTTAAATATAAACCATAAATTAGAAATATATTAAAAAAACACATAAACTTGAACTATTAATTTTTGTTAATTTGTTATATATAAATTGTTAAACGATACCATTATTAGGAATGACAGTTATGAACCTCTAAAAAGTTCAAAACTTCAAAATAACATTGTAAAAATAGGTAGTCATGAACCTCAAATATGAATCGTAAATTAAAGACGTATTAGTTAACACATAAACTTGAACTATTAATTTTTGTTAATTTGTTGTATATAAATTGTTGAACAATGACATTGTTAAAAGGGATAATTATAAACCCTAAATTTAAACTGCAAAACGGACATATATTAATAAAATCATAAACTTAAACTATTAATTTTTTTGTTAATTTATTATATATAAATTGTTAAACATTTTTTTTTATAATTTCGTGCATTTAAATTTTAAACTCTTAATTTTCAAACTAATAATGGAAAATTAAATCTATTAAATATAAACCATAGGAATATTTTGAAGTTGCTAAGAATATTATATTTCATTTCTTGTATTGATCTACATTATTGTACTATAATATAATAAGCCAAACTATCATGAAAATGGGAATTTTTTTTTTTTTTTAAGTTTCACAATACCAACCCATTATTGGATATTCTATCAATACCTACCTCCCCAACCAAAAGCAGGGATATATTGCTACACACCTAAATTGTCACATGATACATGCCATTAAATTTAATGATGGTTTGGGTAAGTATGTTATCCACTTAAAAATTATCTGGTGAATTGAGTTTTAGTTTGGTTAGTATTGGTATTATTGTTATTATAAGAGGATGTAGGTTTGAGTGTACTGAAATGTATTATCATTTTATTTAAAGATTGAGGAGAGACTATGGATAATTTTATGCACTGTATCATAAAACATAGATTAAGAATCATTATGCTACACTCATATGAATTGAGTAAATAAAAAAGTGATTATTTTAGACATTTTTTTTATGTAAATCATTTTAAATCTTAGAGGTTTTTTTATATCAGATTATTTTGAGATTACAATTCTATCATATTTTAATTATGTTTTTTTTTAATATTTTTTTCAATTTTGAGTTATTATGTTTCATATTTTTAATATTGTGTTATAATTATTTATTTTAGATTCTAATTTACGTATTTATATTATTTGTGTTGTTACATAAGAAGAGCAAGCTAGCGGACTTGGCACCCTTAAATGACAGATTTATCGTTTGGTTCTTTTAATTTTTCATAAAATTACATGTTAATAACAATAAATTTGTACTTTAATTTCTCAATAATTTATAATTTATCTCTAGCTCCCTCAATACCGGAGAGAAATAGAAGAATAAAAAGAGAAGTAGAAAACTATTTGCGAAGTGCTTCGATATTGTTACATTTCTTTTTCTTTCTTCTTTTAACAAAAACAATTATTTCTAAGAATGAAACCCAAAAAATCTTTTAATATTGTGAAGACTTTTCAAGTAGAATTCGTTCACACAAATTTCAAGTCATAAATTATATTTAATTAACATATTTTTACTAATTATTTTAAATAAATTTAGATATGTGTTCTATTAATTTTGATATTTAATTGTAGGTATAAAAATTGTCCAATGATTTAGAGAATAAGTTAAATCGTAAGTCGTATGAAAGACTAAATACGGGAGCTCGAGTTGATGTACCAAAACTTTTAGGCCACGTTTGGTTCAGTGTAATGGAATAGAGTTGTCATAAAATAGAACTGTAATAGCAATTCAATTGTTTGGTTGAATGGAATGGAATAGAACTGTAATAGTATTTTTATGTTTGGTTAAATGGAATAGAGTTGTAATAGCATAAAAAAAGAAGCTGAATGACCAGAGTATCCTTAGCAGAAATTTTGTTAAAAGGATGATTATTGTTATTAAATTTTAATACGATTATTATTAAATATAATTTAATAAAAATAATAATACATAATTTAATCCTATTTTAATAAATTTATTATTAAATATAATTTAACAATAATATATAATTTAATAATATTCTTAATATAACAATTATTAAAATATGAATTAATAAAAATAATATATAATATTATAAAAAATAATATACAATCTACTTTATTATTTTTAAAATATATTGCATATTTCATGTGTTAGAATATTATTAGCAAAATAAATAATTTCGCATATATATCATAATCTATATGTTACTTGAAGAATAATTTAAAAGAGTAATTTAAAAAATATCTTGTCTCAAATATTTTTACTTATAGACAGATGTTGAAATACAGCAAAAGAACTAATGAAATTGTTATGTTGTATATATTTTTTTAACATATTTTCATTAATTTATTTATGCAGCTAGATGTGTATAATGTATAAATCTCATGTAAAAGTAAAAATGAATAATATAGATTTAATATATGTAATCACAAACTCTCATGCAACTTCATTTTTACATGTGCCAAACTTCACAAAAAATACTGATTGAAAGTATCTATTCACAAAGAATAGCATTAAGGTTCCTTTAAAATACTGACCGAGAGTATTCTATAGAATCAAATATGATAATACAAGGCTATTTTAATATAATATATTAATGGAAAATTATTGAACATATAAAGCTTCCATGCATCAATGAATGTATTTTAGAAGCTAGAAAATACAAAGCAAGAATACCAATAGACTAAATATACTTGAATAGCATGCAACCATTGGCTCATCTTCTTTAAAATTTGTAAAGCTTTTGCAGTTGCAATCAATGGAAACTCGGTCTCCCAAGCTACCTATTTGTTCAATGCTCCATGTAATACCCTATTTTTGCCCAGGCCCATACCAAAAAATGATAAAAAAATAAATAACTAAATAAATTCCAAGCCCAGTCCAGAATATATCATTTGGCCCGATCAGAATGGCCCATTACTTGAAAAGATTGAAGGCCCATCTACAAACTTGACGTATATGGAAACATAATATTCAAGGATACGTAATCTTAGAAATGATATGTAAATCTTAGATATGATATGCAATCTTAGAAGATATGATTTTGATATCTTAGAGATTTAATTTGAAGATACCCTTTAATCTTAGCCGTTGATGTAATTGATCTGTACCGTTGGATTTGGGGAGGCTCAACTATAAATAGAGGCCTCCCCCCCATTGTAAACACACATTGGAGTTTTGGCAAGCAATTAAAAATTCTTGAGAGCTCTCAAATTTCTCTCCCTCTTACGTTCTTATTTTCTGTGGTTTGTTCTTATTTTATTCTTTGTTCATCTTCGTTTTCAACCCTTTTTTTTTATTTAATCCCTATTTCTTTAGTTTTTAATTCTCGTTTATATTTTTTAAAAAATAATTTTAATATTATATCAAATTATTTTTTTATTAAATTCTATATTATTCATTGTTTTAAAAAATATATATTTCATTTAATTGAATTTTTTTTTTAAATAAGGCAATGTTTGGTGTTTAGAAATTCGGGAAATAGTGCCCTAACATGCTGGGTTGCGATTTCCCGTTTATCTAAATAATTAAATATCCTTTTAAATAGATTTTATAAATTACGATATGATTTCAGTTATGAGAGTTTAAAAACATCGTGTCCTATCATGCTGGATGTGATGTTTACATTCTTTCGGAGCTAAGGAATCTCGATTTTCAACTTAAATTATTCCAGTTTTAAAAAAGGATCCTATTTTTAAATCATTTCAAATCTTTTCATTCATTATTTTTGTAAATGGTTTTAAAATTCATTTTTTTATTTTTTTATTTATGCTTCGTATATGAAGCATTTTTATTCCGTTATGGTTTATTTTAATTTTGCACTTTGTTATGTACTTTGCTTGTCATTGTTTTAGCTTAATAATTTTATCATATATGTTATTTATCTTTTTTTTTTATTTGCTTGAAATGTTATGTACTTTATGTAATTTATATTATTTGGTTTGGATATCTTGCAATGTATTAATATCATATTTTGCTTGCATCATTTTTTTTAAAAAAATATGTTTCCCAAAAGCATTCTTTAAAACAAGGCAATATTTTTGTATTTAAAAAATCGAGAAATAGTGCCCTAACATGCTGGGTTGCGATTTCTCGTTTGTCTAAATACCAAAAATACCCTTTTAAATAAATTTTGTAAATTACAAGATGATTTTAGTTACGAGGATTTAAAAACATTGTGTCCTAACATGCTGGATGTGATGTTTGTATTCTTTCGGAATAAAAGAATCTCGAGTTTTAATTCAAATTGCTCACATTTTAAAAAGGGATCATATTTTTAAATATTTTCAAAGTTTCGACATTAAGACAGAAAACAATTCAATTTGGTACCAATTTTGGGCGTTGTGAGGGTGCTAACCCTTCCTCACACGTAACCGACTCCCGAACCTGTTTTCTCAAAAATTCGTAGACCAAAATATTTTATAAGGTGATCCAATCACACCTAAAAAGATTGGTGGCGACTCCTATTTTCATTTTTTTTAAGTCGAACCCCGTTTTTCAAACCCCTTTTAAAAATGGTTTCGACAGCTTGGCGACTCCACTGGGGACCAATAAGAGAGTCAAGCCAAAAATTGATAACTTTCTGTCTTAATGCTAAAAATTTGAAAGGATTAAAAAATAAGGATCACTTTTTCATGCGTTTGCTACATATGTCTGTTATTTTATCCGCACACATGGCATTTGCATGATCGTTGGTCACACCTTTAAGTGGGAGTAAGAAACTAAGCTTTCGTGAGGTTTTCACCTCCGCATGAGTTAGTGGATTGCTTTCGGGAGACATCTGTACCTATAGGCTTCGTGAGATTTTCATCTCCGCATGGTCATAGGGAAATGAATCCCCCTAAACCGAACTTGGTCCATATGAGCCTATAATGGGTGAGGATCGAGGAATCTGCTGGTTTGGGTACCCTTTACTTTAGAACCGAACTTCATGTAGTGAGCTTTAAGTGCTTGCCTTAGGTAGTACGGTGATAACCTTTTAGTACTTACCCTTTATAAGTATTTGTTTATTATATTTTTTATATGACACTGACATATTCTTCTTATTTTTGTTGTCATTGCATATCATTCATCATTAAAAGGAATCGATTCAAGGTTCGATTTCTGAGTTAGAAAGTTTTGTAATGGGGAACGAATTTCTTAATAAAGTGGGGAACAACTCTGTCGTCTGTACATGGTCAGAGAAAACCCAGTTAGAAAAAAGGATAGTGTCACTGAGGGGCATACATCGGAGTTGTGGGATTTCACTTGTATCAGTTCGACACAGATTGGGTGGAAGGAGTTGAACGACATTTAGGCCCATTGGGATAATGAAGCCAAGTAGTTGTTCACTATGAGGACTTGCAGTATTTGCTTGATAGGAAGATAGATGAACAATTCAAAGTGGGCGTAGAGGTATTGATGGACGCTTCTTTATTTATAGCACTTCTACTTTACATGAAGATGGTCACCCTGTGGGTGATAAGGGTTCTTGAAAGGAAAATGATTGGCAAAATGCATGAGACCTGCAAAAAATAAGTTGGATGGAAAATTTTGCCTATGATGGTAAGAAGTGGGTTTATTTTCTATAGGATTGCTACCAAACAACAAGCTTGAGTTTATTGTCGTACTTTAGGATGTTACACCTATCAGAAATAATGCAAACTCTGATGGCCGAGATAGCTCAGATGGGCATAAAGGACAAAGGATAAAGAAGACCGTATCATTCAAGGACCATTAAAGTGGAGATTAGCCATGCTGCGAAGATATCCATGTAAGCAATCTAAATGCTCTACAAGGGTAGAAATCTGAAGACTCTCAAGAAGCACTGAAGATGATGTTGGATATCATTGTAAGGCAGTATGCTGCGAAGTAGGAATACCTACTGGTGCGCTAATCTTTCTTTCAAGATAATCCGAACCACGTCACAAGACATTGGATGATGTGTCCTGGGTTGTAGGATCACCTCATGAGTGAAGTCATAGCTCAAATTCACAAGGTAGCTGACTCTTTACAAACCTAGGCAGTACAAGCTGACATATTAGACACAAGATAGGAGCTCCAGTCAGATTGTGGTTAGGAATAGCTCTTATTGTTTAGGGAGGTTAAAACTCTGGGCCTACGGGCGAAAGCGTATTTGTAATCCGTTTTATGAAAAGATTTTTGTTCCTTAAATAACGTTTTCTAAAATGAAACTGGACCAGAATCGATATCCTTTTGCATTCATGCATTTGCATCTCATAGCATCTCATTACATCATATGCATTCGAGGTTATAGAATGACCCTAATTAGTTAAGATTACTACAGAGAGAGTAGGGAGAAGATCTGGAATCCACACATCCTTACGGTACTTGCACCAAAACTAGGAATATGGATCAAAGGTTTGAGCAACTTCAGAAGGAAATGCAAGACCAGTTGCAAGAGCAGTTGGCGAAGATGCAGAACGACATGAGAGAACAGATGCTAGAGTCTCAAAAGAATATGATGGCTAAAATGACCCAGCTGCTGAGGGCCACTGATAAAGGAAAAGCTCATATGGCCATTACTGGTGAAGACAATGAGGACTATCCTTCAAGTTTTACACCTCCTCATGACCAAGCACAAACTGAGGCACCCCCAAGGAGGCCATCTGTCACTATAAGGCCTCAACATGGGCTGGTCGATGCTGGAATCCCAATGAATTTTCCAACTGGCTTGGGATTTAATTTGAGTGATAACTCCGCCAATCCTATCACTCCTGACCTTGATGTAATTGAGAAAGAAAGAATGGCAATGGAATCTTTAAAGCAGTTGGAGGATCGTTGCAAGTGGCTAGAGGAAAAATTCAGAGCCTTGGAAAATGCTGATGGACATCATGGAGTTGATGCCAAAGATTTGAGTTTGGTCCCAGATTTGGTGCTTCCTCACAAATTCAAGATGCCGGAGTTTGAGAAGTATAATGGGACCACTTGTCCAGAAGCCCATATTACAATGTTCTGTAGGAGGATGACCGGATATGTAAACAATGATCAGTTGTTGATTCATTGTTTCCAAGACAGCTTAGTTGGGGCAGCAGCCAGGTGGTACAATCAGTTGAGCCGTACCCAAATCAGTTCATGGAGAGATCTTGCGCAGGCCTTCATGCAGCAGTATAATCATGTGACTGACATGACGCCTGGCAGAATCACTCTGCAGAACATGGAGAAGAAGCCTAATGAGAATTTTAGGCAATATGCACAGAGATGGAGGGAGGTTGCTATGCAAGTTCAACCACCGCTTTTAGATAAAGAGACTACCATGTTGTTCATCAGCACTTTGAAAGCTCCATTCATTACTCACATGATTAGAAGTACCACCAAAAGCTTTGCTGATATGGTCATGGCAGGAGAGATGATCGAGAATGCCATAAGAGGTGGCAAGATAGAAGGGGAAACTACAAGGAGGTCAGCCCCGAGAAGAAAAGATAATGAGGTGAACAATGCAAGTGGCTATAATTTGAAATCAGTTACGGTTAGTCAACCAAGAGTAGTAGCTGTGGGGCAGCAAGGTTCGCAAATGAACGAGTCTGATACAAGACAAAATGCTGAAAAGATCCAGTTTATGCCAATCCCAATGTCGTATGGGGAACTCTATCAGAATTTATTTAATACACATGTGGTAGCTCCCTTTTATTCAAAGCCGCTACAACCCCCATATCCCAAATGGTATGACGCGAATGCTAAATGTGAATACCATGCGGGAGCACAAGGGCATTCAATAGAGAACTGCATTAGCTTCAAGAAAACCGTGGAAAAGCTCATTAAGATGGGGATTGTGAAGGTTGATGATATCCCTGGTACAAAGAGCCCGTTATCGGAGTATTTTTATGTTTGGTTAAATGGAATAGAGTTGTAATAGCATAAAAAAAGAAGCTGAAATGACCAGAGTATCCTTAGCAGAAATTTTGTTAAAAGGATGATTATTGTTATTAAATTTTAATACGATTATTATTAAATATAATTTAATAAAAATAATAATACATAATTTAATCCTATTTTAATAAATTTATTATTAAATATAATTTAACAATAATATATAATTTAATAATATTCTTAATATAACAATTATTAAAATATGAATTAATAAAAATAATATATAATATTATAAAAAATAATATACAACCTACTTTATTATTTTTAAAATATATTGCATATTTCATGTGTTAGAATATTATTAGCAAAATAAATAATTTCACATATATATCATAATCTATATGTTACTTGAAGAATAATTTAAAAGAGTAATTTAAAAAATATCTTGTCTCAAATATTTTTACTTATAGACAGATGTTGAAATACAGCAAAAGAACTAATGAAATTGTTATGTTGTATATATTTTTTTAACATATTTTCATTAATTTATTTATGCAGCTAGATGTGTATAATGTATAAATCTCATGTAAAAGTAAAAATGAATAATATAGATTTAATATATGTAATCACAAACTCTCATGCAACTTCATTTTTACATGTGCCAAACTTCACAAAAAATACTGATTGAAAGTATCTATTCACAAAGAATAGCATTAAGGTTCCTTTAAAATACTGACCGAGAGTATTCTATAGAATCAAATATGATAATACAAGGCTATTTTAATATAATATATTAATGGAAAATTATTGAACATATAAAGCTTCCATGCATCAATGAATGTATTTTAGAAGCTAGAAAATACAAAGCAAGAATACCAATAGACTAAATATACTTGAATAGCATGCAACCATTGGCTCATCTTCTTTAAAATTTGTAAAGCTTTTGCAGTTGCAATCAATGGAAACTCGGTCTCCCAAGCTACCTATTTGTTCAATGCTCCATGTAATACCCTATTTTTGCCCAGGCCCATACCAAAAAATGATAAAAAAATAAATAACTAAATAAATTCCAAGCCCAGTCCAGAATATATCATTTGGCCCGATCAGAATGGCCCATTACTTGAAAAGATTGAAGGCCCATCTACAAACTTGACGTATATGGAAACATAATATTCAAGGATACGTAATCTTAGAAATGATATGTAAATCTTAGATATGATATGCAATCTTAGAAGATATGATTTTGATATCTTAGAGATTTAATTTGAAGATACCCTTTAATCTTAGCCGTTGATGTAATTGATCTGTACCGTTGAATTTGGGGAGGCTCAACTATAAATAGAGGCCTCCCCCCATTGTAAACACACATTGGAGTTTTGGCAAGCAATAAAAAATTCTTGAGAGCTCTCAAATTTCTCTCCCTCTTACGTTCTTATTTTCTGTGGTTTGTTCTTATTTTATTCATTGTTCATCTTCGTTTTCAACCCTTTTTTTTTTATTTAATCCCTATTTCTTTAGTTTTTAATTCTCGTTTATATTTTTAAAAAAATAATTTTAATATTATATCAAATTATTTTTTTATTAAATTCTATATTATTCATTGTTTTAAAAAATATATATTTCATTTAATTGAATTTTTTTTTTAAATAAGGCAATGTTTGGTGTTTAGAAATTCGGGAAATAGTGCCCTAACATGCTGGGTTGTGATTTCCCGTTTATCTAAATAATTAAATATCCTTTTAAATAGATTTTATAAATTACGAGATGATTTCAGTTATGAGAGTTTAAAAACATCGTGTCCTATCATGCTGGATGTGATGTTTACATTCTTTCGGAGCTAAGGAATCTCGATTTTCAACTTAAATTATTCCAGTTTTAAAAAAGGATCCTATTTTTAAATCCTTTCAAATCTTTTCATTCATTATTTTTGTAAATGGTTTTAAAATTCATTTTTTTATTTTTTTATTTATGCTTCGTATATGAAGCATTTTTATTCCGTTATGGTTTATTTTAATTTTGCACTTTGTTATGTACTTTGCTTGTCATTGTTTTAGCTTAATAATTTTATCATATATGTTATTTATCTTTTTTTTTTATTTGCTTGAAATGTTATGTACTTTATGTAATTTATATTATTTGGTTTGGATATCTTGCAATGTATTAATATCATATTTTGCTTGCATCATTTTTTAAAAAAAAAAAATATGTTTCCCAAAAGCATTCTTTAAAACAAGGCAATATTTTTGTATTTAAAAAATCGAGAAATAGTGCCCTAACATGCTGGGTTGCGATTTCTCGTTTGTCTAAATACCAAAAATACCCTTTTAAATAAATTTTGTAAATTACAAGATGATTTTAGTTACGAGGATTTAAAAACATTGTGTCCTAACATGCTGGATGTGATGTTTGTATTCTTTCGGAACAAAAGAATCTCGAGTTTTAATTCAAATTGCTCACATTTTAAAAAGGGATCATATTTTTAAATATTTTCAAAGTTTCGACATTAAGACAGAAAACAATTCAATTTGGTACCAATTTTGGGCGTTGTGAGGGTGCTAACCCTTCCTCACACGTAACCGACTCCCGAACCCGTTTTCTCAAAAATTCGTAGACCAAAATATTTTATAAGGTGATCCAATCACACCTAAAAAGATTAGTGGCGACTCCTATTTTCATTTTTTTAAAGTCAAATCCCGTTTTTCAAACCCCTTTTAAAAATGGTTTTGACACTCCATAAACGGTCTCTTTTTCATTGAGAAGTTGAGAAACCTACTTTTACGTATAGAATTAGTGCATATCTTTATCTTTAAATACTAAATACATACTATAACTAAAAACTATACCCAATACAGAGAATGCTCTATAAAGCTTATTGTAATCTGAAATTT
Source organism: Gossypium stocksii (assembly GCA_020496765.1). Lineage (NCBI taxonomy): Eukaryota > Viridiplantae > Streptophyta > Magnoliopsida > Malvales > Malvaceae > Gossypium > Gossypium stocksii. The sequence continues at coordinate 87,284,324 of CM035620.1, forward strand.
TGCATATTAAAGAATACTCTATGGTGAAGACCTGGAAAAAGACCAAAAGATAAAGATATTAACTTCAGACGGCAAGGTAATATGCAACATGCAAAGTTAATTTCATTTGGGAACCAATAAAAGCAAAATTAGTAATACATTATGTAAGTTGTATTTTATGTGCAGTCAAAGATTTCCTTTCCATCACTCTGAAAAGAAGGGGGTTCACATTACATACAACTATTTGATCGCAACCATCTTGAATATTTGTGTCACAAAGCATATCAGAATTGCATACAATTAGTACTAGGAGGAAAAAAATAGAAAACATGTGAGGGTTTCAAGCTGAAAAGCATACAAGTAAAATTGGACTCATTTCTTTTTTCCAGAAAAAAGGAAAATGATAGTTCTTTAATCTTTATTGTCACTGATATGAGCAATCATAAAGGTTTCTGGAAGGTTAATTGCATCATAATCACAGCAAGAGTTTATTCCAAGTTTGGACGGTAACATCTCGAATTAGGGCCTAGTCGGAATAGTGGTTTCGAAGCCACAAATCCGAAGTAGAAATAATTATTTTATGATTATTATAAGGTTTATGATATGTTTATATGCTTGTGTGAAAATTTCATGAAGAATTTTTATGTGAAAAGTGTTCAATTTGATTTTAGAGACTAAATTGAATGAGTTGTAAAAGTTGAGTTCTAGAAACGTTTAGCATGAAATTGAATTGGAATATTAAATAGAGGTCCTTAAACAGAATTTGACCAAATTCTAAAATTTTGGACAAAAATGGACATGGAAGGGTAAAAATATCAAAGTTTTAAGTGAAGGACATTTTGGTCATTTGGTAATTAAATGAATTAAAACACAAAATAAAAGCCAAAAACCCTTGTCCATCTTCTTGTTTGTCTGAATATACCATAGGGGAAGCCATGACTAGAGTTGTCAAGTTTCCAAGCTTCATAGTAAGTCCGCCTTTGCCCTGTTTTTAATGTTTTTTGTATTTTTGAAATCCTTGCAACATAATCTACCTATTTATACATTTTATTTAAGATATGATGAAGGTCCAGGTTTTGAACCATGTTAGAAATTTATGCATTTTGATGAATTATGGTAGATTATGCATGTTTATGGTTAGAGAAACAATTTTTACTAAGTGATTTTCGGTAGACGTGATCATGGGCCGGGTTGGGCTGGGTTCAGGTCGAGCTCAACTAAAAATTTAGGCTCATTCATCGGGCTCAGGCCGGGTCGAGCCCAAAAAATGGGACTAAAATTTTGCCCAAGCCTGACCCATATAAAAATGCTAAAACCCGAGCCCGGCCCTGCCCGCTCGTATTAATTTTTATATTATTTTACATAATTTTTAAATATATATAATACATCAAAAAATACTAAAAAATCAAAATAAATATTTCCCGACAAATTGAAAATAAATTTTAAAAAAATATTTAGACTTAAATAACACTAAGATAAATGCAACTTAATAAGAAAATACCTCTAAAATAATAACAAAATTAACAATAAAATAAGTTTTATACAATATCTAAACAATAACAACAAAATAGTAGCAACATAAAAATAATATGGTAGCAAAATAGGGAGAAAACAACAAGAAAATAACATTCAAAAACAAAAAAAATAGCAATTTTTTTTTGTCCTTTAGTGAATTCGAGCTGGGCCTGGCCGGGTCGAGCCAAAAATACCTTACCCGAGGCCCAACCCATTTTTTAAACGGGCCTTATTTTTTGTCCAAGCCCATTTTTTGGGCCTATATTTTGCCCAAATCCTCCCACATTTTGGGCCGGGCCTTCAGGTCAGGCCGGGCCACCCGGCCCATACACACCTCTAATTTCCGGCGAAAACGTCTGAAAGGACTAAAATGTAAAAGTTGTAAAATTTGTCATAAGAGTGTGAATTAATAGGAATTGTGGACTATCATAGTTATAAAAATGGTTCGGCTAAGTCCAAAATACAAGAAAATTGAATAAAAAATATTTTACGAGCCTAGGGGTAAAAGTGTAATTTTGACAAACTTTAGGGGCAAAATTATAAAATTTTCAAAGTGTGATTTTTGGATTAATTTGAATAATTTGAATGTTAAATGAGTGTTATTTGATATGTTAGATCAAGAAAACATGAAATTTGGGCTTAGATAGAGGAAGAATGAGGTTGCGGGCTAAGTCGGAAAAATTAGCCGCTTTTGCATTAGAGGTAAGTTGCTGTGATAATAATAATGCACTGATGTTGTAGTTTATGTTTGAAGCTTAAATTAGTATGTTGATTTGACTTTTGTGAATTAATTGTTTAAAGTGTTATGTATATGAATTGATCAAGAAAAAAAAATACACATATGTCTATGATACAAGATGACATGGAATTGAATTGAAATCATGTGATCAATGTGCTCTTTATGATTATAGTTATTATGTGAAATGGTGAGATTTGTTATCATTAGAAGATATGTGAGTAAGTATATATTAACTAAGTTTCGACAAGTATGAAAAAGTCCCAATTGAACCTTAAGAATCGAATAGGATACAAGTGACATGTTAATAAGAACCCATTGTATGTGATCGATTATATATGTGATTTCGGGTACTGGTTTAGTTTGACTACCAGTGACTAGGTAATCCTGTATTTGTTGCAGATACCTGTCAGCTTGTGCGAGCAGTACTGAGTAGCTTTGAATCTACTGTCAACTTGTGTGAGCAAGGCCGTGAATAGCTCAATGATGAGCATTATGTGATATGTGTAAAGTGGTAGCTTTGGCTACATATCAGTGGTAGCTTTAGCTACAATATGTGTGGCACTTTGTGTCTTTTTCTGCGTGTCCTTTAGAATTCCGCTTGGTTCAATGGGTATTGAATTGATATGGTAATATTGTGATAGAATGTAAAAAGATTTGACCATGTGTTGTGATGAATTAATATTGATATGGTAATTGATATGTTTCATGTCATGATGCATTTATATGTGTAAGTGTGAATATGAAGTTTTATGAATAAGTGTAGGTATGTATGTGTAAATTATGAGCAATATGCTCGTTATATGATCGAACTTTGGTAAGGTTGATAAGAGGTAAGTGCTACCATTAAAGCCACTATAATGAAGCATGAAAGAGTGAAACTTAAAAATAAAACAAATTTGGACATTAGCAGTCATGTGCCTTTGAAAAATCACCAAAAATGGTGTGAATTGAATTATAAGTTGAATAAGATATAAAATTAAAGCCCATTGAGTCTATTTTCACGTAAAAGAAGTAGAGTAAGCAAAAAAATCTCATTTCATAAGATATCTATATTGTTGTGAGACAGGGTCAGATGGATTTTAGAATCCCTTGTTCTGAATATGGAAAATCGCTAAAAATTGTATAAAAATGCTTATGGTGTGTGATTTATATGCTTAAAATCCTTTAAGAGTCTTCTTTCAAGAGAAACAAACGGGAAGGTTATCCGAATTCTGTATAATAAGAAAATTGATTTTTAGTAAAGAGGAGTTGGAATTGTCGAACAACAAAATATGGGAAACTTTAATGAATAAACTGTACTAATTGGCTAAACCAAAAAATTTGAAAATTTTATGGTAAGAAGATATGTGAGTTTAGTTTCAAGAAAAATTATTAGATCTAAATTTGGAGTTCCGTAGCTCCAAATATAATTAATTTAGTGACTATGACTGAGTAAGACAACCTAGGCTGAACATGAGTAAAAAATGAAATCATGTGAAACAATGATCATATTATCTTAGGAATACTTTTTAGGAATGGAAACATCCTGTTAATTAAATTGCTTATTATTATATGCCAACTTACTAAGTTATAAAGCTTACACCCTACTTTCCATTTCTCTTAGTGTTGTCAAGTTGGCTCGGGGTTGGAGATCCTCGGAGGCAGCATCACACTATCAATTTGTCAAGTTGTAAAAATTACAATTCTTATTTGCTTACAAGAGAGTGGCATGTATAGAGATTTAGTTATTGGTAGTATGTATTATTGTGAATTGGTCAAATGTATTGGCTTATATTGCTTCATTGTATATAGCCATGAGATGGGGCTCATAATGGTTATGGGTATGTAAGCCTATTTTATGCATGCATGTGGAAATGCTTTGATGTAGATAGGTATATTACATGTATTTGATGGTTAAGTTAGGAATAACTAAGAGTATGATATGTGTCTATGAAATGTATTTGAGTGTAAATGATTAAAAGCAACAAAAAAGGGTTTGAAAAATAGCCTAAGTGTTGGCCACACAGGCAGAGACATGGCCGTGTGCTCTTAATGGTATGCTGACGTCATAAGCAGAATGCTCAATGTTTTCAACACGGGTTGGGACACGGGCGTGTGTGACCACATAGCTTGCTCATATGGGCGTGTCCCAAGTTACATGGGCGTGTGACACTGTTTTGATGAAAATTTTTATAAGTGTTCCAAAGACCTTGAATTAGTCCCGAATCATTTTTAAAGTATGTTTTTCGGCCTCATAGGCCCATAATAAGGACAAAATAAGTTTAAATGTAAAGCTTTAAATTTAAGTAGAAATTGTAACTCAGAAATTATTTAATTGTGTGTATAAGTCCGGTAATGCCTCGTATCCTATTCCGGCAACGGATACGAATTAAAGGTGTTACATGGATGAACATAATAGAAGTTTTGTGTGTTGGCTTGATTTTAGCAAATTGCAAACATTTGTGATTAAGATGGTAAAAAATTTAACCTGAATCATATTTGAGAGTGCATGTATTTTTGTTTGTAATCATGCCCTCTAAGCCAGGATCTAAGTTATCAATGAGAGAATCATTGAATGTTTTAGTTTAAGTAAAGAACACAACATCGAACCAAAAATAAAAAAGAAACAGAGAAAAAACAATAGCACAACAAGTTTGCAGGTTAGATATTATGCATTTACAGATGGAAGGGAAAAAGAAAAACCTTTGGCACAAGAGGAGTGTTTTAGTCTTTTTGGATTTCAGCAACACCACCTTTAATCTCCATTCCCATGATACCCGTGAGTGGTTAGCCCTAAAAACTCCCTTAACAATAGCAAAAACGAAACATAGCCTACAATGATATGTAATTAAATCGAATTCAATACAAGTAAGATCTATAATCTGCATTAGACTATCAAGCAAGAATCTCAAATTCAATGCAAATAAAACGGTAAATCGAATAAAAAACCAACAAATCCAATACACCACTATAAGAAAGAAATAGAAAATCTTAGATAATAGATTCAAAGAAGCAAACATATTCCATTAATTTATGCTAAATACCAAATTGGCACATTAACTAAAATTATTTCCCATTTTTCCCTATAAGAATCATCAAAATCTCTAAATATTGGGATCCCAAAATTACACTTTTTTCCGATAATTTTTTTGGTAATTTTTCCCATAATTTTTAATCTGGGTATTTGAAGCTCCCTTTATCTACCTTAAACAAACAAACAAACACTAGGCACGCACACAATAATAGCATTGTCACTCAATGGCTTATAAAAATAAAGTTTCTTCCTTTTGTTTAAAAATTAGAATGATTTGTTATTGTCGGAGTTAGTGATCTTTTCCTAGAATGTATCATCAAATTCACAAAAAAACCAAACATCAAAAAGGAAATATTTAAGAAAATGAAGAAAACAGAGAAAGAAAATTTTACCGGAAACAGAGATGAAGAGCCCAAATATCAAAGAAAGGTAAGTTTTTTCAGCGCTCTTCCTGGAAAGCCAAATTACTTGAACAAGGGTAAGTTTTACATTTGCTTTTACAATAAAAAAAGAAACATTGAAAAACAGATAGTTCGAATTAAAACTTACCAAATCTTGGATCTTGCGAGACGACTCGAAAAACACATCATTTCTTTTTTTAATGGATAAACTATTAGGGTTAGGAGGAAATGAGATTAAAAAGAAAATTTTCAATTAAGTGAAGAAGAAATGAAGTTTACAGTGGTGGAGGGAAGAAGAATGAAAAAAATCAGTTGGGGATTGGGGATTTCAGGTGTGAGAACGAGAATATATGAGTTGGGATTTCAAATTGTGAGAAAGAGAGGAGAATGGTGAGGGTAAAATTAAAACCTTTCTCTAACTATTCCACCAATTCCCTGAATCACCATTCATTGGGGAGAGCATGAACTGAAAAATGCTGAATAATCCCGTAATGAATATGGCTGTAATAACTATTATAGCCAACCAAACAATGGTTTGGTGATTGGCCCACCGAATTGAACTGTAATGTATTACCATTACAGTCAACCAAACATACCTTTAGAATTCAAGATTATTTTATTTTAATAATTATTTTTATTATTTTCATTTGGAAAGATAAATATTAGGATTAGATTTATTTTAAGGACCATGTGAAAGCTTCCTGCTTATTTATTTTTAGGATTTTATTTTTACTAAAAAGGAGGGAGGTGTCTGACTCCTCCATCCTTTAGGTTTTTTTTTTTTTTTGGTAGATTTACACAGTTAGAGACTAATAATTTAATTCAAGTCTTTGTAGTTTGTAAGGATGTCGAGGAATTATATCGTGGAAGTTGAAGTTAATTTTAAGATTGTTTACTTAGTAAGGATTAGTTGTCGGGTTGTTTCTACAGTTAATTTTCTTATGGAAGGGCTAATGGTTTGAAGATCACTATAATAGACTTATTAATTAAAGGAGAAAATCTATTGTTTGGGATCAGTTCGAGGGTTTATCTAGACACTATAATAGGCTCTTTTAATTATTCTCTCTGGTTTGACTTCGCTCCAGGGTTTATCTAGACTTAATCTTGGAAGTATGCGGCTTGTTTCAAGTGTTGTGTTGACTTACTCTTGAAACGAGTTTAGATCTTATTTTTTCAGTTGAATTGGATGGAAAGACGATTTTTCTTCAGAACGAATATTCTGTTTGTTAGGATTTTTTCAAGTTCTTTAATTTCTTCGTAGACTTTTTCAAATAATTTTTGGACTTATAAACTTATGAATGTATAGATTAACTTGAAGGTGGTCCCTTTTATAGTGTCATTTACTTAAATAAAAAAAATCTTTTACTTCTTCATTTGAATTTTCTACACTTTTTATTTAGTAATTATCTTTTATTAATTTAATTAATTAAAAATAAAATAGTCATTTAATATTATCACTTATTTTTTTAATTAATGATAATATATTTTTTATTTATCTCTTAGTTAATTTAAATTCATAAGAGAAAATAATCATGACACAATACATGATATTACCATTTTAATCCACAATAATCTCAATTTAACCTTTGATAATTTTAACTTAGTACATGATGCTTTAGAATTTATTTGAAAATTTATTCATCTATAGCGTCTTTTAAGAATGCACTTTCACGAGGCTAGATCTTTAGTCTAGCAAACACGCAACCTTAGGCAATTTTTTGGGTTCAAATCCTACCTAAATCAACTTACTCTCGAAAATTGATAATTCTAGCAAAAATTCTCTAAGATATCGAAGCAAAAACGAAAACAAATTCAAAATAAAAGAGAAAGAGTAAGGAACGAATAAAAAAGCTAAAGAGAATTGTTGCACACCAAGTGTTTGAGTAAATACTCTCTGTATAACTCAAGAATTGAATGAATATAAATGAAGGGAAGGCATCTATTATAGTTTAGCTCCCCTAAAACCAACGGTATAGATCAAATTACATCAATGACTGAGATTAGTTCCTATAAAAAAGAGAGTCCTAAGGGATCCCAATTTTATACATGTTTATCATTTAGGATTTTACAATAATTACCCCGGTAAAATATAATGTTTACAATTTAGCCAAAATCCAAGTAGATGGGTCTTAAATATCTTTCAAGCAATGTGTCAGTCCTGTTGAGCCAAATGACCCTCAATAAACAAGAGGGAACATCAAAGTGTGCTTTGGTTGCAAGTTTTTTTGTGCGGCCCGTGACACTAGATCAACACCTTAGTGACTACTTTATTTCTCCGCTTAATCATCCTTCCCCAAAATAGTAAGATGTTCTTTGACATGGTTCCATCAAATCCTAGCACTAGCAATTCAGCTTGCCAACATGCTTCTTCAATTAAGAAACATGAAATTTTGAATGAATCTTAGAACCAAGTTGTAATTGTAATATATAGGCTAAATAAGGCCAATAGGTCATTTTCTTAATTAATTAGGCCTTTAGGCTATTTTTAAATTTGATTAGGGAAATACGCCGATTTCAGGAAAAAGAAATGGAAAATGCGTCTAGTTAAGTGAGCTTTCTGCACAAGTGTCAGGAAAGTGCGCCTAGCTGGACGCGCTTTCCCTCAACGTTCAAAAAGTAATGGCCGCACCAATGGTTAAAAAGAATTTTAAATTCCAACGATCAGTTTTCTTTACCTTATAAATACCCCCCCAAATTTCAATTTTTTTCATTCACATCCATCTTTCAACTCTCTCATTTTGATTGTGTTCGATATTTTCGTTTTAAAATAATATTTTTATTAATTATCTCATATTGTATTTGTTCAAAATCCATTTTTCACGAATGACCGCCTCTCTAATTCACTTCGACGACAAGCATATTTCCGCCGCCCAAGTAGTAATGGTAAGACAGAAATTTAAATTTCGTTAATTTTATAATGTTAAATTTATTTTTTTCAAATTAAATTAGTTTTTATTGTGTATAGGCGAATGATCGTGTTCTGGAGGGTTCATTCATAATATGGGAAAGCTTGCGATCCCTGAAATTCGTGGCCACTTGCAAACGACTAGATTCTTATATGCGTCTCGCATGTCTGAGGGTTGCAAACTTGATTTAGCACTAATCAGTACATTAGTGGAAAGATGGAGGCCTGAAACACATACTTTCCACCTTCCATGTAACGAGTGAACAATCACACTCGAGGATGTAACACTACAACTCAGTCTGCCAATGGATGGACCAGTCATCATGGGATCAACGATTGTTCCAGGTAAAGTGGACCTCTGCACAACACTATTGGGGAAGGTCTTGGACAAGTTCAAAGGTGATCGGATATCGATGAACTGGTTGAAGGATAATTTCGACGAGCTCCCTGAAGACTAAACGGAGGAGGTCGTAGAATAATATGCCCGAGCATACATCATGAGGTTAATCGAGGGCATTTTAATGCCTAACAAATCTCGAAATTTGGTGCATGTAAGGTGGCTGCTACATCTAATGGATTTCAATAAGTGCGTAAAACTAAGTTGGGGATCTTCCGTATTGTAAAACTAAGTTGGGGATCTTCCGTATTGTCTACATTTATACCAGGAGATGTGTTGGGTCATAGTATTGAGTATGGCGCCAATCGGTGGCTGCCTACTCCTGTTTCAGTCGTGGGCCCAATGGCAACTACTGTTTCTATGTTCTAAGGTGATTGATCTATACATGTTCCCGTTAGTGACGAGGAAAACATCATTTATTAACAAATATGTAATATGTACAGTAAATTTTTTTTATTCATTTCAACTAACATATCGCTTGTACAGTTGGAACCATGAGCCGAGCTATGTGGGACTACTTGAGGAGCTAGAATATATTAGACTATTGTTAGATCAACGCTCAGAAGCCGAGGTTAGTTACTTTTTCTTTCGAACCTATATTAATTACGTAATGGTTTGTAAAAAAATTTCATACATAACGATATCTACAATTTTTTTTAGTTTTATTTGGATGTTGTATACCGGCAATAATTTTATATATTGCATCCCGCCAAAAGTGTTGGACAATCGGCAGCTGTGGGACACTAATGTGTCGTTGGTAGTGTACGCGATGGTGGAAATGCACGAATCGGATCGAGTGTTGTGGTAGTTCAGGTGGAGGCAATGAATTTTACCTCCACCGCAAAACCTGAATGAGCTGTACTAGGTAAATATGCAGGGGAATAACAACAACAATTGGGCTATACGACAAAAGGAACACATTGAAGCGTAGGATCATAGGATGCAATCCTTACTTTTTTGCGAACCATTTTTCTCAGTGGCGGTAGCTGATGATTACTTGGCATGGTTCAGATTTGTTGGTAAGTCGTATCTGCTACCACCGAAGGCAATGAGTTGGTAAACTCAGACGAAGAGACAACGTCGACCCCTATAGCAGCGTATGAGGGGATGCGATCGCATGACAGGTTCGTCATCTACTCCGATAAAAGATGCACTGCCTATGGCTATGCAATATCCAAGTTAATTCATTCCATTTATTCTCGTTCAATTAAGTAACCCTATTTTTTTCACAAGCACCATTGCACTACGGACTACTATCGCATATAGTTGGTTTTTCTTTTCTCGCAGATACATATTTGGTGGCACCGATGTCCTCCGCATACTACACCCTCATGTAGATGTCGATGCTAAGCCCCATGTTGGGATAAACGTCGACATATGAACCACCACCAATGATAATATTGATACATATACCCATGCAACAGTCGATAATGATGTCGATGCTTGGTACCTTTTCGACGTGCCTGGGGTGGGGCACCTTATGGTTACATGCCTATAGTGACCCAAATACCACTCGTATCACTATTTTACAGGGGTGGCTTATCGTTGCAACCACTGAATGTGGGAGTGGCGGATACACAACGGCAGGTGAAAGACGATGCAACAATCAATCACAGAGAAAGATGATGACGCTGTAAATCCTGAATAAATGATTGCCCAGAGGGTTGTGCTAGATACGTATTCAGGTAATAATGACGACGAGGAACTCTATAGGTT